>JAREIS010000285.1:120000-720000 GCA_030060385.1 Muscicapa striata striata | reverse complement strand
CTGGAATACCTTGAGTGTGGAGGATGTCTTGGAAGCCTTTTTAAGTTATTGTGTTGTCAAAGATCAATTGCAATAAATCAAAGAATGATCAGTATTTTGTCTTTTCCTCAGGGACAAATGCATTTAACTTTTCTTTGTGTTCTAATGGAGAAAAACCTCACTGACACACAGGAGTTGACGTTAACTCTTAAATCATCCTTATTTGATAATTTATTCTGTTTCAAGTATTTTCATAACACAGTCACAAAAGATACCCAAGTCTTGTGGAGAATAAAAGCTATTGGTTTAAAAACATTAGAAGCATAAACTAAAATCCTTATTTAAAAATTTTAGAAATACAAGATATTTTAAAATAAGACCAGGCAAAGCGTGCACATTCCATATGGTGTTTTGCCACCTGTTCAAGCCAAATATCCTGCAGCAGTTTTCCAGGAGAAAAAGCTCTCTAACTCAAAAGTACAGCCAGTTGTTTCTGCATCAAAGACAAAATGCAGTTCGTTTCTGCCTCAAAATCAGCAGTCTGAGGGAATGGCTCCAATTAAAACAAACAAACAAGTCTCCCTTTGTTTTGTTGTTTTTATTTTCTTTTCTTTTGCCTGCAAGCGCCAACATTTTTTTTTTTTTTTTTTTTAAGATCATGCACTAGCTTTGGCTGCAAGGCCACAATTTAATTTGCTCCTTAGTTGCAGCCCAATCATTCAAACTCTCAGTAAATTAAAATGCCACCTTAAGCTTTCACTGAAAACCTTGTGGGAAAGTGGAAGTACAGCTTTGGTAATAAAGTACAGAAATATAAAGCAAGAGGTGTGAATCTCACATTTTTTTTTACAGGGGACCTATAGCGTCATGAACATTTTTGCCTACCAACTAGTCAGAAAAACTTAATTTAGAAAAAAAAATAATCGGTGGCTGCAAACTAGTATCACCTTGTCTCCCTGTATTTATCAGCAGATCTATCCATAGATCCATCAGCCAGGGACTGGAGGTAACAGCAATGGGAGCACACAGGAGATGGCACAAAGAATCACAGAGTTTTCCAATCCAATGGTTTGGGTTGGAAGGGACCTTAAAGCCCATCCAGTCCCACGCCTGCCATGGGCAGGGACACCTTCCACTACCCCAGGGTGCTCCAAGCCCTGTCCAGCCTGGGATTGGACACTTCCAAATATGGAGCAGTCACACATTCTACCCTGACTTTTGTACCCACAATGAGTCACAGACTGTGTTTTGCTCTAGGATCCAGGATTTTTGGCTAGGGTGTCAATTTTTCAATGATTGTTTGTACTTGATGGTTCCACACGCCCTCCCTGTGCCAAGGGAGAGCAGAGTCCCAGCAAAAGCAGGGTACCTCCAGTTTGTGCCATGGCACAAGATGCGTGCTCTACCTTCAAAGTATTTCCGCAAGTAAAACCAATGAAGGTTACTTCTGAACCCTTGAGAATGCTTTTTTCCCCTCAGTGGAGAACTTTTCTATTTAAACTAAGCAGACAACTTCTCTTTTGGAATTGAAAGGGACAAGGAGTAAACCCAGCTCCTGTCTCAGAGACTGGGTCCCCTCTGCAGCCATTTTCTGCTTAAAAACTCCACAATAAAAATGCCAATGATATTTTCTTTCTGCAAAATACATGCTTAGATATGTCTTTTTAAAATTCTTTTCTATGAAAATGGATGCAGTCTAGAAGGTTACATGATTTGTTCATAATACTGATCCAGCTCTGGGAAAGACAAGCAGGTATAAAGATGTAGCTGAGCTGGATGGAAAAAGACAAGACCAGACCATGGAAATGACAGTACTGCCCCTTATACCACTGTGTTTTGGTACTGCTAAGTCTCAACCTCATCAGAACTGAGATAATATTCTGATAGTTGTGCCTTACCCAGTCCTAACATTGCAAATAACTACAAGAATTGAGAGCATGCTTTTATGCCAGCTGAGCCAGAAACAGGAGAAGTTTTTACTCCAGTGAAGCTGTGATGAAAGTGTGTTCTGTGTGAGTAAATTGTGATCACTTGCCAAAAACACGAGCTTTGCACGACTGCATCCCCCCTGCTGTCTGCCAGCAAACCTTGTCCTACTGCCTCTGCCTCCAGCCCTGGCATGGCAGAGAGCTGGCAAGGCAGCCAGTGAGGCTGAAGTTATAATCCTATTGTGTTTTACAAAGTCTCACACAGTTTTGGGCAGCACTTTCAGGCTCTTTGTTGTTCAATAATATCCTCAGACAGCAGAGCTTGGAATTATAAATCCAGCACCAGCTGCAGGCAGTGCAGTCAATGCAGAACAATTTCAGTGACTGTCTCACAGGTGGAGCAGGAGTGGAGCTGGCGTGCACCTGTGCTGTACAAGGATGGAGCTGTGCCTCTTAATTAAAAAAACCCAAAACAAACCCAAAAGTGTCCTTTTCCACTGATGGATTGTGTGGAGGAGGATGGAAATGAGACATGGAATACAGAAAAGGAAAGGTGTGGAGAACTGAGAACTTCTGAAACACAAGTGCAAAGCACCAGGAGAGCTCGTCCCAGGCCCCTGAAGATGATATTCAGCTCCTCCAGCCCTAAGTGCAGTGAAGAAAGGAGGGACAAGAGAAGTGGGAATCTCTCTCTAAACAAGAATAAGCCATATTTTTAGCTTGCCTTTCACTGCAGGGAAGATGTCCCCTGCAGCTTCTAAATCAAAGTTCCGATGTTCTGCCATGGAAACCCCTCTTGGCGTGTTCTGTGCACGGCAGAACCTTGTGACTCTGCTGTCACCGGGGCCACAGAGACCCCTCTGGGGCTGGTTTATATTTTAAATTGGCATGCTTCCAAAGGTGCTCTGTGTTTTGGCTGCAGAGAGCAGGTGTTTAGAGATATCACAGGCTGCATCCCTCTGGGAGGGCTGGGGTAAAAAGGCAAAAATCACCAGTAATTTGTAAATATCTTCCTTTGCCAGGCACAGTACTGTCTCTTCTGCACTTCCCCTTTTTCCTTAGAGGGCAGAAGTTATGAATCCCCAAGGGAAGAAACAAATATAAACATCTTTTCCTACCAATCGATTCTGAACCACTTGTGGAGTAATTTTTGCAGAGTCCTGGATCCATAGCAACTCATACAGGACTTGATTCAGTCACAAATCCAAAACCTGCGGAGATAAACCTTCAGTTTGGGAGCACTGGGATCTTGCAACAATAACCTCACCTGTCTCTCTCTCCTCCCACAGTATAGCTAAACAAATGTGTACAGATACTTATTATTTGCTTGTTTACAATAATTTCTCAGAGCACTGAACTATGCTTCACCCATTTGTCAGGAATCCAAGGGAAGTGGGAGGAGAAATTGTGTTTCTGTGCCAGTCTACACGTTTTATTGCTTCTCCAAAATAACAGAAAAAGGATCTGTCTGTCTACCTGATGCAGAGTGTGATTCACACACCTACGACAACAGAAACACAAAAGCCATACCGTTGTAAAGCCAATACAATTAAAACTGGAAATAATTAAAACAATTGGCTGATGACAGACACTACTGCCCTGCACAGCTATTCTCAAAGGACAATATACACTGCTAAAAGGTACCTTTTTGGCAAAGCAATCCTGCTGAGTAGATTTAATTAAAACCCACAGAGATTATTATGTCATATGAATCTGAATACCTCTGCAGAAGCTTTCAAGTAACAAATATTGTGTTATGGTCTCTCAGCCACTTTTCTTTGCCCAAGTAGCACTATGATTGTGATGGCTGTGTAAGGAAATAAATGAGCTTACGGACAAATAAGACTTCCTTCATATTTGAAAATTATTAAGAAAGGTCTTAGTATGACTGAGACGGAAATTTACCCCCAAAAAAGTGCCTTATTCTCCCAGAAAGGGCACAGCTAATGAAAACAGAAAGGTAAAGCCTTCTGAAAAGGGTAATGAAAATGCTTGCCTTTTTTTTTTTTTTTTTTTTTTTTTTTTTTAATCCAGAAAGAATGATACTAATGGTAAAACCACACAGCAGATTATATTCATATTTTATCACAACTAATGAGATTAGAAGTGCCATGAAAGGACAAGTCAATGCAAAACCACAGGTGACCCTGCTACTGACAGCCTCAGCAGATGCAGAAAATGAATCACTGTCCTGTAAGTCCCTGCAGAAATGCTTCAGGGGCCTGCTTAGTGCTCAATGCCTTCCCACCTGCTAAAAATAAATCAGCATTAATTCTGTTAAGAAAAAAACTGCCTTTCTTTCAAGGAGTGAAACAAGCAGTCCTGCTTCAGGCAGTGGGGAAAAGACGAGAAGCCACTCAAAGCAAAGCCACAGAATTCCTCAGTGAAGCCATGTGGTCCAACAAATCATGGCAGCAAATACACACTGATAAAGGAAAATGTATGCAACATCAGTGATCAACTGATTTAGGTTTCATTCTTTACACAAGAAGAGTTAAGCAACAAACAAAATCACAGCAATGGGGCAGTTTAAGCAAGACTCCATCACACCTCATTAGAATACTCCAATGTTTCTCCCACAAAATAATAATTCCAGCATTATTATAAAAACTAAGTCCTTTCTGAAGACTAAATTAGGTGCTTCAGGAGGGAACAAAGGCACAAGCCAGATAGGGATGAAAGGACTGCTCTGATCTCTCTTCTCACCACATGCCCAGGAACACCTGCTTCAGTGCTAGCAGAAGAGCAGTGTCCCTGGTGCAGGAAAAAAGGAATTTTTCTCACACATTCATGGACCCTGAAATACCACATGTGCTCTGATTTTTATGGCCCACACCTGTTGGAACAATAACAAACTCCATCCTGGACACTGTGAGGCAGAACAGATGCTAATGGCTCACTCCTATTGCGGGTGGTGTAGCCTTGTTAAGCGTGGAAATGGAGCAGGGAAAGGGGCCAGGGACTGCTGAGGTTACCTCTGGGATTTTGCCCAGGATGGCACGTGCCATAGAGAAGTGATCAAAAGAGGAGCAGCCTAAGCCAAACTGCCTCATATTTGCCACCAGCTAGAGACAGAAGAACATGGCTCAGAACTGGGTTTGAGTCCATGGCCATGTCTGGACAGGTTGATGAATATCCAGTCTCTCCAAAGATGCAAACCCCATATTTCTTTAAACTGGTCTTTTGACCCTGAAGAGGGAAATGACCGTTTTTTAAACATGTGCATCATGGAAGTCAAACCATTGTCCTTGTCCTGTGTATACCAACTGTTTTTCTCTCTCTTTGAAATATCTTCAATTTTCATCATGACTTAGACCAAGAATGTCAGAGTATCACCAGACCATCACCCTCAGACAGCTGGTAAAATCCTGAGCCAGAGCAAATCTGCAAACATATTTCAAAGCCACCTAACAGCAATGATTTAATTAAAACTTGTACAGAATCTGCTAATCTTCCACTTGGAGCTGGCACAGGCTGAAAGGAGAAGCTGGGATACCATGCAGTCTTTGTGATACAGGTTATATGCCAGTGATGTTTTATTAAGCATAAAAAAGAAGGAAAGAAAGAGAAAAGAACTTCATGCATAAGATTAAGCAACTGGGTTCTCTAAAACTGCCTTTTTAGAGCAGGGCTTATGGGATAATTTTTTGTGAAAGCAGGAGGCAGTGCAGGCTGAGCTCTCTGGCCCAGCGAGCATCTGGGGCAGCTTGTGCACCAGGGTTCAAGTCATGCAGCCTGTACTTTCACACACCAGTTCTCCTAGACATCTATTTGTTGCAGACCAGACTTTTATTGCATCCACAAGCTAAGTGTTTCCCTGACAGTCTGGGGGAATGACTCATATGACTCAGGAATGACCTGAGTCCAAGAGGTGCAAATCTCACAGACTGGCCATGGGGCAAGAAAACCTGTGAGGGGCAAGTTTTATCCCAAGTTCTGGTGGTCAGGAGAGAAGGACATGAGCACTGAGGATACAATTGAAGCCTTCTGTTCATGCAGGACATAAATAATTTAACAATCAGAGTGATGGATGGTTGAAAAATACCTATAAATATGTGTCTTTGTCCTGCAGTAGGAAAGTACCTTCAAAAAAATGTTTATAAGGAACCTCATGGAATCAGTTCAGCATGACATTTTTCACATTTTGCTGTGAAATTCTCTTAAACTTGGTGTCAACATTTCTATTGTTCTCATCCCTCATCATTCAAGAGCAATATTGAAAATTTTATCTGCATTGCATCCTTCTCCCTGCTAAAACAGCTTCCTATGCAAATATATCCTTTGGCAGCAGAAATCAAAACCTTCTTCAGCAGGACTGAGCTGTCCCCACCTTGTGCAGGTATAACTGCACCTGCCACCAGCCAAGGTCCCCAGGTGAGACATCTGCAGGAAGACTGCAAAAAAAAAGACTATGTTTTCTTTATCCTTGGGATATCTGAACCATCCATTGACAAAGAGAAATTGAAAAATTTGCACAAGTCAGTATGGAGAAGGACTGGTCTACACAGTTGTTATGAACTGAGATGCTGAAATTCTTGGAGAAATGGAACAAAAATTATATTTTCAGGACTTGTCATTCATTATTATATTTAGCAAGCCTGAGGTCTTAAGCCTGATGCTTAAGATGCCCCTTTGTACATGTAATGAGTGTGCTAGGAAAGCTGATAGTTTGTAATTTTCAGAATTAAAGAGAAGCAATAATTGCATAATTTATTGGAAGTCATCTAATAAATATACTGCTCTGATGTTTTCTGTATAACATCTGTAATTATAAATAAATAGCAGATTTCATATGCCCTTCCTACAATAGCAAAAATGAGTAAATACTGAACAAGCAATGTTTTCCATTCAAATCAAAGAGCCTTTCCAGTTTTGCCATGTGTGGTGAATTTTATTAATATAGGAAATATTATTTTTTTAGGTGTTGTTTATATTTTTTCCATCAAAATGTGTGGGAATAGGTGGTCTCAATAAAAAAAAATTCAACTAGGAAAATATTTAGGCAGAAACATGGGGGTTTTCCCATTATTGACATATGTAATATTTTATTTATTATGCAATAGTTTCAAGAGAGGAAAAATTTCCAGTTTGGGAGCAAAAGAGGGCCACCTGTCTTTAACTGATCAAACATACATTGCAAATAATAACTAACAGCAAATATTTCCAGGAATTTAGTTGCTCTGAAATTAAAACTGTGGTGAACTTGGGGTTGGGATTTTTTTTTATTTTTTTTTTACTGATTGAAGTGCTGCTCTCCAGCAGTTTCGAAACAAACAAACTCACCTAAAGCAGCTACTCAGAACACAGGATTTCAAAACTGCAAAGCAATCATCCACAGCCATGGAGAGAGACCTGACCTAGGAGGTTTGTCTGGGGTCTGAGGGCAGGTGGGAAAGTTCTGCTGGGAGCCAGAAGGAGAAAGGGCCAAGTGGAGATAGAAATTGGAGATCTCCATGATGGGAAGAACATCTGTGACTCCTGGAAAAAACGATTGCACAGTGTGAGTACTCCTGAAGTTTAATTTTGTGTTAAATTGAGCACATTTGGTCTTCCAGGAATAGCACGAGGCACGTAGAGAACTTTACTACTCGATTGCTGGGAAAAAAAACCCATACTTATAGCAAAATACAAATACTCTCAGAAAAACACAAGCAGGTGAAGGACATTTAATTCAAAATATGGGAAATATCTCATGCAAAACTTTGAAATGAACATGACCTTTACTTTCCCAGCAGATGTTATCCCAGCTTTTTTCCTTAAGTTTGCTTAGAATGTGTCTGGTGCCTCTAGTGTGTGAGAAGCCATTGGATTTAAAGAGAGAACAAGTGTCCCATGCTGTATTATCCCAAATTTACCTGTCCTTGCAGATGCAGCCCCTTCTGTTGAATGGATGCTAAGGAACACCAGGTGATGTATTTTTATTTTTCCTTCCAAAAATACAAACTATGAAATCTCCAAGAACACAGGTCAAGTGGATATTTGTAGGTAGCCAAACATGTGAAAAAGATGACATATATTCTGAACAGCTACGTCTTGTGTTATTGCTGGTGTCACTGTCGTCTCTCTTGATTTGTAAAGATACAGAAGAACTTCTGTTTTCTCCTGATATGATGATTATTAACAACCAACAAAGTGTGCAAACACAAAACACTAACAAAATCACCATTTTGCAAAAAACACAGAGCACCCCTCAGCAGAGGGATGCTGCAAAAAACAGTGGTGTGAAGCTACTGCTGTAAAATAAAACATTAAATTATTTTCCCTCTTTTCCAGAATGAAAGCAACCCTTTGCCTTTCGTGACAGAAACTACATTAGGGCTGTTTTCTCCCTATGGAAAAGTCATCAAATATGAGTAAGCAGCTCATTGTGCAGTGGTGACGATGTGCAAAATGCAGGAAATCAAGCCCAAAATATGGGGATTTACTATTGATGCCCCAGGGAAGATCTGGGTTGGCCTCTAAACATCTCCATCATGCTTCATGATCTATCTCCCTCCCTGATACGGGGGTGAGGGGGCAGCAGATTCCTCCCCACAGGTGTGAGATAAGTGTGGGATATCTGGGGATGCCACAGGGGCCAACCCAGGTGGGCATCACTAACAGGGGAGGTGTGGAACGCTGGGTTTGCTTCCCCAAAAATGACATTCAAATTTTGTGATGGGCTCTCAAGCAAACACCCATAATTTTGTGGGAAAGAGTGTGGGGATGATGTAGTCCCTGTGTCTGTTTGGCTGTATGAACACACTGGGAACTCAAAGAACCCCATCATTATGTGCAGTCATGGCAACTGAGAAATTTGTTGCATTCAGAGAAGTAAAACAACCATATCAACATCTCCACTGCCTTTGAAAAATGTGTTTAAAGGTCAGCAGGCCAAAAAAGAATGCTTTAGAATATATTTAGCTGAGAAACCTATGCAAATTGTGTGTGGTAATTCATAGCTGAAACCTGTAAATGTCTGAAACCTCCCTGTAATGACTCCCTTAGCAGATACAATTCATGTCCTTTGTGCACATGCAGGATGGGGAACTGTCAACTTTTGCTTTGTGCCTCATTTAACCGTCATATATCTACACGCTGCCATGGAGCACAACTTTATCCCTAAGGTTCCAGAAGCTCAGAGTGAAATTTAGACTGAATATACAACAATAAAAATTAGAAAATAGAAGTGCAAGGCCAAAATCCAGAAATTAGTAGCATTTGTCACTGAATTAAGTTGTCAGAGATATTACACAGAAAGAAGGAAAGGGGAAAAAGAAAAAAAACCTTGACTAACCAAACAAACCCCCACCAAACAAACCAACTAAGCAAAACTAAACAAAACAAAACAAAACAAAACAAAACAAAACAAAACAAAACAGAACACAAAACCAAAAAAACCCTAACCAAACCATACAAAAAAAAAAATCAACAACCAATAGATCTTCCAAGGCCTCTGTTACATCACAGTGGTTATTTGTGTATCATAAGTGCCACCTTGCACAGGGGACGGCAAAGGGACACAGGGTGAGCAGGTGGCACTGGGAAAGGAGAAGCTTTAACTGAGCCCTGTGTAAAAGCACCTGCTTATTTGTGGAGTGCAGTTACATACATCCAGAATACTTTTATGGAGACTTTTCCTCCTGTTTCTGTGAAATTCCACATCCATCTCACAGTGTTGCATTCTCTCACTGTTGTTTTGTTTTTGCCCCACAACATTTGGTTCTTGTCTGAATGCTGGAGATCCTGCCCATCCATGTCCAAATGAGCACTGCCAGGTTTTTCACAGCAAACCTTTTACCAAAGCAACAATCAGGAGTCAGCACACTAACAAATTTCAGAAAATGGAAGTTCACACCGTAAAATATGCAGGGCAGTGTGTTTGTCTGTGTGTGTGTGCAGAGGAAACCCTTTACACTGCCAGGACTGCCTTTCTTTTGAGCATCACAAGCCAAATTTTTGTGGTCAGTTTTAAAAATCCTTTTTTGAAAGTTTTTCTGAAAGCTTTGCAATGGGAATATTTTAAACAGCTGTGTTTATTGATGACCTGTGCTGTATGCATAGATATATACATATATACCTAGTCCTGCAGGTGTTAGCAAGGAAGCTTAGGAAGCAAATAAAGATGTAATACAAGGCCCTTTAATAATTTGGGAAGCATTTTTCATAAGCTTCAGAATAAACCTGTCACGAAATGACTGAATCTAGTCATAGTAGCTGAAGATGTGCAAGAGAGAGATTGAGAGAGGAAAAAATAGTAGCACTTCTAGTTCACTATCCTCTCAGGAGCTCCAGATATGTGAGATATATTCCATATTTAGAAGGAAAGAGAAAATAAAACAAGATAGGTGAAGCACAGGGTCAAAATTTTTCAAATGTTGTCTAATGAGAGTGTTCAGGAGCTGACTTTATTTCTACAAACTAACATTAGGAGTGAGTAGTATTTAACAAATATCCCCCATCTCCTTTGAGATTTTGAGCCTGTCAAGAGCATAATGCCTGAAAAAAACATATTTTTCAAATGAGGTGACACTGTGCCATGTGACAAAATAACATGATGGAAAAAATAATAAAAAAGAAATCATAGAAGGCAACTCTATTAAAAATTAAAGAAAAATGTATAATTTTAAGCTAGCTACTCCAAATGACATCACCGAGAGAGGATACCAAACGCTTGGTCAAGATGGAAACATTGACTCTGGTGTGTCTCAACAAATCTTCTCAAGTCCTGACTTTGGTTTTGGGGTAAGATGTGAAAAGTCATCTTGGGAAGAAGATTAGTTTCAGGAATCTGTTTGGGAAGAATGGGAGTATTTTTGATCAGTCTGTCTCGATGGCATTACACTCCTCATTAGGAGGAGCAAGGCCACTGATGGAAATGAGTCAAGAGGCAGAGCAATGGCCCCTGGCAGATGTGCAGGGACCCGAGGCATGCATGGTTACTGCAGCAGGGTGTGCTGTGTCTGTGTGGTCAGAAATGTAGAAAAGCAGAATAGAGCAAAATCAGAACACTCAGAGCAGAATGGGATACATCTGGTAGATGAGAGAAATGCTGCTACTTTTGAAAGGAATGAGTGCAAAATTTGTAAAAATCTGAAAGGCCACTGGCACTCTGGTGAGTTTGTGACAGATGAGTTCCTGTTGCAGACTCACCTCTCTAAATCCTTGCTCCTCTTATTTCCTAGAATGGGCTCCTTTGTCTCCAGAGTCCATCTGTTATTTTTGCAATAATGTTGTTTGTGTTGGAAAAAACATTTCTGTGGAAAATTTGTGGATCATCTCCACTGGCATCACAAAGTGGTCTCTGGACACGGGAATTTGGCTTCCCTGACAATGACTCCAAACCCCAGGACTGCCCCATAGTGATGGGACCTGGCAGTTCTGTGGGTCTGGGACTGGAGCCTGACATGGAGATGATACACAGTGATCCCAGGAGTGCTGGGAAAGCCTGTCACTGTCTCTGAAGATAGAGATGACAAGCAGGATGCTCTCCTAGGGTGTCATCAGAGGCAGAGTAGCAGTTTAAATCCTTGATTGCAGCACCTTCCAGAAGGATAAGTTGTGACTATGTAGCCCTGAAAAGGAGGGAGCTTTCTAGGACAAATCCCTTATTCAACTAGCAAAAAGGCTGAAAAGACACATTTGTGCCAATTTCGAGCAATTGATATTTGATAAAGACTTGTGGCTGGTTTTGGTCTCAGTCTTAAGCAGCTGTGTTCAACTTAATCTGTCTTAATTTCAAAGCATCTGTTTTAGAATGCACTCCCTGAACTGCCAAGCCACAGTTGTCAGCCAGGAATGAGAAATACAACAGTACAAATACAGCCTCATCTGAATGAGTCCAAGGAAAATTAATCTATCAGCCTAAGTTACTTTCATTTGAACAGAAAACTGTCAATTGATACAGCACACTCTGTAGAAATGCATATTTTGTTGATATCCACTTTTCTTCAAAAAATAGAATTTATCTTTCTGGTACACAAAATATGGTAACTGACTGATATATGCTCTGGCATTAATCCTATTCTATTCTAATTCTGAATAACAAGTAAAGGAATAAAACTGATTAATGAAGTGCTGGGTTAAAATAAGTATCTCAGTGGGTATTATAAATCTGCCCTTTATTGCAGTACATGGCCCTTTTATTCAAAACTGGCTCTTACCTTCTTTGTTTGAGCCTTTTTTTGTCCATAGAGAAATTTTTGCAAACATTAACAAAAGCAATGGATTAGTCCCAAAGGGCCATAAGCTCATATTTCCTCAGAAGGGCACAGAAGGGTGATACCAGAGATGATCTTGCAGTAATGTCCATCAAGCTCAGAATCAACTTCAGGGATTTTATTGCATTTTGATGGCCAAGGAATTGCATTGTCAGACATACTAATATGAATTTTGCAGTGAAATTTGATGAATTTGACAGTGTTTAGTGCCTCTCACTGGAGAAATGACATGACGGCACACTGCATCACTTCAAAACCATTATGTCAAGAAGTTCTCTGTGTCAATACTGTTCTGCATCCATTTCCTTCATGTGAAATGATAATTTAAACAGTTCCAGGACTCACCTTTTTCCCTACAGAGCTTTGTCTGTCATGTCATTTCATACAGAATGAGGACTAATTACACACGGTGTTATGCTGCGCTGGAAAAAAATGAAGCCATGTTTCAGAGAGTGATGCCCAGAGCAGAAGTATTTCAGCCTTACATCTCCAGCACATGGAAAAACAGCAGCTGTCAAGTTGCTCCCTCTATGCATCTTTCTACTGCTTGCCCAAATGAACTGCTGAACTTTTAACAGGACAACATCTGTAAGTGTGTTTCTGCTTGCACGCTCAGAAATGGCTGATGACTTCATGTGCTCTTTGAGCATTTATGAAATAAAACTACCTAGTTAAGTCTCCTCTCCCAAGTGAATTAGTGAAAGACTGTTTTAAAGATGGTGAACTGACTGAATTATTTCTGTGCATGGTTGGTGTGAAATACAATAAGTTGGGGGGAGGAGAAAGTGTTCTTAAAGTTTTATTCTGATCCTTATTATTTTTTCCTATAGTTTCTAGTTATAAAGTTTTCTTTGCGCCCTTTAAAGTTTAAGCCTGTTTTGCCTTCCTCCTAATCCTATCTCACAGCATGAAATAAGTAATTAATTCTAGTTGGTGCACTAGCAACTTAGCCAATGTAAAAACCACGATACTAAGGAAATCCAAATGGCTGCTTTTTTGTGGGTATTTTGTTTGTTTGGGTTTTTTTTTTTTCTGTCCCAGAAATATAGGATTTTGAGTATATAACTAAGCCCTTATTGTGTAAATTCATGACTTGCAAAGGCAAAATTTATTCACTGTGGTGTCATAGGAAGAGGAGGACGAGCTGCAGAACAACCACCAGTAGGACATGAGAGGCGGTTGTTTGGGCTAATTTGCCAGAATTCAACACAAACTCCCCTGTAAATGCAGAAAAGAGAGAAAAACAAGTTAATGCTTCAGTTCATGGCTGCATGCATAGTGGATCTTTAAATGTGACTGGACCTTTGGGAACTCTAAAGGACTGGGACAAAAATTGAAAACTATCACAACAACCATGATGCAAGAGATCTGACCACTAACAGAGGGATTTATCCCTCTCCTCAAAATCAATGTTGCCTGGCATTTAATACTGTGTTGCAGGCATTAATTTGCCACTGATTTATATGGAAAGCCAATAAAACTATAAAAGGAAGTCCTTTACAACTAGATTGTGAATGGCTGAATATAAAATTACAGGGAAGAGAAAGAAAGGAAGACTTTCTTAGACAGAATATTTTTTTCTGTTTTCTGAATTTAGGTGGAGTTGGAGGAGAATCTGAAGTTGGCATCAGTTGTGCCACTAGATCACTGTAACACCAGCAGCAGAATGAGGTTACACTGGAGCTGGTCACAGCATCCTCTGCACCCAGGGGAGCTGGCAGTCCACCCACCGCCCTCACAGCCCTTTTTGAACAGTGGTTGTTTCTCCCCTCTGAATTCACTGAACATGTTCAGCCTTCTCCATCAACACCCTGAGGCAGCCAGATTATCTACATAACACTTTTCCTCTGCCCTGAATGTTTTCACCTAAGCCTCCCTCAACAATAATTGTGCATAGAAATTTAAAGAGTGATTTTCCATAACAGCCTGAAATCATAAATGTGGATTTTGTCTTCTCCAGCTTTTTTTTGCCAGCATAATTGGGTTACTGAAGTACCTCTTTGAGGAAGTGGAACAGGCAAGAGTTTAGAGTGACACCATAGCCAGGTGACTTCTGATCTGTTTTTAGACAGCTCTGAGCATCTACTTGGTCTGATAACTTGATCCTCATCACTACCACAGTCCCAATGAACAACACTGCAGAGAATTGATTTACACTAAGAATGGTGTTTCACATGAAAACAAAGCATTGACATTTATTCGGTTCCTCTTTATAGCGCTTATTCTGTGTACTTTCTTGAGGGATTCATCATTGTGATTTAGTTTGAAACTCCCCCTCCACTGAAAGCTTCTTTCTCAGGTACTAGTTGGGGACACCAGTTTTTTCAGTAATTTTTTTTTTTCTTATCAAAAACTTGAATTGACAAGGATCGATTTCACCTCCTATTCAATCTATTTCTTTGGACACAGTATAAGCCATAGCTACTACCTTCACCCCAAAAGAAGTGAAAATTAAAACCAAAATGAGATAAAAAGAATATGAGATCTTCATGAATACAAAAAGCATTTCATGCAGCACATATCAATTATATTGGCCAAGTCTTAAAATGTCTGTTTCTCAGTGCTTAAAACTGTGTTCTCCTCTTCACTGGGGTTTTGGAGGAACTTCAGAGCAATGAGAGGTTTGTGTCTGTCCTCACCAGTTTATTTCTCTCTTGCTGACCTCAGCTGTCCTGCTCACATCCAGTTCATACATTTTCAGGTGTAAGATATTTTTACACACAGGTCTCACAGCATGTAGAGATTTTCCTTTTGGTACACAGATGCAGTTTCAGTTAGGATTTTTCTCTTCCAATTAGTTGATTTGAACCACAGGCATGCATATTTTTTTCCTCCCTGTATGTTATTTGTAGGTTATTTTCCTTCCATTCAGCTTCTAGAAATGCATAAAGGAAAAACAGAGATCCAATAAGTGTGGCACCATTTCCTTCAGCTTTTATCTTGTCCAATACATTTGTTTGCCCTACGATGTGGTGTAGCTATTTTATAAGTGTAAAATGAAATATTCTTTTACAAGCCCTAATTTTTTTTAACTTCTGGAGTTAAAAATACTTTTTATTATTACATGTGAGCAGAGCAAATTAAAAGGTAGTGTCTCACAATATAAATGTGACTCTCTTTTTAAATTGCCATTTCAGCCCCCTCATTCAAAAGTGCAATGTGAGTCTGGCTCTGACTCTGTGAACACTGCACAATGACCACATCAGAAAATCTAATGTAAATAAACAATAACCAAATGTCTCTTAAGAAATACTTGATTTTTAAAAGAACTATTCTTCCATAAACAAGTAATATAGTTCACTACAATGGTTTTTCTTTTTTAATTTGCTTATTTCTAGCAAGTGAATGGCTCAAGAATTGATTAACTGCTTTGTCTTCTCACATGCACAACCACAGCTGATCATGGGGAAACTTTTTGTGCTGAAGGTTGTTTTTTTCATTATGGTTTTTTTTTGGAAAAAACCAAAGGTCACTATTTACCATTTCAGAAATTCTTCTTTTGATGAGTCCTGACTCTGTACACTGAACAAGGTATTCAGCATGAAATGACAAGCACAATTTTTAATGCCAACCTTTTGAAAACCACAGGTTTCCTGTAGCTCCTTAACACACTAAATTTTTATTTTTATCTGGGTGCAAGCAGATTGCTCTTGGAAAGAGACAACTGCAATATGTCCCCCAGCATTTTCATGGCTGATAGGGCTTAATCTGAACTGCCAGAATGGTTAGGGCTTCTCACGGCTTAATCTGAACTGCCAGAATGCTTAGGGCTTCTCTGAGGAAGTAAAAAAAACACTCTTCTGGGCTGAATGCCTGAAAATACCAGTGGAAGAAATGCAGCCTGGCTAATAGGCTGGAATTGCTAGGAGATACACAGGACATTTTGGATATAAAAACACAGGCTTTGTTCTTAATGACAACCTAATCAGGTAGCTAATAAAATTGGCTTAGCATTCAGACATGCATAAATGAAACAACTGCTCTTACATGGTGCAGAGACAGGGATGATAAATCTGCAGGCACTGGATTTCACACTGCTGTGAGCAACCCTCAAAGACACCTCTTGCAGGAAAGGAGAGCTGCCACAGTCTGAAAACTGGGGCTAGCCAGGCTGGAGAAATAGCCCATTAGATAATGAAGATGCTTTTAAATTCTTCATCAGAACAAGCATCCCCAGCAACCATGGAAATTCTTTTTACTAATTTCTACACATTCACCTTTTGTCTCAGGCCTCAGTGTGCCTCATTCTTCCTCCTGCTCTCATTGTCAATTTGCACTGGCTTTCTATTGTTCATCTTTTTTGTAATTCAGAAAGGAGTCAAGCAAATACATATTACCATCATATTTTTCATTTTTTGAATTAGTCAAGAAATTATTTTGAATATATAACTTTCAAAAGAAAATAAATCATTGGGGGTACACCTTCAGCCTCACTGTTATTTGGACCTGGAGACATGGAGCTGCCTCATGTCTGTCAGATACTGCATTGAACACTCCTAACAGAAACTGCTCATATTTTTTAGTTACATGTTTGTGAGATGATAAAAATAATCCGCAAGCCCATACTTTTACAGAGAGACTGATAAAAGAGGGAGCTTCACTTCGTAATTTCCCAGAGGAAACTTCCCTGAGCCAACCAGAGTTCTAAGGTGCCCAGGGTGAGATGAGAGGAAGATGTGCTTGCCTTATCCTTCTGCTTCAGTCTGAGAGCTGAAATGGATGCTGAACATTCCCCCCCGCCAAGAAAGGCATCTCTGGCAAAAAACTCTAGAAACTGGGGGGAGAGAGAGAGAAGAGGAAAAAAAAATAGAAGTGACTTAAACAAATAACTAATTCCTCAAAATAGCTTCCAAAAATCCTGTCAGACTTGAAACAAGAAAACAGTTTTCAAGTGGAAAAAACAAAAGTCAGTGATCATGAGGGAACTGATAGAAGAGAAACTTTTGCACGGGGAGGAGATTTTGCTTTTGCCAAAAGTGTAATGCATCAGATTTTCCCAGACAGGAAATGGAAATGGCTTCTCTCAGTGCAGAAAACTGTTGTGGAGGAGAACCACATGAGAGGAATTAAGTCTGACCACAGACTCTATGTTCTTTATCAGCCATGAGCACAGATCTAACCCAGTGGTGAGCAGGGGACAAGGATTAACAGTTCTGGTAAGTATTGGAACAAACCCTCTGCCTGATCCCTCGGGAAAGCCAATTTCTCAACAGCACAAACAGAAATGATGCTGTCAGCCAGTTCACTCCTCCCCACTCACAGCTGGGCTGTCTCTCCTCTGTGAGAGTGGCTTTGGCTCCTGCCAGGCTTTGCATTTTGAAGGGAGGGGAATAAAAAGTCTTAAACATATTTGTGTTGTCACAAAAGAAAATAGTTTGCCCTTCTCACACCTGCTTTTTCTATTCACATGTGCTTACACATGGAAGACTCCAGTATGTCCACACAACAAGTTTTCTGGACAATCACTGTGAAATTAATGGTAGACCCAGAGAAATATTGACATGCTTTGGTGCTTTATGAAAGACCTAATCCCATGACCCTATGTCAGCCAAAATTTTCCTTTGCCTGAAAATGCTGGGGATGAGGAAGGAGCACAGAGGAGATAAAAAGGATTGTCCTTGTGTACAGACTCAGGATTTTAAACAGGGGCATTTACAGTCAATGTGGTCAAACCTGACTGTTTCTCCAAGCGCTTTTATCGTTTGCTTGAAAGTCTTTTCAACATCTTACTAAAAAAAAAAAAAAAAAAAAAAAAAGAAGAAGAAAAGAAAGAAAGAAAAATAAGTCAATCTTGGCTTTATAGGCCAGCATTTATCTTCTTACTGCAATTCATTTTCTCTGAGGTTGTAAGATTTAATCTAAGAGGTTGTAAATGTAATCCAAAGTGTTCTCACACTGAAATGCTGATCTTTTTTGGTTTTTAGCTATCTTTAATATCTACTGAAAGAGACCCACATGGGAGAGATCCTAAACTCACAAGCCAGTTTATTTGCCTGTCCCCTGTCCCCTTGAGTAGCATTCTGCTCAGTCATCCTGGAACACTGTAGTTGGCAGTTCTTATGTCTGTCCAGGCTGACAAATAAGATATAAAATAGTAAGATTAATACAATCCTGCTCTGACTATCAATTAATTAATAAAAACCCTATTTATTATAGACTTGAGCAGTATTAAAAATACTTCAGTTTCTTCCTCTTATCATAAGGTATCATATTGTATTTACTGTAATGGATTATTTAATTAAATTTAAGGAACTTGGGAAATGTTATATTTGACAGAGTATTTTTCATAATGGAGATCATATTTTTTCTTTCTAAAAAACCATAAACACATGTTTATTTCTTTGCTCTTTCGTGTCCCTAGAGCTAGGTCAAATTGCTACTATCTGCCTAAAATGGTTTATGCTCTCCTCTTCACAAGATTATTAATTATCTCAAAACTGAATATGAATGTTCCACAATGCTGTCCCTAAAATTTCTTGGCTTTCAGTAGCATCATAGGCGAAGGAAAAAAAAATAATAAAAGAGAGAAGTCAAGTCAGAGAAACCTAAATCTCTGCTTTGGGTTGCTACAGCTATTTGAGAAGGAACAAATAAAACAAAAATTGCTCAAAAAACCTTTTTTTTTTTTTTTTTTTTTTTTTTTTGGTACATAAAGCAGATTCATGAAAAAGCATCATTATATTTGGAGCAGAATGCCATCCCTCCTCTGAGCAGACCAAGGTGAACTCCACACCTGCAGGGAGCAGAGGTCCATGGGCATTCTCTTGCTGACACTTTTTACTCCTCTCCTCTCTACTACGACATATCTGACTTAAATGTTTCTGGTTTGGTTTCCCCTCCATGACCTTTTGGTCTGTTTTAGATCCCCCTTCCCATCCCTGCAAAAAGCAGCTCCATTATGGTCCTCCCTGTGCTCTGCAGCAGCTTCTAGAAATCCCAGAGCCCTTTTTACAAAGAACCATAAACAAATAAAAAGAAATCAAACACACACTCTGACAATGAGCAAGTGGAAGAGAACCCAACAGACAAACCTGTGACAGAGGCTCCTTTCCTCAGTGTCAAATCTCTGGTTGCACCTTTGGCCTTAACACAGGAAAAGTAACATTTACTCAACAATCTTCAACCTTCTAAAGAAAATTTGTGGTTTACAGTCTTTTATGCAGTACCTATCTTGCCTAATATTTTGAGTTTCTAACGCCTCAGGAGTGGGTCTTTGGGCCCACAGTGCCTAACCCCTCTTCCCAGAGCTGGCACTTATCTTTCATTTTGGGTCACTCTGGCAAACCTGTCCCTGTTTGCCATGTAAAATGACATTTTCAATGTGGAAACCAGTTAAGATGTGCGTGAGTTGGGGGGGGAGGGTGTGGAATCAACCATTTTAAATTGGTCAGAGGCCATTATTTGGTTCTGTCTGGCTGCACTTCATGTAATATAAATAATTCATCTGCAGTAATATCAGATAAAAAGGATTCACAAACTGGAGATAAAACTGCTGTGTAACTCCACATGTTTCTGCTGCTGCCAGCACAGAACAGCACAATGCTCACGTGTGACAATATCAAAGCAGATGAGCAACAGAGCCTGAAAGCTATTTGTGTCCTCCTGCAAAACACACAAAAAAAACTTACCCACGAATTACAACTAGACAGAGTTTGCACTGCCTGCAGGTCCTTGTAGAAATGTACACAAAAACTCTGGTGTGTTCCACGCACGTGGCAGGTGGAAGAATTGACCAAGGCAGGTGTTTATATTCCTTTGGAAGGCAGAGTGCTGCCTCTGAAAACTTATTAGCTGCCCTACACGGTTTCCATGGTTTCCCTGAGCTGCCAAGCAGGATGAATCCTCACCTGCAGCTCCAGTTTGGGCTTTGCTGCCAGGGAAAGCTGCAGCAGAGATGTGGGGAGGAGCAGGGCAGAGGGACCACGGAGGGGTGAGATCCTCCTTGGCCTCCCAAATCTGCCCCAGGCAAGACTTAGCTTTGGAATGAGGAAAATTTATCTGTTGGTTTGTAGGGCTTGTCATGCAAAGGACTGACAGTAAATCTTTGTTGCTGCTCCATGTCTCCTCAGAGATGACATTGACATATTAATACAAATTACCAAGGCACATGCAGTGCCCAGCCTGCAGGAGAGCAGCACCCTAGGCTGTTTGGTGGCACTCTGGGGTCTCCTCTCATGTGTTCATGTTTGCTCCTTTTCTTCCTGGTGACCTAGGAATTTGTAAAGTCAGGTGTGGCTAGAAGATCCAGCTCTCACATGGATTCAGCTCCCTAAAATGTAGTGACAGCAGAAGGTCAGACAGATGAAACATTCCATTAATGCTCCCAGGGAAACACAAGGCTCATCTCTTATCCAGTTCCTTCAGGCACAGGACAGAGATGTATGGAAAACCTTGTTCTTTACTTCCTCTTCCCACATTCTTCATTATACCCTTGTAAAAACAAACCAAAAAAAGTATTTTTTAGTCCAGTGAAATGCCGGAAAAGTCTTTGAAATTCTTCCTCGTTGGCTTCTATATAAACTCAGTTCTTCACAGCTCTACACAGTCTGTAGGAAAGCAATGAGCATTTCAAAACTGGGACTTTTTGATGAGCCTGTTCTACAGTTTTCTGGCAAATATCCTTCAAAGAGTTCAATCACAGGGAGATTTTTTAAAAAGTCATTCTGTCTCTCCAGGCCTTTACAGAAATTAAAGTCAGACTTTGTGTCAGTGTAAACTGATTTGAATTTTCTGCTACAGGATTTTTCACTCCTCAGTGGGAGGACAGGGTGGGGACACGGGGATTCTTGTCCCTCAGACTTCTCAGCAAACTCCTCCCTAGGATGATTTACTGGAAATACCCAAAGCAAAACTTGTGCTGGATTTTTTGCTCTGTTTTTTTGGAGGGCAGATTTGAGGAGCTTCAGGGGTTCCAAAAACACCTTTCCTAACATTTTCTGGATAAAATAATCCTACATATTTCATCCTGATTCATCAATGGTTTCTTCTTGCCACACTTCAAGAAAAATAGAGCAATCTCATGGAATATTTTTCTTTTCAATCATGGTGTATTTTGAAACAGTGGATGTTAGGGGTTTATAACCCAGAACTCAAACAAAATTTGGAGAATTAAGAGTTTAGTGATGCAGAATTTCTACCCTATAGATCCTTCTCCCCCTGCCCACTGGATGAATAGGAGAGACAGATCATTTCCTCAAATTTTACCTTCCATTTTAACCAGACTTCAGAGAGAACTTACCTAAGCAGTTATCTTTGTGCCACATGGCCTACATCTCCCACTCAAATTCTTAAGTGGAAAAAACCAATTTTGGTGACAAGTTTCATTTCTTTGGAAACTTTACCAGGAACTTTGGGAACTAATTAATTTCCTGGGGTTCACAAGACCCAAGTACTTTGCTATCTCTATCTAATTTTATGAACAGAGAGATCAACCTCCCATTTGCAGACTGTGCTGGGCACTGCAGACATGACTTGTGGGTTGCTTCCTGCAATTTTCACACCTTGGTGTAAAACAGTCCTGGGGGGATTAGGTCATGAAAGGTCATGAAACTTTTGTGATTACTTCAAAATTCAGTAATACTGTTAGCCTCTGAGCCATTATTGTATTTGGAAGGTAGCCTAAAGGACAGGTAGTGCCATGAAATACAGACACTGCCATAAATGACAAAGAAAAAGCTACCAAATTTGGCATTGGTGAGTGGGTTCAGGGTTTGCAGTCCAGGCCAGCTTCACTGTACCTCTTTGGCAGAGAGATGTTTGGAAGAGAGTTTAGGAACTAAACTTCTCATGTACTTCTCATGTACTGATTATTCTTCTGATCCAAAATCAAGTAACAACATGTGTCTGCTTAAATAATTACAGAAGCTGACAAAAATATAGAATTGTTATAAAATATAGAGATGTTCCCAGAAACACCTAGGATGACTGTACTTTTCAGATACTTGATAGCATAAAATCAAGTTAGAAAAAGAGGTGATAGTTTGAGATTGATGGTTCATTTTGCAAGTCTCCAAAGAAGTGAAAGGAGCCTGGATTTAAAGAATGTAGTAAAAGTAGGCTGCATTTTTTCATTTTCCTGCTTTAGTTTCACATCAGTACTTCAACTATTAGCACTACTTCAAGCTGAAAAAGGTTCAGTTATTGTAGACACTGTAAAGTAATAACTAAATCTCTGATATCATCACTCGGCATTTTTGTTTCTGTTCGAGGTTTGAAAAGAGTGTCAGGGACACAGAAAACCACCACTATGTTGTGAGGACGAGGATGATGCACTCTTACAGAAATATCCAAGGGTTTGTAGGGCACTCTTAAATCAGCAGGTCCTGGTATTTTCCTCATCCGAACCTTAGCTGCATGACACCCCTGGATTGGTGGTGATAGAAGAGGTCTGTGATGGGACAGATGACACTCTTAGCCTCCAACAGCATTTGAACTTCTCTTTTAAGTCACCCTTTAAAGTCAGGAACAAACTTGGATCTAATCCTGCCCATTTTTAGAGTGGCAAGGCAGCTCACAACTTCCAGTTACACTGTCCCTGCAAATATTTGACTCGTCCACACAGGCTTACTTTCTGTATCCTATAAAAATTCTTTGAAGATACCAAAAAGTTTTCCAAGACCAAGGTTTTAAACACATCACTGTGAAGGGGCACAGAACTGAACCATCTTACCCCCACCTGTGTCTGTCTGAAATAGAATTAGATGGTGACTATACAAATAAATATATACATAAACCCCCCCAGCCACCACAATCCAACACTGAAAAACCTTGGAGTTTTTCTGAGTTGCTGTGATAAGAGCACATTCCATACAAATGCACTTATTAAACAAGAGCCTGTAAAATATTGGCTAAAGTGGTATAGGAGGCTCAAAAATCCCTGGAGACAAAATTACTCTGTGTCTGCTTCCTAATTAGACTCTTCTAAGGAAGTAGAAGGAAGTTTTAGGAAGTTTGACTGTGCAACTAACTGTTTTCTGGTAATTTTAAATAGGAATTGTAGCTGAACCATTCTCCCACTCTGCCTTGTCTATGCCTTGAATCAGCTCAGACTGCAGGTCTTCTAACAGTGGAATATTTTAAAAACTAATGTGTAACAGTCACTCCTAGAATGCAAGAAAAGGCTGATGGTTGTACTGTTGCCAGTCAAAATCCAGGGCCATTTTACATAATAATGTAAATGTGTTATATTAACCAGACTGTGTCAGGAAAAGTAATCAATAGACAGGTACAACATGGCAAATCCTGTCTTCATGCATCTGTCTGAACAAAAACAAGAGGACTAAACAATTTTCTTTTCCTAGAGAGACAAGGAACAGGATGGATCACCTGTAATAAAATGATGTAATGTTTTTTAGTCATTCCTTCTCCCACAACCTATGAGAGTCACCTGCGTGATGATGATTTATCTATGCCCTGTGAATCCATTCTCGTCTCATTATCCACTCTATCCAGCTGGTCATGGTGGCAGAAATTAGTTCCTCACTTCTGTCTGTGCTGTTGCACAGCTGGGATGGGATTTGTTGTATTTGGACAATGCTTTAGGAGCAGAAAGCTGTTTGTGATCACTTTGTTAAACTGGAGCTGTGCCCCCAGGGACAGTGAGATTCCATCTGTTTGTTGGGCCCAAGTAGAGACAACAAGTGCTTCTCTGTCTCTGCATAAGGGAGCTCCTTAATCTGAATCCTGCTGGGTGCCCACATGGGGCACTTCTGTCAAAACTCATCCTTTTCAAAATAAGGAGATGGAAAAATGGCTGTGCAGATAACTGTGTAAGCAAAAGAACAGTTGGCATCAGAATCTGGATAAAATCTGTAACACCATCCTCTCTTGTTAGATTCCTGCTTTTTATTCAGGAGGTTTGGGAGAAAGTCTCTATTGATTCCCTTTCAGACAACTGTCAGTGTCAGTGCATGACACTACACTCTCATTAAAAGCGGGCATTTACAAAAGTAAATGGTCTTTTCACCAGCCATTTCTGTGGGAATTGCTATGGGAACAAAATAGTATCCCAAGGCTGAGATGGGAGATTTTGTGGCTCCCCTTGGCAACTCCCTTTTGCATATCCAGATCTGAACTGCTGTCCATCCATCCATCCATCTGCTTGTTTATTTCCTGGCTCCAGCAGAACTTCTTCCCCCAGGGAACATGTTGTGGCACACAGGGGAGGGCACACAGGGTGCCCATGTCCTGCTGAGGGCCAGTGCTGGAGGAGAAACCTCTGTGTTCCTCACCTGGTCTGTGGGGTTACATCAGTCCTGGCCCATTTGCAGGCAGCTTTGATGCTGTAACTGGAGACTGAAGTATTAAAGGCCTCTAAAATTCAAATTCTGGATCTGGTAACTCCCTTGGTGGCTCTCCAGTTGGCTTTGCTGTGGTGTGCCACATATTTTGCCTTCTCAGGGGCTGCATGCTGCCCTGGCAGGAGCAGAATTTTAATGGAGCAGGGGAAAACACAACATACCCTTTGATTCACCTGCTTTTGTTCTATTTCTTTACTAATGTCAGTGTTCTCCTGCCAACTGTCAGACTTTCTGCATTGCCTTTCTGCTGATGATGTTAACAGCTCCATCTCTCACACTATATTCACTGTCTTGTAAGGAAAAGCTGCCAACATTCTTTCCTTCCTCATTTAGCCCTGGCTCATTCCAGCTCCACAGCCACTCACTCAGGCTTCTGCATACCTCATGTCACCTCACTGAGATTCTGCTCCATGTCCCACTTTCTCAGGAGATGCCAAGCCCCTGCAGTTTCCCCTGCTTTTCCAAAGATCCATTATCTCCTGGTCCCTTTATCTCTCTCAGGGCCATATGCTTTATTCTCCCTTTTGCTGTGTGAGCCATTTCAGAGCTGAGTGTGAAGAACTGTAAACAGTCTTCCAAATTAGCCCTCTCCAGCTGGAGCAAGGCCAGTTTCCAAATCTCATGGCTGGTAAATGTGAATGTGCATCTAGGGGTGCCCTTGGTTTTATTTGAGCAGATGTTAAGCATTGTGCCAGGGGTCCCACACTTTATCCACCACTACCCCTCGTTCCTACCTGCAATTTAACAGCATATGGAAACAGTGCTGGGTGTGTAATATGGCTCAGTAAAAGCAAGTAATAAAAACCTAGGAACACTGGTTATATTCCCATTTGGTTTAAAAAAAAAACAAAAAGAAAAGAGAACCACCCCAAACTTTCTTTTTAGAGTGGACTGTTCACAGTATCTGGCAGTGCCTTCATTCAGAACATATCACCCTGAAGTGACTGAGAAATAATTCCTTCATGGAGTTCAAAAAAATACTTCTCTGAGGTTTGTATACAAAAGTATATAAAGGTTACATGCCTTTCTTTGCAACCAGAAGATGCTTGAATTTTATTGCAAATATTTCAAAATGTAAAATGTATGAATATAAGCATATGCCAGCTTTAATCAGACTGGGTTGGGTAAAAAGTTGCAGTGCAGCAAGGGACACGGGCTTTTAAAAATCCCAAATATTAGCTGAGAGCCTCTGAAACCACATTCTTTTGGGGAATAATGGTGTAGAAATAGTTAATTGTAAAGTGATACCCACAGGGAGACTGTTCTGCTACATAAGAACCTCAGATTCTGCATTGAGAAACTGGTTGTCTCAGAACAACATTTGGGTAATGGGCTGGTAGTCTCATTTGGATGGATGGACGGGATGGTATTTAAACAGCACAAAACTGAAAGAAACTGAAATATTGCAGACACACATTTAAAGCTGTCTAAAATATATATACATATACATATACATATACATATACATATACATATACATATATACATATATATATATATATATATATACACACATATGTATGATGCTTTCCTTCAGGTAGTTACAAATGCTTTTAGTCATTGTTTTATTTCTATCTCTAGCTTAAAAATCTGCTATGAAATAAGAGGAAGTTGAAAAGCAAGGGTGACAATTTCATCTCCCAAGTAAAATGCAGAATATTTAGAGCAGGATTCCCTGTTTACATATGACTTCACTACATGGGAATTTAAGGGATTACATCTCTCTGGAACATCCTAAAGCACAGCTTCCGGGATGTTCCCCCATAATTTAAACACACAGCAAGGAGAGCTGTAATTGGGCATTAATGCTCGATGGAGCACAGATGGGTGGTACTGTGATTCCAAAGGAGAAAATAAAAGGTAGCTGGGACTGGCCTTGGCCCAATTAGACCTTCAGAGATGTTGGCTGCAATCCACAAAGTGGTGACCCTCATTTTGGAGTGATGACAGAGCTCCTTCTAATGATTTTAGTGGGTGATTTTTGGTAGTACTGAATATGACATACAAATGCAATTACCATGTGCTAACTCCAAGGCTGTGAGTGCAAGTCATCACAGTTTATGAGGGGAAACAATTCCTGCAGTTCTAATTTCAGTGTGGGAGATACACAACATTAATTTCCTTAACATTTTGAACTATCTCTTAGTATATGTTTTCTAATTTAAAACTTACTAAAAAAGAGTGGAGAAGGGGGAGAAAGATACAAGGGAAGATAATTCAATGCTTTCAGCACCTCATCCTGAGACAAATATAATAAAACTGCACCGGTAAAATTACACTGATACAAACCAAGAGCATAGGAAGGTCAAACAGCATTTGCATTTTGAATGAAACAGTTTCATACCTGACCTTGATATTTCACTTCTTTTAGCAGGATTTAAATGTTTGATGAAAAAAATCTGACAATCTCACTGAAAACGTGTCCCAAATCAAACATATCGTCTAATAGTGTCTGACTATTAACCATCTTTTTATGATTAATTTATTAAATAGCTTTGTTCTTCTTGATGTGCATCATCTGTTTTAAGGAGAGTAATCTCTGGAGACCAGTTCTGGGCTGTGCAGAAGCCAGAAACTGGAAACAGAAAAGACATTTAAAATTGTAACAAAATTGAAACGAGCTCAGTTCCATAAGTAGTAATAAAATGTATCACTTATGAGAAACCCCTAAAATACCATAAAACCCGAAAGAGATGCATGTGTGCATCTCTGTAGATATTTATGCCTTACAGAGAACTGCACAGATCCACCTCTGCATACATATGGCTGTGTATAGGCATACATATAGGCATTTTATAAAATAAATAGGCACAATAAAGAAAAGCAATGTGACTTCTGGTATCAACATGGGCATATGCAGTGTGCCTCTTAGACCTGCATAAATAAAATTATCCTTTGCATATATCTATGTTATATATTTTAATGCATAGATGTTCATCAATATTTTTTTTTAATTCCATATAAATTGTATTTTGCACTGTCTGCATCTTGATTTTTTTTTGCTCTTAACAGCAAAGGAATACCTAAGGAGGTTTGCTTGGGAAGTGAACTTTTATGATTTCTTTTCCCTCTGGAAAAATAGAAAAGGAGGAACAGCAAAAGGAAACTGGTCTGAATATAATTCGTCTGTTTTACTAATTGGCAAAACACATAATTAATTGGAAGAACACATAAAGCAACAAGAACAAAAAAGCAGTTGACTGAAACAAATACATCCATTTCTTTGAGAGTGCATGTGACCTGAGGTGTGTGAACTCACCTCATCAACCACACTGTCAAGTTATGTGTTTTTGTTGGAAAATCCCACCTCTACAGAGACAAGCCAACCGAGAGGTGTTTTAAAAGTTTTTATTCCATTATCAGTCTCATTGAAGGGTGAAATATAAGATATGCAAAATTCAGTGCCATTCTATCAGAAGCCAACTTATTTCCTGGTTACAATACTTATAAATGTTTTTCAACTTATTTGCTTTTGCCACCTATTGCTGCTAGCACTTCTAACACCAATCACCTATCATGTTACCCCACGTGGTCTTGCCACAATGCATCTTTCACAGTTCTAATTGTCCAGAATATCTGGTCTTTTTGCAAGGCCATCGTTTGAAACCTATTTCTAGTTCAATCTCTCTCTCAACCATGTCTTCTCTATTCCATGGCCTTTCTAAGTCAGCACACCTTATCTCAGAGTTTGCATACAGATGTATAACACTTGGGAACTTTCAGTCATGCTTTGAGAATAATTTACAAATCCATTTCTCACGTTTTGCCAACAAGAGAGAAAAAATCCTGTTCTGTAGAATTCAGTTACATCATTTCAGATGTATAATACAAGGTTGTTGGGGGAAAAAAAGAAACTCGACAACATTGCAAGCTCAGTGCTCTGGAGTATATTTCCCTGGCTGTTTTTCTGGGCCCAGGTGATTTACTGGTGATGTTTTTTTCCTCAGGAACTGCAGTGCAAAGGCAATAACATATTTATTTAATCTCACATGCTTTTCCCAGGAACTGCAGTGAAAGGAAGCAACATATTTCTTTAATCACACATGTCGTCCTGTGCAATTGGCAGCTTTTCCAGCGTCAACTCGGAACTCAGGGGAGCACCTAATTCCAGACAAAAGCCTGTCTTAAAAGAAGAAACTGAAAGCAGCTTCCAAATGCTTGCTTAAGGCAATGTGGTTTTGGGAAGTATTTTATTATGTTTCGTCATTAGTCTTCCATCTACTTGTTTTTGAATCAATCCTTATGTTGAATTCTGCTGCCAGACAATTCACAGCATCCAACAGCAGCTGCACCGGGACAGCACACAGAGCTAGCAGCCAAGAGCCCTGCAGCTTCCTCTGCTCTCACAGCGAGCTGGGGAGCCCCAGCCATGGTCCCAACTCTGTGGTGGCACTTGTGCCCAAGCAGGATCTCACCCCAGGTGCAATGTCAAGGGCAGCATTCATGGCCCCTGATGGGCTGAACCCGTTTCTGTAACACAAATGTCTTACAGAAACTGACTACAGGAGAGCACCAGAATGTGATGGTGGAGCTGCTCCCAACCAGGAAAGGCATGTGCTTAATTCAGTGGTTCAGTTTGGTCTCTGGAGGTAAATAAGGAGCTAGTTCAGTTAGTCCAGGTGTTGGGGTTACCTAAGCCCTGAAGTTTTTTGTCCCTCTTGCTGGCCCTGGATCACTTGCCCTCCACTGCTAGCAGCCCAGCCCAGAGATTGTATCTGGTTTGTGTGGCCAGGGTCTGGAAACAGGGGGCTACAGGGGTGGCTTCTGTGAGAAGCAGTTGGAAGTTTCTCCAAGTGCAGGAGAGCCAATGCTGCTGGTCACACCCAGCCCTGGCCAAGGCTGAGCCCATCAGACACAGTGGTAATGGCTCTGAGAAAACATATTTAGGAAGGAAAGGAAGGTCATTGTGCAGATGTAATTGCAGATATTGAAGAGAGGAGTGAGAATATTGGGGAGGAGCAGCTCTGCAGACCCCAGGGCCAGTGAAGAAGGAGGGCAGGAGGTGCTCCAGGCACTGGAGCTGAGGTTACCCTGCAGCCCATGGGGAAGGCGAAGCAGCTGTGCCCCTGCAGCCCCTGGAAATCCACAGGGATGCAGAGATCCACCTGCAGCCCCTGGAAGGCCCCACACTGGAGCAGGTGGTGCCTGAAGGACTGGCCCCACGGAAATGTGACCCACACGACAGCAGCTCATGGAGAACTGTTTCCCATGGGAGGGACTCCATGGTGCAGCCGGAGAACAACTCTCCCTGAGCAGCTGGAGAAAAAACACAATGAACTGACCTAATCCCTACGCCCCATGTTTCTAAGATATATTTTACTTCTCATTATTCTGCCCTGCTTTATTTAGTAATATGTTCAGTTAATATCCCCAAGTTCAGTCTGGTTTACCTGTGATGGTATGTGCTGCGAGATCTCTCCTAGTCTTTAACTCATGAACCCTTTGTTATATTATCTCTCCCCTGTTCACCTGAGTAAAGGAGTGAAAGAGAAGCTTTGGTGGGTGCCTGGCATCCAGAAAATGCAGATGCAGGGATGTTCTTGGCACCACAAAGCTAAGGTCCCCAGTGTGCACCACCACAGGGCTCTGTCCCCAGAATGAGCTCAATCCTCTGTTTCTGATACACAGTTTGGGAACTGACACCCAAAGGTGGCTGCAACCACCCCAGGATATGAGTGAAAACAAAGCAGACAGTCCTTGAGCTTGGAGGTTCTTACCACCAAGCTAATACAAAGTATATCACTCACCCTGTTCATTTTTCCAGTATGAAATCAGGTTTCCTTTGAAAACATTATGCACTGCAATCTGCTTGCTGGCTCTTCAAGTCCCAATTCACATTAATTCCCACTAATCAGAGAACACTCTGGAACTTTTAAGAGCTTATTTCCAGTTGTGGGCCATCTTGCATGGCTGCCAGAAAGAGTAATGAAATGGATGATTAGCCAACTTCTTGGCAATTCAAGAGTGGTGATAGATGCTAGTTCAGGCTGTGGTGAATATGTGAGAAAGAGTAATGAGATTTATTTTTAATGCAAATCTTACATAAATATAGCCTGTGATAAAGTGAATTTTAGCTTTTTCCTTTTTCACAGAACACAGTATTAATTCTGTGCATATCTATAGCTATATCTATATCTACCTATATCTATATTCTGATTCTCTGTGAAGTTTAATACTGATGATGCCTGGATCTAGTGGATCCTTTCCTTCCACAACCACTTCACCATCTTACTCTCAAAATAAGTAATGGCACTATGTCTCCAACAGAGGTGAAAAATAAATTAGCTCATAAAGATATAGCCTCTTTTTTTCCTAGAAAAGGGAGGCGTCTGTTGGGACAAAAAGTCTGTCATGTAGTAATTCCTACAGGAATCTCTTTGTCCAGCTTTGAGTTGGTATCTGATTGCAGAAAAGTGAGAGAGAGAATTTTTGCCTTTCAGGATTGCCAAAGCCAAGATTCTTAGCAGCTTCAAGCAGAGCTGTCAAGCAAAACATGTGCTTTGGGTTAAATCCACAAGATTTGTACTCAGAATCACTCATGGAATTAATGAGTTACTGACAGTGTAACAAGAGCAGCTGCATTTTCAACATTTCAGTAATTCTGTGGGTTTATGCTAATCACTCTTCACAGATAAAATCTTGTTTGTTGAAAGCATCAGTGCAAGTGTGCAGTGAAAGCTTGTGCAAGTGTGTCATGGATGTTTCCTCTAAAAGCCTCAAACACCACTGATTTTCTACAAAAGTTAATGGCAATAACCCAAATGGAAGGAAGGATTCCAGGAAGGAAGGAAGGAAGGATTCCAGGAAGGAAGGGAGGGAGGGAGGAAGCATTCAAGGAAGGAAGGAAGGAAGGAAGGAAGGAAGGAAGGAAGGAAGGAAGGAAGGAAGGAAGGAAGGATTCCAGGAAGGAAGGAAGGAAGGATTCCAGGAAGGAAGGAAGGATTCCAGGAAGGAAGGAAGGAAGGAAGGAAGGAAGGAAGGAAGGAAAGGAAGGAAGGAAGGAAGGAAGGAAGGAAGGAAGGAAGGAAGGAAGGAAGGAAGGAAGGAAGGAAGGAAGGAAGGAAGGAAGGAAGGAAGGAAGGAAGGAAGGAAGGAAGGAAGGAAGGAAGGGAAGGAAGGAAGGAAGGAAGGAAGGAAGGAAGGAAGGAAGGAAGGAAGGAAGGAAGGAAGGAAGGAAGGAAGGAAGGATTAATTAGCCTGAGAGAGTTGACAAACTGAAAGTAAGAGCGTCCCAGAGCAAGCAGGGACATCAGCCTTTGGCAGCAAAGTTTAATCCAAGGGCACTGGTCTTGCACATGCTGTCACTTATTTGGGGGTAGTAGTAAATTCTAGAAAAGAGAAGAGCATAAAAAGAAATTCTTTCTCTGTGAGAGACAAAGAGAAAACCCACCTTGGCTTCTATATGCTCTCGACTCTAACATAAATCAAAGAAATTCTGGAACAAGAATGTGCCCAGAGAGCTGGAGACCTGCAGGAACTTCAGTGTGAAGTGCCTGTGAGAGAAATTAAGTTTTCTTTCTGGAGCTGTAGAAGAAAAAAATGTTGACAGTGGTTGCATAAAATCATGAGATGTTTTCAGTTTATAAATTTGTGCTGTTGTCAAAAATGGAAGTATTAATAAACCTCAACTGCCTCATCATTTGAACTCAATTTTGGATTAATACACTACCTACATCTGAAGTTAATTGCAAAAATGCACAAGCAAATTTATAGATATGTACACATATTTGAATGTACATTACTTTTTACATCTTACAAAAATAAATCAGAATCAGGGAAATTGTATATTTGTAAGCTTTTATCTATAAATTTGTTCTTAACTTGAGATCTTGGTACACCAAATTGCAGCCTGAAGCAAAGTTTTGTGGCCTGGGAATAGTTATAAATCCCTAAAATTATAGTTTTGTAATGGAAACTATGACAGACCCTTAATTATAGCAGTAAGAACATGAGATTTAGCAATACATATTAATATATCTCCTTGGAAAATATAATTGCAAAGCAATTAGGCATTAGGCTGCCTGTCTATCAACTATTTCTCCCCCTCAGGAGAAAGCTGGAAGTGTTATTAATTTTAAATCACCTGGAAAGGATCATGCCAGGTCTGCAGCACAACAGCACATCGCGTGTCCTTGCAAGGTTCCACTGGCATTGGGGCACTGGGCTGCAGAGAGAGGTATCCCTGTCCATCTGAAGGGACACTCAGGGCTGCCTGGCCACCATGTTTTTGGCTGCTGCTCATGGCCTCTGGAGCATTTTCTCCCTGTTTCACCAAGCTGTGGGGCACATCACCCTGGCTGTTGGGGGCCGTGCACCTCTCAGGGGTCAGACAAAGCTCTGTCCTTCCCCTTATGCAAACAGGTCACCCTGAACAAGATCCTGTATCAAAAGTCAAGTGCTGGAGGTATTTTCTTGGGCATATGTTACAGAATGTCATTCTCACTGCTGGTCGAGCTGAGAGAATATGAAATGTACAAAGGTCACCTTAATCTGGACTGATAAAACCCAGTCAGGAGATGAGACAACACACGTACGAACTGAGTTTTACTGGGTTTTGTGGATCCAAAAAGTGAGAGAATACTGTAACTCCCTGGATATGACTAGTTTTAATCCCTGGCATGCTTATATGTTATTCCTCAACACCCCAAAAAGCCACCACCACAGGAATTCCAGCATTACCATCTGTTTTTCCCCCGGATGCTGGGCGGGTCCACATCCTGACTAATCGTGTGGAAAATCCCAAGTCAGAGCTGGTGTCCTGCTCCTTCCTGTGCAGCTGTCCTCAATCAACACCTGTGCAGCCCCAGTACCCTGACCAGTCCAGCCACTTCACTTCCCAGTCACTCCTTGGATTGTTTTCAGATTCCATCAGGACAAAGGCAGAGTTCTGCCAACAGCTCTGCAGGGCAGCATGATGAAGACACTGTGTCTGCCTGCTCTTCTTTTTGTGTTGGTATTTGGGATGAGGTGGAGGATATATCCACAGAGGACTAGCTACTGGCAGTGCAGAGCTCTGTGTGTCACATCCTTTTGCTTTTTCTCCCTTCTTTACCCACTTCTGTTCACCACCTGCCACTCCCATCACATATTTCCACACTGATCCTGAAACCTGTCTTGGTGCAAGATGAGGATGTGGAATGAAATTTCTGATTATAGCTCCTATTACCCTTCTTTCTTGTTTTGTCATAACCATTGAGCTGGGGAACATATCCACATTCCCTAAAAATCCTATTTCCCAGCTCCTTCAAAAGCTGTGGTAGGATTTGGGTTGGAACTCACCCCTAAGGTTGGTTCATGGCACTAAGCAAGGTGAGCTGTGCCAGGGAGAGTTTTACCTGAAAATTCCTGCAAATCACAGCTCTCGTGGTCCCCTGGGGAAGCTTGGTGTGGGTGGACAGACTCAGAAGAGCACTCCCCTGGCAAAAGCACTTCTGTTGCATAATGCAGTTTGAATCTGTAAAGCACCACTAGTAAAAGCAGTACTGTCCTTCTTTTAGTGAAATTGACAGAATCTAGGCACTCTAACAGAAAATAAGCTTTTGTTTCTGCTTTTTTTACGCCTCCAGTTTCCTTAACAACAACAAAATGAGCCTTACACTATTTAGCCTCAGACATGTTTATTTTTTCATAGGGAGTTGAAGATCTTGTGTTTAAGCAATGCTCACTTTTGAACCAGCTTATGAAATATCAAAGTCTCCACTGTATAGCACATTTTCCTTATAAACATGTATATTTTCAGGCAACTGACACTCTCTGAGAAGACTGTGAAGCTGGAAAACTTCTTGTGGGCTGTAAGATGCTCCACATGAGGCTGAAAGTTTAAAGATGCATCTTTGCTGAACATCAGACAAACTCCTGTGGCTGGATACAAAGTCTCTCAGCAGAATGCCAATATTATTATTACAGATGCTTTGGAAGCTAAGGAAGATCATTGACCTTTCTTCCTCTAATTAATAGCCTAGCCGTTACATTTCAGGATTTAAAACTGATTTTATATTCCCTTTACATTTTTTACATGCAAAATTATAGTTCAATGAAAATATTTAATACATTCAAGCAGAAATGCCAAAACCCAATTATATTCATGTTGTGAAAATGTTGTCTCACAATATAAAATTCTATTTTCATCCTTTTCTCATCATTTCTGGAGAAGAAACTACTGAGGAAATAAATACTGTGAGATTGGAGAACATGTTAGTTGTCATTAGGAATTCTAATGTAGAGCACTGACAAGGACTTAGTCTGACAAGTTTAATCAGTTAGAGTATTAATTAATCAGTAGACTACTGGAAGTGGCTGAAACCTTAGAGTCTAATAAATTCAGTGGATTTATACACATATAACATTTTTACATACTTAATTACAAAAAAAGAGTTTAGTAGCTAGAATAATAAGATTTAAAAGAAAACAAAAACAACACCCAACCCATGATTTTATATCAACATTTTAGACAGGAAAAATAAAAGTTTTTCTACACTGTGTTTCCACTAACATTCAACTCCATGTCAGCATGGGCACTCTATGAGGACTCTAAGGAAGATGAAATTGGCAGGGATCTCACAGCAATAATACTCTTTAAAGCAATACTCTCACTATTCTGCATTATATCCTGAACAAGATATTAATTATGCTCATGTACATAAAAAAATCAAAATGATAATAAAAAAAAAAAGTTTAAATTCATTAGCACATGCCTGGGAAAGAACCAGTCTAAAGGAATGTGGTTTTGTGGGGGTATGAAAAGCCTGAACATCTGTTCCTCTGGCATAATAAATGCAATCACTCCTCCTAGGCCCATGATATTCCCTCCAACTCTAAACACTGCATACAAAAGTAGGAAAACATGACTGCTTCTCCCTCTGAAACTAGGGAATATTTCCATTTGGATTTACAGCACACAGTGAAATAGGAAAGGATGCCTGACCAAAGGAGAGGCAGTTCACCTGTAAATGCAAATCTGCCGTTCTCTCAAGTGCAGTTTTTTCTGCTTGTATGAGGAGCAGCCTGGACACAAACCCACACACCATGTCCTGCCTGGGAAGAGTTGTATCTCTTGGAGTAATGCCTTATCAGGCTACCTAGAACAGAGGCTAGCCAGTGTTAAAGGAATGAAGATTTATTAAAAGGCCTTCAAAGGAAACAACTTGGGCAGTACAAGGACTCAGCCATGGCTCCACTCACTATGGACTCCGAGTCACAAGTTGTCACACTTTTATAAGTTTTGGTCCAGTTACATATTGGGGTTAATTGTCTAATTACAACTTCAGATTATGAAGTCCCATCCTCCCAGATTGCTCCCCTCCATTTGTGTTGTTTATGCTGCAACAGTGTTCTTGGCTCTTGGGCTGGAAAAGGATTGTTTTGTCTAACTAAACTGTGAAGAGAACTTGCTAGCATTTTATTGAAGTTCAGAGTTACATACCGATGCAGTACGGAGCCTGCAAAACATGAATGCTAAAACCTAAGGCATCAGGGGCTGGACAGGCTTGTTGGAGACTATTCTGTGTTTTTTTCTAAGTTTACTCTGTGAGGCTTGAATAGAAGCTCTGCTGGAGGGGAGAATCTCATCACAGAAAGGAAAGGACATCCCCAGAATGGAGCAGCTCTGCTCAGACAGGGGATGGATTCCTTCACGATGGTGTAAGGGTTGAAATCAGAAACATAAGCACTGTTATCTGAGAGAGTTGTGAGCAGTTCTGGCTTTTTAAAAGGAATAACAAAGGGTGATCACTTTGCCTCCAATGCCCCATCTCCAACAACATCGTTTCCCATTGTTCCAGCTACCAAATGCAAGAGACCACATGCACTTCAGGACCACCATCAAACAGCAACACCTCTCTCCTAGACACACTTTGAAATCAAGGGTCAGGAAGATGAACAGGAAAAAGGAGGACTTTAGACCAGTCATAGCATAGAGAGGGCTAATATTTGTGTAAGAGAGAGTTGTGTTACTGGATCCTTGAATGTGATTGGCTAAGTGTAGGGAACGTATCCCTTTCATCAAGGTAAAAGTAAAAAACTCTGTGAAGTGTAAGAGTGATAGCCTGAACAGTGAAATCATCCCCACAGAAGAGCTAATGGGCTCATTTGTGGCTACTGGCAGCAACACCCCATTGCACAGGCAGAGGGAGGAAAATCAAAGTAAAGGAAGGAAGATGCTCAGATTGCTCCTGGAGCCTCTGTGCTGGCACAGAGACACACAGAGGAGAGGCAGCATTCCCTGCATCTGGTCTTCTGCACCCCAAACCACCACACTGATGACCCCAGCCACAGAAAATGTAGCAGAAAGGAAATAAAAATCTGGAGCACAATGAGAAGTATGTTACAGATTTGTCTATAGCCCATCACTAACAAAATTTTTAAGGTCAAATGTGATTTTTTAGTATTGGTGGATATGTTCTTCCTTTATGTTTTAGGCAAGACACAAGTTTCTTCGAGGAATTTAAATATGCTTGATTTGCAACACAATTAAGAGCAAAAAAATTAGATAATCTACTTCCCTGCTTCTTTTCACTAGAATTTGTTTAATTAAGGAAGCAAGGAAATAACTATCTACAGTATTGACTCTTTGACGTTCTGTAGGTAATAATAATGGCTTCATACAGAAATAGCATAACCTGCCCTTGGAGACTAAATCTTTTCATGCACAAAATGTTTTAGCAATACAGCTATTTGGTTCTCTTTCAGAACACTTCAGTGAGAATATTTTAAATGCTTGTAGATTTGGTTTTCATTTAGAGATTCTTGAGAGCTTTCTTCTCTCAAGGCCCACTGTTTCCATATGATTTATAATTTCTTCACACAGTCCTGATAAATACTGCAAAAGAATTTCAGCTGTAACTCATACCTGGAGCATTGTAAGTAATAAAAGTTTGATACATATTAATCACAGATCTCTGGAATGAATTCAGCATCTCACAGAACATGAGCACGTCACTCACAGTGAGGTTTAACACCAGTCACCTGTTTGCAGGGACCTTGGTTCAATGACATGATCAAACTCTTTTGCAGGTCTAAGCACTTTTGAAGTTACTGGGACCAAGCAAAGACATGATTATAGTATTCTGTTGAAAGGAAATTAAAAATGCATGTTGGGATTTTCTTCTCCATTTTTTTTTGTTTGTTTTTGTTGTTGTTGTTGTTGTTGTTTCTTTGTTTGTTTTTGCATAATGAAAACCGGATGGCTTCATGCCTAATGAAAACTATGGTCACCATTGAGGAAGCAACACAGGGATTGGCCAGCTTGGGAGGTCCATGGAGCAAATAGAGAGACTGAAACAATGGAATGGCTTGAAAAATAAAGAGCTTTAATGGGTAAAATAGCAAACGTAGAAACCACATGAACTGAGAGTCACTGTCCAAAGACCCAGGGGTGTGGCAAGCATAACAATATACAGGGGTATCTGAGGGCAAAGGTCCAATCACTAACACACACTAGGAGCATGCCCTTGTATGTGACCAGGCCTGAACCAACTGAGAACAAGAACCAGAAGCATGATCTATTAAGTAATAACCCCATTGACACGTCACCTCCCATGGTCTCAGGTTACTGCCTCCTGCCTCTGCAGGTGAAGCCACTCCCCTGTCCACCCCCATTTCCACAGCACTCAATCTTTTTGCATATAATAGCCGGTTTCATTAAAATAAAATAATTTGCACTCCAATATTCAGATAAATTGCAGGTAAAGTCTTTGCCAGCATGTTCCTCTTCCATTCCAGTTGCAGAAAGCTGAAGTTTCTACCAATATTTGTTATAAATGTTTAAAAATTCCTGACAATTGCCTAAATAGAGACATCATCTTGCCATTAACCATTCCTACCAGATTATATAGCTCTTAATAAACCTATATTTAAAACAAGGAAACTAAAAGTCTCAGGAGACAAAAATCAATTTGTGGAAAAACAAAAACAACAAAAAAAACACATGCATAACAGAATGTCTTGAAAGAGAAATGAAAATATTGACACATGCCAGGAATGAGAGAGATCCATATCTCTAGAACACCTCAAGGGAATCAAAATTTAGCTAGGGAGAAAAAAATCTCAAACAAAAAGAGTAAATTAAACTGAGAAGATTGGAAATTTCTACAAAGCAATTTTAGTTCTGGTACCAGACAGAACTTCAGGCCCCTGCAAGCGCTGCTTGGGACAAATCAATTTTTTTAAATGGATTCTGCTAGCTCTTTATTATTAGCCTGAGCCGTGTACGCACCAATTTTATTTTTGCCTTTTATTATTTGAGCTCAAGAGGATTTATTTTGATTTTTCATTTCCCAATCCAATAAAGAGAATTGGATTAAGACATCTAATAAAAAAGAGCCTTTGAAACTGATGTTTTTCATGAATCTCATAAATAGTAACCTACTTATCCCCTGATATATATAGTGGAAATAAAAAAGCAAAGTGTTTACTTAGGCAGATATGGAAGTCCTGTGTCTATACAGATGTTGTAAAAGTAGAAATTCCAAGAGCAGTGAATGAAAAAAGCTAATTTCTATTAAAAATATCACTGATTGGATTTTCAGGTGAAGTTTTTCCTATTATTTGTTTATTTTAAAAGTCTCCCTCTGCTAAGCTGTTCTAAAAGGATCAAAAATGGAAAGTGGGAAGGGGAGAGGTGGGGGAAGAACTAAAATATCTACAAACTAATCTAACATCTTACAAGAGTCTGATTTGGTTTTGAATTAGTGTTGACAAAACTATCTGCTTTATATTTCCATTACCATTGTTTATAGCTATTTCAGCTATGAGGTGGGAGGCTAGTGTTTCAAATTCCAAACCAGTTCCAATTTTCTCTCCTTAAATCTAAATGTGCAGAAGAAAACAAGACACCAATGGCCACAAGGAACCTGAAGTAGGCAACACATCTCACCAAAAACACACTTTGAAACCTGTTTTGCTTTCTGAAAGGGATTGAAACATCCAAGTATTCCAAACGGCTGAAAATATTCCCACTGAACAAACTGATGTTCCATGAGGTCTAATCCATGATATGGCCATCACCACCAGAGATTGCCAAAAGCTCTAAAATTCCTTACTTCTGTGATGAGGCCCTCAGATACATTCAGACAGTTTTGAACTGCTTCCAAGGAACTTTGCTCAGTGGAAATGGAATGGAGCTGAATCCTTCTGTTCTGATATAAACACTACTCCCAAATCTGCACATTTCCATTTAAATCTGGCTCCAGCATGGGCTCCAGCACTCACTGCTGTTAAAAGAGGGAAGAACCTGGCCTGGTGTCCTCTCCCCTGCCCTCCCCTCCTCTTGAGCCTCACTGCATTCTGTCTGCCCTTGTTCCTGCCAGCAAATTCTGTTTGCCCCTGTTCCTCCAGCCCCTTCCTCAGGTATGGACCCACTGGATCCTGCACTCTGCAGTTTTAAATTATTAAAGTGGCAGGAATCATTTCGGGCTGACCGAACTCACTGACAGCTCAGGGCTCTACAGCAAACATCACAGCCCTTCGTGCCGTACAACAGAGGGGACACCTTCAGTAATTAGGATTTTCTCAGTAACTGTGATTTTCCAGACTGATGTGAGCTCCCTTTGCTCCTGTTCTGGTATGATTAGTGCCACATGCAGGCAGGATAGCAACATCAGACTGACGTTACACAACTCACCCCTCTACAATATTCCATGGTGCAGGATCACATCAGTGTTGTTCACTTGTGTCCTTTGTGGCAGTCAAGGCTTCTCATCCTCACAGACTCTCAACACAAGCCCATAAAATATGGGCTATTTTATTTATTCATATCCTTAGCACACCCAGCAGTATTCTTTCTGTGTCCTACTTCAGCTGAAAATATAATTAGGGGAGAAAATGTGATTGTGTTACACACCTGTTCCATTAAATAATTGATTACATTAACAATGTCAAAGACACTTCAGTATTCACAAACAAAGGTAGAATTGTTGCTTCATTTGGCATTACATTTTCTTTGAAACATTCTTCAAACAAAATCTTATCTCACTGCACCAGCAAATAACTTTCAACTGCAAATACTCTTAAAGAGATCTTTTTCGGCAAAAAATTACACACTAAAGAAAATATGTGTAAGAAAGTTGATTAGCTACTCAAAAAATTCTTATGAAATATCACAAAAGTTAAGTGTCTGCACAGGAAGTTAGGCACTCACAAAGGTTACAGTGTGTGACACAGTGTCAGCTGCAGATGATGCAAGGGCTCTAGATAATGCTGGAACAAAACAAACCCCCAAACTTTTGCCAGCAAAATTATTTTGAGTGATTTAAAGACAACACTGGAAAGTTAACTGAAGACACATGTGGAAGTCTACCAGGTTTATAGTGAATTAACATAAGCATTATAAGGAGTCATTCACCCCACAACTGCTTCAGTGCTGCTTAACAATGAGATCCTTATGTCAGTGAGCAAGACAGAGATGTGGGACTAAAAATGCAAGTAAACGAGGAAAGAGACAATATTCTTTTTACTGAAAAGATTAAGAAAAAAAAAAAAAAAAAATAGAATTTTTACTGAAAATAACATCTTGTCTCTTCCTTCAGAGATAGAAGTTACTGACCCTGCAAATAGCTCAGAAGAAAGACTGTTCTGATTTTCAGCTAGTTCCCAAATATGATGCAGCAATGTCAGGCTAATGAGACACAATCAGGGACACAAACACTGGAAGGCTGTGGAGGACCAGTCCTTTAACCATTGATAAAAAGGAAGTAATAATGATGGGTTAAATATATATGTGGATGAAAACAAGCTAAAAATCAATATGATCTTGATGCCAGGAAAACTGAAAGCCTCCAGACTGGGGAAGATTTAAAGAGGGGAAAAAGACAAATCTGCTGAGGATGGAGTTAAATATTTGTTGTCCTCAGCATTGTTAAAGATTTGGCTACATTAATTATGTGTAGGAAAGAAGATCTGACAGAGGACAATTATGGTGAGAGTTGTTAATTTTTATGTGATTCTGTTCTCCAGGGCTGATTTGGTTTACTAGAGACAATTGCTTTCATTTGCTGATTAATGATACAAAAAGGTGCTTTGTGATAAATGCACCTGTTAGAAAGCTTCTTTGAAAAGGCAGAGCATATGAAATTGATCATTTGATATTAAATGATGCAATAACTGAGGAGTTAAAATATGGTCTCCTGAACATTACACTAGTTTATACTGGTAGCACAAATCAGCAATAGACTGTATTTTATTTCTTGTCATTTACTCGTTTAGATAAGCTATATAACTAGCACAAAAATTTACAAGGTCCAGTACCACAGAAAGGCTGCAGATATATTATAGAATCCATTTATGGGAAATAAAGTAGATACCTTTCATATTTTTTACCCTGACAGACACATGACCAACAGACCAATATTGGCAGGGGTCCTTTGGTGAAGACTGCTGTCAATGTGGAAATGCCACCTTGAATTTAGAAATCCAGGAAACGGAGTTACCAATGCTGATGCTCTAAGCTCCCCCACAAAGGCAAGTGAGTTCCTGAAATTGTTGGTTTACTACTCCTTAACATTTATTGTCATGGCTTATCATAAAACTGATTGAGAAAAATTAACATTTTTCCCTTGTTTAGATCTTGTTCTGGGTGAAATTGGCTGTGTGAAGTTCCCTCACCTGCTCTCTTAGGAGGATTTAAAGAATTTCTTTAATCACACTCAAACTTTTCTGGGAGCTGAGCAGCCTCTGTGCCAGTAAAGGAGCTGGAGCTTAAACCATCACCACTGTCATTATCTGCTTATAAAGGACAATAAACTTATGACCTTAGGTAATTTAATTAGCATAGTGTGACTCAATACTACTTGGACCCCAGAAGAGACCAATAAAGAGGAAGCAGCTCTGGTTACTCTTCCACTTCTTCCAGAGGGCAATAATTTCCCTTCTGCTGCTCTTAGTCAGCACAGGGGTGTGCTGTCCATTTACATGTGTGCCTGAAGAGAACATTCTGTCCAGGTTGGAGCCCAAGCAGCATGCAGAATAAGCAGTGAAAAGCTGGTTTTAATCTGATTACCACTTGGCAGAGGTGCAGATACACCTAAATATTAGTTGAAGATTGTTAGCCAAAATATCAAAACAATAGAGCTGAATGCAAGACAGGAATTGGCTCATTCCTATTTGCCTTGACAGAATGCATCTCTAGGTGACCCAAGAGAAATATCTGTCATCTCTTCTGCTTCCTCAAGGCCAGCTTTCTGTGTTTGAAAACTCAAAAATTCTTCAGCGTGTCCTCGTTCTGTTAATGACAACAGACATCACAGTGGTGAGTCTGCAATGAAGCGGCGGTGAGAATAAAAGATTTCAGAAAAAACACTTTTACTTAAAATTATCCTGGCCTGCTTTTTTTGGGAAGATCTTTGAACTTGAACCACCCTGTTACATTAATTTTCCTTCATCCAGGTGTTTGAAACATGACATAAAAAAGCCACTTGATCCTTTGCATGGTCTCTCACCACAGGTGTGTATGGATGTCTGAAAACTCTTGATTTCATTTACAGAGCAGCTGGTTTCATCCCTAGAGGCAAGTTCTTACCAGGGTGTGGAGTGCCCCCATCCCAGGAGGTGGGGATTCTACCTAGGCAGATAGCATCGGGTGAGGGGTGTGATTTAAAAGAACATTCCACCCCTCCACCCTGTGGGGCATGTCCCCGCAAGCCCAGGGAAAGACACTCTGCCTTATGTTCCAGTACAGGATGTGACCCAAAGTACGTATTCTTTCACCATCTCTTGAAACCAGGTGGGGCAGTGATCCTTATCTCCCTGGGAGCTATCCTCTGCTAATGGGCCATCTGTTAAAAACCAGCTGTGGCAGTGCTCTTTATCTTTTCCACAACCCATTCTTCCTCCAGGAAGATCTCTTCTGTTAATGGGCCATTAAGTCCCACTGCAGGACTGATAAAATTACATCACCTCATTGGGAGATGCTCCAGCTAGGGAGAGGAGCCAAGCCCTTTGAAAGCTACCTGGATAAAAACTGAGATTTGGAACACCAAGGCAAACTTTTTCCACTGGATTCCAGAGGAAAACCAGGTTTTTCTACATCATGGCTGGGCCTTGGGAGAAAAACTGCGCTCTTCTACAGGACCAGTGATTCAACCCACCCACATCTGTCACTGCAGAGGGACTGCAGCCACCATTTAATTGCACTGCTACCAACACCCTGACTGACTGATGTGGTGTCACATTGTGTTCTAACTCTGTCAGTGTTTTGTTCTTTTCTATTACTGTATTTCTATTTTAATTTTCCTGGTAAAGAACTCTTCTTCCTATTCCCATATGTTTGCCTGAGAGCCCCTTAACGTCAAAATTATAATAATTTGGAGGGAAGGGGTTTTCATTCTCCATTTCAAAAAAAGAGGCTCCTGCATTTCTTAACAGACATCTGTCTTTCAAACCAGGACTCCTCATTTTGCCAGATAAGAAATGGCCCAAGAATGTTCCTCTTTTCCTATACATTCATTGCTTTAAATTCTACTGGAGTGCTCCTGCCTTGGTTTTTCCCATTGGTTGTCCTCCTCGACCCATCCCTTTGCAGTCCCCTGCTCTCTCACTATTGAACCCCGACCCTAAACTCCACCCCTACCCTGGCATAAAAACCTCATGACTCCACTCTCATTCTCGTCTCGGTCCCTGGCTCAGTAAAGGATCCCGGGGTTTTGCTAAGCCAAGACCCGTCCTGGTTTTGTCTTTTCCTGTTGGTCATTAGTGGCTGCCTGAGGTCTGAGACACCAGGCAGAGTTGCTGCGCCCCTCGCTGCAGTGGAACACAACACTGGGGCTCTCTTTAAGGCCAGAGTTCATTAATAACCTGAAAATTCTTCCTGTAAAGGTTTACTTTCTACACAGCTTATCTGTTAATCCTCCTTGTAATAGATCTTGCCTCCTTCACCACACACTGCAAAATATTTTGAGACTCCATTAGGAATTTTAAGACTTTATCAATAGCCAGTCTAGGCTTGAAACTTTCATTACAGAATGTTGACATTAGTCATCGGATCACAGGCCATGCCTTAGCAAAGCTATATGGATGTTTCCTACATTATGCTGCCATCATCTTGGGCTAGACCAGTAAAAAAAAAAAAAAAAAAATATTCTCAATATTCTCAATATGTTTCATGTTTTCCCTTAAAACCAAGACTGTATTATGGGTAAATTCCTAAATGAATTTTTTATTTCTAACTAAAACTTAGAATAAGTCCTCTTCAAAGGTGTCTTTGTTCTTCTAGAAGTCGTGGGGCATTTTGCCCTTTCTTTTAGAAACACTGGAACCAGTTTCAGGGACAAGATGTCATCAACACCTGCAAAACAAATCCTCACACTTTCTCTTCCATTTATTTACATTTATTCAAGAAAGTGGCAGGACTTAAATACAGCTCAGCTAGGAAATGACAAAAACTTAATCAGTGTATGCAGATAAGACTAGAGACAGACATTTAGTTGCATTGAGTGATTGTTTTTATTTTCTCTGGATAATTTCAGATAGCATTACAAGGAATATTACAGTCTTATATAAAGGAATTTAATCAGAGGACTGGTGGTGAACTAGGTAGTATTTTATTTTCTAGTGAATATGCTCAAGAGGCACACAGCACTATATTAAGTTTTGGCTTGCATTGACTTTATGAGTTACAATAAATGGACATCAGTCCATTTGGCTTTGCAGGCACTATTTTCTTGTTCGTGTATTTACTGTACTATAATTAATCCATTTACTTCCAGAAAAAAGCTATCTCCAATAAAAAGCGAAGTAAAAACCATTTAGTCAGGCATTTTTTTTCTGAGAACAAGGTATCAGACAATTATTTTGGCATTGGATAAACCACAAAAGACCTGCTACCTTTTATCTTCAGCCTTTATAACACTCCCTGCTCTGAGGAACAGAGGCATCAGTAGCAGGTGGGAGCACAGGAAATGGCATCTGTAGATGTGAAAACAAATAAATTATAGTGGGACAAGTGACACATTGGGGCAGATGCTCAGAGAGAAGCTGTGGGTCTACACCTTCAGGGCCACTGAAAACTCACCTGGAGGCATCTTCAGGCAATTTGCTCTGTTTGAGAATTGTCTGAGAGACAGCTCAGGCTGGAGGCCTTCTCATGGACCTTCCTATACCCTTGCTTTTATCACTCTCTAAAGTATCCTTTTTGCCAGTTTAAAGGGGAAAACTTATTGGGACTGGTGTGTGGGGTTTTGTTTCTTTGTTTTTGTTATGGTGGCTTGGTTGGTTGGTTGTTTGGTGGTATTTTGTTTTGTTTGTTTTGTTTTTTATAGCCACTGTGTTGTATTTTAGAGGCTTTTCCATGTAAAATTGTATTGCAAATGGTTGCTCAGATCTGGAACCCAAATACAAATTCCTGCTAAAGAGAAGGATGTGGAAAAAAAATTGCATGGAGTAGTCCCCAGTCTGTTCCTTGTTATATTTAAAAAACATAAAGATTAATATATCTACAAATAAATACTAAAAAATGCTAAGACAAGGATGTACTACCAAATTATATAACATCTGTGTAATCAAAGGCACCTTAAAGGAAATAATACAACAAAACAAAACCCAAAGAAAGAAAATAAAGATTATCAAAGGTCCAATATTTTTTCTCAAAACGTATCTTTATGTTTTCAACACACAGAGCAAAATTGAATATCCCCTGCCATGGAAGCATGTCCCTCTGTCCTCCAAGAGATGAGGCAGTGGTTTTGGATGTGCCTTTTCCAACAGCTGGATCTCTGCAGGACTGACAAGAAAGTTGCTCTTAAGCTTCCTCCTTTCAATAGATCCCTGAGGAGGGTGTAAGGAGAAAGACAGAGAGCACACATGTCTGGCAGTCACAGAACTCTGAAAGGACACAGAGTCCTACTTAATTTATGGGGAACTGAAGGTTTTACAAAGGGTACAGCACTAAAATATATTCCCTAAAATAAGCATGTATATTAAAAAAGGACTACATTATGGTTAACTACAAATACTTCTCTATAACATTATAATAACTTATAAATTTTGCAAAATTATACTAATAAATGAATACATTTATCACACTGGGGTTTTATGTTAATGTGCATATAGTGTTGCCTTTCTCTCAACCTGGAAATGAAAGTCAAGATACTTTTAGTAAGGAGGTAAGATAAAAGTGGATCGTTATTTAAAGGTTTTCAGGGGGAGTTATGGAAAGATGACCAAAAAAGCCCACCTCCTCAGGGGTGTCTATATTTTTATAGGTTTTGCAAAATTAGCATAATAGATAAAAAGCACCAATGAGGAAGATAAGTGCTTGTGCAATTCTCCCCCAGGTCAAATCCCTCTCTGGAGTCACCCCCTCGGCACTGGCTGCACTTTGTCCACGAAAACGTATGTCGAAGAATTGCTCTTAACATTGGTTCCCAGGAAGAACCACGATAGCATTGGTGTTTTGCACCCTGTAGGGCTTGGAGCTCTGGAATTTTTTATGCTTTCCTGCTTAGGAAAAGGCCATGGAAAATTACAGGAAAAACTAGCCATTAATACAACAGGCCACAGAGCTACAACAACGTGAGCGAAGAATACAGAGGGCATATAAAAGGGAAAAGGCAAAAACCAAAACAACATCAGTGTGTTTCATAAAGGCGTTTTGATTTACAGCTCCCAAACAGAGCTTTGAGGCTCTCAGCTGGACAGAGATGATCCAGCTCAGACCTCTGCTGGAAGGGGAGTAGCACACTCTGCTGCAGGTGCTTGGGCTCGTCTCCGCAGGCCCAGGCAGATGCCCAAGCTGCTCTTCACAGCCTTGTCCCTTCTCCTGCCCCTCTGCCAAGTGCAGCGGGCCTCAAGGACTGAAGGGACCACAGGGACCCAAAAGGAGACAGCTGCACCTAACTCACTGGGGGCTCCTGGGGAAGCCTCTCTTCTCCAAAGGCATTTCCCCAAATGTATAGATTTCCTAGGGAACACCAACAACACACTTAAGAAATTCTGTCAAGGCTGAATACTTCTGGTCCTTTCAGCACATGCACTCCAGCTTGAGCTCATCTTCCCTCCAGTGTGTTTCCACTTCGTTTTAGGATTGGCGCCCAAAATTACTTCATTCCTTGAACAATTTTTTCTAAAACTTTACGCCTTGTATGTATGGATATGTAAGCACACTATTTTACGATAGGTACAGTATAATTTTAATTTACTCATTTCAGCAGGAACAAGTGCAACTCCTAAATATACCAAAGTTGTGTGAAGCACTTTTGAAATTGATTTTTAACATAATAGGTATTAGTTATATTAAATTGAAAAATGCTTATATGTTCTTTCTTCCTTACAAGTCCCCTGAATGTTGTATTATAATTCATTTGGTATTGTCCACATAGAAAAAGCTCTTTTGCCTATGTCTTGCACACTGCAAGCCTCACAGTCCAGAAGAAATTGGTGGGACCTGCTGACTTCCATCAAGAATTATTCCAGGAAGTGTAATTGGGATCTACTCCTCTGAGGGATGAGCACATGCTGAGAGTCTTGCCCTTGCAATATTTCTGTGTAGGCAATAAACATTTTCTGAAATACAGAATATTGCTTGCAGCTGTCTCTGTGGATCAGAGCTGAAGTATTGGGGGCTAAAGTACTTTTTACTACATCAGGTTATTTAGAAATGTAATCTAATGCTTTGATAAATACCTGCCCTGTGCACATCCCAGTCCCTGTTTGCCACCGTGTGTTGCTGGGCATCTCTACCTTCAAGTATTTAAATAATTAAAACATTGTTTTAGTATATAGTGAAACTTCTTTATATTCCTCTGAAAAATAATACTAAGATTATCTCTGGCCATCGTATGCATCGATTCTTCAGAGGGAGACTGCTCCATTTTTGCCATTTTTCGGAACAGATTATTAAAATAAAGAAGTACAGGCTGGCACAAGTAATTGTACACAGAGAGCTCTTAGAGGTAGATTTCTGCTAAGTAAAACTGACAGCTGAATGCCATAAAATAAGCATTTAGTAGCACACAATTACATATAAACTAATATTTGGTTGCACATTTTTCCAACAATCTGTGAAATCCACCAAAGAAATGTCTTCATTTCCAAGCTCTTGCATGCAATAGCCATTGCAGGCTCATTGAGGTTCTTCTGGTAAGTGTTGGACCATTGCTTTGTGCTTTGAATTTTGTACAGGGATTTGTGATACTCTGGTCCTGCCGCAGGGAATACTGTCAGCACTGTTCTATCTCAATTCTCCCATTACTCCATTCACAGGAAAAAAATAAATCTTCTGAAGGGTTTTTCCAGTGAAAACACTCAGTGAAAATCTCTTTTTCCCTGCTGACAGGCAGCTCACCGTGGGTCTGCGATCAGATTCTGTTGTTAGAAAAAAATTAAAACCAGAACAACTATTCTGCCCTCAAAGGAACAAAAGTTTATTTTGGCTTTGCATGGATTCTGGCCACAATCTAATAATTTTGTCTGTTCTTCAGAACCCTGACAGTATTGCCTGACAGTTCTGTCTGACAACAGATGTTCTGTACAGCTTCCTGTGATTTCCAAATTGAATCATACTGCAATAATCTGAAAACTGCAGATGGGCACTTTACTTTTTATATTTTCAGTTAAACTGAAAAATCCAATATCCATTGCAAATAGTCACATTAAAGAAAAACTCTATTCTAAATAGAGACCTTTTTCTGGTTTTGTTCAGGTTGTTTTTAAGAGTAATTTTGTAATTCAACGTGACAAAGTCTCCTACTCAGTGCCAATCACTCCAGTTACTTGCTAAATAATGCTTCTGACACATCCATTCAGTTGTTTTTCCCCTTCTGGGTGCATATGATCTTCTGTTCTCCTTTGCCAAGTGCTGCAATAATGGAACAGTCACTTTATTCACAAGTCCCTTACTCCCAGATAAGCAGTCACCCTCCCTGAAATATCTGTATTTACAGGAAAACAGTGCATTCATCAGAGAATTACATCTAGTTTCTCAGCATTCTTATTAGCCACAATATTGCATATTTAAATGAGAATTAGTCACAGGGAGTGTGCTGGTCCATTCATCTTTTTAATCACTTTTACATTCCTAAACACTTGCAGAATTAGATATTTACGGTGCAATGGCACAGAATGGGCATTACGAAGTATTAGGAAGTATGCTACCAGCCCTAAGAGCAGCTGGAAAGGCATATTCAGTTTCTGCAGATGAAGAAGCCAGCACTTTAATAGCCTGAGTTTAGCAGTAATTTGCCTCAGCTGAGGCCATGGCAGGATAGTTTTGTTTCCTGATCCTTCCCAACTGCTGCCCTGGGTGGGTAGCAACAGCCACCTCTCAAGGCAGCTTTGTTTCTGGTCAAGTGTTCAGCATTTCTCTCTGACATAAAACAGACAATCTCTCTCTCTTACATTTGTGTTACTACTTAATCCTTCAATAAGCACAAGAACACTTCTCTGGGAGGATGTCCACGTCCACCCCTGGGTGTGTGAGTAGGAAGGGGACTGCAGCAATTGAGTGCCTGCTGGAGTTTGCTACAGCCAAGAGCCTTTGTTTTCCTTCACACTCAAACTTGTCTAAATATTTTTCTCTTTTTCCCCCTGTTTCCTGTTTTAAAAACAGATTTCTGGTAATTTATGTAATGTCTCCAGAGAAAAGTGAGATGTTTGCATTTCAGAGAAAGAGCAGAGAGATCAAGGATGGGGCTATCATCTGCAGAGGTTGACTTAGTCTCAGACAGAATGTGAGGGTTGTATGGCTTCCAGCTTTTCCTTTCCTAGACACTGGAGAGTGGAGGAGTGAAGTGATCAGAAATACCCTCAGAGAAACACTGCTGGCCAAGACATAGCATAGCAAAGTGTCCCTCTCTGTCAGAAAACACTTCTACACCTGCAAATTAGCATCATTTTTCTTTCTTCCTCATTTATGGATTTTTACCTTCCTTCAAAAGCAGTAGATATGATTCTCAAAATCTTTTTATTACTGAACTTGGCCTATTAGGGATTAAAAGAGTTCAACAGTGCTTCTATATAGGGATCCAGCCACAGCAGATGAATCTGTCTGAGCTTTGCATGTTTTAGTAATTTTCTGTTAATGTATTTTCTCATTATCACTGCATTTCTTGATCTAGTCCCTGACACCTTTTTCATCTTGGCTGTTCTTATATTAAAAGATCTGTCACTGACACAAAAAAAAAACAAAACTGAGTTTAGCATCAAATCTCTTCTTGCTGCAGATGTTATTTTAGTTTCCTTGCATCTTTCAGCAGACAATAAACTGCTTTGTCCTGTGGTGGGTTTTGTTCAAAACTGAGTGGAAAGGTTTTGGTTCACCAATTTTTCGATTCCTGGCTAGTGCACCAATTCATGTGGTGGGTTTAGTGCTGGCCAAATTGCCAGTGCACTTACTATTTACTCATTTCTTGTTGTGAGATAGGCTAGGAGGGAAGGCAAAGCAGGCTCAAACTTTGAAGGGTATAGAGAAAAACTTTATTAAGCATTATTAACCTTCAGAATACTTCTCCTCCCCCCTACACCCTCTTTTCTCTCATACTGACAACGTACAAAAACAAATCAGTCAGTTTACCATCTCTAAAATAGTCTTTCTCCAATTTATGTAGGGAGAGGAGACTCTCTTCAATCTATGGAGAATTCTTCACAAGAAAAGAGTTCTCTCGTGGCTTGAATGTCACAGTGAATGAGCTGCCCAGGAGAATGGAAATCTGATCACTGTGTAAAAGTCTTTCCACTCGACTTACAGCTTTCCCCACAACTGTTTTGGAGGGCTCACTCTTTGGCCAATGGCCAGTCCACTTTTAAGGGTGAGCAGTTCAGAAGCAAAGGTTCTCTTCAGCCTGTCTCTGAGATCATCTCTGGGAACACAGGTCTTCTGTTTCCCTGGGGGCAAAGAGTCTTCATCACTCTTCTCACCCTCTGTTCAAACTTCTCCTGGGGTCACAGCTACTCCAACATCTGCTTGTTTGGCCTGAATGCTTTTGCTTATGTCTACAATGTGAACACTTGACCTCCCTCCCATGCTTCTTCTATGACTTATAGGGATATTCAATATATCCTAGTCTATCACCATAGCTTACAAGAGAATTTCAGTTTAAGGCATCTCCTCATCTTCCTTATCCCACCTGGGACCTGACCCCTCTTGTCTGACCTCAATGTCTCCATGTTGTTTCTCTGCATGTCTATCACTCTGTCCCTTTCTTTCATTCAGGAGAAGATGGAAGGTCCATAGGTCTCATTTGCACACTGAAAAAAGTTAATACGTTGCTCAGGCAGTGGCTGGAGCAGCTGGGGTGGAGTATTTCAGGCCGTGCTGGGGGCTGTGCCAGGATAGCAGGAACCCAGCAAGAAACGGTGGTGGCTGCTCTGGCTGCATGACTGTTTTCTGGCTTTTGCTGCATTCAATTCCAGCCACAGGCTGATAGTCTTCCCTCCACTTGCCCGGTCCCCACCGGGCTGTGCAGGCCACAGCAGAGGGGACCTGGTCTGGCCCGTAGCTAGTCCCGGGGCCCGGCAATTTCTGGTGAGACTCAGCACTGGCAGCAATCCGGCCGAGCTGCAGGCTGGTCAGGCTGTGCTGGGGACAGGGGGAAGCAGCCTGGATCTCAGCGGCCGATGGCCTGCTCTCCCTCTGCCTGGTGGTTTCTGGCAAAATTCAGCAGTGGCAGCATTTCAGCCACGCTGCGGGCCTGCCTGGCCACACTGTGGGGGGAACCCAGCCCGGCCAGTGCCGCAGCAGAGGCAGGGCCCGGCTTGGCAAGGCCTGGCTCGGCAGGGCTCGGCTCAGCAGGGCCCGGCTCGGCATGGTCCCGCCAGGCCCACAGGCAGTGCAGGGTGCTGCCCAGCCAGTTACCTGTACTCAGGCCAGAGGGGAAAGAGGGCTTCCTGGGGCTTGTTTGTTTTAAACTGTGTGTTCACAAAGATGTGTTCAGCTTTCTCAGTGGTTTAATAGGTTGTCTGTTCCCAAAACCAGTCACAGATTGGTTTTTGTCAGACACAGAGGAAGCTCTCAGCAGCTCCTCTCAGAAAAATTATTTCTGTGAGTGGCTTCTTCCCTCCTCACCAGGATGAGAAATGTGCAAAACCAGCACATGTCCAAATGTTCTCTTTCAGTCTTGATAAAGTCTTCATAAACATCAAGAATTTCTTGTGCCATTTATCCTGCCTGTCTGTCACACTTTGAAAGGGAAAATTTCTTAGGAGTATAAATTAGATTTAGTTTCAGCCCATCCTTCTCTTGAGATCACTGCCTTTTTGGGTGTTCTTGGCTCTGTCCAGGGCCTCAAAAAATACCCTAGCTCTATGAATAATATTTTCCTAAACCTGAGTTAATAATACCTCAGCAGCAGCCTTGGAGCCAAACAGGCTGGAAGTGACCCCAAAGGGCACAGGTTGCACTTGCCAGAGCTGCTTCTGGGGTGTTTTGTACTGGTGGTTTGTGACTCACAGGCCTGTGGTGCTGTTGGAACAGCAAGCACCAGTACAAAGCTGTCTTCTTCTTAATGACTTTTTACTTGCTAAGGTCTACCTGCCCAGAAATCACCAATTCCTGTCCTTGTGGGAGTTAACCTTGTCTCAAAGAGCTCACACCCATGTAGAAATGGGTATTCAGTGCTCTAAACAAGCAGCAATTAAACCCTCTCTACCACTGCCTGAAGGGAGTTCAGCCTTTGTCGTCCCCTTCCTTCTCTCCGTCATGCTGAAGCAATAATGAGAGATGAAGGCCTGCCTGCCTTTCTTTCCTTCTAGAAGAAGTTACCCTGAGATTCCTAAACTATCCAGGATCTGAAAGTGCTCAAGAGAAGCACCTCCCAGATGGGAACAGCTGTATACCATCCCACCCAGTGTCCCATAGCCATTAAATTCTGAAAACAAACCCAGGCAAGGCTAAAATTATCTAGATGATTTTCTGTGCAGTCCAGGCAAGAAACAAAATTTCACTGACCTGTTAAATGACAGGACACCTTCTTCCAAATCCCTGACAGCTGCACTGCCCTGGAAAGAGTTGCATTTACACTGGGACTAGAGTGCACGGGAAAATTGGGAAGAGGGGCAACTTAACCTGAGGAGAGTTCTTCTCTCTTTTAAGCCAAATACTCCGCAGTGTCATGAATAAAAGATCTGTGGATGAAAGAGGTTTCCTCCACCTGCATCCCCCTGAGGGTGGCTCAGCTGGGAACAGCTCTGGCAGAGAGATAAAAAAGAGCTCAGGCAAGAAATCAGCTCCCTTGAATTTTCCTGCCCCTGCTAAGCCCTCTACAATCAGCCTTTCCAAGTGATATCAACTTTAGAGCTGATTTGGTTTATGTCATATATGAGCTTAAAGGGAAATAGCCCCATTGGGAATATATGGAGTACAGAAGACACAAGGTGTCTTTTAACTCAGGAAGAAAGCAAGAAAAATTTCCCCATCTAGAACAAATTTATTTTAATGAAATAGGAAACAGTTAACAAAGCTTTGCTTAGTTTGTTTTTTTTTTAATTATTAAAAAACAAACCAAACAAAACAACAAAACAAAACCAGAAAACTAATTTTTTTTTTTTTCATTGCAAGTGTGTATTCCTCAAACATCTCCAAACCACAACTAAGTCAGCTTTCTCCTGTTTATTATAGAACAGCAGACAAAGGTACTTATGAGCCAGGAGCACTGGGATACAACTGCCTGCATAAAATACAGAAGGATGACTTTTAGGCACAGGTGAAAGTTTAGCTGAACCAGAAATCTTTTTCTAGAAGAAAATCTGAGTGTGAAGCACCAGAATTACACCTCTTCAAGGAACCATGGAGATGCTGTGGATCAGAAAATATCTCAGCTTGGGCTCTTGGAACAAGGTTCAAATATGTAAACATTCCCCATGGAAGAGGAACACATTCTACTGTGTTTATTTTCTGTGTTTATTTATTTCTTTTGTTAGAAAACGTTGGAAATTCCTAAACTTTTTTTTTTTTTTTTGTGTGTGTGTGTGTGTGTGTGTGTGTATAAGGCTGTCAGAACAGAAATTAAGCATTAGAACATTCAGTGGTTACTGAAAGTTAAATCCTCTTCCACAGGTAAAAGTAGAGAGTCTTGGTTTATCAGTTCCTGGGAACACATTTAAGTAGGTAAATTAATTAATGAGGGGGGGAATACAGTTTTTTGGTCAGTTCTTCAGGTGAAATGGAGGAAGAAAAACCTTCTACAATAGTTAGACCATCCCTTTCCTCTAAATCCCAAACTCAATCCAATTCCAAGACTTGGTTTTTAGACAAACTCACCTTGCCTTGCATGCTGCTGCTCCTAGACTACTTCATTAATGTCTTGCATTGTGAATTGTTCTTTTTTCCTTCATTCTAGCTTCTTTCCTCCTTAAATCTTACTTCATATTTTCCTTGCTTCATTTGTCACACTCATCTTCATGCTGCTGTTTCATTTGATGTCACATTCTATTCACCTGGAGACCAATGCAAATTTCACTGAACTGCAGTGGCACTCAAGGAACAAGACCCTCAGGAGGAGTTGGAGCATTCTCACAAGGCCATATCAACAATGGAGCATGACAGAATTCAGTCAGCCACTGAAGCAAGGCTCTTCAGGGATTTCAGAGCACTCCAGGAAGGAAAAACAATTTTCCCCTTCCCATCCCCTGAGTCACAGCCATTCATGCCAGAACATAAGGAGGAAAAAATATTTGCTTCTTAATGTAAATCAGCTTTTTTTTTTTTTTTTTTTTTTTTTTTTTTTTTTTTTTTTTTTTTTTTTTTGAGAGGAAATCTCATGTCTCAGTCCCTCCTGGGCTGTTCTAGAGAAGTGGGAGCTCTCTCCAGACAAATGCACTCTGTTTCCCAGCAATGCCAGTACCAAGAAATACTGTGGTACTTGTCTGTGTGAGCTGCTACTGTCGTCTTTCCCAAGCTGCTGGTGGCACAGTTAATTAATTGACTGCTGATGTGTGGTTTGTTTAGAGCTGGGCAATTCTTTTAGCCATAGCCAAAATTAATAAAATTTGGGGCACAAGTAGCACAGCTTTCTCTCAGCTTTGTTTTCTAGCAGCCATCATTCAGAGGTGTGCAGGCTAGCTGCTCCTGAATGACCTCTTGGGACAGACCTCCAGGACACTCTGAAACAACTGTCTCTAAGCAGCAAGTTTTCAGCTGGAAGTTTCATTGCCCCTTAGAAATGTAGGGTCTACTTTTGGGAAGCAGACAGGGAGAAAGATCTGAGTAGTGCGTTGGAGTGTTGTTTTCCTGAGACCTAGGAGCTTGCTTTTTGCCATTAATTGCAGCATTAATCTCACACAGACAGTTTATAAAATACAATGAAGCTACACAAGACCAGGGCCAAGGCACATGTAAATTTGGTGCTAAATGCCCCTACTCTGCAAATTATTTATAAAATGAATTAAGGAAAGACATACAGCGACATATAGGCAAACATTCCGACAAGGGGAAAACAGGAGCAACAACAACCCTGTAGCAACAACAGCAGCTCTGTAAGGTACTCCCAAGAGTGAGGTGGTCCATCCTGAGTGGAGCAGGCTGTATGTCCCTGCGGTGCCATAGTCTGTCTTGTCCCACCAGCCAACTGCTAAAGCTGCTCAGCTGCAAACACGTCCTCAACTACCTCCACTAAATGCAGAATTTCTGCTTTGCATCCCTGAAAAATGTCTCTACTCATTAGATCCTGCTCAGCTCCTACCAACTCAAAAAACTGCTCCCGCTCTAAGCATGGCTTCTCATAGCTCCCCAGAACCCACTTTTTCTCTTCAGGACTTTCTAATCTTATCTCCTTCTGCTGTCCAAAGGGCAGCTTGAGTTTGGATTTCTGTCTACATAAACCCACAGGGGAACTTATGGCAAAGTCATCATTGTTTCCCTTTGAGAATTCTCTATATAAGCACCTTAAAAATTCTCTTAAGCATATGCTGATTCCCATGGGATGTCCAATCCTTTGACTCCACAAGATATTTTCTCCCGGCACTGTTTAAGAGCAAGAATACCTCTGATCCAGAGATACACACAGTGAAATTTTTACTCAGTTCTCTTGTCCTTTCCTAGAAACTAATCTTAAATGCACCAGCACTGCATGCAAGGTTGTTAAAAATAAACCAGAACTGCTGTGCCCCAACTGAAGCAGTATTGCTCCACACACTGACACAGCCAATACCTTAACAAAGTGGTGCCTTTATGTGACTCTTGCAAAAAAGGCTTTGGTTTCTTTTATTTCCAAAGAAGGACTTGGGATTACTCTCTTAACTGCAAAAGGTTTCTTGCAGCAGCAGTGTGAAGGGAGAGAGGCAAAAGATAATAATAGTACACATTTTTTGATCTTCTATTCCTCTCCAAAACCTGAGGACATTTAGGAACATTTACACTGTGTCCTTCTCCTTCCTCAAGTTTGGTTCTGGTTAACTGTACAGGGAAGGAAAATACTGCAATGAAGTCTGATATAGACAACATAATGACAAATTGCCATGTCTTCCAAGGATGGCAATGTTTCAGCTATAAAACTGAAGTGCAGACATAAAAAATCTGCCATTCATTCTAACTGCATAAAGTTTTGCCTTTTCATAGCAGCAATTGTGTTTTACCTCCTCTTATTCTCATTACGACAGAGCTTATCAGAATGAGAAATGAGAGCCTCAGAACATAAACTGTAAGTTACACCCTGCTCTGTACTTGACCCTTCTAACACCCTTCCAAGACCCTTTATCTCCCTGTTCCCCAAGGAGTAGGGTAGCACTGTTGGCATCTCCCAATGCCTGTGGGCTTGGTCAGTAAGAGCCCTGTGATGGCTCTTTCCACTTACCTCTCTTAAAGGAATTATGGTGTGTTTGTTCCTTTCTCCTGGGAACCCACAGACCCCTCCAAACAGGTGTGGGTATACAGAGCAGAGCTGGCAGCCAGCAGCTCTGAGCCTGGGCTCAGTTCCTTCCTCAGGCTATCTCTGAGGAACCACAAGCACAAAGTAAGAGCAGAACATAACCACACAAAGACAGAGCCAGCAGGTTCACCTATTTAACCATTTTTTTAAATTTTGCGTTTCAGAAGGCAGTAATGTCTATGTAATTACTAGGTGAGCTGAGAACATGGCACAGGGAGACTGCTCAGTGCCATAGGTAAGGAAAAAGCACAAATCCTGAAAAAGCCTGATCTTTTCCTTTGTTCCCTGGCACTCACAGATTATTGTGTTCAGTCCTCAGTCTGCTCCATAACAGCCCCCTTGTTCCAGTCTCACCACCTGAAACTTCCTTTGCTATGCCAAACTGACTGCTTCCTGTTATACCCATGAGGCACAAAATCAACTTCATCCTTATTTTTAGCAGCGTTCTAAACATTTGAATGCTTTCCTGCCTCTACTAATCCCTACTTTTTGTGCTGCCACAGACTCTCTGAAATTTCTCCCCATCTTCCTTTAAATCCTTTGCCTTTGCTCACTCAGCTGAGGCCTCCAGATGAATGGTTTCTGACCTTCCCATTCCAAAGTGCTGGGGTGACGCTGCTGGCTCAGCAGGCCAGTTCAAAGTTCACTGTAAGTGCCAGGTTTTTCCACCTAAATGGTTTACTTTCCTAATGAATCTCTGGCTGGTTGTCACCCAGGTTGAAATACAGTTGTTCCTTTGCTTCTTCAAGATTAAGAGGGTCTAGGAAGGAACCTTAAGTGTGTTCCTGCTCTGTACCATGTTACAAGATTGAACAAGGAGACATCATCAGCATTTAAAATGCAAGAATACAACATCCCTTCAGAAGCCTCCAGCTTCCTGCAAATCAGTGACTGAGAACTTCTAACTCACTTAAGTTAAGGTGGGGGTACCTACAAGTAACTCAGAGAGTCATGAAATCTCTCCCTTTCCCATCCTTCAATTTCTGCTTGAGCATCCTCTTCTACCACAGTTGCCTTTGAGGTGCTGAAGCACAAACAGTCTAATGAATACAGGAAATCAATTTGTGGATGTGTTTGTCTTCTGCCCTTCACATGTCTATCTGAGTTAAGACCACCTCACTGTGCAAACAAGGGCCATCATTAAATGTGGGCTCAGAAAGACAAGCCCTTGAATGAATGCAGAGCCTGCAGCTGAAGTAACCTATGGCAAGGAAAGGCTGTGATCCAACAAGGCTCAGTGACTGACTTGCATGAGGGCAATTATGTAGTTTTAGTCAAAAGGGGTGAATCCTCTCCCAGTTTGTTTGGGTTTTTTTAAATGAAAATGTAAAATAACACAGTGAATGGAGGTCATGAAGAATGCAAACAGTACATCCAGTGCACTATTGCTAACACTAATTCATATTTAAAAACTGAGCCAGTGCAGAGCTGCCTAGCTTGAAAGATTTGCAGAGCTGGGTGCCTCAGCTCTTGCTGCTCCATCATTCATTTTCTCCCATTACTTCCTCCCAAGGGGAGACCAAGGAGACCATCTCTGGTGTGCAGAACTTTGCCTAATTACATCATTTCATGAATATAAACACCATTCCACAAGTCATTTACACACAATCATGACAAGACTCACCTTAAATCATTTTCCCTGGTGAAGTGCATGTGCTAAATGTGGTTCTAACAGCAAAGTACAAGAAAGTCTTCATTCCCCAGAGCTGCTCTGTCCCCATAAAAGAACAGCTGATACAAATTTCTTTCTACCTGTTTCTATTTGGGTCAGCCCATTTCTGGCTTAAGGTTATTTTAGGTACAAGACTAGGCTGAAACTACAGCTAGAAGCATAAATGAAAGGTTACTACTTGAAGATCTATCAACTGGTTAACCTCTGGGATTATTTAATAAATCACTCCATTATTCGATATTTAAATCAGAATAAATTAATTAAGCCTCTTGCTTGTCCTTAAACAGCCATTAAACCTTTAATGAACTTCTGATTACTGATTATTGCCTGGAGGAAAAGTGCTGTAAGTAGATAAATAACCACAGTGGAAACCTTTGTCTCACTGAAGAAAATGAAGGAGAATTTAATTGATTACATACCCATGGCCTCAAGGAGACAACCATTTCTACATCCTGTATTATAAGGGACCAAAATCTTACAATGTGGCAAGCGACATACTGCTTAATATCTTTGATCTAGCTGAAAATCCACCAGACTTGTAAATAAGTATTTGTAAATAAATTTATTTTCGAATAAAACACAACAGTTTTTGAACAAGGAAACTTTCAAATGGTTTACCCATTTTTCCTTTTCTGTACATTCTTCTGAAGAGACAGATCTATTTAATAGGGTCTTTAATTCAGTTTGATGGAGCAGTTTCTATTTAAAATGTAGGTAACTTGAAACTAAAAAGCCTACTCTGCAGGAATGCATCACCTGAAATGACAATTTTAAAATGGGGGGAAGTAATCACAGCTTCAGTAGTTTTTAAGTATTGCATAAGAATCTTTTAATGATAGATTGAAAAAATGTATATATTTAGCATATCATCCTAGCATTTTATGTACACCGTGCAAACTTAGGAAAGAAAAATAATAAAACCTTACAACATTCTTTTTAAAAAAATTGTTTTAGTTTTGATATTGGTTCTAGGCAGAGGCTTAGTTATTTTAAAATAAACAACACTGAGAGAAAACTGTGGTGAAAGGCCTGTCCTATGCTGGATTCTGTAATGCCCTGTACAGAAGGTTTTCAGTGTGCTGCAACCCAGACAAAACATGTTTGTGTAAAAAAAAAACACACTTTACCAGAAAACGTATTTGATGTGATCCCCTATTTTCTGTGGGATAAGAAAGCAGTCAAATAAGTTGACAAAACATGAAGGTTGGAAAAACTTCCCTCTTTTTTCTCTGGTATACTGCTGACCTGGGTCAAGAATCCTTGCATATTTATGCAAAGAAGATAGTGCTTGAATTTATGTGACACTGTTTCAGTCCAGAGAGAACCTCATCTGGAAAGGCTGGTGATGAAGTATTCTACCAGCACCTATCATATTAGTTATAAGATATAATGAGGAAAATCAGCTGAAGTGGAATGGCTGGGCTCCTAGTGACCATGCATAATGTTTTTGCTCTAATCAGATACTGCAAACTAATGTATTCATAAGACATAGCTGTAATTCCATCTGCTTGATGCTGATTTAGAGATTCATCAGAGCTCACCACTAGAGTTGCAGTCAGGGATCTCATTGAATATTTGTGGCAATTATTTAGATAGATACATGGGGGAGATGATAAATGCATTTAGAAAAACAACGTTTGGATAAGCAGGTTGCCCAGAGAATCTGTGGCTGCCCCATCTGTGGAAGTGTTCAGGGCCAGGTTGGATGGGGTTTGGAGCAACCTGGGATAGTGGAAGGTGTCCCTGCCCATGGCATGGGGTGGAACAAGATGATCTTTAAGGTTCCTTCTAACGTACACCATTCTGGAATTATATGTTTTGATTATTCTATTAAAATAGTCTCATATGTTTGAACTACTGCTGGAAGCCTGTAAGGGTGTCATCCTTAACCTTTAAAGTTTTTCCTTCTAATAAATAACGCCATTATGCTGACAGAAATGGCACATTCTCTGTGAAACTGACACTGTAAGCAGGATGCATTGTTTGCATGCAGGGAATATGGATAGGGGTGGGAATTAGGTAGAACAGATGTCACATTAATATCTGGCTGATGAGGAGACAGATGAGTGATTGCAGCATGAAGCATTAGAGTAATTGATAATGGGCTTCCCAACACCTGCTGCTGTTGTTTCATCCTGCTGGACTGGATATAGCAGTGACATAGAGATGAAAGGTACATTTCAGTTCGTAATGCTCAGTAATAGTCAAAAATAGTCATGTTCCTATTCATCATGCACCAGCCTACACCAGCCAAACCAAGAAATCACTACATTTCTGAAGAGGACAAAAAATAAATAATTTTTTTAATGCCTGCAGATCAATAAATTATTCTGTTTTGCTGGAGGGAAGCCCTTCCAAACCCTAATGATTTGAAGGGATGAAAAATCCAAGTGACTGTTAAAATATTTCTTTTCCCCCAGACCTAAATCAGCAGTATCACTTTCCCTGTGGACTTGGCCCAAAGAGGTGGCTCAGCGCCAGCCATTTGCTCCAGACCCTGCTTAAGGTGTGCGCTCAGGTTCACTCCTGGATGGTAAAGAAAAACTATTGGGGCATCATGAGCATTACTATGACCTCTGCTATGTTCCTGCCAGTGAAGGTGGGGTTTAAAAAATGAGGGGAAATAAAGTCAGACTCGTTAAAGAATAATTTCTGGTATCTGCAACAACTCTGCTCTGACAACACAAATTAAATTCCAGTTCCAAAGCCCCAGCTGGAAACTGTTGATTGCACTTGAGACAAGAGACTGAGCTCTCGAAATATTACCTCTTCCTGGTCCAGTTTTTGCTTCCTTAATACTCAACAAGATTGACTCCTGATAAGTTAGAAACAGACTTGTAACCAATCTCTTGCCTGTTTTCCCTTGCCACAGAGCACACACAGTTGTCATTAATCAAGGAGATTAAGGGTGATTAAAACATCAGGTGACATGAACTCTGTGTGTAAAGTGAAGGCCAGTCTGGGTTGAACAGCTGCAGGAGACACATCAGACACAATGTGGGTCCCACCTATGCACACCCCAGCTTTTATTTCAATTGCAGCAGAATGTTCAAGGGTTAATAATTCACCATGTATCAGGCAATGACAGTTACTCATCAATTGCAGGTATGAGAACCTTCTGCTGAAGTTCTTGTTGCTGCAGATGGGCCAAAGAAAAACGTTTCCTGCATGATGTGGCTTTTACTGGAGATGATAAACATGTCCCTCATCAGTTATCTTCTAATTGACAGGAACTTGCTTTTTTCCACTCCCTCAACATGAGGTAATTTGTCTAGAAAAGTAATGGGAATGCTGCTGGGACAAAGTAGCTTTAGAACCCTCCAGCAAAGTGGAAAAATCTCATGTTAAGGGTGGGGAGAGTTCTGCTACTGACCTTCCCCATGATCTTGAGTGAGTCATAATCACCACTTTTTTTTCTGTCCTCTCATCTGCTCACCTTCACCCTAACAATTCTGTGTGCAGGTGCACAAAGGTTACCTCTGCAAGCTAACTCCAAATTCTCACCCTGTTCCAGGACTCCAGAAACTGCCATAATAATAGTAAGGGTTTGCCTTCTTTTATGGTAATCTGAAGGTGTATGAAAAAAGACAATCATGCCCTTCTGCACATCTTCCTAGTTATCTCTATATCTTGCATATATTTATTTGTCTTTCCAGCCTGGCAGATGTTGTACATGAGATCTTTAACTCAGTGTCACTGCAGATCTCTTTTGACAACGTTCAAGAACTCCCCAGGCCTACAAACATAGTAAGCTCTGCTAAGCCATGTCTTATAAATCAGAGTATCTTAGAGACCTACAGCAAAGCACATTATCCTCAGACTTCTGCCAAATTCCCAAGGCCCAAAGTCCAGGCAGGTCTTTCTGCCTGAGTGGCACAAATTCAATGGAAGACTTTTATTCCCTCTCTTTTATCCATGGAAAAGCAGGCAGGTAGGTTCATGCACTTATAAAAACCTATCTAGGCAGATGTTCAACCTATCCCAAAATAAACATTCACTTTCTAACAGAAGGGATAAGCTGCAGACATTTCCTCTTCAGCTTTCTGCCTGGCTCCTGTCCTGACAGGCAAAATGAACAAACATTCCCTGGACACTTTGGAGTGCTTAGCTTTTGGTAGGAAAAACTTGTAAATAGGTATTGGAAAAAGGCAAAGGCAAAACCATAACGCCTTGCTCTTTCTTCTGGTCACTGACCAGCAATAGCAGAGTTTTATGAGCACTGACCCCTATTTTAGCAGCTCAGAATCTGGTAGAGTGGTGAGAGGCAACTCTGAAACTCCTCTGCAGAACAGAGATCCTGGAACACCTGCCTGTTTGGGTGGCCCTGTATCTTTATAAAGACTTTAAAAGGCTGAAATTCCAGTTCAAGACAGGGATCTGCAGCAGAGATATCAATGGCTGAGGCTCTGGGGACGAGCCAGTTGAAGGAACACTTCCCCCTTAATCCCCTGTCACTGATACCCCTAAGAGGCTCTTTATTCAAAATAAAATAACAGTGATGCTGCAGCACACATCCAACAGGGCACTGCACATTCTACCATTTAGTTCGGCAGAGTAGTGCCTAACAATTTGAATTTAAAAATAAATGCTGTAACTGGCTTTTTACAATGGCCAATCGCCCTGGCATTCATATTCCCAAAGTGGGTTCAGTTTCATCAAATAAAAATAAATAAATTTAATAAATTTAATCGCATGGTCTTTTAAAAATTATGCTTAAGTGCATTTTTTTTTTTTTGCTTTACTTTCAGAGTGTACAACATAAAGGAAATGTAGAATGTAGAATTAAGTTGTATTCTGTTGTATAGAACTCTCACATAAATGATGAAGCATGCACTGATGAAACCAATCTCCTGTAGTTACAGGTGTTACAGGCAACCTAATCCCATGGAAAACCTAATCCAGCAGCCTTGAGTCACTCACTATTTCAATTTGCTCCTACCAAATTTAGGATTTCCAGTCAAATGCCAGGCAATACATACAATTCTGTGTTTTTCTGCAGTTCAAAAGCTTTACTTCCCTCTGGCACTTGTAGATGCAGAAACATTGATTGTTTAAGAAACAGATTTTGGAAGTGTACAGCTCCAGGAGCCAGAAAGTTATAAACCTCAATCTGCAAAGTTCTGTAAAACCTACAATGATTAGGGTTACAGAGACATGAGAAATACTCCACTTCTTTGGACATTTAGGGATTCATTTGTATCAACCTGCACCAACCTGTGGGAGTGGCTTTGGTCACCTTGGGACAGGGACAAACCTGCTGGGTGCTGTGATCTCCACTGGCTGCACTCTGAGATCAGCTCCACACTGTGCTCAACAGCAGAATTAAAACTGAGCCATCAATATTTAAAAAGCACTCAAGGTCCCTTTGAGATCTGAGAAACTCTGAAAAACAAGGAAACAAAGAAATTAGAGCATGAATGCTTATACACCAGCATGAATTATCCAAATGCTTCCAGATTTGCCGTATTGAAGTATTTTATTCTAAACATTTCTCATTTTTTTCCTAACTGGAACTCACAATAGACAGAGGGAGATAATCTCCAAGTTCATTACTATTTGATTCTCTGTTAGAAAGATTTCATTTAGGGTTTAATGCCTTGAAATATGTAAACTTTGCATTTAATCAGAACAGCATCAGTTTCTACAGCCTCTTTTCCAATTACTGCTCCAATTATAGATCAGCAAACTACTCAGAAGCAGGCAGTAGCTTCTGATAATTTTCTGGTTTAAAATGTCAGACTTATTGCAGAAAGTTTAAGAAGATTTTGTAGCCCTCTTAGAGGAGCAGAAACTGTCTATTATTTTTATGGCAGTGGCGGGAACAGTTTATTTTAATTTTTATGCAGTCAAGCTTTCTTACTGAATATTCTTTTGACGTGAGTATGTTTAGCTTTCAAAATATTGAAAAGTTTCTTCTCATCTCTCTTTGAAATTCTTTAACAGAAAATAACTTCCAAATTTCACTTAAACTCAGAAATATTTTAAACATTTTAGCTGCCATTGAAACTACGGTTATGTGCTACTTATGACATTTTGGGACTTTGACATTTTTTTCAACAGAGTCCAAGGAGATCCTTTGAATTCCTCTTATGCTTCTTGAAAAAGCAGGCACTTGTCAAGGACTAAAACATATTCTAACTCTGGAATTCTACAGTTAGCATATTATTGGTGAAGATTTGATTAACTAGGAAGGGAAAAAAGTGGTCAGGTGTGTTAAGGAAATGAAGAAGACAATATAAAAGCAATGTTTATATTATTGTAATAATAAATAAAACATTCATAAAAGCGGCAAGTGTTTTGCTCAGGGGCAAGAAGGCCCTTGTTTTTACCTGCAGGCCATTTCATGTCTTTTATTCAGAATATCTTAATATTCCACCAGCAGGTCTGGGACATACATTAAGGTATCCAAAGTTTTAGGTTATTAAGGATGTCATTGAGGACAAAAGAATGAACAATTAACTTGTGTGTGGCAGGTTATGATGCACATACAAACCTGTGTGAGACCTGTTAGCTGCTTACAGAACCCACTACTTAGCACACCAACATTGAATGAGATCATCCTCCAAGTCCTTACAAATTGCAATCTTTTTTCATAGACTTTTTGTGTGTACAGCACTCAACCCTGCTGGTCTCGATTCCTCCAAGATCTACACATGGTATTTCTAATCAGAAAAAATAAAACCTGGCAATCAAACCTTTGACAGCACCACCACTCTGCTAATTCTTCTGCTTTTTACCATCTAATTTCCATTACGCAAATTTGCACAGTCCCTTGCTAATGTCATTCTGGTTAATTGTCACCCTGGGGAGATCTTGAATAATTTGAATTCCTCATAACTGCAGTCATAATTTGGCATTGCACTTAAGTATCTAAAATCCCAATTACCAGTAAAACATATTGGGGGTGTCAGGAGTTACAAACCCAGACCAACTCCCTTATGTGAAGACAGCTTATTTCTTTTCTTGATCCTGATGTATGGGTGGATAGGAAAGGACTTTACTCTTCAAGCAGCACTTTGGCATCACAGAAAAATACCTCTGCTAGAAAAATTCACCAGATAAAACTAAGTGTAGCTCTGAGATTCCCAGTCACTGAAATAGTGGCACTGAAACATGGCTTGCCAAGCTACACCAAGCTCCCTGTAATTATCCCCTACTTCTCTGCTCCCTGAGCATCCATAATTCATCAGGAATTCAGCATGGGAAAACAAGGCATAAAGCAAAGGTGTGCTGAACAAAACTCTCTGATTTTTAAGAGCTAAGCCTAGACATTGAGGCTCAAAAACATGACTGACAAGCTGGTTAGTGTTTTAAAGACCAAGAGAGGAAAGATGTTTCTTAATCATGACCTAAGTGACACTAAAAAAATATTCTCCCTAAATCCTATTATCCGTGGAAAACGGAGAAGTGTGTGACAGAGTTGAACCATACACAAAGGGAGGAGTATGCAGCTAGAGCCACATCACAGGATTTGATGAGCTCTACAAAGCAGTGAAGCTTCTGCATTATTTGTGGGGTGTCAGGACAAAGAATGGACAGAAAAAAATTTATCCTTTGCCTTGACTTCTCACCTAAGACTTCCATAATGCAAATCTTATGCTCAGATTATACCCTGCTTCTTGAAAAAAGAGCCTGAAAAAATAAACTTTTCAAACAAGTCAGACAGGCTACTGATTTTGAGTATTGTCTATGAGTCATACTCTCACGGCCCTTATAATACATAATGAACATTTTTCTTTTCTACCCTGCTTCTTCTAAAATCAAAAAACACTTCAATTATTTCTTCTTTTTTCTCTCAAAGCACTAGTTTAGGGACAAAAAAATTGATTTACCAACACATTCCTGCAGCAGCACTATATTTTTTCACAAGCAATTATTTTGGCAGGATTTGTTTTATGAGTTTTACATCTCTTTTAATGGAACACGCAAGGAGAAATAATTGTTTATATTTTACCATTTGTGGCTTCATCTCAGCAAAGGGGCCTTGGAAAAAAAGGGCAGGAGTGATATGCTGCAATTAATTGCCAATAATAATATTTTCTACAAACAGAAAAGTTGTGATTTTGGGATACAACTGTCCAAAATCAGCTCAAGGCACATATACAACAAACAACATATACATGATACTCAAAATTTGCCAGAATCATCTGATTCTTGGTTAATTTGGGATCAAGAGACCTGTGACTGAAGTGTCACATAATTCCATGAAATAGCCTTCACTGGTCATTTTTGTAATTTGTGACTGAAGGAAAGCTGGAGTCTGAGTAGAGAGAGACAGCACAAAGCACCATGTAATTGTTTAGACTGAAATTATTCCTGTCTGGACAGACCTATTTAAGCATCCACTTCAGTGCTGCTTCACTTTACATCGCATCATCTTGTGTTTTTTACCACAAAAATTTTACTGCAAGGCATATATCAAGTTAGAAACCTTGAAAAATCACTTCTGCTTTAAATTCACATGTCTTCTGCCAGGATGCAAGAAAGAAGAGGAACTATTTAATTGCATATTTGTCCTGGTTTAGGGCAAGACACTATGACATCTTCTTGTGGCATTTCTGGCTTACTTACCTGCTACACTCTTCTTTAATGAAGACATAAATGAGAGACTGTAGCATGTTACAGGAAAGCTGAAGCCCAAGAAATCCTGTTTTAATTTGTGCATTATTATCTGTTATGCTCAAAGTGAATAGGTCATAAAAACAGGTGTTTCTCTGATCATCACTGGCAGAAAGCCAAGCTATGGAAGGAGGAACTCAGTCCTATAAAGGAGTGGTTTGCATGTGTCAAATATTTCTCTCATGTATCTAACATCTCCTGTAATTAATACATTTATGCTAAGAGTTTTAATGAGATACAGATAGTTTATCCCTGGATGAGTGGTGCCCAAGACACCTAACAATTTGTTGAAGGTCACATGTGTTAGTCATGACAGAGTACAAAATCCTCATACCCTCAATATCCCAAGGTCACATCTTAACCATAGTTCTGCTGGGACAGAGGGAGAAAATCACCAAAGGCATATCCTGGTCCTTCGTCCAGGGAAATCAATACCTTCCCACCAAAGACCTGAAGGCATGTCATACAAAATCAACCTCAAGCCACTTAAATTGCATTGAGTTTTCTTTATTTGTTTGTTGTTTGCAGTTAATAATACTTGCCAGTGACATTCTATTTTGCTTGTTTAAACTTTTTCTGGTTTTATGAACTGCTTCCTGATATTCTTACCCATATGTGCAGTACATAAAGGTGATAGGACGAAACTGGCCCCTCTGTGACCATTTTCTGCTCCTGGCAATGAGGGAATGAGAGCTCCTGACAATAAGGGTATCTCAGCAATGAGGGTATCTCAGAGCTGCTCTTTTGGTCACTGAGCCCCACTGATATTCCCTTATACTAGCAGGAATTTTGAGCCTTCAGCCCAAAGAATATGCTTTATTTTTTGTTAAAATAAAATGAATATTTTGAATTCTGAATATTCTGCTTAGAGAGAATATTTTTTATTTGCTGAGTGTTTTATTTGCTGAATCTCAGATAGCAGAGAGATCAGGAACTGTATTTAGAGAAACTAATTCTATAACCTTGGATTCAAGCATTATTCTTCTCCATCCTCAGCAAATGCAGCAGCTGAGACTCCAGCATGCCATGGGAGACCCTCTACCAAATAGAAAACCAGTAGCTTATGGCTGCACTGCACATTTGGAGAGACCTCCCTCACAGAGGGTCCTTCGTTGAACAGCAGGATACTTATCTTCATGTCCTAAACAGTTTGGCAAACAGCTTTGTGTGCAGCGTTGTCATCCAGGAGTACCAGTGTTTAACTTGGAGATGTGGTGGAGAACTCTTTCCATTGGTCAGAATGCCAAAGAGGAGGGATTCTGCCTCCCACACCTTAACAGCTGACACGCAAGTAGTCCTTAAATCCTGAAAACAAATACCAAACTTCCACAGATTCATGCACTGAGAGGCTAAATTAATTCAATGAGATCACTGTGCACAGCATAAAATAAAGCACACGTTTAATTCCTCTGGCTTCAGTGCTATTTTGATACTCTTGTTCAGTTGCCAGTAGACCTGAATTATGGTTACATTGCAGAACAGATGCTAGAATGTCTCCTCAGAGCATAATGAGCTTCATCAAGTGACAGACACATTTTCCGAAGCATCCCAGTCTGACTGGCATTGCCATTGAGCCTATGAGATGGCTCGAATATCCTTCCTTCTTTACAAGGCAGATCAGTGCATTTGTATGAATAAATGTCAGCCAAATCCATTAAACTCTTTCCTCAGCTTGGAGGAATATCAACCACATTGTAAGGTTCAGTGTTAGGGAAAGCTATATTTATTTATGGCGTGATCGGGTAGCTGTCAAATACACTAAAATGCAAATGAGTCCTCTAAGAAGTCATTAAAGTAGAGAAATTAAAACAATCACATGTCATGCTACAGTTCAAGGCAATATCTTACTAGTTCAAAGTAATATGCCCCCAAGACCGCCTATAACCAAAAGGAAATTGTATGTTTGCCTTGCAAAAAACAAAAACAAACAAACAAAAAAACAGCTTATCAAATTATGCTGAGACTTAAACAGACCTTCTAGGAGCATTTGTCTTCAGTATGCAAAAAAATACAACCTGAAGTATATTAATTTGTTTGTTGTTCCAAAATAATAAGCTAGAAAGACTTTTTTTTTTCCCTTTTTAATAAATGAAAACAAATGTGAAGATTTTGACTTGCATTGATTTTGATTTCAACTCCAAATAAGACTGCTGTGGTATTACAGAGAATATGAAGAAAGTTGCACCATAAGTGGCTTTAAAAGATCCAGCTTCCAGAGGGAAGAAGAGCAATTTGAGCAGTTTATGTGACCAATTACAGAATCTGATCATGCAGAAATTATACTCATATAGACTTCAAAAGCATCTTTTTGCTGTAATCAGCTGCTGCAGTTCTTGAGAGTCTTTTATCACACAATCTTTAATCTTGCTTTATGTCCCTGGCTCATATGTCTTTAGTAGTTTTACTTAACAGCAGCAGAAGTGGTTTATTCACAGAGAAGAAAGTCATCTCATAATCCCAAACCAACTACCAGCTTAACTATCAAAATTCTGGTTACAGCTGGCTATTACCACACCATTTTTTTGCACACCGATGTATTTTTCCAGGCTACCAAGCATTAGTAGCTTGCTACCATGATCATTTACTTTCCCAAGAGTGCAGATGGCTGCAGAAACAGTCATATTTCCTCCAGAGAACTGCTGGACCAACCATCTGCTGCTGTGATCAGAAAGGACTACCAAACAGCTCCCCTATGGAAATCCAGCATGGAAACCACTCAGATGCCACCACTCAGAACTGTTCAGAGGACTTGGTCAATATATCACCACCACCAGCTGAAAATGTACTCTACCAGACATTATCAGAGTCAGAGGAAGGGTCAGGACACCCCACAAGAAGATCTGGTGTGACCCAAGAGCAAAACTCAACCTTAAGTCAAGCAGCAGTTTTCTATTGCAATTTTTTTTTTCATCTTTCCAGAAGCATTTTGTTGATGCTCTCTGCTAGCAGACTCTGAGCTAGACAATGTTTTTTTTTGTAGGAACCAAAACTCCTATGTCTAAAACCTCAGATGTGGAAAATATTCCAACACAAGAAGAACTCAACTGTATTCTCAAGCAGACTATTCTGAATTTTGAATTTATTTCTTTCTGCATGCTGTGCTCAGCTCAGCTGTAATGAAAGTAAAAAAAAATAATAAAAGGAGTATTTTTTCTGTCATCTCTGGTGGGAAAATAGCAGATGTGCCACAGGAGTTGACACTCTCACTCTCTATGTAGAAGTCATTGCATAAGGATGTGTAGGACATATAATAACAAGAGCTGTAAAGGATTTTAACTATCATGTTTTCTTTTCATACCTTTTCCTTTAAGCAACCAAACACGGAGCAGATGTGTTTTTTGCTTACAGATGAACATAAATCTTTTAATGAGAGGAGGGATCTCATGCAAGGTGGAGGCTTTCTGAGAGAGTAAAATCTACTTATTCCCTGTAACCAGGCCAAGCATCTCCACTCTCACCACCACAGGAGGGGATTTCTGCATCTGTTCCCACTTCATTTTCTTAGACTTGCCTGCTGTCAGCAGGTATGAGTTGCAGACACTACCAGCAATGACTTACAGTGAAATATTCAGTGCCATACTGTTCCAAGGCTGGTAACAGTGCTAGGCACTCCAACAAGCATTTAATTTCCCCTGAGCTCCCACAAAAGGAGCAGCATGTTTACAATCAACACCACAAAACATCAAAACTTAAGTGATACATGCCAATAAAGGATGAAAGTTTTATCTTTGTTCAGATCAGTGAGCATGAGCACATATAGTGGGATTGAAAGAAAAAATTCCTCACATCCTTCTGCACTCATATGCACTTCAGGCAAATTCTTCTCATCCCCAAATGAGCACAATTAAGTATATGATCCAAATAACCCCAAAAGGAGGAGAAAATGCAGGTTTATCCCCAAGTATCCCTGAAGTACCACTACTTGTAGTAAAATTTATTAAAATTTTGCCAGAAAGGGTTCCGAACTCCCAGGAAACTCAAAACTGTTTCCCTCTCCTGCTGACTGCAGTGAGTGTAGGGGTCTTGGCTGCCCGTGGGCTTCACCTTCAGCTCTTGAGGTTTTACAGTATAACTAAGGGCAGATTTTGGGTTTCAATTGCTCTTACACATGACTATCATAATCTGCAGGAAGGTGTTCTCCAGAAACAAATTCTGGAATGGAAAAACTTCATTTCAGCATGGTGCTTCAGACATCTTGCCATGGGCTCTGTTGCATGTCTTGTAAATAACAGTATGTAACAGAAACTCTGCTGCAGTGTTTTGACTGACAGATGTCACATACTTTCTCTATAAACATCCTTTTCCGGTGAGTTTGGAGGATTGTGATTGTATCCTGAAATGGAAGTGGTATTTTAATTCCTGTCCCCATCAAGAAACTTCCTTGACACTCAGTGCTATTATGTCCTCTCAACACCAGAGCAAAAAGCAGGAAAATATCTTCACACTATCACCCCAAGGCAGTGATAGAGTCACCCTCCCTGGAAGGATTTAAAGATGCCTAAGTGTGGCACTTGGGAATATGTTCTGGTGATGGACTTGATGATTTGGCACTGCTGGACTCTTGATGATCTTAGAGGTCTTTGACAATCTGATTGTATTCCAGCTTGATTCTATGATTCAAAATTCTCTACAAACTGAACTTTCAAATTTGTTAAAAGTCACATAGGAAAGGAAAACTGAAAAGGAGTAGCCTCACCTGATGTACATGTAATTCACACAAGTAGAAGAACCAAGAGTTACAGGGCTCAGTAAATAATATCTTACTGGAAATGCAAATTTCTCCAGACAAATGCATCCCGTCCTGCTTATAAACAGCAGGTGACTGGACAGGACAACCCAGGGTCTGGCAGTTGAGATCCTCATCTCCAGTGATGCTCAGAGAGGAGACAAGTGGTTGAGGATTTTTTTTTCTCCCTAAACAGTCAGAACCTCTAGGGATACTTAAAAGTTCCTGCCCTTAGGAATAAGAATGATCCAAAATAGGCGAGATGACATTTTCAGCACTGCCCTTGGCACTGTGTGGGGCTGGTGCAGAGAAGGAGTAAAGGCAATGTTCAGACTGACCACACCACTGCTGCAGAACCTGAGATAACAGGCTCGTTCTTCAAAGCAGTAAGAGCTCTCATTTAGAATTTTCAGCTCATACTGACCTCAGAAAGGACCTGCTTGGCAGCACTGGCAGCAGTTAGGTCTTTAGGGCTGAGAAGGGTGGGGTTGTTCAGACTAATGTGATGTGCCCAGGGCTTTGTCCTGAGAAGATAAATCAAAGAAGATAGTAATGGAGAGGCAGAGAAACACTCCTGTTGCTTAAAACACTCCCTTCCCCCAAGTCAGGCTTGCAGTTGTCACTCATTTAGTCACTTCCCATGAGCTGCGGGAAAACCCAGCAAACCAGGAGGCAGAGAAGACCCTGCTGGGAGCCTGGCTGCACTGATTTACAGCTCCCTGCATAGTGCAGATAAGTGAATTTGGGAGTACAGTGAGAAAAGACATATCTACCCTTGTGGAGTGTCCCCACCACCTCCTTTGCTAGGTGTCAGGAGTGGGGATGAGACACAGGGCCAAGGACATGTGATGCTGGTGGCTGAGGTAGAACATCAGAAAAATACAGAAACTGAAACTAGGAATTGGTATTTTCATTTTCTCCTGATGCTGTATATCTGCAGGGGTGGACATCTTGTTGTGATTTAACCGAGTCATGGATGGTGACATCACTGAATGTCAAATTGTGACATCTACAAGAGATTTATTGTGACATCTCACTGCTTGTATCTGGATGTCAGCAGAGTGTGGGCCAGTCTGGCTTGAGACAAAAATGGCCACAGAGACAGATGGCAACTGCCCCATTTGCCAGGACTCCCAGAAGGATGTGGCTTCTGCTCTGCCCTGTCGCCACCGCTTCTGCCTGGGCTGCATCCTGCGGTGGGCACACAGAAATCCCTCGTGCCCACTCTGCAGGACACCCATGGAGACTATCAGGTTTTCTGAGCAGGGTGAATGGGACTATGTACAATTGATCATCGCCTCCCCTGGAGAGTCATCAGAAGGCCGTGGCCTGGCAGGGAGAGCTCCTGATCACGTGGATGAAAACAGCATGCCTGGCTCTGAGGTGTCCCCTCCGTCTTCTGCACAGGGAACACTGTCCCCAGCTGAGCTGGGGGCTTCAGGGCCAGAGCCTGTGGGTGGCCTCCTGCCCGAGGTGTGGGCCAGGTTATTTCAGCAAAACCAGCATCTCCTGGAGCCCGTGCAGCCCTGGCTGCGCCAGAGGCTGGAACAAATACACCGGGGCCAGTGGTGGCTGGTTGAGGCCACAGAGAGCTGCATCCTGCGCTACCTTTGCATCTGTGGCCTGGATGCAGAGGCGCTGGCCCAGAGGATGCTGGTGTTCCTTGAGGGGCACACAGCACCGCTGGTCCACGGTCTCATTGGGGTTGTTGCAGCCCAGTGCAGCAAGGAGGCCCAGAGGCTTCTGCATTCCCACGGTGCTGGGGATGAGGACAACAGCCAAGCAGACAGCACCGGCTCCAGCAGATCCAACTCCAGCCGTTTCAGCTCCAGCAGCTCTGAGGAGAGCACCGTTGCCAGTGGCTCTGATGTGGAGGAAGACGCTGGTACCTCAGAGGTGACTCATCATGGGGTTCCCAGCCACCACCCACCTGTGCCTGACCCTGAAGAGGGCGACCAGCCCCAGCAGGAGCCGGAGCAGCTGGAGCAGCCAGCGGTGGCAGGTCCCTCCGCTCTCAGTCAGGGCAGGGGCTGCTTGTCTGGGGTGACCCCATGTGCCCAGAAGAGGAAGGCCCCCAGGCCTCTGGATTCTCCCCAGCCCAGCAAGAGGCTGTGATGGGACTGAATCGACCCCTGCAGCCCTAAGGGAACCTCGTCATCATTTCAGATTAAATTCATCTCTCTCTTCATTTCCCATTTCCCATCCAAGGCCAATGCAGTCCACAATGCCTTTGGGAAGTGACTTCACCTTTCCCTGTCTGACTTTCAGAAGGTATTTGGGAGGTTTTCATTAGGTCAGTCCTACAGAGCCAGGAGAGTGAATAAATCTATAAATGTTGGAATCCCTCAGTAGCTGAGTTTGACATCCTTAAATGCAAGCACAATCGAAAATCTTGCTTCATATATGATTTCACTTGTGAAAGGAAAGTCTGAATCAAGAAGCAAGAAAACCTATGAAGAAATAGGATTCCATTAAAGTTCTTAGTTCTTGCAGTTTTATGAGCTAATTTGATACAGATTGTTCAAGTCTGTAAGCACCTACACCAGAACCCAATAGTTGCTAGGCAGCAGTGCCTTTGCTCTGCAAAGACTCTGCTGTGAATGTGAGGTCAAGGGCAAACAGTCTTATGATGGTTGAGTCAGTTGTTCTGCTCCAATCAGCACAAAAGATTTTTTTTCAATGATCTCCAGGGCCAGGAGGCCAATATCTGACAGACAAGTTTAAATTAAAAATTAATAAAAATGGTGCCAGAAGTTTACTGTTATTTTTTGACACTAGAAGTTATTTAAAATAGCAATGACCACTCACCTTATTTTACACAGAAGACTCACACTACGTACAACTGGACAGAACCCAGTTGAAATAACGAGTGACAATGTGCCCCATCCCCACAGCAGCAGTGTATTGTTAAAATAAAGTAACCTTTTAATTTCTAATGCTGTGGCTGATCATTTTGTTATATTATGCTATAATTATTGCACAGCAAGTTGTTCACTCAGGTAGAATAATGGAAAAAGATGAGTAGTTTTTTAATCTTTCTTCTCAGAGTCTTTGTGCACCTTTCCTCCTATCCTTCTCTCCTTTGTTATGCACAGGTGTGTTTTTAGGTCCTGGAAATCTTGGTTTTAATGTTTAACTTTGCAGGTACTGGTTTCCTATTTTTGTTGCACCTGACAGGCACAGGATACCACAATACAAGGTGGAAAAAACATCATGGTAAGGCAGCTTGTGCGTAAAGGGAACTGCACATATAGGAAGGAAGTCTTTTATTTTATCTTGAAACGAGCGGGAGCTACATGTGACTTTTGACCTGGATGTCTCTGGAGTCAGACTTCAGGATACTTCCTTTTAATTTTGAGGAATTCTTTCATGGCATGGATCTTCTCTGGAGCTGCTGGCCCTAGAAGTTCATAGTGCCTTGGAGCAGTGTTTCAGGGATCAAGATACCCAGATTCCCAGCTTCCGCATCTGTCAGCCTCCGATGACCTCAGGTGATCGTCAAGGTCCAGTTTCTTTGTTACTTAAATCTCAGGAGCTTCACTTCTTGCTGGAATTGTCTTTTGGTTTCAAAAGGCAGGCCATGTTAAAAATCAGTGGCCAACAGTACTGGCCAGTATCATGGCTTAAACAGCACGTCTTCTCAAAGTTATTTTCACCCATTTTCATTTTTTTTCCTCAGCAAAGACCAATTCTTGAATGCTTTTTATATACAATCTTTAAAACAACTCTGCTGATTTTTTCTTTAAATAAAAAGACATCCTACCTGACTGAAGAGATGGCGTGACCTACAAAATATTGGATGAAGGAAAAAACACAGGATAGCAGGCCTTTGTGCTTGTTTTGATCTTCTGTTTGTCTCTCTTTATCTGTTGTTTCTCTTTTTTGGAGACAGGCTTATGAATGACAGGGTTTAGTAAATATTTGGTCTGACACAGTAAAACAATTCTTACTTTGTTGCATTCCATTCTGGATCTGGGGGATTAACAGTCCCAGAGAGGTCTTCTGTTGCAGGTGCCCATTCCTACTAATTCTACTTTGGGCTTGCCATTTAGGGACACAGTTCTGTAAGTGCAACACCTTACCAGGACTAAGGGCCTTGGTTGAAAGTACCAGAACAAAATCTCCAAGAGTTCAGAATTTTAGGCAATGGAATACTTTCCAGCTTCTTGACATGCCAAATGAAAGTGCTTTCTGCAAGACCCACAATAGCTAGAAGAGAAATTCTCCTTTTGTGAGAAAGAGCTCCCAAAGATAAAAGCTGGAAAAAAGGAAAACACAAAAGCAAAAATCTCTGTGTTATAGAGGTTTAAGAAATTACTGATGAAGAATTATAATGGCAGCCTTTACACCAACTTTGCAATACTGACTAAAGCCCCATTCCAGCTAGGAGCTCACTGAGAGCCAGTGCCAGGGTCTTATCATCTGTCAATCTATGGGCAGCTTGCAAACCAGTTAGATAAATGGCTTCCATCCTTGAAACTTTTAAAGAAAACCAAGCACTCCTTTTACCCCAGAGGGGCTTTTGGAAGAAACTAGCAAACATAATTAATCAGGCTGTATGCTGGATATATGATTTGTGCTATATCAAAAGGATCATTAAATGTGTTCCAGAGCATGTCAGCTCTTAGCCATGAATCACCTGAGGCTGTGAAAGAAGATTTGGCAAAAATTGGTGTAAGTGAGAAACAGCAACATGAGCATTATCATGATAATGGTTCTTGAGGTTTATTCTAAATTTTCTAAGACAGGGTTTTTCCCATGTCTATTTTGGTCCATTCCTCTTGAGATTTGGATTTCACTGACTATTCCCCTGGCTCGATGTCACCATCCAAAGAGACAACTCTGCCATAGCCTTCTCTTTAAAACCCTGAAGCAAGCATCAGCTCCTTGTCATCATGGCAATTCCCATCTGTCTTCTCTCTTCAGCCATTTGGCTTTGGGATCTCTGCAACAATCCCATCAAGCTCTGGAGAGAGCAACGGGGTATTTGTCCCCAAAGTTCTCTGTTACTCACTGGACCAGCTTACTGTGAGTGACCAATGAACCTCTAAGATGGAAGGAGGTGCAGTGGAGACAGACAAGGAACATATGCTCATGAAGCTCAGGGAATATTTCAGTGTGTGATCCTCTTCCTATCTTCTGGAAGAAGGATGCACTTGTGTTTGTAAGCATCCCAGGGACACAGGAGACAAATTTTGTATTTAATTTGGAAATTAAGTGAAAGGAAGTGGAAGATCACATGGAAAGTTTTTACCAAAAAATTAACTGCTTTGCCCCTCTACAAACCTTAAACTTTTCTCTGCAGATTCCCCAAAGCACACTCTCTATTCCTATTGATTGGTTGCTTTCAAGAATTGCCTCAGAAGGATGACATTGCCCATCCTTGTTTCGCTGCTCAGATCATGTCCCTCTCTTCTTCCTTGTCCATGACTTCCTTGCCTTACTGCAACATTCCCAAGAAAACCTGTGGATTTGGAGCTGCTGATGTTAACCTATAAATAATACAGCCTTGCAAAGAACACGCTGGACCATAATATTTGCACATTATTTGGTCTAAACCACCTTGCTCTGGTTTTTGGAGGGTCATTTTGTAATTTAATGGTTCAGCTGAATTCCTTGTCCTGAATGATTAGGTTTCTCATTGTCTCATTCAGTAAAGATGCAGCCATTTCAGAACTTCTCAAGGTGAAACCAGCCACGAGAATACTGCACATGTATGTGGATTTTCTGAAGTGATTACTTTTCTTGTCCAATCCTACAGAAAAATTATTCTGCTGAAAAACAACTGCTGTAATCGATCTGAAAGGATGTTAAGTAAATTTTATCCTAAAGTATAAGTTTAATAAAATTATATGTAAAGTAAAACATGGATATTGATGAAGAATCTTTGCAATGCTATTCTACATGTTTTGTGTTGATGGCAGAAATTCATGTGGGTTTTTTTTCAGTACCTCAGTTACAAAGAAGGCTATAAGGAAAATTGCAACTTAATATTTTCAGCTTCTGCAAAAAGCATTAAACAAAATAGCAGAAACAGTTACATTTGAGCTGCATTTACAAAGCCAGGGTCTTACTATAATGCTTAGGGTCAGAGAAGGTAGAAGGAGAGAGCCTGTTTGTTGAACATAAAGACATAATGTAACTGTGCAAATTCATTCTGTTCCTCCCCCAAATAGACATTCTCATATTCAAAACATCACTGAAAATCGAGATCAAATTTCAAGTGACTTTATTTCAATCACCTGTATTAAACCATTATAAGGAGACTTATTGGTCTGGCTTAAGAAGTAACTCAATGAATGATAAGCAGAAAATCTGCACATTCAAAATGATACTTTCTTGAATAAGCAGATTTTCCAGAGGATTCAGGAAGCAGGTTTGGTTAGTTTGGTTTGTTGAAGGGAGGTTTCTGTGTTTAAAAGAAGTGAAAACACCTCACACTTTTGGTTAGTTAGCTCAAGGGAAACTGGTTTGAGGGGTTACTTTTCTGCTACTGAGGAGACAGAGAATTCTAAGCATTTCCAAAAAGTGCTTCCTTTACTTTCAAACTCATGAGAGAAAAGATATAACCAAAGAAAAAAATGAAATCATTTGAATTCAGACATTGCTTTGCCCTCCATTAAGCCACAAAATTACACTCTACCTTTCTCATTAATACAAACACAGAAACACTGACAGCCTTGGTCTGGAGAAAAAGGAAAACTGTCACTACCAGTCACCTCATCATGATGAGAGCAGTCAGGGTTGGCAGAGCTGTTCTGCATTTAAGTTTCCAGCCATCACACTCACTCATTGTATTCACACTAAGTGAAAAATGCAAACTAAATACAATATTTACCTTCAAATGAGATATTGTAAATTTAAATTTGCTTACTTGTTTGTCATCCAGGCCTTTATGCCAAAAAAGGAATGTAATATGAATCCCACAGCAGACTCCTTTTTACCCTACTAACACTATTACTCCATTGGTCATTTAAATTAAGTTATACAATTTAAATATCTGAGCTCTGAAGCTTTATATCAGCATTTCCTAGATATCTAGAACTGCCATTTTACATTTGTAATTCTGTCCTAAGGATGCAAGATTGTGTAAAGCAAAGAGGTGAAAATACCACTTAAAGGTAAAGCTCTAAAGGATTCTGTCCATTTAATTAGTACAGAATTAGTTTTTAATTTAATTTAAAATTATTTAAAATAATTTGGAATTTAATCTGAAGGAAAATTTTGCACATTTTACAACACACCTTTATGATGGAAAATGGTCTTTTAAGGCTGCATTAATTATGTAATAGATTATGTTACAGCACTCGTTCAAATCCCTGATATATCTCAAACTCTACTTTTAAAAATTAAATAATCCAGGCAGTCCCACCACAAGTTCCAAGCCCCATCCTTACAGTGCTAATCTGAGCAATGTGCAGGACACACAGATAGCCTGCCCACTCCTGGAAGGTGTCTGAAGCCAAGATCAGATCTTGGCCAAATTTGTTTTTGTTTTTGTTTTGGTTTTGGTTTTGGTTTTTTTTGTTTGTTTGTGGGTTTTTTTGGGGTTTTTTGTTTGTTTGTTTTTTTGGGGTTTTTTTGTTTGTTTGTTTGTTTTTTGTTTTTGTTTTTTGTTTGTTTTTTGTTTTTTGTTTTCATGGATCATTTCCCTGCAAACTGAGAAAGACAGAAATCCCTGCCTGGTTGGCAGCAGCTGTATGATCTGGGTGACCAGGATGCTCCAGCCACCGTGTGCTGCTCCTCAAAACAGCTTCAGGCTGTGACACTGGAAATGTGTTCTGGATGTCTGCAGAAGGAAAGACTGATGATCCCTCCAGGAAAGGCTGCAGGGATGTGAGCCATGCAAGGAGAACAAAAATAAGAGGAGACGTGGAAATTGAGGTGATGTCAAGCAGAAAAACTAGACAAAACTACATTTAAATTCATATTTTAACAGAACAGACTGAAAACATATTCTGAAAAATAACATAATTTGTTAAATCTCTGAGATAGAACTGGAAGTAAAAGGACAGATCAGGTCAGTTTCATCTGGATCACTGCTCTCATGGATTTATTTTCACATTTAAATAATCCATAGTGTATTGATTTAGTGACGCTGCCCTCACATACAGATTCCGAACTGTAACAGGCTGCAAGGTGCCTAATCTTGTGCTCTTTATCAAAGAATTCCATCCATAGCTTAGTCACATTTTCCTATCCATGAATCTAGAGGCAAATATGATGCACCACACAGTGAGATGCAAATTACATGTTAGAAAGATCCGGAAGGACAAAGGCTAGAGCCATAAATACAAGTTAATTTCGACATCTAGACTACAGATAATCAATTTCCAAAGGAGACCAAATTACTCATTAATTACTCATTAAGCTGCCATGCACAAATTAGAGGTAAAACTGTACAAGTCAGTTCTGGTAAAACTAAAGAAGCTGGCCTGGAGGCCTCACAGTTATAAATTCCTACATTATAACTGAAATGTAATTGATTATATAGTTACTTTACTGATGTAACTCAACCAATGAGGCCCAAGCCATTGCGGATTCAGGCTGCTATTGGCTGGCTGGCCAGGTGGCAACTAGCCTGACCACTGAGGATTGGCCACATGTGCCTTCTGATGGATATAAGGAGACGAGGTCTCAATAAAGTTGGCTGTTGTGTGTGAGCCTCGGGGTGTTGGTTGCTTTCCTGCCTCTGACACATCATTGTGACAGAAGAACACTCATTAAGCTGCCACTCACAAATAAGACGTAAAACTGAAGAAGTCTGAGGGACTCAGTTTTGGCTTGGGAAGAGGCAAGTTCAAACTTCAGGCTGCCCTGCTGTACCTCAAACTGGGCAACCTAATCCTGGGATGTGTCCAAGTAGCTATTACATGTGAAAATTTTGCTCATAAAAGCATCTGGCATGTCTTGGGATGCCAATGCAAGCCTATTTCCTATGCACATGCTCTCTTCAGAAGTAGCATGTGCTCCTCCTGGCTGGAGTGCAATCCAGTGACATGGGAGGGATTTATTTTCCTTCTTTGAAAAGAGCTTTTAAAAATAATTTTCTTTTTAATACCTACTTCATACATTTCAGTGCAGTTCAGGTTGCAAGTTGGTGAAGACATTCAATCTCTTTCTGCCTTTAAAAATTTGAATGTGGCATTTTAGTAAACGCCAGCTGGGCAAAAAGATTCTGCTGTTGTTACCACAAGTCTGGTGTGGTTCCATAAAAATGGTTTTGGTGTAATCCAGCACTAAGCTCCTAGTTGAATTTAATCAATGGTAGTGGCCTTACTTTGTTGCAATAATAAGATGAAGTCTTGGGAGAGAATAAAAGTTACAGTATGCAGGGTAGAAAGAGGTTGACATTATTTGCTGTTTCCATATGGATCTCTTTCAGCTACCTGGGCTGCAGTAGGTGGTTGTTGCATCTTTCTCTCGCTACTTCACGACAGCTCTCAGCAGACTAGAGAGTAGATTGAGAAGTTTTGCTCCCCTCCCTTTTGTTTGTACATGGACTATTTTCAATAATTTTTTTGTCAAGGTCTGTGAGAGAATACTCTTGGATCAGACAAATGACAGCAGTGTTCCTAAGGAAATTTACTGGCTTTCTGAGAACCTGAAATTAAAGCTTGTATGGTTGCAATACAAACTATAAAGACAGTAATTTTTTAGCAGAGAAGGCTCACAATAATAAAATAAAATTCTCCTCACTATTACAGGCATAGTCAGAAATAGAAGTCATCAATTTTCTGGATTATTTTCTCCCAAAACCTTTTAGCCAAACTGTTCAATTCACAGAAAAAATTAATAAGATCTAATAAAATCAACAGCCTAAGTAAGATAATAGATTTAATTTTTTGACAATTAATTACTTTTGCAGCTGAATTAGAAATCACCAGTTTGATTAAAACCATGAAGCTCCAGAAAATAAGATGTTCAGATGTCTTGAGTATCCTTAACCAGATCATGTCAGAATTTCAGACATTCTTTCCTGGGTGAAATTAATGTTGTATTGCACATCTTGTAGGTTCGTGCTCACTGAAATGACCAAGGTGGTGTAAGGGATCTGTTCTCCTGCTCTGTGTTTATTACCTGTGACTCTCCTTCTCCTCTGGTCATCTCCACAGGTGAAATAAGGAGTGCTATGGTTTGAGCGCTGTCAGCATGTGGAAAGTCTCACCCAACCCTCAGTATCTGGAGAGAGAGGCACGAGGAGAGCCAGCTCGAAGGCTCTCTCTGAAGGATGTGTTGCAGATGTGCAGAGGTGTCCCAAGTCCTGCCCTGCTGGGGAATGACCCCCTCTCCCCACGGCTGAGTGAGGACAAGGCAGAACTTCAGCAGAAGCTCCAGGAGGACAAGAAGATTGCACAGGGAATGGCCAGAAAGAGCCAGACACAGCTCCCTGGGACTTTGGCTCAACATGTAAAACTGGAAGGCAGCCTTTGCCTGAGCAGTAATTGAGAGTTACTACACCACTATATGACATTGTAGACTCTTCTCACAATTATATCAAAACCTCCACTTTTTCACAAACATTGACTTCAAAAAACAGTTGCTATGAACAAGCATTTTATTAAAATGTCAGGTTTCAGCCCCTGAGGGTGCATTAAAAAGGCTGACACAGAAATCGCTGGGTCCAATTGCCTGAAATCTGTGTGAAATGAAAGAGAGGGAAAAAGAGCAAGGCAGAAAACACAAACTTTTAGCCACCACTGGAGACAGATATATCCCCCTCCTGAGCTCTTCTAATAATTCACTTTTGTAATTGAAAAATGGTCACAAATTCTTCCCTTCTCATGAGACAAAAGTCTGCTTAACCTTCAGCAATAAAAACAACCTCTTAACCAGGTTGTTTTATTACAGAACTCTTACAGTCACCTAAAAGTAGAGATGAAGAACATAAAACTAAGACAAAATTAAGCCTATGCCTGAGGTCTCTTTTTATGTACAAAGTGCCATTACACGTCCACTCCAATTTTGCCATTTAAAGTGCATTAGGAGCTCACAGTTCACAGAATCACAGGATGGGTCAGGTTGGAAGGGACCAGAGACAGTCACCTGGTCCCACCTCCATGCTCTAAGGTCATCCTAGAGCATGTGGCACAGGATTATGTCTACATGGGTGGAATATCTCCAGTGAGGGAGACTCCACCGCCTCTCTGGGCAATCTTTTAAGGGCCCAGTCATTGCACAGGGAAGAAGTTCTTACTCATGTTCAGGTGGAATTTCCTGGGCATCAGTTCCTGCCCATGCCTCTGGTGCCATTGTTGGGCCCCCTGGAGCAGAGCCTAATCCATGTTCTGAGGTCCCCCTACAGACACTGAGGGAGAAGGGAGAGAGGGAGGAGATCCCTTCTTAGAAGTCTCTCCTTGAGGCTGTACCTCTCCCTCAAACTTTCTTTGAAAGAGAGATGCTCCAGTTTCTTCTTCACCTTTGTTGCCCTCTGTTGGACACAGAGTCTGCTTCATAACCTTTTGCACAAGGCATGGTTATATTTGTGTCTCTTTACATCCTCATTGCAATCAAGTGCTCAGCACCTGTGTTGGATGAATTGTCCAGTGTCACCAATGGCACTTAGTACAGCGCTGGCTGCCATAGCTAGCCCTGTAAAGCAGCTGATCGGAACCTGGAAGCCCTTGTCCAACACAGGGGCTTATGGTACAGTCTTCAGATGCTGGTCAGGAGCAAACAGTGTGCAGAAATTGCTGGTGAGGGCTCAGCTTCTCCATTCTGTTATTCCAGTTCCCTTCTTGCAGGTTCCTTCAGAGCAGAGTTGCAGCATTCTAGGGAACGGCGCTTAGAAAACACGAACATTTAGAATGCAGCTCCAACTGAATCTTCAAATTGTGGTTTGTCTGTATGAAAGTGCTTTAGTGTGGTTGCTTTCTGGCAAGCAGAAAATTCTAAAATATCTGTTTGATCTTCCTCCATCTCCTCCCAACAGGTGAAGGTAAGTCACAGTTGCTTTTGGGTTTCTGCCGTGTGAAGGGACCACTTTTCAAAGGTCACCTGTTTCGAGCACCCTGCATTTACAGACCTCCTGGTCTTTGCTGTCTGCAGTGGCCCCCTGCAGCTGCTCAGCATCTGATAGGATGCTTTCCTGTTAGGCATTTCATTCAAGAACTACTTACTTACACAAGTACTCTTTTTTGACATAGTTTCGTGAAATTGCCAACCATTACTCTCATGAATTATTCTTTATTTATGTTTTTTCTAGCAGATGTTGGGCTACAGGTGCTGGGTCACATCTAAGACCCTGTTTTCAAAATCCATCTGGAAACAGGTGAATTTAATGGTATTCACTAGGCTTTTCTTCCACACCAGTCAATCTAGATGGGAAACAAAAAAACACTAGGGGTGATGAATGGAGAAGGACTGGGCGATACCAGGAAAGCAAACATTGGACATGAGCTGGCACTGTCTGCTTGCAGCCCTGAAACTCCTCTGTACCTGTGTTTAAAGAGGGATGTCCAAGAGGTCAAGGGAGGGAATTCTGCCCCTCTGCTCCAGTGAAACCCAGGAACAGGTTGCCCATTGATGTTGTGGGTGTCCCCTCATTGGTAGTGTTCAGGTTCAGGTTGGATGAGGGTCTGAGGAACCTGGTCTAGTGGAAAGTGTCCCTGACCATGGCAAGGAGCTTGGGCTAGATGATCTCTAAAGGTCCCTTCCATCCCCACCCTTTCTGTCATTTCATCATTTCAGGGCACCTGGGACAGGAGGGGAAAAAAGAATTAAATATGATGGTGGCAATGAGTTAATGGGGGGATGTTCTGGGCCACAGATGTGCAAAGAACTCAAGATGAACTCATCACCTTGGGAAGAGTCCTCTTAGAGCAGGAAATGCATCTCCTGGAGTATCTGTGGCCTTAGTTTCCACAGGAAAGAGGGAATATCTTGGCATTCTGAAATTCCAGATGCTGCCTGCATGTTTACACCGTTAAAAGTCTAATTCCAAGTGAAAAGGAATATAAATGCATACTTTAAAAGGCACTTACTCAAGCAAGGAGAAACACCTCTCCCAATAATAACACAAAGAATTCCTGATGAACAAACTTCCATCTTTTTCCATGTGGGTTGTTAAGCACCAAAGTACAGCAATGGGCATCCTCCGTTTGCACAGGTTTGAGGAGAGATCTCTGCACCCTGAGGCAGAGCCACATGGTGGCTGCACAGTGTCCTTGGCTCACACCAGGCAACCCTCAAGCTAGGAGAAATTAGTTCCAAGTGAAGAAAGAACAGCTTGGGCTGATGCCTCTCAGTGATGACAATAGCCAGAGGCAAGAAGGGAGGATGGCACAACATGGCCCACACTGCCATGGCTCCTGGGCTCTCTTGACTTGTCACAGGGCTCCTCTGGCCCCTGTACCCCACTTTGCTGGGACAGCAGCTCCAGCTCCTTGCTGAGGCTGTGGGGAGGAGCACAAAGGCACTGGCTTCCAGAAACACAGAGACTTGGGAAGTGGAGAGGGACCTGGCACTGTGGGCAAGTCCCAGTGGGAGTGGATGGGGCTGGAGCAAAACATTCCCTTCAGCTTCTACTTGGAGCAGGGACACAACCCACAGGGGTGGGACAGTCTCACCCAGGGCTGGCCACCAGCACCAAGGTTCTCCAAATCCCAGCACTGCCCAGGGAAAGGCAGTGACAGGAGGAGGCATCATCCAGCCACAGGCAGTCCATGCTGACAAGTTACCACTCCTCTCCTCACAGAAAACCTCGGCAAGGTGTCAGGAGCGGGGATGAGACACAGGGCCATGGACACATGATGCAGATAATGGGAGAGCAACATGGAAATGTAGAATTTGAAAACAAGAGAAAATGTTTTCTTCTTTCTCCTGACAACATGCACTGGTGGGAACATGCTCTGGTCACCTGCTGATGGAGGGTGACATCAGCGAGAGGCAGATTGTGACATCAGCAAGCACAGGATTGTGACATCTCACCCCTCACTGCTTAAATACAGCCGTGGGCAGAGCTGGGCCCAGTCTGGATCTGGCCTGAACTCCTACTGAGCATGACTGCAAGGTATGGAGGATCGAGCCAGGTTTGTCTGGTGCTGAGTGGTGCCTGTTCTTGGCAGGTCCCAGTGCCAGTCCCAGAGCAACCAGCAGGGTTTCCCCAGCCCTGCCTACCTGGGGCAATTTGTACTTGCAACACTGACAGGAAATATACCCTGGTTGGATGTGAACAGGTGACAGGGATTTAGGGAGGTGACAGGGTCTTCTTCTTCTCCCTTCCCTCTCCCTGTTGTGACACAGGCAACAGAGAGCAGCTCCTGATCCTCAGCTCTCCCCATGTGCTGCAGAGGCCAAATATGACCACAGAGATGGGTGGCAACTGTGCCATCTGCCAGGACACCTGGGATGACGTGGCTTCTGCTCTGCCCTGTGGCCACCTTTTCTGCCGGGGCTGCATCCTGCAGTGGGCACAGACAAATCCATCATGCCCACTGTGCAGAAGAGCAATAGAGACTGTCAGGTTTTCTGATGATGCAGGTGACTATCTAGAGATTGTCATCACAGCCCCTGAGCAGCTGCCAGCAGCCACGAGCCAGGCAGGGACAGCTCCCAGCGGCCAGGACGAGAACAGCCCTCATCCCCCTGGGCTGCCCCATTCCTCTTCTCCTCAAGAGACACCACCCCGAGCTGTCGGTGGTGTCCTGCCTGAGGTCTGGGCACAACTTTTCCATCAACAACGGGAACTTCTGGACCCTGTGCGGACTTGGCTGAACCAGAGGGTGGAGGCCATCCAAATGGATGAGTGGTGGATGGCAAGGAGTACACAGAGTGCCATTCTGTATGCTCTCTGTGTACATGGGCCAGACCAGGAGAACATGATCCAGAGCTTGCAGGATATCCTGCAGGAGCACACAGTGCCACTGGTCCAGGACACCATCGATATCATTGTGAGACACAGCAGCTCAGAGGCCCAGAGGCTGCTGCACTCCCATGCTGCCACAGATGAGGATGACAGCTCAGCAGCCAGCAGCAGCTCCAGCAGCTCCAGTTCCATTTTCTCCATCTTCCCTATGTTCTCCAGCTTCTCCATCCCCAATGGCCCCAACAGCCCCAACAACTCCAACAACTCCAACTCCTCCAGCCCCAACAGCCCCAGCTCCCCTGACCCTAACAGCCCGAGTTCCAGCTTCTCCAGCTCTTGGACAGGGGCTCTAGCTAGCAGCCCTGAAGTCTCTGTGGAGGAAGAAGAGGAAGCTGCCACAACGGAGGCCACCCCTATCAGTGGTCAAAGCCACCCCCCAGCTGTGCCAGTGTCCCCAGAGCAGGACCAGCCCCAGGAGGAGGCAGGTCCCTCTGTCCAGAGAAGCAGACCCTCTGGTCTCACCCAACACACGTGCTCCTCACCTGGGCGGCCCCAGCGGTCCCTAAAGAGAAAGGCCCCTGACCCTAAAGACTCTCCTCCCCCACACTGCAAGAGATCCCCCCACCAGTAGCACTAGCAAGGCCATTTCAACCCCTTATTTAAGAAAAAATAAATAAATTTTTGTTATTTCCCTCACATGGTCTCTGGCCTCTGCTTCCTCAGCCTTCCCCTTGTGCCCCACCATGGGTGGCACCCATGGCCTGTGGGACACTGCCATTGGCCTAGGGCCAGGGCCACGTGGGAAGCAACTTTTCCCTCAGGATGTCCATGCTCCAATCTCTCTGGATCTCTCTGCATGGCATCTTGTCTCTCAAGAGAGCCAAACCCCCTCTCAGTTTGAGATCAGCAGCAGCCTTGAATTGGAACATTTAACTGCACCATCCCAATCTTTGAAAAATCCCAACCTTCTCCTCCAGCAGAGCTTCCAGCTGTCACCCACTTGGTCAATTCCCATGAGGCGTGTCACAACAAAGGGAGGCCCCCAAAACCCTGCTGGGAGCCTGGCTGTACTGATTTGGACACATTTTTTATTTATTTACACAGTTCTGTAGCTTGAACAACAAGAAGAGGCTTTTGCTTGGTCAGCAGTGAAGTGTCAGCCTGCCCCTTTGCTGGCACAGTGCCTTTCCCCTTCTTCAGGATTCAGGTGGTGAGAACAACTCAGGAAGGGCAGGAGCAGAAAAGTCCAGCCACACCCCTGGGGCACCGTTTGTGTATTTGCAGATTTCCTTTGCCCAGGGACCCTCAAGTTGTCCTTCAGACTGTGTCCTCGTCACCTCAGGAGTGCTCCCAGGATGGAGGCCTGGCCTTGTGCTGATGAGGCAATTGCTGCTGAAACAAAAGGCTGAGAGAATTCCTTCCCGGGTTTGGAGCCCCCTAGACAGCACTAAAGGGACCTATTTTACAGGGCAAGCAAGGCAGAAAAGTTCCATAGTCCTATACACAGCTGAAAAGTGTCCTTGTGCCCATCACCCTTGGTCCAGCAGGGCTGCAGAGAGGACAAACTCTGACATTAAAACCAAAAGGGACAAAATCTTGTGCAGGGCCTGGCCTGAAAGGCCTGGATGAGATGGCCTTGCCCAGGGAGGCAGATGAGAGGCCCTGTGAATAGAGACCAGGACTGTGCCCAGGAAACCATGGCAAGGTGTCAGGAGCAGGGATTAGGGACAGGGCCAAGCACGCAGGTGGCTGAGGGAGAGCATCATGGAGAAATAGAAACTGAAACTAGGAAACAGTATTTCCTTTTTTCTCCTGACCATATGCGCTCTGCTGCCATCAGGGACAAGAACAATGGCCCTGTGGCCAGGGCCAGCTCCAGCTCCAGCAGCTCCCAAACCAGCAGCTCCTGCATGGGGGCTCCTGCCCGTGGCCCCAAAGTCTATGGTGTGGAGGAGGAAGCTGGCACACTGGACACTGCTTTCCCCAGGGGTCCCGGCCACCCCCCACCTTGTGCCTGTCCCCGTGGCGTGGGACAGACCCCAGGAGGAGCCATGGCAGGAGGTGATGACAGCAGCTGATCCCTCTGCCCAAGGAGCAGCTTCAGCCCCTGCACCCCTGTCCTGGGCTGGGTCCCATTGCTGTGGGGACCCTTGCACCCTGTTAAGAGAAGGGTCCCCAGCCCCCAGGACTCTCCGAAGCCCTGCAAGAGGCCAACCCGTTGGCAACTCTAAGAGGGCTCTTGCAACTTCTTACTGAAGGAAAAAAATTGTTATTTTCCCCACATAATTGCTAGGCGCTTCTTTCTCTCCCTTCTAATGCCTTTATAAAGTAGTAAGTTTGACTCCAACCATTATTAAATCTTGGAAAAATATTTTATAAAGCAATAGGCATTATTTCCTATTAATAAAAAATCTGGATTTACCCAGTTTGAAGGAATCTACTGAAAGTGTATGTCTAGTAGATACACTATCCCAGGAGAGTAAAATAAAAATTACTTGTAAAAGAAACCAATATAATACTGCTGGATGAGAGTCATATATCTCAGGAGTAACACATGACTGAGATTAATGGCGACCAAGAGATTTAACAGCTTAGGGATCTATTTTGTAGTTCAGTTTATGAGAGAAGAAAGTTTAGAAGCCAAATTGTCTTTTAATGAGAAATTTTAAAATCACCTTGTCAGAAAGAAGGAAAAATAGTTATTTTTCAAATCTTATTCTTTTAAAATATTTTAAAATAAAAGTAAAAGAAGAGCAACAACTGTTTTAATTCAGTAAAGAAAAATTGACCAGGATATGGATAATGGATAACTTCATTGCCAAATATTTTTTTTTTCCCCTTTCACTTCTTTCAGCCTGTCTCCACCACAGACCCAAATCATTTTTGTGCTGAGGACCCCAAAACTGGATACAGGCCTCCCTTAACTTGCTGGACAGCCTTCTTCTCATGCAGTCCAGGATATAATTGTCTTTCCAGGCTTCCTGTAGATGTTGTACCTCTGCCTGGAAAAGGTCTAGGAGTATGCCTTTCTAATGGCTTTAGAAACCAGCTTTCCATCTGGCCAACAGATGTAAATTTCAAACGGAAATAAACCAAAAGGAAGTCACAAAATAAATATAATAAAAAAGGGAAATGCTTAGGAGGGAAAACAGATGCAAGAATGGCTGCAAGAACAAGGTTCAGCTGACCCTGGTGACATACCCCAGAAGTACAGATTGGCTCTCCAACCACAAGTGTAACTTTGCACAATATCAGGGACAGGTTTCGTTGGGGTTAATTTTGACCAACTCTCAAGGTCAGAGGCTTTAAGTAGATAAGAGATAGGCTTTGAAATGCCAAGCCATTTTAAGAGTAGGCTGGTAGTCTTGAAGATCCGCTAAGCCTCCAGCTCTAGATTTCAGATTTTCATTCTCTGTATTCATCTTAGAAATATTGTGGAAATATAATCAATTCTTTTTCCACTGTCTCCCAGTGGGTGCCATTCTTTAAATCTCATTGGCCTTGGCTTGGTTTCTAGACTCTTTTTCAGAATGGCCTTTAGCCATGTCAGAGGTTCAGGAAGCTGCTGAAGAAAGCTTTGGGCAAAGTTCTTTGTTATTCACTTAGTGTGAGTGAATATTGTTCCACCTGGACAGACTCTAAGCAAGGTTGCTTTGATCTCAGCTGCAACCATGGAGACAGCTGGATGAACATATTAATGTTTGGGACATTCTCTTCCATGTTCAAATCACCAGTGGTAGATATGATTTTTTTCTTGAGGCTGACTGCATCTCTCAGGAAATAGGTAGGTTGTTACATGTTACAGGGTAAAATATTTTTAGGTAGTACTAGCTATATAAAGTAATGTCTTGAGATGTTTTCTTTTTATCCCTCTGAGCTCAGATACACGAGACTACTCATGACCTGGTCTTCATGAATGGGCATCAGATATTGCTCTTAGAGTCCATTTTTACAAACTGGTTAACCTTTCACTGTTGTTATTTACATTTTGCCACAACAGATGTTGTCATCTGTCCTTTATGGATGGCTGCCACTGCTAAGAAGCACAATATTATTATCAACAGGGGAAAAGAAAGGGCCTAACTGGAAAAATACTGGCCAGCAATGGGGTTTCAATTAAATCTAAGTTTCTTAGAAAACTTTCATTTCCTTTATATCTTTTCAATTGTTCTAAGGAACAAGGAATAAAACCCATCCCCTGAAACTAAACAAGAAATCTCATTGCTAGAATCTGTCCTTTCCCCTACTTCTAAGACATAAAGCAATCATCTCAGAATCTCAGGGATTTGTGACAGCTCTTTACTCTGTCTTGTCCCCCTTTTCTTCTTCAGAGACATCACGTTCGTTGTTTGATTAATCTGGAAACTGTAATACCTTTTCTACCCAAGTACCCATGAGTTATAATAAAGTTTTAATGAAAGGCTTTTAAATATGTCACAGATGCCTAGAATAACTTAGATTGGAAAGAATTTCTCGACATTTGTAATCCAGATGTCCTCCTTTGTTCTGCACATTGGCTGACTGTTATAAGAACAACCTCTCTCCAAATTAGTGGATACCCTGGGCTTGCCACAGGATAAAAGGGCAGAGAGAGAAAAGGGTTTTATTGTCAGGATACAAAGGGATATTTGGACATTTCCAGTGATGCTGGGGCCTAGAGAAACCAGCTGGAGCAGTGTAAGACTATTGTATTATGAGTGCTATTCAATGATAACTCAGAGTTACAAATCAGCAGTGGTTGTTTTCCATTTAAATTTGGTGATGGGGTAGGTGACTGGGATATAAACACTTGCGTTAATCTAAATCAAATATTCAGCAGTGGACACTTGCTGAATCAAATAAGAAACTCATAATTAATACAATGGATTTTTCTTTTTGGTGTAACATGCTCCCTATTTTCTCTAAAGAATCAACAAAGACATGCATGCACACATGCAAAGTTCACAGCAAGGCATAATCTTTAAATGTGGAGCTCAAGGTTAAACTTTGATTTTAGAATATCTGTGTGATTTCACTACACTAAACATGTTTAAATGAAGTGAAATCAGTTCCACACAAAAGAAGAAACTCCAGGGAAAGAATATGCACATTTTGTAAAGGGAAACTTAGTTTAAACTAATATTTAAAATCACCTTTGAAAAAGTTAAAATTAAAAATTAAAAAGCTGCATTGCTTTTGGATTTTATTTTTTCTTATTTTCTTTTCTGGAGAGTACTGCCTATATAACATATTTATTTTTCTGCTATTTCTCCCAAATTCAATTATCATTTTAAATGAATTTTCATATTTGCTTAACACCACTGATGTTTTTGTAAAATTTCAGTCAAACTGCTAAGTTTAAATTCATATTCTCCTTGCAGTGGAGCATGAAAGGTTTTAAGACACAATTAACTTTGAAATACTCAGAAAACCTTCATCAGCTTTTTAATAAGATAACAGCAATTTAACTCTCTTTCACAAGAGAGAATTAAGATTTTAATTCCTAATCAAGGATTTTATGAAATTGATCAAAATGATCCTGTGATATTCAAAACAATCCTGTGGTATTTGTGGTGTACAAGTAACTGACTACTTTTAAAGTGTTGTTTCTCAAAGATATTGTCCCAAAACAACTAGCCAACCAAAGTAAAACAAAATGGAAAACCCTGACAAAAAGTCATTGAACCTTCATCTTCAAAGAAAAAAGGGGAAACTGTGGTTTTACAGAAGTAAGATAGAGCTATCACAAAAGAACCAAAGTAATTTTTGTGAAGAATTTCAATTTCTTGTAGAAATAGATGGGCAAAATTCAAAGACAATTTTAATTTTTTTTTTTAATTTAAATTTAAAATTAATTTTTAATTTTAAAACTTTGGCTTAACATTTGGTGTTAACTTTTGATAGGTTTGCCTGAACTGCACAAATAAATAATTTTAGAGAGAGGAAAAAAATAACATTACTAAACATGATACAGTTCGAGAATAGTAGATGGTATTATCTATGATGAGAGCAGGAGCATTTTCAGCATGCATATTTCTCTACTGAAAAATCTCACTCTGAATAGTTATTAATACTTTAGGAATGAGAGACTCTATTGCCCAGATTCCTCATTCTCCCACAAGAATATTTAGCTGCTCTCTGCCACATTAGTTCATGATAAACCAAGCAAGTTTCAAGTTATTACTAAATAAGCCCAGGTACTTCAGTTATTTTACTCACAGACACAAGCACTAAGAGAATATAAAATCAACTGCCTTGAGAAACTCATATAGTTAAGATTTTAGAGTAGTGAAAATACAGTTCTTCCCAAGTGCTTTTCCATAAAACTTGTAATTTTATTTCCTTTTTTTTAAATTATACTAAGCTGTAACTGTGATAATGTCAGCTACACAAGTTCTTATCTCCCAACTTTCAGTTATCCTACAGGTGGAATTATAAAATTGCTTATATTATCACAGTCTGTTGATTTTCCACCTGTTGATTTTGAAGTTAAGTTTGGCTACTGTTTTTCTTCATCACTCTGGATGGAGGATAGAGGATAGAAACATAGATCCAAGAAGTTGAGAAGTATGCAGTGTTTTACAAGCTGCCCTGATCGATACAACCCTGATTTTTCAAGCTGAGGTCACACATACACACATCCAGCCATTAGTAGCTGCATTTTACTTTATCAAACTTATTTTTACTGGGTGAATTTGTTTTGCTGTGCTTAACCATACCAAAGTCAGCAGTAAGCTGCTTATAGTAATCTCTTTTCAATCACAGTTACCATTTATGACAAAGCCCAAATTCCTCCTAGTGAAGGTAATTTTCTGAGATGCCCTCTGCAGTTAATAGCAATTCAGAGGCACTAGGCTGAGTTGCCTAAAAAATATCTACTTCTCCTTACAGGCTGCAGTGAATTTCTAAATTTAAAACAAAACAAAAAACCCAAAAACAAAAAAAAGCAAAGCAAACAAACAAACAAACAAACAAAACAAAAAAAAAAAAAAAAAAAGAATAATAACAACAATTGAAAAATGAGCCACTTTGTTCTAATCACTTTGATTTGCCTCCATAGTCTTCACCTGTTTTGTACCCTTACAGAGGATGAAGTTTGTTTTTTTTTAAGCTGAAGATGGGTGTAAGAATTTCAAAACTGCTTCTACGTCTTATAGCTGAAATCCCATCCACTCCAGAAAAGCTGTAGTCAGACCTCCTTTGCTGGACCCTTTAGAATGAGGAATGTGTCTTTTTTTCTCAAAACAGCAGAATTCAGATCTCTGTGGTTTCATCATGCCTCTTATTGATTCATTCTATTGCTTAATAAGTCCAAGATCATTGTATTAAATACTGTTTTAATACATTGTGATTTTTAAAATCTGTTCTTTTAGAAAGTATGTACAAAAGCTTATGAACACTCCTCACTCTAGGAGTTTCAGGCTCAGCAGCCCCTGAAATTCTGAGGTAGCACAAAACATTTCCATTTCATCTCCTGCTACAATTTCACCAAGTCTTCCTGAAGGAAGAAAATAGAAAGCCTTTAAGATACTCACTGAAACATTAATCTTGTAAATCACGTCTTTTTTTCCAATTAATAGTTTTGAAAACTACCTCCCAAAGTGCATCTTTCTCCAAGCAGATGGTCTGGCAAAACCCATATACGATCAAGTGATAAGACGACATTTGTACTCTCACAAACTTGTTTTTCATCCTAACACCTCTGAAAACTTTTATTTTTTCTGATTTTATTTGTTCTTTAGAATCTCTTAGCAGAAAACAGAAATATTTTTGGCTGTTGGGAAAATGCCATAGCAACGTGCTATTGATTAGGCACCATAAAGCAGAGACACTGAACTACAAGAAAAATTAGGGTTTTTGTGGGAGGAGATTAAAAAAAAAATCTATTTCATTCTTTAAATTCTCTTGAATAATTCTGCAAGTTTGCAAAGTGCACATAGATGCAGTCACTAGACTAAGAGGCCGTTACTCACATCCAGCATCCCCAAATCTTTGCTTCATAGTTTTCATATAGTTTGTAAGTGAGGGATAAATCCAAGATTGGTCTAATTAGTAAGGGTAAAGGTACGCTTTAGTGTTTGATGTGTGGGGATCCCTGCAGTGCCAGAAGGGATGTTGAGACCAATTGCTTTGGTTTCATTCCCTCACAGCAAAAAATCAAGGAAAAAAATAGCTTCAAAACACATAAACACACTTGTTAAAGCAGTTTACTATAATAAGGAAAAAGTCATCTGATATTTACATTGCCATTTTTGTAGATACTTCAGGCAGAATACTGTACGTATGTACTGTGGTTCTTGTAAGTTACACATACTGTGAATGAAAAATTATACTAATATATGAGATAAAAGCATCTTAGTTTTGGTCAGCTAGTTGGTTGGATTCCATTCACAATATATGAACACCCTCATTCCAAGAGATGAGATAAAAGTTGCTATAATTAAAGCAGACACATGATGGTCACAGCTGCCATGCTGTGTGATTTGCAAATCATGGGAGTAGCCATGTGAAATGGAAAGCTACCAGAGAACAAAAGCAGTTAAAGTGCCAAGATTTACTATTCTAGCAAGTGTGGAAAAATGTCCTGAACCAGTCAGCCTGTTTTCTTGCAAGAAACAGATAGTAAAAAAACTCAACAGAATTAGCATGCAAACACAGATAGATTGCTGCAAATGCCATCAGCCTTTCTTGCACCAGAGCAAGAAATGTGTGGGAAGCTGAGCAGTTCATCAATGACCTTATTTCAGATTTCCCAGCAGAGCAGTGTCATTTCAGAGAAATCCATCTGTCCCTGCATAAGTAGTATCAGTTTTTTTCCAATGGCTGAAACAAAAAATCTCAGAAGGAATACTCTAAGAAAAAAAAAAATTTCTTTTCATCCAATACCAGAGGAAATTCAACACCTACAATCATATTACATAACAATTTAAATCCACATAAATTGGCAGGATAAGATGCAAAACGCTGCCTTTAGGTCATACTCATTTGCAATAAAATTGATTCCTTTTGTGGAGGGGATCATAACCTTAGAGTTCTGATTTCTGATGAAAATATATGTAAAGTTTACTTAATTTGTTATTTCTAATCATCTCAATGCATCTGCTGAGCTAGGTGATAATGAAAAGTGACTGTAAAATTGGGTCTACGTTGGTCCCATTTGATGTTAAATTCTTAAGGTTAGGTATCCAAGAATCATTTACGAAACCTTACCAAGTTTGGTATCAAAAAATCAAAAAAGCAGAAAGAATCAAATATTATCCACTGCAAAGAGAGGGATTTCAAAGCTTCAAGGGGCATAGCATCAAGCTTTTCACTTCATTACCTAGGAGAATTCACTAGCACAATATATGATAAAATTTAGTACTTGTACAACACAATTTTTCTAAAACCATCTGAACTCTAGAAGTGTGAAGGAGACCTTCTTTAAAGGGTAGCAAGGTTTAAAGGTTTCTCCCAAACAAAAACTTTCCAAAAATTTTGACCAAAAAAACATTAATCTCAGTTTCAAGTCTCTAAACATAGTGAAATGATGGTATCCAATTTCTTCCATAGATTTAGAGTTCAGGTAGAACTTCCCTTGAACTGTCCTTTAGGGAAGATGCCAGTTTAGCTAATATTCAAAACATTATCATTTACCTATATTTCTATTGCAGTTTTCCTCATAATTTCCAATTGTTTTAGACACATTTTTCTCTCTCCCCTCTTTTCTTAAAACCACTTCCACTTTTATGAATGCCCATTGAATTTAGATGACATCATTCATCAAATTTCTGATTTGGCAGGCCAGTATAATATTATATAAAAAAATAAATGGGCTGTTAAAACAGTTTGATTACTTTTTTACATCAGGAAAAATGATGATCAGTGCCTGGTAAATATTATCACTAGTTATAGCAAACATTTATAGAGCTTTATCTGGATGAATAAATACCCCACTTTAATACCTAATAGCTCAAAAAACAGCACATTTTTTAGTTTGGGAAAGAAATGTATAAATGGAAAAAATAGAACAAAGGAAAATAAATTATATGAACTTACTAAAACATCAAAGCATTCTTTCCCAAGTTTTTTTCATCATACCTGTCCTTAAAGAAAAGAAATTCTGAGTATTTTAAAAAGGCTGAGTGCCAGTGCTCATTCACAGATCATGTCAGCCAGCATAAACCATTATTCTTCCAGAATATTTGTTTATTTTTCTCTCCAGTTCCAAGCAAGAATTGATAAAGGCATACTGATAGTGATTTTTTATACCAACAATAAGTATAATTTATAATTTTCTGAGACATCTATCATGGATACTTTTTAAAAAATTGTACACTAAGAACTGAACATCTGAGGCATTCAAAAACATTATGTAAACTGAGATCTTTTCCAAAAAGAAAAAACTATGTCCATGTGATATGTATGGATCACTTTAATGAAGTTAACAAATCAAAACATTAGATTCAACAGTAAGTTTGAGCCTGTAACTTAATTTCTTTATGTCTTAAATATTGCAACATCAGTGTGCAATAATCTGAGACAAGGACAGCTATATTGCAAGCATGTAAGTCAAATTACAAATGTGTTATTAAATGCATCACAGGGATATGTGTTGATGTGAAAGCTGTAGCTCTATCCTATCATACCACTGATTTCTGAAGAAAACAATTTCATTTTAAATCTTGTTAATTATCTAAATGGATTTGAATAAGTTGCTTGCAGCAATGATAACGTTATCTCATACACAATCTTTATATGTTTCTCACTGATCTTAAAGTTGTTTAAATAAAACAAGAAATAATGTATTTTAATTTTTCCCCAGACTTTCAAAATGTGGAGCAAATGCAATGCATAACATTATTATACATCCCAGTCTTTTTCAGGAGCAATCCTTGCACGTGATATCAAATGCAGTTGTGTTTTGCAGGTAAGACTATCTGCTAGAAAATAAATTGAGATGAGTAGGTTATTTCTTGAAGACTGCCCAAATAGCTCATTCTTAAGAATAAGTCATTATTAAGCCACCTGTCTTAAAGATATTTAAATGTCTCCCACCATGTTGTGTTCCTGCAAGCTCCTTCATTCAGGGAGATTAAAATTTACAAAGTGAAAAATGTGGAAAGAGAACATCAGGATACTGTCAGCATCCCACTCTCTTCAGGAAGAAAAATATTGGTGGAGTATCTTATATTCCCTTTTTTTTTACCACTGGAAGCAAAATCAAGAATTGGAGTTTCTTGCTACTTATGTTAGAAGTCCACCTTTTCCTGCAGCAGCTGGTGCCTGGGGTCTGTCAGCCCCTGGCTGCTGCCGATGTCACAGATAGAGGGTCCCTCAAGGAACAGCCCTTCCTGGAGTCTTTGGCAGTCTCAGCCACGAAGGTACCAATATGCAAACAAGGACTGGAGTTCAGGCAGTCAGCACTTATAGTGATTTCAGCTTAGAGTGATTCCGCTCAGCTTGCCAGGTACCTCGGCTGCCGCAAAGATGGCTGGACCGCGAAGCGCTGTGTTGAGGCTCCACAGAGTTCTTCATTGTCTTCTTCTGCAAAGGGGAGTCCAGTGACAGCAGCAGTCCACTGAACTGGGTAAAAGCAGAGGTTTCGTAGGGATAGTGTGACGACAGAAGAATGAGCGGTTCAGGGTTGAGGGAATATGACCGATAGTTTTATGAGGAGATAAAGCGGGGATCTTGAAGGGAGGAAAGGGTTTCTTAGCCTTATTACCATGACTAAGCAATTCCTATCTGGGGGATAGTTCCTCCAAGGAGGCCTTGCAGGGGGCCCTGCTCTCTCCACACTTTCTCAAGACAGTATAAAGCCACTTTTTGTGAAATGGGAAAAGTTAAGTCTGCAAAACAAATCACTTAATTAGAGCCATGTAATTAGCTTGCCATGAGAGAGCCCAGTAAAAGCAGCATGTTCTTAGTAATTAGTCACCATAACAGTGAGAGGAGAATAAAAGACAGAAAATCACTAAAATCTTGGTATAGCAAATACACTTTTCTTCTTCTAGAGGAGTTAATAAATGCCACAACAGTATGGATTTAATACTTCAAGATAGATTTCATAGTCTATCAATAAATAAATAGGGCAGCTAAACTCTAAAAACAAATGAATAGGCAAAAAATAAGTTCCTTCTTGAATTTTTCAGTAAAATAATGTAGCCATTTGCAGAGGAGCCGTCACTTCCATTAAAGGCTTCTCTCTGCTTGAGCTTTCTTTTTTCCATTTGCAACTTATTTCTGTAAATATTCAGATAGTCCTTTAGCTTGTTAAAGCACACATCACCTCTTCATATGAGGTGCAGGGTCTTTGATATGTGTTTTCTGGGCAGTAAATTCTACACTGTGACTCCATTTCAGACTGCCTATAATCCCTTTAGCTCCCCATATGTTATTGTTTTTTAATATCATCCTGTACTCTCTCTTCACAGTTTCAGTAAGTTTGTAATGCCAACAATGACATAAACTAAATCATAATTTACATGTCTTCTTGATAAGTATCATTACTGGAAATTAATCTTCTGAGTCAGAACACTGAACAAATATTCATTTATGCATAGGTAGGTGTGTATAATGAACATATGCATAGATGTGAAAGTTATGTGTAAAAGAGTAAAATAGATCAGAAAAAATGCAATTTCTCTCTATTCTATATTCACTGGGGAAGAAGAGGAAGAAAGACAGACTGTCAACAGGTTTTACATGCTCTAGCCAAAGGAAAATAAACCAGTAGAAAACATCACGTCATTTAGTTTGGTTTAGTTGTCCATATGGTAGGAAAATGAGTCTACAGTTATTAGTTTCCATCACAACTGGAGCCACTGCACTTGGATACCTGAGGGTTTCTCAGAAAAAAAGAAATAATCAAAAGCAGAAACAACCACAACAAGAGTTTTCTTCCTGTAAGACAAAAAAATCTCACATCAATATTTCCTCTCTACAGAGGCATATTATGAATCAATTCACCTTTCACTTTATCTGGAATTTATGAAGTTAACTCTTCTAGGCATTTTGGATGGCTAGGCGCAATTGTCTAGCATAATATCCAAACATGTTTAAGCATTATTATCTGCTCAAATAATTAATCTTTTTCAGTGGTGAAGAGGAAGAAAATGATGTGGTGATGGACTGGTGATTCATGACTGGTTCAAGACATACCGTCAGGAACCTGGGCTGTAATCTAAAGATTGAAGAGAACAACTCTTTAACAAACACTTATTATTCTCAAGCTTTATGGATTCTATCCAGCTGTTAAGTACTCCCACTTCCAGCTTACCAATTATAAGAAATCATTATAATAATTGTATCCAGCTGCTAGTTAGACTTAGATATAAAATGACTGACACAATAATAAACTAGTAAAATTCATAGAATTGGTAAGATATTAAATTAGTAGCATTTCCACTCTCACTGACAAGGCTTCAATAGAAGTTAAAACTTATTCTTTGGAGGGATTTTAATTGTTAAATCCAGTCTTATTCATATCACACTCTCAACAGTTTTTTTTTTTAATTTCAGGAATGGATTTTACTGTGAATTATATGACGCAGAAAGGGAATAAATCCACCACCTCTCCAGCTATAAATTTACAATTCAGTTTTCAATGGACTAAATGAGAAATAAAAAATGAAAGTGTAATGATCTTGTCAGACAACTGAGGTGTTAAATGAAAAAATCTTTCATATTGATTTTTCATTCTTCCTTCCCCCATTTTGACTGCATCAAATTCATAGAACACTGTTTCTTCCTCAACTTAAACAAGAATTGAGAAATATGAAACCAAACAGTCCAAGGGACATGCTAATTTGACCGATGTCAGGGAGTTTAACATGTATTAGTCTGTGCTCTTTCTGTATCCCAAGCAAAAGAGACACTTTAAAAGGCAAGCTCAGAGTACAAGAAGTTATAAAGTGAGTGAGTGAGGAGCATAAAAATTACATCATCTCAGTGGGATACCAATAAACTTTCAAGACAACATAAGCTTGTGGCTATCAGAGAATCATTCCAATCTGGGCTGATAAAGACCTTGAAATATAACACCACTGAGGGCATTTCCCAGTCCTTTCCCATGTGATGTGATGTAATCGAATGAGAAGGGGCAAAATACATTGTTTCAATAAAGCTATCAGGTTTCATACAATATTTATGGTTTTGGGTTGCACACACAGGGATAATGTGGAATGATCAATGCAAAAATCAAAGCCTTCTTTGGCTCCAGAGCTCTATAGTCCCCATAAAGCATATAAAACAAAAGAAAGTATTTCTAAGCAATCTATATATCATCCTAGTAAGCAGATTCTTAAAAATAGTGATATGGAAAAAGAAAGAACCTTGTAGAAAATGTATGCTGAAGGTTTCATAGAATGAAATTTCACTTAAAATTCACCTCACAGATGCTCTCCCAAAGAAAATTGTTAGAATAAGCCAGTTCTATGTTTGAAGAATATCTTCCATACCTCACTATATTGACTTACACATAAGGATAGAGTCCTTTAAAATCACTCTAAACGTAGAGAGACATGACATTCTTTCTTTGACATTGCTATACCATGCAACTCCACAGTATTTTATTGACAGACATAAAATCAAAAGGAGGGTGGCTGCCAGGTGATACCTGACTGTCTCTAATAACTTCACATCTATCTAGCTGAGTCAAATGAGACTACACAAAAGGAAAATAATAGCAGGAGGACTCTAACACCGTGACAAGTGTTGATATGTCTGTTCCAAAGGTTTCCCTTTATTCCTAATAATCTATGAAGGAGTTTATTACCAGTCATTCTCTGCCAGCAGGCTTCCTGTCTGTTTAACACACACTAACAATTAATGAGTGTCTCAGTACAGAGTTCCAGTGAATCTAGTTAGGAAAAGCCCACATCTACAGCAAGGCTAGCATCTGAGACTGAGATTATGACCCTGACTGCAAGAATCAGAAGAAGAAGTATCTGTGTGAAACAAGAAAAGGCTTTAAAAGTGTGTCATAGCAAGGGCAAATATTCTAAGATTGGATATCTCTGAAGAAGAGACAGTAGGTTAGTGGAAGGGCAATAGAGCTGTGACAGAACCAGGTCCTCACCCACGCCATGGCAGATCAGCCAAATGCCTGGGCAATCTCTCTGTCTACACCTATTTAAAGACCTGTCTATACCACCCTCAGAGGAAAAAAAAAAAAGGAATCTGGCTGTAAGAAAAAAACACTGAACCAAAATCATGAGAAATTTAGTTATGTGATTGATGTAATGTACTGCCATTTCCTTGGGCAATCCATGTCTACAGTGCTGCAGTAACCATTATTAAATCCAACAAAAATTACCTTCATGAGCCACAGTCCAGGAGGTGCTGTTACCTCTCTGTCCCTACTCACACTTAGCTCAACAGAAAGACAACCCCCAGTCAAAAACCTTACACATAACTGGGTTTGCATTTACACTTTCTGTACATTACACACCTTATAATGCATCTGTCACCAGTTTATTTTTTAAAGTGGGAAGTTCTTTGCAGTGTGTTCAGTTTTGCATCCAGCTACATCTTCAGGTGAGTCTCTAGAAAGCACTCACAGATCAGAAATTGGAAATGAACCGTTCTTTGGTCTCTGAGACAAAGTATGAGGATGCAAAAACATCCTCTCTGTACTCTGCTGCAGATAATCTGATTATCAGAGGCAAGGCACCAGATTTGACATCTGTGAGCCAGTGAAGCAGTCAAAGTAATTGAAAGTGCCATGAGGAAAAGTTATGCACAGTACCCTCTCATTTCCTAAAACAAAGCCTATTTATGCAATGTAGCATTCTGACTACTTAAGTGCACTGTAACATTCATAATAAAACAGCAGAAATTATGAGGAAAAATGTTCTGTATGCAAAGGAAAACACACTTACTTTTTCTTTTTTTCCCAAGAGAAAGTGAAAAAGCTGCTTTTTCTTTCCGGATCTGTCATCCACCCTCAAATTCTTTACAAGCTGTTGCAAATTAATAGTTTAGGTCACTCAAAGAGTCACCAGCAAAGGTATTGGCAAAAGAAGGATTAATATAAAAGTAAAAGCAATGACAGTTTATTGGCAAGGTTCAGCCTAGTACTTACTGGATGGTTGAAGCATACAAAAAAAAAAGTTAAAATCTAAAATAAATTAGACTGAAAATCTAAAATCAACCAAAAATTATCTAAGTGGAGGTTGGGGATGCAAACAAGGTAAGAACGTAAAAGGGTAAGAACAAAAAGGGTGAAGAGACTCTCTTGAGTCATAAGATTCAGAGCAGACTTCCTTGCCAAACCTAGCCCTGAACTTGACAAACAGTTTAGGCCTAAAGGTTTTAAAAGCACTTAATCAAAGGCTTAATTTAAAAAAAATTGACAGTAGTTTCTATGCATTTTGCTATAAGCATAACAGTAACTCACTTACTGGTCTAACTTGAATACACTAAGGACACTTGTATTGGATTCGCACTTTCATACACACAGATATAAAGAGTCTGTGCAACTTATACCCATGAAAAACCCCCCTCAAATTCAGTGAAATACTCACTTCAGATGTCTTTGCATATTTTCAACAGGCAAAGGGCTCAAGGAGTTGGGGATATTAGCCAGGATTCGTTTTCATTTTCTGGTCCTCCTCACATAGCAAACTCGAGAGTTTGCTGGCTCTGAGAGATGCCATTTAAGAGTAAAGAAGAAACCATTTCCTCCCCCCACCCAGCTGGTATAATTTTTAAATGTTTTATGTCCGTTTCTGATAGGAAACTCAAAAGAATTTAAAACAAACACCATCATAATTTCATTCTGTGCAGCCTTATTGGAATGTTATCAGTACAAAGTCCTGTTCCTTTCCATTCAAAGTTCAGTGACTTAATCTCTCAATGGCCCAGCTCTCATTCTCTAGTACTTTGATTTCTGTCTTTAGTGAGACCCAAATGGCTCAACATCTTACTCTTCCAGAGAGGCTTTTCTGCCTCTCTTCATATTTTCCTCCATCTTTTCATGAACAATTCTCTTATCTATTATTATGTTTTTCAGAGTCTCAGAGTGAGCTTTCCCCAGAGAGAAGGCAAACTCTCTCTCATCAGCAAGTTTACAGACACTAAAACACAAGTGTCATACAGGCCTTGGCATCAGAAAAATGCTGTATTATCCAAATCCACAGACAGCTTTTCAGGTATGGTTAATTTTAATGTCCATCCTAAAGGCAGTGATGGCATGTGATGTTACCACTAATCTTGCAAGTTACACTTCCAGCACATTCAGGAGTTAACATATTTTATGACTGACTATTCTCCTTTCTTGCTTGGCTGGAGTTAAGGAAAAATAATTAATAGATTTCCTGACTGACCAATTTAATGGTTTTAATTGAAGGAGAAAATTAGGCTCAGGCATGAGTAATCATGGATACCACCTTGCAGCACAGTTATGTAAGAGAGGGAGTCATCTGAAAAAAGCTCAAAGCATATTAATGGCAAGGAATATTGCCATATGGCAAAGTATTCTGGTGATAATTTATGGAATGCAAAAGAGTGGCATTTTTGACAGCGAGATAGACTAGAAGACTGGTCTTGGAAAATAGTAGTGTGAAAGAGAGACTGAACAGATATATGAGCTGTTGAGAGCTGTAGTTTAAAAATATTCTGTGAAAAAGAAGCAAAAATATTAAATGAATACATTATTTGAAGGCCTAGCAGTGAACTCAAAAAGGTTAAGATACTTTAGGTATTAAAATTAAAGTATCAAAACATGTATGGCCTTTCCTAAACACCACCAAAAAATAAAGATGAAAAAATATCTCCTTAGATTGTGTTATCTTACATCCTTTAGCCTCAATGAACTCATTAGGATTGTAGTGGAGCTTGCTCTTCCAATGTTCAAGGTCTTTGTGAATAAAGGTATCACAAACTGATTTAGATAAAGGGAACGAAAGTGTATGGATTAAAAATGCATGGAACAGTTTCTAGCTTACCCATAGCCTGTACAAAGTCTTCTTCAACTGTGGAAAACTAGCAAGACTTACTATTTATATGGCATTTTTATGTTCAGTTGTGTCTGTAGAATGTTAACTACAACTCACTGCTTTCTACAGAATTGCTGTTTGTCAAAAACCAAACAAAACCAAAAGAGAAGAACGCAAAAAAGCTTCAAAACACCACAGCCCAAATAAGATAGCATTTTGCTCTCAATGGACAAAGTTAATTTAATACAAGGTAAATATAGTTGAAACATTTCAGTATTTTGTCATAAATACAGTTTATCCCATTTCTGAGCCACTTCAGTCTAATACCAACATCATTTCCTGACACCTGAAATTATCTCAAAGCTTTCTAAAGGGTAAGAGTTGGAAGTGAAGGATCCAAAAATGTACGTACCCTTTTCAGCTCCACAATTTCTCCCTTGGCTCGTGACTGCACTTTAAGAAAGCTTCTCTCCACAGCCCTGGAAAAGGGTGTCAGGGAAGGGGCCAGCAGCACCATGAGGGCAGGAAAGCCAGGAGCCTTTTTTGGGTGACATGAGCAGTTATGAGTCAGGATGAAGAGTGACAGTCCCAGGTCAGGCTTAAGGCGAGAGAGAGTGACCAGAGTCAGGCACAGACCAGTAAAAAGGCAGTAAAAGGTCAAGCCAGCAGGTCTGGGTCAGGTTGAGAACTTTGTGCCCACACATCTATTTACGCGGCTGTGGTGTAGCATAGGCAGGGGAGCTGCCTCAGGTTAAGGAAACCTTCCAAGTTTTCCATTCCTAAAGGCATAAAAACAAGCTCAGGAAAGAAAGTTCAGGGGTTTCTTGCACAGATTAAAAAGGTAAATGTTCTTACTTAAAATCTTAGTAATAAAGTTACTTTTGTGTATGTTTCCTAAAATAAAAAAATATTTTAAATATAGGCAAAATTTTAGGAATCAGTAAGCTTCACAGATTTAGCTTAAGTTACTACAGCAGAAGAAAAGTTATCATCACCTCCATAGGTGCTGAATAAAGACAACACTCCTGCAGAGATGCAGCTTATCCAGTCTCAACCAGGCTCTAGCAGATGTTCATGGGAGGTTGTAATAACTGGGAAGAAGTGGTGATGATGCTTCCAGTTGAAGGGTTGGAGTCCTAAGGAACTTGGCTAGCCAAAACCTTATGTACTTATTTCAAGAATTTCTGCATATCATCTTTATATCTTTATATCTTTACTGAGTCACAACTGTAGCTCTATTCCTGCTGCCTTCCAGCCACCAGTAATTTATGTGGATGCGGTGAGCAGCAATGGCATAGCACTGCTTGGAAACTCTGCCAGCTCCATTTCTGAAAGCACTAGTAAAAAATAGGCTCCAATTCAGAAGCACTGCAATGCTTCATGTTTTGCAAATGTATCTAAAGGAGAAGGGAAATAGGCAAATTAATTTTTATCTCTAGAGTTGAAATTAAGTTTTTTCAATTATACAAAGTTGCCAACTAAGGACCCTCCTCATTATCATAAAATCCCTAAGATGTGGTCCTGACTGTGTTGAAAAATCTTTTTAATTTAGCTTTGGATATTCATTGTGAAGAACCAGCCACTGAATTAATACCAAGATCTAGCTATTTGCTTACTATGGTGGCCAACAGCTGGCCTGAAGGCCTAACAGTTATAAGTAATCCTAATTATAATTTTATAACTGAAACATAACTGATTATATAACTAATTATATTATTAGCTTGATTATATAACTCAACCAGTCTGGGCCATTGAGAGGCAAGCCTAGGCCACTGGGGACTTGGGCAGTTATTGGCAAGTTGGCTGGGTGGTAACTGGTTTGGCCAATTGGGACTAACCACACAGACCTTCAAAACTATAAAATGAAACAAGCACTCAATAAAAGCTGGCTATTGTCTCATGAACCTTGGTGTGCTCTGTCAACAGCAGTGACAAGTGGTGATCGCCAATGTGATTCAAGAAGCTGCCACAGATACTGTAGAAGGACAGAGGGCACTGGGGATTGCTGCTTGCAGCCTTTTGGGTTACGGAGAGCAGCAGGGAGAGTCACAGTAATCCCAGTGGAGCAGAGGGTACAGCTGTGAGCAGCAGAGAAAGTTGGGAAAGGAGGCAGAGAAAATCACCTTGGTCTAGACCTTTTGTGAATAGAAGACGACACTGGAAAATATTGGAGTGGAGGGCTTTGGTGCAGGGAGACACTGCTATCAAGGTATGGACCCTTTTATAAAAAAACGGGGGATATAATATTATGGGCAGGCTTTGACAGCCTTGCTAATGTGGTCCAAGAACCACAGATTGGATGTGACTTAAGGAACCACCCTGGACTTAAAAACATGGGAGCAGGCTGTCAGATGTATTATGGAAGCAGCCTCCTTAGGCCATGAGACTGCCATTAATGTAATAAAGCCCTCGAGGCTCATTCAGGACTTACTAAGGCAGTTAAAGACCAAGCAGGACATGAGGATGATGGAGAGGACACCGTGGGCACCACCTGCAGAAGTGAGTGGTGAGGACAGGGCACCAGGAGGGGCAGTGGAAGGCATGGATGCCACACTGGATGCATGGGGGCGGAGGACGGGCAAAATTGCCACATTGCACCACTGGCGCCTGGCAGGATGTCTCACCCAAGGAACATTCTGAGCCATGTGAAGTCATGCCACCAGCCAGTGCTGGAATGTCTCGCCCGAGAAACATCCTGTGGCTGCATGGAGCCACACTGCTGGCCTGTGCTGGGACGTCTCATCTGAAAAACATCCTGCAGCCCTGCAGAGCTGCACCCCTGGCCTGTGCCGGGACTCATTCCCAGTGGAGCCAATCACACCGAAGCCATACATAGCTGCTGCACAGCCACATCTGCTGCTGTGTCGTGCCATGCTGCTGTGTGAATGCAGACTGTCGGTGAGCAGTCTGCAAGTGCGTTGGATAGCACTGGCCCTGCAGCCGCTCCACGGCAGCGCGCAGTTCCTGCAGAAACAGAGCACCCTGTGGCTGCACCGAGTGCCCCTGCATGGCCATTCAAGCTGCACATGCCAGAGCTAGACACGTCCTTCACCATCATGGGTGCACTTGGATGGCCTCCTCCCAGAGCTGGTTGGCTCAGCCCCTGACCATGCCAACGACAGCCTCGGCTGGCATGCCCACTTGCCGCTGGATTTGTGGGCAGAGCCTGGAGACGTGTCATCACGGAGGCCTGGCTGTCAAGGGAACATAATATCCAGAAAAAGCGGGGGGACAGAGGATCCCCAAGTTCCAGCGCCATGAGCATTGTTGGGCAAGACCAGTACCAGAGTCGGAGCAGCCCTGGGATATAAACCAACTAGAGATTGAAAAGACACCTACAGAGAGAAATGGAGACATCGCCTGCTGTAGAACCCCCAGAGAACACTGGTAAAGGGGGCTGTGGTCGCAAGTGGGGACTTCAAGGGAGTGGGCAGAATTGATGTGCCCCTATCGGGTGGTTGGGAGCTTGCAGCCAGGACACTTGAGGTGTACCCAGTGCTAAGAGGCTGTGGAACTTTGCGTGATAAATATACACTTTTCCAGTGGCCAAGTCTTTCAGAATTATGACAGTTTGTTGCCAAACGTGGACTGCCAACATGTTGCAGTTTTAAACAACTGAGGAAGTGACACCCTTTGATATCAAGCAGTTGGCAAAATTGATCTGTATCAATTCAATATATTTTTTTTTAATCAATATGGTGACATGGTACAGAACAGCAGGAGATAAGACACCTAAAGGTCTCACCACAAGACCCACACTTTGGGGCAGGGATTCCTCAACTCCTAGTATTACCACCACTAGGGGACCCACAACTTCAAGCCAGGTACATCCATTAGTGCTGGCACAGTTAAAAGATTGGGGGATGCAAGCGTGATTTAAAGTAGCAAACATGGCTAACCTGACCCAAAGGTATTCAAACATCAGACAAGGGGGTCAGAGAACCATACCTGCAATTCATAGAGAGACTGCAGGATGCCATGGAAAAACAAATAATGAATATTGAGGCCAGAAACCAATTAATTTTACAATTTGCAAAGGACAATGCTAATGAAGATTGTTGAAAAATCACAGAGCTGCTGCCAAATGAAAATCCATCATTAGACAAGATGATAAATGCCTGTGCCAAGGTTGGATCTGATTGCCACAACATGTCCTTACTAGCAGATTCCATAGCAGCTGCTGTAAAAGTGACACTCCATTGTTATAGATGTGGACAACAAGGCCACTTGAAAGCAAACTGTCCTCACAAGTGCATTCTAACAGGGATATTTCCAGGACAGAGAAATGCAAACATAAGCTGTAACCGGTGTGGGAAACCCTGTCATACGGCCAGACAAACGCAAATACAAAGTTTATAATAGCAGACAGTCTTTCAAGGACCAGGGAAACAGAAGATGGAGCGAGAGGGGGAGGCACACACTTCTGCAAGCATCTTCTTGCCTTCCTGTGCAAGCTTGTGTGACCAGCTCACAGGAAGGACAAGAGGATCAGCTGGGATGGATGTTTCCACCTCAGCCTCAACAAATATAAGTATTTTGAAGATCCCTGAGGTCCCTCTCCAGACTCAGGGAGAGGATTGAGCTCACTGCTGATTGGGAGGTCCAGTACCACCCTGCAAGGTATCTTTGTGCACACTGGTGTTATTGATGCTGATTTTACAGGACAATTACACACTATGCTATTAACCCTAACTCCACCTGTGACTATCCCCGCAAAAACATTGATTGCTCAATTAATCTCTTTTCAGTCTTCTGTCCTAAAAACAGATCCTAAGGTAGGAAGGGACTGAGGCTTTGGGTCAACTGGAGAACCCCAGGTATACTGGACCCCATAGTGTGCAATCAAAGACCTCATCTGGTATGCACCATCACAATGCCACAGGCAAGACTTTCTAAAATAAAGGCCAGTGGGATGATTGACACAGAGGCAGATACCATCAGCTCTACCAACACTTGGCCTTCATCATGGTCCACCATGACTGTGGGATCTATCTTTGCTGGCCTCAGAGGGACCACACAGAGCTTCTTGAATAGCAGAGCTGTGTTGGTCAGAAATCCAGAGGGCCAAACAGCCATGATTTGGCCATATATCACCACTTCAGCATTTAACTTGAAGGGGAGGGATATTCTATCTACATTAGGAGTCTGAGTAGTGACAGATTTTTAACAGGGGCCATTGTGTTAAAGGGCATAAAATATCCCACAATAACCCTAAAATGACTTACAACTCAACCTGTGTGGGTACTGTAGTGGTCCCTAGAGAAACTGAAACTGCACCCCCTTAAATCCCTAGTAAAAGAGCAACTTGCTCAAGGGCACATAGAACCATCCACAAGCCCTTGGAACACTCTGGTATTTGTTATAAGAAAGAAATCTGTTAAATCGAGGTTCCTTCATGACTTGAGAAAAATCAATGCAGTCATGGAAAGCACGGGTGCTTTGCAACCTGGTATGCCATCTCCTACATGGATTCCTGCCACCTGGGATGTTTTGATTGTAGACCTAAAAGATTGGTTTTTTACTATTCCTTTGCACCCACATGAACCCCAAAGTTTGCTTTTATGGTGCCACCTATTAATAGTGCTGCACCAGTCAAGCGTTATCAATGGAAAGTTTTACCTCAAGGGATGAAAACAGCTCCACAATTTGCCAGTGGTACATTGCTCAGGTATTATCATCAGTAAGAGAACAATTTCCAGAAGCCTACTGTTACCACTACATGGATGATATTTAGTTGCAACCCCAACCAAAAAAGACCTTTCACACATTCGGCCAAGCCTGTTGCAAGCATTAAAAATCTTTGGGCTGCAAGTAGCACTGGAAAAAGTGCAACAGCAACCAGCTTGGAAGTATCTTGGATACAAAATAGTGGATCAGACAATACAGCCACAAACAATTCAACTCTCAACAAATATTCAAACTTTAAACTATGCACAAAAACATTTGGGTACCATAAATTGGCTCAAACCCTGTCTAGGATTGTCCACGTCACAATTAGTACCCCTATTTAACATCAGAAGATCACCTCAGAGGTGTTCATGATCTAAATTCTCCCAGAAAATTAACCACAGAGGCAAAAGTCACTCTTGAAATAGTAGACAGTCTATCACAAACAGACAAATCCACTAGACATGCCTAGAGTCATGCATTTATTTCCATCATCAATTTTCATCCAGGTGGGATTATTGGACAGTGGGATACCCAGTGGTCCAACCCTTTGCATTTTTTACAGTGGATGTTCCTGCCTGACCAACCTAAAAAGATAGCACCTAACATCATTGAGTTAATTGCACAATTAATCACCAAATGCTGTCAGAGATGTTTACAGTTAAGCGCAAGAGATCCTTTTAAAGTGCAAGAGCTCCTTTCAAAATTATCATACCAGTCCCACAAGAACAATGAATGGTGCTTTGCCAACAGCACAGCTGTACAAAGTGCCTTGCAAAATTTCTTGGGACAAATTAGTTACCACCTGCTGAGCCACAGATTACTGCGAGTGAGTGGAACCACTGAACTATCCCTAAAACCACTGAATAGTCAAACACCTCTAAAAGGTGTTACAGTATTTATGGATGGTTCTGGGAAAACAGGAAAAGCCTTTGTGACATGGAGAGAAGAAATGAATGGCAAACATTGGAAGGTTATGAGAGTGGATCACCTCAGTTGCTGGAGCTGCATGCTGTAGCTATGGCTTTTCAATGTTTTCCCCATATTCCTGTAAATACTGGGACTGACTCTGCCTGCCTTGCTGACATCACACAGAGATTAGACCAAGCCCTGCTAAAAGAAATAGGCAATGCAAGTTGTTTGAACTACTAGAACCTTTGTGGCATAACATCCAGGCCAGAACTTGCTCTTACTACATCCTACATATTAAAAGTCACACAAATTTACCAGGTCTCATTGCAGAGGGCAATGCTCGAGCAGATTGCTGGGCTAGCCCTGCCTGGTCAGCACCACAATCAGACATGCTGGCACAAACCAAGGCATCACACACCTTCTTCCATCAAGGTGTTCAAGTCCTACAGGGGCAATTCCTGCTGTCAAACACAGAGGTTTGTAATATAGTTAACACCAGTGCTGACTGCCAAAGCCACACTGCAAATGTAGGTAAATCCTCGTGGGCTGTGTGCTTTACAAATATGGCAAACAGCTGTCATATACATTCTTGAATTCGGATGTCTAAAATATGTGCATGTGTCACTTGACACCTTTTCATCAATCATATGGGCTTCAGTAGGAGTCAGGATACCATTGCACATTGGCATTCAGCCTTTGCTGTTTTAGGTATCCCCCATTCCATCAAAAAAGACAATGGTCCTGCATACATTTCACAAAACACAAGACAATATCTTCATCTTTGGGGTGTGTCACACTCACTCAGCAACAGTTCTAGCCATTGTGGAACGTGCACATGGCATTTTAAAATGAATACTTGATAAACAGAAAGGGGGAATGTGTGGTGAGACGCCACAGAGCAGAGTGATAAAAGTTCTTTATGCCCTTAACCACTTCACAGTTCTAGAAAATTCCCAGAATCCAGTAATTTCAAATCACTTTTTATCATTGCAATCGTCTAGTGATACCAAATCACCTAAACCCAAGGTAATGGTGTGAGATGTTATCACTAATAAATGGGAGGGTCCATAGGATCTTCTTACTTGGGAATGTGGGTACACTTGTGTTTCCACAGACACTGGAACATGATGGGTACCTGCCAGATGTGTACGCCCTGCTCTACATACTGCTCGGAACCAGATGCAACACCTTTCTGATGACCTCCCAGCAGATGTTGTGGACCAGTGATTTAAACAATTTGTACACTGCTACATGGAGATCTGGGACAAATTATTTAAGGATTTTTATCTAATTAGGGATATTAAGATTTTATATATTTAGGAATACAGGGACTTAAGGATTTTATCTGCTTAATGGCATGAATAACAAACCCAAACTAAGACAAATTGTTTCTCCTGTTATTTGGTTTTATCAGGGTTCTACAGTTGAATTGTTTCCTGTTTGTAGAGTTCAGTTGTAAAATTGTAACTTTTAAGTAATGAGCCTGTGACATGCTATTTTGAGAATTTGTATTGCTGGAAATCCCATTTGACAGCTCCTGGACATGAGTGTTACATCTTCAATGGTACATGGGATACATCACTGGCTGAGAGGGGCTAGACTTGTCCAGATGAGTGGAAAGCCTCATTCAACCTTTTTATCTGTAACCTTTTTATTACTCCATACATTGTGTTGTATTTGTCATTCTGTCATCTGCAGGAAGATGACAGATACTACTTTTGTATTTAAAAATAAAGAGCAGGGAGCCATGGTGGCTAACAGCTGGTGTGAAGGCGCCACAGTTATAGGTAACCCTAATTATAATTTTATAATTGAAACACAACTGATTATATACCTAATTATATAATTACCTTAATTATATAACTCCACCAGTCTGGGCCATTGGGGAGCAGGTCTAGCTAGGCTATTGGCCAGTTGGCCAGGTGGCAACTGGTTTGGCCAGTCAGGACTAACTGCACAGACTTTCAAATCTCCACAAGAGAATGGGACTCAATAAAAGTTGGTTATTATCACATGAACCTCGGTGTTTTCTGTCACATGCCTGTCTCCAACAGCAGCAACAGCTTGCAATTAATTTCCACCCTGATAAATGCCTCTGTACTTTAGTGCTTTGTAGCAAAAAATTAATTTTTACCATTCATTTTTTTGCAGTGATCTATGCAGTAATGGTTTATGCCTGGCTGTGCTTTTGAATGTATTTTCAAACATATAGGTTTTATGCTGAGTTTTCAAAATTGTTTTTATGAAGACATAACACCCCTATCTGATGTCAATTAGCAGTTTTTTCAGAGCAATCAAAGCTCTGAAAACTAAACAGCAAGTGAAGCCTTTTAAGACCTTCCATTTATGTTTCTAGAAGGTTGGTTTTAAGGCCAGCATGAGAATCATAAGACTACAAGGAGAAAAAAACATTTGATATTTTTACAATTAAAAGAAATGGGAAATTATTTGGGCACTGCAGATTTCTATGGGAAAACACTTAGGATACTCCTCCCTCCTGTTTTTGTCCAAGAGACATTTGCTATTTGTGCATTGCAAGTTGTAAAACCTTGTTACTGCTGCAGTCTGGACAGAAGAGGACCAGTCACACACCACTAGCATGTGCCAAGAGCAGTCCTGTCTGAACCACATCCTTGTGGACACCAGTCCCATCAGGACATGAAGGTTTTTGGATTGTGTCTTTCTGTGGAGGGGATCCTGAGGAGGTAAAGACAAGAGAGGGTGCTCATCAGTTCCATGTGTAACTCGTTTATCTTTCTCAGCTGAATACATGCCAGTGACAACTTTTCCATTCACACTCAAGCACTTCCAAGTTGCTCATTTTGATTCACTGGGCTGTAAATCAACCCTAGTGTAATTTTAGACCTGTTTTGTTGCTCTCCATGAAGTTACAGTTGCTCATTATAATTGAGAACAGGTACTCCAGCAAGATTTAGCAGTATGAAAACTAGGAAGTCACTAAACTATATGGACACCAGCTTTCAATCTCTGAGTATTAAATTAAGAAAACATAACCATGCACAATCAATTTAGACTCCTTACTTTACTCAATGCTAAGGGTGTTCACACTCAAAATTATGCTAATGCTTTAGTTTTATGAGCATGATATATCAGCTTTTTTTTTCTCATCTGCATTTTCCTATTGATCAAGAAATCTGAGTGTAGAGTGGATAGATTCATGAATGATAGGCCTCAGTGCCACTTGCCTTGAATTTCAATTTCTTTACAGCCTTTCTGTGCCAAATTTATATAACCCCTGAAATCAAGGTGAGCTTTTGCTTTCACATATTTATGGCTTCCAAGCTGTGTGCCTAATGGCCTGCCCTGTGTTTATGTGAGCAGTTTACTTTACCCAAGTAGTAGAAGTAGTAACAGCCAAATGTTTAATTTCCCAAACATACTCTACTTCCATTTTACATTATCCCACCCAATCCTAGGAAATTAGATAAGTTAAAATAAATTAAATTTAAAACAGCATGAAAAATGAGGACCTGCATCTTATGAAGAAATAAAATCATGTCAATAACTCATGTCCTTAACCTGCTCCCTCTTTCTTCATGCTCACAAGTTTAGTACGTTGTTTTCCTCACCCCATGAAACTGTGATTTCTCATGGTCTTTCTGTACAAAACTCAGTTCTACTGCTAAGAAACCTAGATTGTGCCTTGTCATCTTCTTTCCAACGTTTTATCTATCTAATTTCCCTTACCATAGCACTAAAAAAAGAACCAAAAAACTCAAAGCAAACCAACTAAAAAAATTCCAAAACAATAGCAGAAAAACCCACCAAACCAAAACCCAAAACAATGGAATATGTCACAGCTTTTCCCACACCTGCCACATAAAATTCAGACAGCTTCTGTCAGTCCCTTTCATTGCACAACTCTCCTTTATTTCGTCAGCATACATTGGTCTTCCTGTCTCCTTTTGTGTCACGACAGCCACAAAATATACTTTTGCCCTTGCTTTCTCATTCCACATCCCTTGAAGCATCCACTACAAACAGGAGAGAGTTTGAGGAGTTCTTCAGATACTCATCTGAATTATTTCAAGTTCCTGTCGGACTGATTTTGACTTTGCAAAAAAACTAGAATAAAATAACAACTAGTTTTTTATTAATACATGTATTTCATCATGACTGATGTGCTGATGCATCCAAAGATGTTTTAACTACATTATTACAATGTTTCAGTGATGCCATCTGACCTTCCCAGATTATGTGGTCCTAGTAATAAAGCAGATGATACCTAGCACAGCAAATAACCACAGGCAACATGACTCTCATCACCATTTCAGTTTGAAACAGTTTGGCAGTGCCTGGTCACTAAAGGCCATGAACTAACGTGCGGATCTTGAGATGAGCATGGAGGCAGGCCAGCAGGAAACAGACATTCAATATTCAATAAAAATAGACAAAAGAAACCTGGAAAACCAGGGGTTTGCTCTTGTGCCTTGGTGTAGTTTACATCTGGGAAATTTTGGTTGTGACAACAGATTATTTGTCTTGTTGCATGGAAACCAGAATTATCAGATACCCAAAGTTTATATAATCACTTGGAATAAAGTTCTCAAAATACAACATAATTAGCCAGTTGTAGAGGAACAGAATTTTATTTTCCAAGTGCTGCAGTGCCCTCAGGGAAGTGAAGACAGATGCTTTCTTAGTATATGGCTTACGCAGAAAGTGAAAAACTACAGTAGTATCAAAATATCACCATCTTAAAAACACTTGAGAAGGTGTGCAAGACTTAATTTTTTTCCCCTCATCAATCTGAAAACCATGTCCCAATCCCATGAAATTATTACCTTGCCTGTCATTGGAGAAAAAAAATAGATAAAACACATTCCAAGCACTTGCATTTGTAGAGAGGGCTTCATGATCACGATGCATTTAGTTTCCAGAGTCAGCAGGCAAATTAAATTGTTTGACTTTAATAACAGTCTCATGATTTTTTTTTTTTTTAATCACTCTAAGTTGGCAAAAGTGCTGATGGATGCCAGAACCTGCAAGTTTCACCTCTATTAGTAAGTGCTTAGCACACTAAAAAAATACCATACACTGCGAGATGCCCAATACTGTCTTAACTGAGTTTGAGGCAGTTTAGTAGGTACAAAACCAGATCCAAACTCCAGGTTCTGACAAGAAAGATGCTTGTGGCTGTGTATATGTTGGCTCCCAGCCCTAAGGATATATTTTTTAGTGTAATTCTCAATTGCATGGGAAACACATATGGGTAGCAGGTAAACAGCTGCTGTTTACCAGATGTTTGCTGTTCCAGAGACAAAACGCAAGCTGTATTTGGCAACAGAGGAACTGGCTGAACTTAGAGCAGAACTTTTCATAGATTATTGTTCAAGAATTTGCAGAAAATGGTGTGTAGTCTGTAAGAGCTTTCTGCAAATAATAAATTAAATTAAATTAAATTAAATTAAATTAAATTAAATTAAAGCAGTAGGATTTTTGAAAGGCCTGTGTCTTCTAACCCCACATTGACTTGAATCATACTCACCCCTGATGCTTTCCTGTTATTTCACTTTGACTTTAACTGCATCAGAAAATACCTTTATACTTTCCAAAAATAAACACAGATCAGACCAGCTTGTACCAGACTGCAAATTTAAGTCCTTGCTCATGTAAGCACAGTGCTTATATGTCATCTTAAATCATCTGGTGCAATATACACATCAACATATTACAAATATATCTGCTGAAAGTTAAAAATTCATGTAGCTATGTTTCTAAAATCTGGGCCTATAATATTAAAGAATTAGCCTCCAGATATATGCATGCTGGACCATGATCCCTATTTCTTTACAAAAATAGTTCTCTCTCCCTTCATTTTGTTCAGAAAGAAAAGGAAAAAAATCCTCATATTTGTTTGCAGCTGTTTTTAAGTAATTCCCTCCATGTCTAATGACTGCAGTATTATTTTTCAAACCACACAGTACAGTGCAATAATTCTTAGGAAGTATGCAGCTAAAAAAAACTGGAACTATTTCATAAACAGGAAGGGAAAAAAAAAAAAAAAAAAAAAAAAGAGGTTGATGTCATTAATAAGAATAACAGCTCTGGGACCATGATACTTGCTCTATCATTTAAAGAGAAATTGCAGTAATTATGTGGGCCCAGAGGGTTTCTGCACAGTACCTTATTTACCTAGGTCAATGGTGCCTGTCCAAGCTCCACATTTGTGAGCCATTTACTACTACATTCATTAGGGCATACGACCCAGCTGAGGGTGGTTAATGATTTGTTATTATTCAGGAAGACAACATCATTGAGGCTGCTGGTTATGGCAAAATAGCTATCCCATCAGTGCTTCTGTTCTAGCATGCCTGAGCAAAAAATGTTTTAGAGCCTCAAATATGATTGAGAGATGGGGGATCTCATCCAAGTGTGCAGATACCTGATGCAGATTATTAAGGAAGATGGAGCGAGATTTTTCTCAATGTCACCCAGGGATGGGACCAGGGTCAATGGGGACAAATAAAAGTACAAGAAATTCCACAGAAACCATATTTCTTTCCCTGAGAGAATCACTGCATATTCAAACAGGATGCCCAAAGTTGTTGTGGAGTCTTTGCCCTTGGAGACATTAAAAAGTTGGCTGGAGACAGTTCTGGGCAACCAGTTCTTCCTGTGTCTGAAAAGCTGGGTCAGTACCTGCCCAGCCTCAAGAATGGTGTGACTCCATGAAAGGGAATAAAAGAGAATAATAAAAGACAGGGAGGAAGGAAGGAAGGAAGGAAGGAAGGAAGGAAGGAAGGAAGGAAGGAAGGAAGGAAGGAAGGAAGGAAGGAAGGAAGGAAGGAAGGAAGGAAGGAAGGAAGGAAGGAAGGAAGGAAGGAAGGAAGGAAGGAAGGAAGGAAGGAAGGAAGGAAGGAAGGAAGGAAGGAAGGAAGGAAGGAAGGAAGGAAGGAAGGAAGGAAGGAAGGAAGGAAGGAAGGAAGGAAGGAAGGAAGGAAGGAAGGAAGGAAGGGAAGGAAGGAAGGAAGGAAGGAAGGAAGGAAGGAAGGAAGGAAGGAAGGAAGGAAGGAAGGAAGGAAGGAAGGAAGGAAGGAAGGAAGGAAGGAAGGAAGGAAGGAAGGAAGGAAGGAAGGAAGGAAGGAAGGAAGGAAGGAAGGAAGGATTAAAACAGAGCACAGCAGCCACTCAGATTGCAAAACATATTTGTATGACCGCTCTATAAGGATGGGCTGGTTTCTTGTCCTAGGTACATTTTTAGCAGCTCTGTATCGAATTCCTCAATCCATGGCTGCAGCCAAAGCATTTAAAAGTGAGAGAGGGAACAACAAATTGACTGTTGTCCTTTCAGACCTTCCCACAGATTCATGAGTGATCTATAAGAGGAGTAGGACCAAAGACATCTCCTCTCCAGTGAGGTGTTTGAATGTTTGTTCTTGAAGCTTTGACAAAAGATGAGCAGTTTTTGTAACAAGCTCGTAGTTAGGCTCACTCTCAAAAGAAAATGGGGTTGCTAAGTGTGAGAGACTATATTGTGGGTTTCAAAGCCTTTTTTAAGGCTTATCCCCAAATTCTGGTAACATCCAACACCTACAGGTATTGCCTGTCATCACATATAATTTTTGTTGGAGACAAAGGAAAAGGTTGCCCCTCTGGAATACTTGGGTCAGAAAATTCTGCAGCAAAATCAACACCAGTGAAAATTAATTGATCTTACAGAGCTATACATCTCTTGGTGTCTTATAAATGTCACCCTTGTAATATGAGCAGAACAGGGAATTTATAATCCTAACTTATTATGCTATTATGAGAGCTGAACAGGGAATTTAATACATCTGGTCTTATTCTGAGCTCATAGTTTTTGAACAGAACAGTTTTCATTTCTCTGGGGGCTTTGTATCGGCCTAATTACTAAAGCAATCTGTTTAGCTTTTCCAGCTGCACTAAAAACAGCTCTCAGACAGCATGAGACTGGTGTTCTCCAGTTCCTCCAAAGCCAAAGTAAGACCCAGTTACTCTGTAAGGAACTGCAAATTATATTCTGAAGACACCATTTCAGTTGATACAGCTGGATCAGAAAATGGGGTGGATTTGGTATAGGATTTTCCACGCACACAGGGTCTACCTCTAATCATAGGCAAGCAGTTGAGCCTGTCAGGGTGTCAAGAAAGCACTATAAACTGTCATCAGTAGCCAAGCCAAACAGATAATTAAGAAGTCAACTCAGTTTTTCTCAAGAATAGAGGGCTTAAATCTACAGAGGCACATTGCTCTTTCTACTGGCAGATTAGTAAATTAAACCATATTTTAACAAACATTTCACATTATCTTACTTTTCTGAAGATCCTGGTCCCAGAGCTCTTATGCAAATTTCCAGTCTGGTGTGATTTATTCCCATAATGGTGCTGCCTTCCATGAACACAAAGAAATCCTTCTTATTTGTAAGTAGGTTTGTATTTTTACAGCATTGCATTGCTCCTGTCTGGAAATGCTATGGCCGTATGGATTTTTCTGGTTTTATGCATTGCTGAAAGAGTTTACTGTTAAATGTCAGTATATGTGTTAATCCACCACTGTCATATCAGGACATGTCCCCAGCAGAGAATAGTCCAGCTTCTCTACCCATTCCAAGACAAAGGCCTGATCTCAACAGCTTTCTAGAATTGGTGGAGGCCTCAGGTGAATCAGGAGAAATTTTCCTGAGAGCTCAACAGCTATGTTTGAGCTGTCATGGAGTTACAGCACTAGTGCACAATTCCTGCCTTCATTTTCCCTCCCTTTCAAAAATACACAATAAAGTCCTCTTTTCTTCTCACATTTTTTACTGTTTTTCTTGAAAATAGAAATCCAGGGTTTGATCTTTTCTATGGTGGTATATGACACAGTCTCATGCTCAGGATACAGTAGATTCACTGGAATTGGGAATTTTAAAAACTTAAAAAAACTTGAGGAATTTTAAAAAATTAAGTGAGAAACCAAAAAAACTGATTAAAGCTTCATCAACACTGGAACAGAGATTTGTGATGTCAAATGGAATTGGCACTACATGACTCTTTTGAGAAATCTTAGGGATTTAGAAAAATAATGCAGAATGCTCAAACTCTCAAACAGCAAAGTGAAGGATACCTACCTCAAAGAGTTACTACTATCCTGACCAGTGGTTTAATTCCAATGGTTTAATTATTTTTGAGAGCAAAAGGCAAGAATATGCTTCATTTCCTGCCTATATTATCTAACTTTCAATTGTTATCCATGGATTTTGCAGTAACTGTTTACTACTCCAGCAGATCTGCAAGAATATTCAAGCCTGTTTAAGATTTTAAGCCTTTTTTTTAACTCTGAGAAAATGAACATGTGTTTAGCTACCAATGTATTTAAAAGGACATCTCCAAGTGTCTCAAGGACAAGTATCTCCCTCTTTTGTGTACTCACAGTGCTGCATACTTAAAATAAGTAACATACATTGTTGTCACTGCACCAAAGGTCTTTACAGAGCAGGACTGATTCTAGGTCCCAGGGATGTCATCAAGTTCTTTCCACCCACTTTTCATTTATGCTGCCTTATATAATCATAGGACAAGCTGATCCAAATTCTACTTAATCTTTGTAAATGGAAATATAATAATTGGATTAATACAGAAGAGAGTTAATTTGCTGATCATAAAGTTTTTTCTTCCCAAAGAAAAATTGAAACAGAGGAGCAAACAGCCAGAGTTCTGACAGTTTTAAAACCCTCCTGAACATATTAGACACATTAGATGATGAGCATACTAATATTATCATTGTTTAGATTGAAAGTCAATCAAAGAGAAATCAAATGTATTTTAACTTGGGTCTAAATTGTGAATAATTTCTACATCGATATGTTCTCTCAGACTTACACAGTGGGCAGGTAAAAATAATAAAATTGTTCAACATTCTTATATTGTGTCCTTTCAGTAAACCAGCTTACAGGCTGTACTATCTAGTTCTCAGAGGAGTATCACTGTTTTCTATGTGTAATTTGGAACTTTATTAACCTCTTAGCCTTGCCTTCACTGTCAACTTTGTAAACCACTATCATGCAGGTTTTAAACAGTTTCCCTGTGTTGTGCAGATTGGTGGTGCTTATATGATGAAAACCCAGTGGAGAGAGGAAAGGTTTTGGCTTCCATGTGTTTCTTCCCCATTATCTGGGACTGTAAATACTACTGCTAATACAGTGATAATCCCAGTTCCAAATTGCAAGCATGATGGTAGAAAATTAAATCACACTCAAGCACTTTAACTCCAAAGACAGAAACGATTGCATGGCAATGTGTTATAGCAATTACTTCTGTAAAATGGGACAGAGTTGTAACAGAATGGTCCTGAGGAAATTGTCAAGTGTGATTTAATCTGAGTTGTATGATCATCAATAGAACAATCTTCTGAAAAAACTGAAAAATCCAATTTCATCACCAAAAAGCAATTTCTCTTCTGTCTCCAGAGAAATGCACAAACTCAGAGAGGGAAAGGTGTCATTTACACATGCAAAATGCTCACGAGACACGGATTTCCCTGAAGATGTGGCCTTCAACAACATCACAGTAATTCCATTCATTTTACAACAGTGGATGTGGGGAAGCAGCCAGCCCTCACAATATATTTACTGACTAATAATGTTGAAGTAGCCAGAAGCTGAAACTATTTCTGAGGGAGACACGCTCAGGAGCAGTTCTCCCTTAGAGAAGTAAAATTGTGACTTAGCATTGTAATGGTCCAGTGACTACCACAAGGTGTTACACAGAGACCCGAAAGCATCAGAAACCAATAAATACCTCCCAATGCATGAACAGCACAGATAATTATGGAGGATGTGTTCTTGCATACGCTTTAGCTTACCTATGACAACAGGAATAGAAAAGGTGTAGCATGCAAGGCAGCATACAACCACCTCTCAGAGGAAGAATATTCAGCATCGTAAAATGGAGATGATGATCATCACTAAGCAGGAAGGAAGCTGAGTGTTTTATTCAAATAACTCAAATAATAAATTCAAATAATAAAGACAGGAAATCATACAATTTTTCTCTAGCTTTTTGCCGTGCTACACCTGTTTTGTAACCTCACTTCCTAATTTCTGTGTTTTCATTGTAACAGCTCCTAGAGCATTATAGAACCCAAGGTGCCTTAGTTCCTCAGCTGAGCTTTCTCGGAACTGACTTATGCTGGAAACTGTATTTTTTATTGTTTCCTACACTGCTTGGGAAGAAAAAAAAACTATAATTAACTTTGGTAATTAGAATTAGAATATTGCAATAACTCTCCTCCCAGAACTACATTTACCATGAGTTTATTTATCTTTGGAGCCTATTCTTGCAAGAGCCAATTAATACACTGACAACATTGTGATGCTCCATAAATAGTCTTAAAAAATGAAGCCCCAGAATACTGCAGTCCCAAGGATTAATGAATAGCAACCTGAGCATCAGGTTTTAATAATGGCAGACACTGCATTTGAAATTTTTATATGAATACTAATGAGTTAAGGCCCAGCTTCAGTACCCAGTAGTAATTAGGAGAAGAACCTGGCAGTAAAGCTTTTATCACTTGCAGTCATATACTCTTGGGTCTCTGCAGGTTCACAAGAGAGGAAATCTTGATATGTTTTCACAGCACCGTTTACACCACCTCATTGGTTTGCCCACGAGCAGCCTAGTGCTGGTTCTCATCTCTTTCAGCAGCATTCTCACACTGCAGTGGTGAGGAAAGGCTGCCCAGAAAGCCCCTGGAAGGACCCAAGCTCTGCTGGCACTGGTGACAATGGGATTGTCATACTGGGCTGCAGGAGAAGCAAAGCAAAGCCATGGCTGAGGTGTCTCAGAAGTTTCTGTGGGGCTCACACAGATATGTTTGCATTAGCCATTTCAGAATTTAAACCAGACTGGAATTTTGAGTCAAAGTCCATGTTTTCATAAAAATTTTAGGTTTACCAGAATTTCCAAGACAGTACAGTACAGTATCCAGACTCTGAACATTATTTAAACAGCCACCACACTTCCAATCCGTGACAGTTCTTTTTTGTGTTTGAGCTTTCTTTTCTGTCTTTTCCAGAGAAATTTTCTTTTTCCTCATTGGAATCAAGCTGCCACAGTCCACAGAGAACAGAAAAGGGCTTTGGTTTTGTGTTTGTTTTTGTTTTTGTTGGTTTTTTTGGGGGTGGGTTGGTTTTTTGGTTTGGTTTGGTTTGGTTTGGTTTGGTTTGGTTTGGTTTGGCTTTTTTGTTTGGTTTGTTTGGGTTGGTTTTTTTTGGGTTTTTTTTGGTTTTGTTTTTTTGTCTACTTTCATGAGCTTGGCAGTTCTTCAAGAGAGAAATAAATAAATAAATAAAACAAATTTAATGAAGGAAAAAAAGAAATAAAGATCATGAAAATACCAAGCAGTCAGTTATTGCAAGTTAAGAAGTGGTCTGGGCAGCATGGGTCACATATTATCACATTATGTCAGGAATCCTCTGCCTCTTTCCCTATTTAGCTACTCTCTATGAAATGTTAGTCGAGAAAAACTGCAAATGGTCCTCTCAACCATCCAAACAGCAACCTACAAACTTCTGTTCCACCTTTAGGTTTCAAGGTGGAAATGGCATCCAGATTTTGAGAAACAGGAAAATAAATCCAATTTAATGGCACCTTTAGCAGAAGAAGAACAGATTTTATCTGCATAATTATATCTGTTTTAATTCTTCTGCATGTTCTAAGGAAAAAGTTTGAATTAATTTAACAAAGTTGGTATAAATTAGAGAAGTTGTTGAAATTGATGAGCCATCTTTTTTCAGACAGTCTAGTCTTAACACTAAACCCTTTAAAGGGGGTTAAAACTCTTTAAAGAGAGAAGTATCCATATTCAAGGCCAAGACTTCCTACAGGTGTTGGAAAAATTCTGACATGAAATGTGTCTTGAAGGGATTAAAACTTCACAAGAAGAAGACCCAAATGCAAAGTCCTGACAACACCATATTTCTCTTGAAAGTGCATGTATATGGAAATAAAGCCATTAGCAGGTTCTCTATTTCATTTCTATATTTAAGAAAGGAAGCAGCATTTTTCAGGTTGATACTGATTTTCTAAGCTACCTTTAATACTTTAAAAATGTACTAGGTAGTAAAAAGAGAACTCTAATGTTTCAACTTTCTCAATTTTCTTTCTATCATTCTTTAATTTCCTTAACTGAATACTTACACTTGGCTAGAAACACTCATATATAGTACGTACAGTGTCTATTTTAAGAAAAGGTCTGCTATTTTGGTTTTCAGGGGGGCTTTACTTCTGTTAGTAATACATCATGCTAAAGTCATCCTTTAAGCAGTGGATAATATTGCCTTTTAAATAAATTTATGCTGTCCCTTCTGTCACCCTCCTTAGATACCTGTCATAATTGATTGTTACTTTTAATACAGCCTTTGGAATAAATTGATGTATTGGCTTTTGTTATTATATTGTTTGCCTTTTTAGTATGATGGGAGAAACATCACCAAGAAAAAAAAAAATTAAATAAATCATTGAAGTATAAACTTCTGGGAGGGAAAATTTATATGTTATTTTGAAAGTAATTTCTTTCAAGAGTTCTTCAACTTCTTTAAGAAGAAGAAATTACTTCTAACAAAACCATACCACTTCATTTTGTTTCCTTAGAAATCAATGTTCTCAAAACAGCATATAAGTCATGTGGTCTAGAAAGCACTCCCAAATTTATTAATAGGCTCAAACAAGTATGGTTTTCCAAATGGAAGTTCATCCTTGAAACTCCTCCAAGTCTCAAGAAACGCCATCACACAGATACCATTTCTGAAGTCAGTAGTGCCAAGCCTCATTCTTCTACACCACGAAATAGCCCATCAAGTATAAAAAAGTCTCACAAAATCTGGAGTGGAATGGACAGTGTCCTAAATGGTTCAAGTGAAATTTTATCTGTTTGTATGAGAGTGATATGAAATCAGACATCCTTTCATTGCTAGCACAGGTTTTCAAGTGACAAGCCTTAAAGGGTAACCAGAAACCAGGGGATTGCAGCAGACTCATGACTACACAGGCCAGCCTGCACGTTTTTGGCCAGATTTCTGTAGACAGTTGTGGTTAATTTGAATTGAGTCTGAAAGCCTCCATTTTCCACCCAAGGGACACATTATTCTGGTGGCACAGAACCAACAGCAATTTCACATACTGCAAACCTCTTTAGAAACTACTGATTATGTGCCACATTAGCAAGAGAATTGCCCAAAACTTAACGTAAGCCATGTTTATTTTGCTTTCTTTAACAATTTTTCTCATTCCTGTCAAACTTGTTTAAAACAGAAATGTTCAGAGAAAGTGATATCCTTTCCTCCAAATTTAGTACTAGAAGTTGGCTGTCAAAAGAAAGTTATCAGTTTCACTAAGCAGCTACAGAGAATTACCATAATGCAAAGTGTTGTGATTGCATATGCTACAAATAACTTTTTTTTTTTTTTTTTGTCTTATTTTGGTTCCACTAAAAAGTTTCTGATAAGCCCCTGTTATTGGCTGATAACAAGAGATAAAAATTTAGGTAGATTAGTGCTCTCCAACAGCACAGCTGTAGTCAGCCTCATCATATCATGTGAGAAAAATCTTCATTTCCAGTCTGCACAGTTTGGTAGCTTTAGGAAATAACATGAACATTGAGAGAATTCTCTTTTCAGAACATGTAACATTACAAACAAACAAACTAAAGCAAACTAAAACAACAACAACAAGAAAAAAAAACAGAGAAAAAAAACCCAAAAAACCAAAAAACAAACCCCCAAAAACAAACAACCAAACAAAAAAACCCCAACACGACAACCAAATACCAAACCAAAAAACAAACCAGCATCCTACAAAATATCTGAGTTGTGAGGGACAGTTTGGGACATGGAATTACTCCTCATTTAATACTTTGGTAAGCAAAGATTTTCCTTTTTGAGCTGCTGATGTCTGCAGATGCTGAAAGCCTTGCTTCTTGTGGAGTTAGGTTTCTTCATTCCTGAAAAAAACAAGGATTATATTTCTATGTGATGATTCTTCAAGACCATATAGGATTGACATGGGCAAAAGCTGTATGCACAAATTGTGGGCACAAGCTGTGGGAGTTGACAGCCTGACACTGAAAAAAATCTGTTATATGTAGAGGCTTTTGAGATCCTTGGCCACAAAAAAGGGAAAAAATGTCAAGGGAGAGAAAGCAAAACTAAGAAATTCCAATATATTTCTTTTGCAGATGCTGTATCTACTGTTTAAAATTACCTTCAGTGAAGCTGTTCAGTAAGAAATTCATGCTCACTCTCCACTCTGGTCTTCCAAAAAATTGTGCATTTCAGTGACAGATAGGGGGTTATCCAAGTCTGGAGCAGTAAATCAAACTGATTATTCACACTGTAGATACCTTCCAAAGATAAGCATGGATGTTCTGTTTGTTTAATTAATAGGAATTAATTATCTGTATCTTTCAGGCAGCTTGAATGTCTCATCCCAATCTAAGGGCAAGGTAAGGAATGGGAAGGAACTACATCAAAAGAAATGTGTTCCAAAGAATGCAAATTTGCTCTGATATTCTCCTTATATGCCTTAAATCCAAAGACAGACTACGGAATCTTTATAAAAACCCGAACTCTAGGGTCTTTTCTCAAGCAAATTTTTAAGCCATGCCAAGAGAAGACTTGCAATGAATCACAGCAAATCACAGCTGAAATTCTGCAGAAAGGCTGTTGCAAAACCATAACCTCTATTTTGCTCCCCCATTTTCAGCTCTGAATAACCTGACCTGTGTTAAGCCTTGCTTCTGCAGAAAAATTTTGGACAAATCCTCACAGAACCTAAATCCACAGACAGTGTTTTCCAGCTCAGAGCAGGGGGCTGTGCTGCCCTTCTGGGCTGATTTCAGTGATACTGTCTAAGAGCTCTGTCTCTGCTTGGGGAAAAATAAAAAATATAGACATTTTTTAAAAGAGACTGCCTGAAGGCAGAGCTCTCCTCACACGTTCTGCCTGTTTTCCTTCCTGCACACAGAAACAGGCTGGTGATTTGGATATGTCCCTGGCCTCTCACTGTGATTGAACTACCACTGTTAGACCACAGCTGGAAGTAGGCAGGTGACAGCATCTCTTAACACGTGAGGATATTAAAAAGGCAGATAATCACATGAAAAATTGATGTGCAATAACAAAAACCTCTAGCAGATATTAAAATAAAGTTAATGAAGGCCAGTAGCTTCTGAGAAATATGTTTAGGACCATTAAAAACACATGTAAAACACTGTTCCTTAAAATACCAAACAATAATAGGAGTATCAGATTCCTCTCTGGGAAAAACCTACTGAGATGCTATCTAGAAATAACAGGTAAAATAGCTCCTTGAAAACATGAACATCACTAGCCAGAGCATAAACTCCCCTGGGATCAATATCCCATCTGTAAGACCAAGCTAAATTGCATGAAAATTCATAAGGAACAGACGTAATTCATGCTTTTTCAGATTCAGGGGAATAAATATCCTGATAGTGCATGGATCATCAGCCTAGAACAGGGATATTTTCCCATTCCTGCAACGTATTCCAGTATTATAAAACCAGATTCATTGCATGGGAATACTGACACGCATTTTATCTTCATCCACATTTATGAGAATATGTACTTATTACATATGTACATGCACAAACTTATGCATAAGAAACAAGAAGAGATGGAGGTCATGGTGCAATAGCAGAGCTGTGATGTAGTCACCATCTTGGAAATGTGGTGGGATGGCTCACACACTTGGGGTCCTGCACTGGATGGCTACAAGCTCTTCAGAAGAGACAGGAAATAGGGAAGAGATGAAGGGGTGGCCCTTTATATTAGGAAGGCTTTTGACACCATGGGTATCAACTAATGACAGTAACGTTGAATGCCATTGGGTAAGAATTAAGGGAAAGGCCAACAAGGCTGACATCCTACTGGGAGTCTGTTATCGTCCACCCAGCCAGGAAGAAGAGGTGGACAACTTATTCTATAAGCAACTGCAGAATATTTCAGGATAACCAGCCCTTGTTCTTGTAGGTGACTTCAATCTAACAGACATCTGCTGGGAACTTAATACAGCAGAAAAGTGGCAGTCCAGGAAGTTCTTAGAGTGTGTGGAGAACAATTTTTTGTTGCAGCTGGTGAGTGAGGGGAAGACTCACCAGGGAAAGATTATGTTCGACCTGTTGTTTGCAAATAGAGACAGGCTGGTGGTAGATGTGGTGGTTGGAGGCTGCTTGGGGCCCAGTGATCATGAAATTATAGAGTTCTTGATATTTGGTGAAATGATGAGAAACATCAATAAGACTTTTATATTGTACTTCTGGGGGGAAGACTTTGGTCTATTTAGGAGACTTATTTAGAGGGATCTTTGCAAAACAGCCCTTAAAAACAAAGGAGTCCAGGAAAGGTGGGTGTGCTTCAAAGCAGAGGTCTTGAGGGCACAGGGACTGACTGTCTCTGTGCCAGAAGATGGGTCAATGAGGCAAATGTCCAGCCTGGATGGACAATGAGGTTTTGAAGAAACTTAAAATAAAAAGAGGATGTATCATCTTTGGAAGGAGGGTCAGATCTCCCAGGAAGTACTTAAGGGGATTGCTAGGGCATATAGGAAAAAAATTAGGGAGCCCAAAGTTCAGTTTGAATTTAATTTGACAACTTTTGTAAAGGATAATAAAAAATGGCAAAAGGAAGGGTAAGACCAACCTTTGTTCTCTACTGGATGCAGGAGGGAACTGAGTCACTGCAGATAAGGAGAAGGCAGAAGTGCTCAATGCCTTCTTTGCCTCAGTGTTGAGTGGGAAGACGGCTTGTCCTCAGGACAGCTGTCCTCCTGGGATGGTAGATGGTGTCAGGGAGCAGAATGGTCCCCCTGTTATCCAGGAGGAGGCAGTCAGAGAACTGCTGAGTGCCTTGGATGTTCATAAATCTATGGGACCAGATGGGATCCATCCCAGGCTGATGAGGGAGTGGCAGATGAGCTTGTGAAACTGCTCTCCATCATTTACCAGCAGTCCTGGCTCCAGTCCTGATGAGGTTCCAGGTGACTGGGAGCTGGCCAATGTCATACCCATTCCCAAAAAGGGTGGTAAGGATGATGCTGGTAATTTTAGGCCAGTTAGCCTGACCTCAGTACCAGGTCAGGTAATGGAGCAGTTTATACTGAGTGCCATCACACAGCACTTACAGGATGGCCAGGGTATCAGACCCAGCCAGCACAGGTTCAGGAGGGGCAGGTTGTGTTTGACCACCCTGATCTCCTTTTATAACCAGGTGACCTGCCTGGTGGATGCAGGAAAGGCTGTGGGTGCTGTGCACCTGGACTTCAGCAAGGCCTTGGACACAATCTCCCACAGCATTCCCTGGAAAAGCTGGCAGCCCGTGGCTTGGACAGGAGCACTCTGTGCTGGGTTAGGAACTGGCTGGATGGCTGGGCTCAGAGAGTGGTGGTGAACAGTGCTGCATCCAGCTGGTGACCAGTCACCAGTGGTGTCCCCCAGGGGTCTGTGCTGGGGCCTGTTCTGTTCAGTATTTTTACTGATGACATGGATGAGGGCATTGAGTCTTCCATTAGTAAATTTGCAGATGACACTAAGCTGGGAGCGTGTGTGATCTGTTGGAAGGTAGGAGGGCTCTGCAGAGAGATCTGGAATGGCTGGGTGGATGGGCAGAGTCCAGTGGGATGAGGTTTAACAAGTCCAAGTGCTGAGTCCTGCATTTTGGCCACAATAACCCCCTGCACTGTTATAGGCTGGGGATGGTGTGGCTGGACAGTGCCCAGGCAGAAAGGGACCTGGGGGCACTGGTGGACAGCAGCTGAGCATGAGCCAGCAGTGTGCCCTGGTGGCCAAGAAAGCCAAGGGCATCCTGGCCTGTGTGAGTAATGGTGTGGCCAGCAGGAGCAGGGAGGTCATTGTTCCCCTGTACTCAGCACTGGTGAGGCCACACCTTGAGTGCTGTGTCCAGTTGTGTCCTCTCAGTTCAGGGAGGACGTGGAGACGCTTGAGCGCATCCAGAGGAGAGCAATGAGGTGAGGGGCTTGGAACACAAACCCTGTGAGGAATGGCTGAGGGAGCTGGGGGTGTTCAGTCTGGAGAAAAGGAGACTCAGGAGTGACCTTATCACTCTCTACAACTTCCTGAAAGTTGGTTGTGGTCAGGTGGGGCTGGTCTTTTTGACGAGGCAGCACTGACAGAACCAGAGGACACAGGCTTAAGCTGTGCCAAGGGAAATACAGAATGAACATTAGGAAAAAGATTTTTACAGAAAGGGTGATAAAATACTGGCATGGTCTGCCCAGGAAGGTGGTGGAGTCACCAACCCCAGATGTGTTTAAAAAAAGACTGGATGTGGCACTCGGTGCCATGCTTTAGTTGAGGTGTTAGGGCACAGGTTGGACTCAGTTGGACTCTCTTCCAACCTTGTGATTCTGTGATAAAAATATGTATATGCCTATAAAGATGCGACACGTGAACCCAAATCTTTCAGCACTCTCATACAGTGACAACATCCAGAAATGTTCAGACAATGCTCTCAGGCACAAGTTGTGTTTTTCGGAGTGTCCTGCCCAGGGTCAGGAGTTAGACTTGATGATCCTGGTGGTTACAGCCCAGCCTGATCCTATGATTCATTTTGCATGCAGTAGAGAAGGGATTTCACTGAGAGTTTTTTGATAGAAATATGAATTCCTACTTAATTACACCAACAAAAACATCTCCCCTCAAGTATCATAAAACAAACACAAAAGAAACATGAGTAATTGTTTATTTTTTTCTTCACAATTATGACTATTTGAAAAAGACATGAGGGCTTCATTCTTGTTGCCCATTTCTACAACAATTCCTCACATTTATGTTCTTTGTCAAAGGTAAGAGAACAAGGTGCAAAGGGTCAATGGTATTTTTGCCTAAAACAGCATTTCCAAGATTAAAACTGCTCATGAAGTTCAGTGCTTGGCAGCCAAAAGGTCAACTTCTGAAAATGCAGAAAGAAAGAAAGAGCAAACTTTCCAAGTCATCCTTGAAAGCAGGTCATACCAAGGAATGATATTTGTCACCGACAGTAAGCTTGCAAGTGTTACACTTATTTATAAATTAGCTTTAAAGATCTTGTTTATTAGTACAAGTTGCTGTGCACTGGTAGATATATCACAAAAGAAAATCATATCTGAAACAAAGTTATGGACAAAGACATAACCTTTTCAACACACACTTTACTGAAGTCTTGCTGAAGTCAGTTTTATTACCTAGACCTGTCTAACTGATACATTTCTTCACAGGAGAGTGATTTATTCTTTATTTTGTGAGATACTTTAATATTAATAGTTAAAACTCTCTCAGAGTTTTGACTATTCAGCCTTGTTGCAGAAGGTTTCAAGCATCAGAAATGTGGATTGTAACTAAAAATTAACCTGTAAAACCTGATAAATTAAAAGAGGGAAGAAAACCCTAAGAAAACAAAGTGATCATTAAGATTCCTGAGCTGACTTGGAAGACACTGCTGTCATATCAACAGCAATTAAAGGCAGAACCAAAGTCTTATAAAGACAAATCTAAGACAATAACGGAAGAAAGTAAATGCAGTAACATGCAAAAGCCATCCCTAACTAGATGAAGAATCTAGAAAGTCTTTCTCTGTTGGACATGTGTCTGAAGCCTTTGACTAGTGCTGTAAGGGAGAGAAACATATTTTCATAACTCTGTAACAGTCTGCCATCATTACAAACCAGAAACTAGGAATTTCCACCTAATTTTGCTTGTGCTGATAAACGAAAAGTTGTGCCAACACCACTTTTTAAATATGTTCTCTGTAAAAATCTCCCCATACTTCATGGCATTAGGACATCCTAAGAGGAACAGTTTTCACACAGAGAGAATATAGCTCACTGAGAAGCCTGAGGAATGTCTTGGGAGGTAAATACTATGGGCCTTTTTAAGCATTCACAGCTTAGGTTGATAATACATGGAGTCCTTAACAAAAGAATCAGAATTCATATAGGCAGAATACAAGGAGGCATATGCAAGACCGAAGCTATACTTAAAACAAAAACTAAAATGAAAACAAAAACAGAAACACAAAATTAAAACAACCCCACAAAGACAAGATAAAAACAATACAACAATGGTGATACATGTTTCCAAAGAATGAAATTACTCTGCATCACCCTGCAAACAGGGTACTGAAGACATGATTCTGCCAAAGTGGCTTGAACAGGCGCCTTTCTTCCTTAAAAGGTTAATTTTTAAATTAAAACATTTGTTGTATTGGCAACACAGCAAAACCATACAGACTTGCAATCCTACTCACAAATCTTCTGACGATGAGCAGCAGGCATCCTTATCATAATAATTTTGGTTGGAACTACCTCCTGGCACTTTTTCATGGTCTTCAGGCAAAGTCTAACTCACTGAGTTGTTCCCATTGCACTGAAAATTATTTTTCCCAGTCTTTGTTGAAGCTTCTTGGCAATGTTTAAAGAAACCAAACATGCATGAATTCATATTTGATGTGAAAAGTCAAAATTTTAAAAAAATATTTATAAATAACACCATTGGTGCATACATATCATCCATGAAATGCTGGTAGAGATGTCAGTCCAGTTCCTGAGATAAAAAGAAAAAAAATGGGAAGTGTAGTAATGTCATTTTCTCTCCTCATTTCTTAGAGAAAAACTTAGTGGACACAAGAAGTAATTTTTGAACACACACATGAGAGTCTGATATACATAAACACACACTTCCATAATATTAATAACAGCTTGGTAAAAAAAATCCAAGCAGATGACTTATAATTCTTCAGGACATAATAACTGCTGAATGGGGACATTTTACTAAAAATACAACAGCATGTTTGATCAATCACATCTACGGAAAATTTCCCAGTGGGACAAGATGATCTTTAACGTCCTTTCCACCTATGACCTACTTTGCCTATCCCACTCAGAATAAATAAAAACCAGGCAAAAATCTGCTCACAACTTCTCCAAAAATTTAAATATTACGGGCATATAAAAGTGGAAATTAAGGAGTTTTGAGTCAAAAAGTATGATATCTGTGTATCTGTAAGGTATAAAATATCAGCAAGGGAAGAACAAGAATTTTCCTTATAACACTGTATCTCTCTTATGCTTAAGAGCACCATCTTACAGCAATCAGAAACATATTGCTCTGACAATAAAGAGTAAACTAAAGTAAAATAAGCAGGTTATCCTTTTTTTACTGCTAGCTTCATATCTCTCCTGTTTATCTACCTCCTTCATATCTCTCCCCGTGATTTAGCTGTTCTTCTGACAACTGACAATCTGCAAATCTCATTTTTAAAAATATTGGATATGAGACGTTTTCTTCTTCCTGAAGAGATTTGGCCATTCTAAAAGGCACATTGTTGTGATCAGGAGAAAATATAATGCAGTAAACAAGGGAAGGTGGTAATTTTGTCCTCTTTTTTTCTCTTTGTTCACTTAATTACAAAGTAAAAACTCAAGACTGAAAGCAACCACCTTGTTACTTCAGAAGCAATACTATGAAAATTAAGATGCCCTTTCTACAAGCACTAACTGGCTTTCATGGAATTATTTCCAACAAGGATTGTATATCCATGCATAATTGACTGTGGCTACTGTGGATGTGGATTGTGACTTCTAGTTTTTAGACTCCCAAGTGTAAATATGTTGCCATAATGCACATTATGCTACTGCCAGATGTTAAATGACATTGCTTTTGTTATTACATTCACTCCCTTGTTTGTTTCTTCTGGTTAGGAAAGATACAGACTTTCAGAAAAACCCATTCTCATGTAATTCAAGGCTGCTTGTACTCACAGTATGGCTTCTTTGTCCTCACAAACTGCTTCATAATTATGCACTGAGAAAAGGAAAAAACCTGCTTAAAAAAATTATATGCAGACTTTTTTTTTAGGTATTCTCATAAAAAATGTTTCACTTACACAAATTCTCTGAACCAAGGGTTTAGCTGTTAATTGTGACACTGAATGCAAGAATAGTAGGGAGATTCAAAGAGACAAATTAAAACCAAAATTCAACATGACAGATTATTTTGCTAAGTCCTGTAATGAATCACGACCTTAACCTTTCTGAAAAATTTATTGCCACATGGGACGGAATATAAATATTTTACAGTGCCCATGAATCTGAACTTCAAAATTAATTAGGGTCATCCAGAATTTCTTGAAGCATTTTCTTTAAATTCAGAATTAGTAGCAAATTTTGGGTGCGAGTATGGAAAAACAAGAACCATTTTCTATCCAGGAGAGGGATACTATCACCAGATTCCCTTCACTTGTGAATGCCTTCATATCTCTTCCATAAAGGGACAAATATCAACCCTGATCCCTTTGCATGGTATAAAATGGCATGGTACAAAAATTCAGGCCCAAAACTCAGGAAACAGAACACTGGGAACTTTTCTTTGCCCACCACAGGCAACGGTTGCTGCACACAGTTCGCTTTGCTGCTTTGTAGCTTGGGGCAAAAATGAGCATTGAAAGCAAGAGTGGCACATATATAGGTCACAGTCGGTTTTTTTAAACTCTGAGAAACCATTGATTTGTCAAAGCAATTCATTCCATGGCTTATAAATTCAGTTTTGTGCCCATTTAAATAAAGAGTGATATTGTATGCAAAACTGAAATGCCTGAATGTTCAAGCCAAGAATTTCACACAATCTCACCAAACCAGTTCTCAGGAATGTGGGTAAGAACATTTCACCGTGCACATCTGAGAGAACAGCAGCTTTCAGCTGGAATGGTTCTTTGGGGATATAATCTCTTCACTAGAACAGGAGTTCTGACTCCATTTTAAACCTAACTGTAGTGGGAGATGAAGCAGAAAGCCTTCTTTCAAACTACATCCAAGCTGATGTTTCTCCTGAGTCCTCAGCAGAAAACCTTCAGCTCTTCTGGATCATCTCTCTGTCTTTAAGTCTCTCACTCAAACCTCAAAGGAAAAAAATAGAGAGAAAAGGAATGGAAACTACAGTTTAGAGCAGTATTATCCCTTACCTATTACTAGAAGGCAGTAATTTCTTTTTATTCCCGTACACAGAAGTGTGTACAAGTAGCCAGATAAGTAAGATCTGTCAATTTATATAGTAGGGTAGGAATAGAAGGCAGGGTAACTCCTCTGATTTATGGACGGCAGATAGCCCAATATGAGCAGGAGAAGGCAGCTATAATAAACTCTCACAACCATCCCAAGCAGAAATTTGCTTCCAGAGTTGTTATACCCCAGTGAACATAAGTAAAGTGTGTGTGTGTGTGTGTGTGTGTGTGTGTGTGTGTGTGTGTTGTGTGTGTGTGTGTGTTATTGTGAGGGAAGGCCATGCATGTCCTCAGCACTAGGTAAGTTGGTAAGTTAGAACGGGCTTGTTTGAAATGTCTACAAAATAGGATCCTGAAAAAAAATCATGGTCAGATAAGCGGAAAAGACTTGCAGAAAACACTGTATTATTTGCAAGTGTCTACTGCAATTTTTTCAGTAATTTTTTATTAATTTTGCAACTATCTTTATCTCTAAAACATGTTTTCTGCACAGGACGAGGCTCTATACTGTTATAAGGCAGTAACACCAGAATGTGACTGACAGTTTATACTACTTTTGTTGTCAACAAGGAAAAGGGTCTATCTCTGGAAATCTACATTGCAATGAAGTCAATTCATCATAGTTTTGAGGCTAAGCATTCATGGAATAGATTAGTTGATATTCTTTATGAGTACATTTAATCCTTTTTAATGATTCATTTCATATTCTGTTAACAGCTTCTCAAAATCAAATGTTTTAATCGAAATCCCTGTCTATTGTTAGATGAGTAGAAGACTAAAAGTTTGGGGGTTAATTTTTTTTCATGCTAGGGCATATTTTATTATTGAGAGTACATAATCTAACTGGCTTTTATTTCTTTTACTTAGGGATTTATGCAAAACAGGAAATAATAGTATCTCCAAACTGCACCCCGAAAAGGTTAGTCACTCACCCTCTATAACTGCTGTGTAAATCATAACAGATTTCTGACTCTTAGAAGAGCTCCTCCTTGGGATCTCACAGAAAGTTTTTCTCTCCTTTTCTTCACCCAGGGTTTATAGCCCTGGTGAGAGGCAGCTGCAGGTTTTTCTTCAATTCAGTTCCAGAGCACAAATGCGAGTGCAGGTGTTTTACATCCTGCTGAGGGCTCCAAACTTTCTGTTATTGAATGTCTTGTAAAAAAAGAAAAACTGGCTGGTCACAGCAGACACATCACTAGTTTGCAAAGACCTGACTAAGCTGTTTTATGCATTTTACTCCAGGAAAACCAACATAGCTGTCATTTTCCTGAATAGAGAAATACCTTCACCTGTGTTAGAGCTAAGCACTTAAGCTCTGAGTGACATGGACCTGGAAATCCAAAATATTTAGGAGGAGAAGTCTTCCACTCCTGCTTTAATAAGCCCATTCAAAGCCCAGTCTTTCTTTGTGCATTTTAGATTGCTTTTCCGAACCACTGCTGAGGCTCAGTGTTGCAGTGTCTCATTCTAAATCTCCTTTTGTGGTCTAATTGGATTTTCAGTGTTTAGATGCTGCTCCAAAGAAAATAATTAGAAACTAGTTCTCAGTTTTAAACAGCTGTTCTCATTATCAACTACCCAAGTAGGCTTTTGATAACCCTACTCGACATCATATTGCATGATTGAAAAGCTAATTTTCTTTAAACTTTGGCTGTTTTCAGTAATTTTCTTGATGTTTTCTCTTGAACAACAAAAAAGCATGAAGATCATAAGATCAGATAAGCAAGAGAGATCAGAAACAATCAAAGCTTCTTCTCTGCATTAATATCTTTGCTCAGTTTGTTACCTCACACAAATCTTACTTCAGTGCTTCAATATTATCCAAGAATTTCTGTGTAAAGGAAATCAATTATATTGTCATCTTCTCTCTATTGTTCTGACCTCATAACACATTAAGTCTAAACATGAAATCATGGACTTATTGAGGTTGGAAAGGAAAGATTGTGCACTTCAGCCACTGACCCAGCATTGCCAAGCCCACCACTAAACCATGTCCCTAAGTGCCACATCTACATATTTTTAAAATCTCTTTAGGGATGGTAACTCTACCACTGCCCTGGGCAGTCTGTGCCAGAGCTTAACAGCCTTTGGGGGAAGAAATTTCTCCTAATATCAAACGTACACATACCCTGGCACAACTTGTGTCCATTTCCTCTTGTCCTATTACTTGGTACTTTGGACGAGAAATTAACACCTGATTACAACACTCTGTCGGGGAGTTATGCAGAACCAGAGGGTCCCCCCGAGCCTCCCTTTCTGCAGGCTGAGCCTCTTTCCCAGCTCCCCCCAGCTGCTCCTGGTGCTCCAGACCCTTCCCCAGCTCTGTTCCCTTCTCTGGACATGCTCCAGCGCACCAGAGCCCTTCTTGCCAAAACGGGCCCAGAGCTGCCCCAGCTGTGGCCTCAGCAGTGCCAGCCCAGGGACGGTCCCTGCCCTGCTCCTGCTGCCGCCCCACGGCTGGCACAGCCCATGGGCCACTGGCCTTTTTGGCCACCTGGGCACCCTGGGCTCGTGTCCAGCTGCTGTCACAGCACCCCCAGGGCCTGTCCCAGCTTTCCAGCCACTTTTCCCCATCCTGGAGCTGCAGGGGGCTGCTGTGACCCAAGGCAGGACCCAGCACTTCCCCTGGTTGTCCCTCACCCCATTGGGCTCACCCCGTGGATCCAGCCTGTCCAGACCCTCTGCAGAGCCCTCCTGCCCTCCAGCAGATCCACACTCCCACCCAGCTGGCGCTGTCAGAACTGACTGAGGGCCCTCCATCCCCTCACCCAGACCTTTGATGGAGATGTTGAACAGGCCTGGCCCCAGTGCTGATCCCATGGGAACCCCACTGTGCTCAGCCCAGCCAGATGTGCCTCCATTCCCCAGCGCTCCCCAGCCCTGCCCTCAGCCAGTTCTTCACCCAGAGCACGGGGCCCTGTCCATGAGCAGCCAGTTTCTTCAGGAGATGCTGTGGGAGAAGGTGTCCCAGGCAGTGGAAAGCCCAGGCAGACACACCCACAGCCTTTCCCTCGCCCCTGAGCAGGTCACTTTGTCACAGGAGGAGATCAGGCTGGTCCGGCAGGTTTGCCTGTCCCAAACCCAGGCTGGCTGTGCCTGATGCCCAGGTTGTCCTGTTCCTGCTGCTGGTGGCACTCAAGGTGATGTGCTCCGTGGCCTCCCTGGCACTGAGGGCAGCTGACAGGCCTGGAGCTCCCTGGATCCTTTTTCCAGTCCTACTTGTAGATAGTAATCTCATTTGCCAACCTCCAGTTAACTGAGGCCTCCCTGGTTAACCAGAACTGACTAAAAATGATGGAAAGGTGCTTGGTGAGCTCTTCTGCCAGCTCCTTCTGATTCTTTTTGGGGATCATATCCAGTCCCAGATGACCGCTGATACATAGTATTTATTACAGACATTCTTTGGGGGTGAAACAAAAAGCCACCACATTTTTACAGAAATATTTTCAAGGGTAGTCAGTCATATCTCCGGTGCTGCAGCAGAGAATTAGGGGCAGTTGGTGGATTGCAGTAGAGGCTCAAAATATGGCAGAGGAGAGACTTAGCCCTCCTGTCACTCACCTGAAATTCTCTCTGACTGTATAAAATCTATATTTCATCAGAGACAAAAAACCCAACCCAACCCAACCAAAAAAAACCACCCCCACCCAAAAAAAAAAAAAAAACCAAAAAAAAAAAAAAAAAAAAAAAAAAAACAACAAAAAACACTTTTCAAGTTTGTCAGAAAGATTAATTCTCAGGATACTTCCTAAACCTTCCAGAAACTGGCTCAAGACCACAACTAAAAAGCTGTAGAATTTGCCAGATTCAAAATAACAGAGACAGTTTATTGACAATCCATTATGTGGACTTTCTAGATGAGTTTTCTCCTGGGTAATTTCTCTTTTTACTGACACCTTTAATGAAGGTTCAACTGTAAAGGATATTTTTATTTTTTTACCAACTGAAGCATCATGTACAAGTCCTTAGTAGAGGTTCAACAGGGAAGTCCTTGCTTAAACATCAGTCTCAGTGATGCTTGCTCTGATTATCTATCCGTGTATAACTCCATAATTTTTCCCTCCACCAACACCAAATGAAATAACAAAGAAAGATAAAAAGATAAAAAGAGGCTACCAATTGAACCAGAAGGTTCAAAATATGACCTATAAGTATGCTCAAAGTTCTTAATAAGCAGAACAAAATAAAATCCTGTTGACTTCAAAGTGAAGCTCCTCTCTGTTATTCGTATTAATGAAGTCTCAGAGAAAGGAATTCTGTATTGTATCTCCAGCTTAGGCATAGTATTAAGAAACATTTCTGATTATGGAAGGTGCATTATATGAAGCTGGAATCCCTCTGGACTTCTAGAAAATACATTTTTATACATACTAAGAGAGAAGAACATCAATATCACATTAAATTACATATATATTTACATAATAATTTTCATTTTCTAAGAAAATTATGAAAATCACTCCTCCCATGATCCAAATGCTGTATCCGTACTTCTTGCAGGAATAAGACTGCTTAGAATTCTTCATGGCAATCCCTTCTCACAGCCTGTTTTCATTCTTTTGCTGCATAAATCGAGGCCAGAGTTTCAAAAATTGTTACCTATTAGCTGATATATTTCTGAAATTTATTCTATTTTTACTGCTGTAATCGGCAAATCAAACAGATGGAGAAAATATATTTTGAGATACATGTCAAATTAAAATAACGACAGCTTTCACGTCTCAGCACAAGTTGAATTCACAATAGAAAGGACACTTAATTTCTCTGGGATCCTTCTGAAGGAGTTAGGTGTTTGGACTTGAAGCAAAACCATCTGTTTGCTAGAAGAATATATTGTAGTCTAAAAGAAGTTCATCTGGGAAAGGCATAATTCAGAAACATTTTAGCTCTGTATGGTGGGGTTGCATCACTTAAAGGAGTTGTATTGTCCTGGTGTTTTGAATCTGTTTTTGCATCAGCTGACATATGTTGATGTTTCTAATCAGGGTTTAGTTGCACAGAAAAGGTTAAAAAAAAGTTCCCATTAATTGCAACACTATATCATCGTAAGCATCCATCACGAAACTCTAAACTCAACTGCAAGTTGAATTACTGCAAGTTCCTGTTTAAAAATCATGAACTCAAAATTTAAACAAATAAGAAAAGTCATCTGAGCTAATTTGTGCACATCTGGGTTCCACTTGCTTAGATTCTTTTTTTAACTGAAGACATTACTGACACAGAAACTTCACATTTTTGTTATTTAAAATTAAATAAGCAATAATTCCAGAAGCTGTCACTTTAGAAAACTATTATCAGGCTCACAATACAGTCATGAGAAGTGGCAGCACTGCAACTGTAACTGTGGGTTCGCCCAGCACAAAAAGGCTGGGAACCACAGAGCTTCAAAGGCAGGCAGTGATGAAACAGGGTGTTGCATCCTCACAGAGATTATAAAACAAAGCCACAAAAAAAATTTTGACCAGATTTCTTCTAGAACGCTTTCTATTCCAGAATAATTCACTCAATTAAATACCTCATTACTAATAAAATTTAAAATAAATGTTAAAAAACAAAAAAAGTCAGTAACACGAATAGCATGAATTCAGAGAAGTCTTTAATGATGCCACTTAGCAGGCAAATAAATATTCCAAAGCATTTGCAATATGCAAATGCAATGTGCAATTTGCAATGTGAAATTCTGGTAAAAACAAAAACCTTTGCATCATCCATAAACTGAAAGCCATATACACATATCACATGCTTGACAAAGGCGTGGCCTTTGTGGAACTGGAGCCACGCTGAAACAACATCTCAAAGAGGCAAAAGGAGCCATTTCCTACAGGGATTAAGAGCACAGATACTAAATCTTGACCCTGATCTCACTGTTGGTCCTCATTTAACAAGTAATCAGCAAGTTTTTCTATTTCAGTGAAACATTTCCTTTCCAGTACTTCTTTTGCTAGCTGTCATGGCTTTGCTGCCCTTTGTGACTGTATCCTTTAAAGCTGCATGCTAAAAGTTTTATCCAGAATTTCTGTGAAACCAACTGCCTGGCACACAAAGTATTTATATTTCAAATAAACTGTTACAAATAAGCAATTGATTTTAATAAAGCATTTATATTAAATGTTAATTGCTAGCTGATAAAAGTACTTGCTTTCATCAGCGTAAAGGAAATAAGAATCTAGTCAATCTACTCTTATCTAGGAGTTAAACATGCAGTAAAACCATGAAGTCCTTTTAATATGTTTATTTTTTTAAATTTAATGCTGGCACTTGGAAATAAAAGGATAATATTTAATTCTCTAGACAGATATCACAACAATACTCACTGAGATTATATCATATGACCTTAATACAGACATGGCTTAGAACAGGCCCAGCAGAAAACTCATGAAAGTTGAAAAAAGTCTAAAAGACTTACAAAGACCACAATTTACCAAAGGTAAAATACTATACCCATAATAATTTTTTTCCCCAATGCCAGAAGGGACAGAAATGTTTACATTTTCTTAATGAAATTAATAACTATGAATAACTGACTCTTGTCACTTTGTCTCTAAGTGTTAATTTCAAGTTCCAATATAACGTACATCCTGAAGTGCCTGTGCAGCATAGTGTCAGACCCTGAAAATGTGAGTTTTCTTTGTCTTGCTCCCATAGTACCTTCTTTTCTGCAGAAAATGCTTTTCTAGTAAATAGGATAAAATTAAAAGAAGAAAAAAGAAAAAGGAAAATTAAGCTGTTCTTAGCATCTCAAAAACTCACATTACTTTGTTTTTGTCTCCTTCCTGTCTCTTTCTCACAGTCTTTTTTGTAGTCCAGCTGAAAGCAACTTGCTCTTTTAAGACAGACTCAAGCACAGATTCCAAGGTGGCTTGTTACTACAGCCACCTGACTCTGTATTCATAGGAAACAACTCTAAATTCTCTTGCATAACAAATTCACCACCAGAAGACTTTCAATCGGAAATCTTATAACTATCTTCATTTAAGCTGGAAGGCAACTAGATGATCCTAAACTTCTTCAGTAGAGCTGAGCATTGATTCTTTACCACTTGAAAGATTCATTCTTGAAAGATTCATTCCCTGCAGGGAAAGGAGGGAGAATTAGATTATTATCCTCCTTCCTGCAGGGGAAATGGAGCAGTGTAAGTAGTTCACCATTCATATAGTTTAATGTTGAATGAAAATCTGGCAAAATTTACGCACTCTTGCAAAAATGTGAATGTTCTAACAAAACAAATAAGATTGAAAAAGTGAGGCAAACGCCAGTCATCCTGCCTGGCAGCACAGACTGGCATTCTCTCTGATTAACCAAAGAGACACAACAGTCACACAGCCAAATCTGAGCTCAGACTTGCAACAAAGAGTTGTTTTGTGACAGTAGTTTGGGTCTTGGTGAAAGAAAACCACTGAGATATTTCTATAGAAGCCTTCAGCTTGGAGACTTTGGAGTCAGACTCCTGAGGGATGCAGAGCTCTCCTGAAGACAATTGTTACTTGCCAAGGGTATGTTTCCTACTGGTGGAAGAGCTGCTGCATCATCAGCTGCCCCTACAATTCCTTTTGGTTTGTGTATTGTTCAAATCCTCCAGTGTTATTATCAATGGGATCTTCAGCTGTGCCTAAAAGGTTTGCTTCTTTTGTTCTGCCAATTAAGATGGCAAACCCTAAAATGGGGTTATTTGTAGATGATGGATAGCTGAAATCAATTGGTCTTACTGGGACTACTCAATGTTCATGCTCAAAAGACTGAAATTTTAGAAAATATTCAACCTGCATTAACTTATATTAACATCTTTCTGAAAATCAAGCCCTGTGAAAGTTTCTTGATTTTTAGAATTTTTACAACAAAGCAGTTTAGGTTGTTAGACTCTTCTGAAAGTCTTAGCCTTGTGCTAAATAAAGCAAATCAGAATGAGATACCTGGAAATTCAAAAAGGGCGAAAAAGAAAAAGAGACAAAGTTCTGTATCACTGGGTTTTGTCTATTAAATATCCTAGGCACTTACATCACAAGCAGAAAAATTCAACACTCCCCAGAAAAAGGAGGAATATATCAAGAGAACTCTTCTTGTATTTTGATTGATATTAATTCCTTCTTCCTTCAAGCAAAGAGGCAGGGGGAAAGCAGGGATCTCTTCAGGGGTCTTACAGCCTCCATTTTCATTTATTAAAGTCAACCTTTCACCAGCTATTAACTTTGTGCTGTGAAAACTACAGAAGCCACTGGATGTGCTGACCAAAACTTGCTGTGATTCACATGTTGAGAAAACAGAGGTGGCCACCTGCAAGAAAGAGGATTAAGCAGCCAATGACTAAAACTCCACTGCACATTTCCATCTGTATTCCATTCAGCACCCAGTCCTTATCACTTATTCCCTTTAATGTCACTGTCCCCTACCAGCTGCTTTTGCTACAAAACTGCCTCTTTGCATGTCTTGACCTCCTGCTCCTGCAATTAACAGCAAGTGCTAATTGCATTCAGCTGCAGGTCATTTTGTTACTGCCCCTTGCAGGGAGCTGGCTAAGACCCCTCTGTCACTTAGATTTCTCCTACACTTATCCTTTAGCCGATACACAACCGGGGAAAGAAAAAAGGGTACTTGTTTCTTAGCTGCTAAATGATAATGGATACATTTTGCAAGAAAAATACAGTATTTCTAAAATGTCTCACTTGTATTCCAATTTATCTTCTACCAATCTAAATGTTCTAATTTCTAAATTGTCAAAACCAGAGTCCTTTTTTAAAAAAAAGCAGTTTTCATGATTCATACAAAGAAAAGATCCAAGTTTTATTAGAGGAGGCACTTCTCCTGCTGCAAAGATGAAACTGCAGCTCTATATAATCCATTTTCTTTTAAGAGGCTGTAAGGCACTTGGACTAAAGGTGGGAGGTGAAAGGGAAAATTTGCTTTTGGATTATTTCTTGGTCTCCAACTCATCAGCTAGTGCTCTTTTAAACTACTTATCACAACAAAAACAAACAGACAAACAAAAAACAAACAAACAAACAAACAAAAACTTTTTGCAAAATCCTCCAGAATGGAAGGTTTTCTGTATCTACTGCTGTGCCTGAGCTGACACAGTTTCCCAAAGAGGAGAGACTGCTAGGAGCTCCCCTGAGAGCTGCTCACTAACATGAATGCACCTAGGGAAACACCTATACCACAATTAGATTTGCTTTTCACCAAAACAACTGGCAGGGGACACTTCCCAAAATCATGAGACAGGCTGCCATGCTGCTTGAATCAAAAGTTCCCCAAACAGTGAACTCCAGAGGAAGCACTACTATGGACATCTCTATCCTGCTGCCTCCAGATATCACCAGATGGTTTCAAACAGCCATAACTCTTCCTGTGGTCTGCACTTTTTCCTCTCTTTTGCCCCACTAGGCAGGTCTGACATGATCTAAATTATCATGATGCTTTCTTCTCATATCTTTCTTCTTCAGGTGGTATGAAATACATCTGCAGCCCTAGTCCTGTCAGCAAGAAGGATTAATCCCATTTACCAGAAACAGAGCTTCTTGGCACAAATTTAAGTACTGTGTGTAAGAAACATCCCTTACTCCTTGCCTATGATTTGTTCTTCTTTGAATTATTTGTGCAGTATTTGAAGGAAATCCAAAAAGCAGCTTTTCCCTGCTTTCAAGGAAGGAAAGAAAAGAAATTGAGTGGTGTTTCTTTTGTCTTTGACGTAACAAAAACAATTAAAAGAGCAACCAAGAACCCACCCACACAAACCCACCTATCCCACCATTGCTGAACCCTTCTACCATCACATGAACAGCTGGAGTTACCTCCCAGAGATGATTGGAATAGTTTAAGCTGAAGGTCCTTGAGCAGGGAATTTAGAATGCTACAAGGCTCACCATGTAAGAGCATTGTAGTCCCAAAGGCACAGCTGCTGTGGTGCTCTCAACAGGAAGGAATATATTGGTGGCAAAATTGGTAACAGCTTTGCTTAAGATGCTCTTGCAGTGCAAGAAGGGCTTTTATCAGATTCTGAGCACAAGTTTTATCTCTGTCTGAAGGCTCCAGTGCCCTCATGCCATCAGGGAAATTATAATAATTCTATATACATATGTTTTCAGTGTATTAGAATAAATCCTCTTTTTATTCAAGCCACTTATGCTGCAGTAAGAGGAGACATTTAAAAAATAAAGGAAATACACGAAGTGGAGTATGAGCAGCTCCTCCTGCTTTCCTGCCTCTTCTTAGCAAAGCAGGCATAGTATTCTCTGCTTCCTCCTGTGCACAGACCACTGCCCCATTTTGGATGGAAACATCACCATGACAGGGGAGAGGGCACTGTGCATGGATCCGAAAGGGGTGTGTTAATCCAGTTCTTCAGAAGAGTGTGGAAACCCATCCCAGACTACTTCAAGAGCAGAATGCAGCCAGCCAGTTCTGAAAAGAAAGAAGTTAGCAGGCCCTTGCAATTCAATCACCAGTGTGCATTGCAGTCTCCACCTTTTTTTGTTTTTCGTTTTTGTTTTTTTTTCTGAAATACAGAGAGAAATCCTGGTCCTACCAGATGCTATAACTCAATAGAAGTGATAGATCAATTTTGACCTGACAAAGGTCTTTCCTAAGCAGGAAATAAATGGGTGCTTTTGGAAAACACTGATGGTAATTTGACCTCTCATTCTTATAATTATTTGCCATTCTACAGAAACCTGAGACTCTTTACACCAGCTACTGGAAGGACAGTATTCTCTAGAAGTGAGCCAATCAGCCAAGACTTCAGCAACACAATGCCTTGCTTTTCAACTTTTAGAGGTGTTTATGTTCTGAAAGATATAAAGGGATTTTAGCAGTTGCAGGGAATGTGTATTCAAATCTAAGGACAGAGACCAATTGGAAGATAGAAGCCTGATGTAAAATAAATAAATAATAGATCAAACCCCAGTGCACAGCCAGTCTATAGATGCCACTGAAGCACAGTTCAGAGTAATTATAGTGCCTAATTGCTCTGCAAAGCAAAAGTCCTCTGTGCAGCACTACAGGATGAAGAAAATTAGAGGTGAAAGCTCATTTCTTTAAAAGTCAAGCCTAAATGACATCTCTTACAAACTCTTAGCCACACATTGGTATTACAGTCTGCCCAACTGACCAGCTTAAGCTGCTCAGCAGGATCTAGCTTCTGCTTCTGCTGCAGAAGGCTTTCCTCCCTTGCAAACGAGCAGGAATTAGACTTTACTAAAGTCACTAAAAATTTGTCAGTGTTTACTAAGATATTTGCTAAGGCTTCAGTAAAATTTCCTAGCCTCTAGATGAAGCAGAGAGTATGCCTACACACAACTTTAAAAATCTGCTCCGGGTAATAAAGCACAAATCTCTCTAACCCTGCAATTAATGTGTGGGAGATGCTGGTCTAGGACACATTAAAATGTAAGTTACCTGAATTTGCATTCAACTCTTCTAGGTGGTCAAATTTACCTGGACACTCTTCCAGCTGAGAATTAACACAGGACAGGGGTTGTTTTTCAAAGTTATTTGTTTTCTGCTTCTGCTGTTTGTGTTCCATAAATTAATGTGCAGAAAACAGCATTAAGTATTCTCCAAAATACTGTTGGAAGAGTGTTTCTCTTCTCATTTCATGCCTACTCATGCAGAGGACCTCCTGCTATGCTGTAATTTCACTAATCAGATGTAAGTAAACAGAACAGAGAGGAAGGCCTGCCAAAATCAAAGACAACCTTTTCTAAAAGCGTGTAAGAACAAACAGGGTAAACTCAGGGGGCTGGAAGGTCTGCTTCAGAGGATGGCAGATCTTCATATCATACTAAATTCTCTGTATGACAGTGATGGATGCTGCTTGTTGCAGTCGACAGATTCATTATATTTCAGATAATCTCCTTTCCTGCATGCTGATGGTTTTTTACTCCTCTGGAAACACCTATCAAATTGTGCTGACAGGTAAAGACCTGACAGGTAAAAAACCTAAAGGGGATAGGATTTACCGTACTTGTTGATCATATAAACAAGTCTTGCAAAATAAAGGTGCGTTACGATTGAGCTTATTTATTAGAGTTGTAATAAAATCTGTCCTGGTGTCTAGCTAAGAAAGTTGATTTAGTATTGTGTTCATTTATTTCTTAACTAAGCTGAAATATTTGTTTTCTGAGGATAGAGGACTGCCAGGTGACCCCAGCAATAACCTGGGACTGCAAACCTGAATTCAGATCCCAAGCCATAATGACCTCAGCTAAACTGCTGAGCCTGGTTTCACCATTTATGAAAATGCAGTTTGCTACTTGCACATAAATTGTGTGGTGACAATTACTAAGAGCTGCAAGTCACACATGTGCTAAAGTATTAGAGACATATAAATGCTGCTATGTCTGTAACTTTATTAAAACAGTCGAATTCTGGACCCACCTCAGCTTTTGGGATGATCTGAGCAGACTTTGAAAATGAGAAAGATGTGCAATATTTTTTTATGCTGAATGCCTAATTCAAGACATTCATCATCATAGTAGCTTTCAACACTAAATCCGTGTTTTCAATCCAGTCATTTTAACCTGGGATCAAGTTTTTGGTGCTGAAAAATGATCTGACTACAAGACAACTTCAGTAATATTATCAAAGCACATAAATATCCAAATTCCACTAACATTGGAGAGTCCTAATTTCTAACATTTCAGGTCTTTCTCAACATAAAAGCAACATGACATAACCCTCTTGATCTTTTGCACCACAGGAATTCAGGGGATGTCCAGTCAAAACCTGAGGGGTCAGCTCAGGACTTATTCCTCTGAGATGCTTCACTTTTTCTCATGCACTGGACACAAAGTTTAGAGACCTAACCTGGCTGACAAATCCACTCTCTTAGACCTTTGTGATTAGGTGAATACTTGACTTTCTTTTGAGCCCTCTAACCTGGAAGAAGTTTGGAGCAGAGGTAGTTTTGTACCTATCTATGGTCCAATAGAAGGCTCCAAGCTCCTGTGAAATTCCATGGTTTTCTGTCTTCCAGAGTAAGGGTATCTTAGGATACCTTAGCCTCAAACAATTCTTATTCTTCTGTAATTTTTGATTGCAGCTCCTCACTACTTTAAAATTTTCATTATGTTTTGTGAAGCTTTTGTGCTCATATTAATAATCCACAAAAAAAGACAAGACCCAAAATTATACTGATTAAAGACAATCATGAGAAGGTTATGACATCTACCCTGAGGAGTATACCCTGGGAAGGCCTCAGTGGGGTTTCTTAGGTTTGTGTTTGTTGACTTTTTCTCCATTTAAATTCATATTATCTGAAACATGGCCTTGCCCATTACTTTACCCTCCAGACACTATTAATCTTTTAATATTAATCCTTTTATATTTAAGACATTTTGACTTTAACTCTGCCTAAGTATCAATACACATCCAAGGAGACTGGCCTGCATTTACACATCTATGTGTTGGTCATATGCTGTGTTTTCTGGAGGGAGCTTCCTGGCAGTGATGGCAGTGAGGTGGGAATTGTGAGGACAATCTCAGGCACCAGTCTTCTTGCAAGGAGTAGAAGGAAACTGAGCTAAACACACCTTTGGTAGTCTGTCGTGTAATCCTTTCCACCTGTGAACAGTGAATCACACAGCTGAACTCCCCATACTTAAAACAATAGGGAAAAGCTAAAATTACAAGAAAATAAACATCTACAATAAATAATTTCTGCTTTCTCAAGTGTGCAATAAAGCTTTCCCTCATTTGTCTCAGACTTCCCTGAAGGCCATGCAAGGGTTGTTGGTAGCTTTCATTACCTGTAAGTGGATGTCATCCATTGTCACAATTTTCTGTGTCCCAGAGCTCTGCAGCTCATCCTGCAAAGGGAAATCTCTTGTCCAAGCTGAAGAGCTGCACCTCTTGGCCACTCTCACCTTCCCAGGCACAGACAGGTCTCAGCTGCAGGGAGTTTTATCTCCCATGTAATCTCTGCTCTACAGGAAAAGTGGGTACTGCAACTAGAGCATGCACGAGGTTTTAAAATCTTTTTGGAAACTAATACACCCCTTATATAAAGCTGCTGATTACAATGACGCCCCCCATGGCCATACAGAACTGTGGATACAATTTCATTTATTAAGGATGTGTGAAAAGAAAGCAAGCAAATATGTTTTAAGGTGGGAGAGAATAGAATGGCTAGAAGTATCCAAGTCCTGGGCATGTAGTACATGAAATAATAGCATTATTTTATTCTCCCTCTCCTCATAACTTCTAATTAATTCACTTTTTTGGATATTTTCTGAGGGCAGTAGTTTTGTTCCAGCAGCTGTTGCACTTCCAGTGTTTCATCCTTCAGTAGTAACAACCCCTCCCTCCATAGGTGAGGTCAGGATTGTTCTTTCACACCTCCATTGCTGTACTTAATCTATACTGAATTCTATTTAAAAGGTTTTTTCCTGTACCTGCTTTGTGGAGCTCTTTGCTGATGGTCTGTCCTGTCACTGTAAGCAAAGCTTTGCCAGGCCATCCATCACCATGTTTGCAAGCAGAGATATCAGTTCCTGGCATCTTCCATAGCCCAGTCAAGCTGCAGAGTCAGAGACAGTAACATTTTATTGTCCCATTGCCTTTGCATTTGAATTTTTAGTGTACTCATGGGCAAATACGCTAAAACTCCCCTCCAGACCTAAGAATCTCAGTTCGTTTTTAGAAATATCACATCTTTCTGTGTGGAGCCAGCATGGCTACAGAGCTTGCAGTAACACTTCACAAAAATGCCACTGACTGACACCACCAATTCTACCCCTGTGTGAAAGCATCATTAATATCTCACACCACTTTCCTGCTTATCATTACATTTCTGACACTAACACATGCACAAAAATAAGTAGTCTGCACTCATACATAGAGAAAACAAATCCAGAGTGAATCATATTGCCTTTTCTGAGTTACCTAACCCTCAGTGTCAGAAAACAGCTTTGGACTGACAGAATTATATATGAGTCTTACAGAATATGTCACAAATTGTCTCTTCACAATACCCAGTTTTCTTCTGAAGAATTTCTTCAACCTATTAAAGGTTTACTGACTTTTGGAAAACATAACAGAAAATAACTAGAGAGCAATCACATTCCTCAAGGGCTTGACATGATGGCCTCTGACTTTGGATATCATGTCAGATATCGGATGAGCACAAAAACCACCACAGTTAAAACCTATTTTAAAGAAGTTAAAACCTCTTCATCAGTTTCATTACATAGAAACTTAGACTTCATTTGGACTCTTATGATCCACTGAATGAGTGAAAGCAAAGGGATAGAGAGAGATGCCAGCAAAGAAAACTTTTATGAAAGAATTCCATACACCGGCAGAAATCTTCCTAAACTTTGCACTCCAGCTCACACAATTCAGTGTTGGGTAGTGAAAAGTCTGACCATTTTACTTATCAATTGCTATCGATGATCTGATTTAAGAATATTTGTGTCTTTCTCAATTAGTATTTTTGCTTTGAGTATTCTGCTATGCAGCTCTAATGCTTTCTTTGTTATGAAAGAGCAGATGACCCACACTTTGGTCCAGATAATAAGAAGACAGTTTCTATTTAAGGGACTGTGTGGATGATACAAAATCCCCAGGAAAATATCCTTGGGATTCTCTCCCCTGAGAGACAAAGAAAATTCCTCTCAGATGAGATAATTCCCGCCACGAAGACCCCTTATCACTTAAGATTTTTATTGGTGTTTAAGTTAGCATAGTGATTGGTTTCTTTTTAGAGTGTTAAGTGAAATATAATTGGATATTGTGTTTAACTAGTAGCTTCTTATTGGTTATTTTCTCAATCCTCCTGAAAGGTATAAATATCCCTCCCTACCTGAAATTAACGGACTTTGTAGCTAGAATCCCCTTCGAAGAATAAACTGTCTTTGGAACAATTCAGCTACAAGTCTCAGTCTTTGTTCCTCACTGGCAGGTAGCCAAAAGAGCTACCTGAACCCCTCTTAGCTATCTGGGTTCAAGTAGCACCTTAGGGCTAGCATAAACCCTAGCCCTGACCAAAGCTACAGGACTGGATATCCCTAATTACTTTCTGCAAGATCCCATACATTACCACTATGAATGGAGAGGGAGGACAAAGCAAACTGAAGGTTAGCAGCTTTTCATACTCTTTGAGATTTCAGCTCAAAGTATTAGAAAAGCATTATTTTTCATGAAATCAGTGTTCTAGCATAGCATGTTTTGAGCTGTTGATGTAAGTTAAATCTGATTCACTCAATTTCTTATTACAAGAAATTACAGTACAGATACCGTGAGACAGAAGCACATCTGGGAATCTATGATCCCTCTTCAAAATTCCCTTCAATATCCCATCTCAGTACAGTATTTGCTCACTGATCCAAAGACCCTGGGTAGTTACAGTTTGGTAGCCTTACGTGTGAGGCACAGATGAAGAGAAATAAAACCTGTAAGAGGTGATACCACTCTCCCAGCTTTCTGACAGGCTACAGACTCTCCTTTGTAAATTATTTTTAAAATAAGAGATTGGGTTTAAGACTGTCCAGTTAAAAATAGAAAGGAAAATAACAACATCTGAGACAATGGTACTCACTTACCTCTGCTTGATTATTGCAGCTGATTGTTTTACACTGCGAAGTACCACTCAAATGGGAAAGGCTAACTAAACTTCATTCTGGTATTTTAACAACGTTCACACCACTGAAGTGATGATACAACTCCTGCTCAAGCTGGAGCTGACCTAGACCTTCTCTGGCTTGAACTGTTCATCAAATCATCAAATGAACCCTGACCTGGATCAGTTGCCAACTGTTATGAACACAACAGGAAAAGTGGAAAACCGGCTGAAGCAGGAACAGAATTTTGCCACCTGACCTTTGAAAAATTAATTTCAAAAAGCTTAGGTGAGGGGTTCTGCTCTTGAGGGGAGATCTTTGAGAAGGAAAGTGGAGTAATTCTGGATGGGAAGTGCCTGGCATCCACAGAGGGAAAAAAAAAGGAAATAATGAAAAATACATCTAAAGGCGTGAAGGTCATACAACTGCCTTTGTCTCACTTTTCATAAAACTTGCACTGGTGCAGGTGAATTTGACCCTTCAATTGTTGTAGGCTGCACATTGATGATTTGGGAAATTTTAGCTTTCTTGAACATCAGACAGCAATTTCTTTAGTCTTAGCTTAGCAGTCACATGCAACCATATCTTCATCCCATTTTGCAGCACTACATACTGAAAGAAGAAAATCGGTTCATACAAGTTTGAATTCTCTTTCCCTCTGCTCTCCACAGAAGCATTTAGTGGCAACATTGTATAGGTTTACTGTGAAGAATCACAAAAGTGTCTGATTTGCCCCTCCTGTCCCCTACCCCAGCCTATCAGGCAGACTTTGTATGTGGCAGCTGCTTGCTGATGATGCTGGAGGTGAAATGAGGAGGAAGGGTGAGCTGCAGATTATTAATCCATTTCCATACACAATTATTCTAAACAAGAAACCAAGATGAACACATTGCAAGTCAGGAAAATAATATCTTTTTCAAGCCTATATTAAAGCCCTCAATGGAGTATGGTTTTCAGGATGAGCACAAAAGTCTAATTAATTTCCCAATAGAAATCATTCCACCTGTGCTGATGTGAATGCTCAGACTTTAGCACAGGGAAAAAAACTCAGAAAAGAGACAGTTCACTAACCTCTTCAGCTTTAGATGACTACCATGAAAAACCCCTGGATACCCCAATAACTTTAAACTGCTACATCTACATTGATGTTAAAGTGTAGATATATATATGTCATAGAATCAAAAAATGGTTTGGGTTGGAAGGGACTTAAAGTACATCCAGTTCAACCCCCTGCCATGGGCAGGGATGACTTCCACTATCCCAGGACGATCCAAGCCCTATCCAGCCTGCTTTGGACATTTCCAGGGATCCAGGGGCAGTCACAGCCTCTCTGGGCACCCTGTGCCAGGACCTCATGACCCTCACAGGGAAGAATTTCTTCCGAATATCTAATCTAAATTTATACTTTTATATTAGTGTAATATACATAAACAAAATATTTTGGCTTTCACAAGCTTGTAGTTCACCAAGGGGAGCATTCTATTTTTGTGCTGTGAAGTCATGCAGCCTTGGAACCAATTTCAAGTCAACTGCTCATGACTGCAGTAACGCTGGTACATCAAAGATTAATATCTAGTAGTAACTTGTATTTCCTTATGTAGTTTAATGACAGCACCTCAGAAATAAGCTTCACAAAGTTATCTGACTGGCATCAGTTGTCCTAAGAGCTGTATTTTCTGCACCTTCAAGGCTTTGTTGTCTTCACTACATTTTCCTCTTTTTGATGAAACCACAGCACTATTTAGGGTTCAGCTTCTGTGATTTCTCCTGCACCTTGTTCCTTCCCAATGAGTATGGCTTTTTATTTCAGCTTTCTTCTTCTCAGTGACCCTCCAGAAGGAAAGACTCCCTGTTAAGAACAGCGTGTACCAGAATTAAAAACACAAAACAAAAGCAGAAGAGTTTTGTTCATGCAAAGCTCTTTGCTCCCCTGAGTGTTGCTTGCATTGTCAGAGATCTGTATTGCTCGAAGCTGGCCTCAAAACAGAGCAAAGATCATTTTGATAAAAGGACTGGAATAGGCTGTCCGGTCACACTGCCACTTTTGCAGCAAAGCAACATGATTTTTTTTTCAAGTGTCTGAATAAGAAATAATGACATTTCAAAATCAAGCAAAAACAATATCTTACAGGGTTTTGTATGCAGTCCAGTGAACAGGGCTTACTGATTAGGATGAAATGCAGCCCATAATGTCTTATCTTTGGGATAAAAAAACACTTGTTCTTGTCCTTTTCATGCATCTATTTTGGGAGTTCTTTAGGGTTTGGGTTTGTTTGGTTTGAAGGGTTTTTGGTCTGTGGGCTATCACTTTCCTCAACGACTTGAGACAGGGAAACCAGCTGACATAAAACTCCAACTTTTACTCTAAGGCATTTATCAGTACAACTTTAATATTTCTAATTTGAGGGGTTTTTTTAAAGTGGAACATCTTAGGAAACATACAACACAGTCTTTGAACATGTCTGGTTTGTGCTCCTAAATACTGAGCTGCCAAGCCAGAAAAGGCAATGTTTAACCATTGTCCATTCCTGTTTAGAGCAGAGCATACTGATGGGCACAGGAGTAGCACAGGGAAACAGTATTAATTCTCAATGAATTCACATTTTCCTTTTCCATGGTAAAGTTTCTCAGGTTGTCTGCATGAAAAGGTTCTCACTTTCTAGGCTTTTGCCTAGCTGGAAAGAGCTGGATGATTTTGTGGCATTCAGAAATAGGGAGTGTAAGCCAATAAGCATTTGGATTTGGATATAAAGACACAGAGAAAAGGAGCAAAGCAGAAAATAGCCAAAATCAGCAGCAACTATTATTTCTCCTTGGTTTAGAACAGCGTTTAAACAAGAGGGGTTTTTTTATAGGGCTTGCAACTACAGTTCCATTCTGATTCAGAACTTTGGGAAAGCATATGTGAATGAAAAGGCCTGGGCAGAAGCTGACACACAGGAGGCGTTGTCTGAACATGAGGAAAATCTTTTTCACTGTACAGGTGACCAAGCACTGGCACAGATCACTCAGAGAGGATGTGAAATTCCAATATTTGGAGTTATTCAAACACCATCTAAATGTGATCAAAGGCATTGTCCCACAGGTGACTTTTTTGAACAGGGCGTTGGACTAGGTGACTTCCAGAGGTTAATTCAAACTCAGCCATTCTAAGGATTTTAATCACTACCTTGTTTTTACCAGGTTAGAGTAAATTAGCGAAAGGCTCTGCTATTTATCAGTAATCAGAGGGAAGAGATTTGAACACAACCTGTTTTATACCAGAGTTAGGACAAAGATGATGTCAACAGACACTATCAAGGATAGTTTGAAAACAAAAGATGAAAAAACTGCAGAAGAGCTCAAGTTAGTGAAAGTGAGAGTAGTTAAGTTTAGTAGAAGGGGTTTCTTGTGAGGTTTTTTCTTCACTCCTTTATCATTATTGTTTTACTGTCATTTGGTATCTTTATGGTAAACCTTCACAGTACAAATGTAAAACACTGTGTTTATCAGACTGAGTAGTTCTTATGATTCATTAACAGGGCTATACTGTCTTTCACAACACAGTAAATATGAGAACAACCAAAGAGGAAATTATAATCAGTCTTCTATTATAGGACAAGAATTAATTTTGTTTCTGAGTCAGATTGCTGTTTGTCAGAAATCTGGTATTTTTTCTATGGCAGGTTAGGAAATAAAAATAAAAATGTAGAATACTGTCAGAGGCTCCAATTCCAAACTACATTGTGAGCCCATGGTACCTCCTCCTTCTGAGAAATAGTGAAGCATTTGTACATTTAATTTTAAGAAAGAGAGTAAGCCCTTTATAACTGATGGCTCTGTTTCAAAAGTATTTTACTATTATGTTACATTATGGCTTATGTTTTCCTGCAAAATGCATGGAAATCAGCAAAACCTCTATGGAGTAAAAACTTTCTGATTAATCCATCACTTTAATGCTAATTTCTTTCTTAATAGTAATGTGTGCTGGAATAGAATTATAGGCAGCTATGCTTCATTATCTAATCGAGGTTTAATCATCTTATTATCTAATGACCTAATTGCAATAATCAGTAAGCAGTTCCAAAAAATTCATTACCACTTGCAGAATCACATCTAAGTGCCTACATTTCAGAAGCACAGTTGAGAAATCTTCTTAGTGTAAATTACCACAGAATAAGCCCAAGAATCCTACATAAGTTTGCTTGTTATGATGTTCTTGTAGGTGACTGAAGCATGGCACTAGAAGACACTGATTTGGTCTCGTCCAAGGAAATTAATCTTACAAGTCTCCTCTTAAGGTAGAACTTAGTCCTTTAGGTTCAGGACAATATTTAAATTTTAACTTTAAATTAAACATATAGGAAAACAAACATCCAAGATCCAACCTGTTTTGTAGATAATTCAGGTATTTGAATCCACAGTTTTTGGGGAGCAACTCAAGCAATGTTGCAATACTGGAGGCCTTTCTAAGTGTTCTTTGTGTTTCTAAACTTGTCTTAGAGCCTTCTTTGATTGGTGTAATATTTGAAAAAGGGGGTTGCTGCTTGTAATTTCCATTTAAAAAAATATCAATGACAAAACAAAGGCCACCTCTAAACAAAGAAAACAAATACTTCCTCTTTTACACAGACTAATAAATCCACATTTACAGTAGTCTGGATGCCAGCAGCCAATAAAACATTCTATTTCCTGGACTTAAACTCCATCAGCATACACTTCTCAAATTCCAGCAAACTGTGATTGAGTTGAATGTAAAAGAAAAATGAAAACTTTACATCACGCAGACATTATACTTCTGACTGACTAAGAAGAATGACTGCTGACAGCTTGGAAGCAGCTGCTCATTACAGTGACTTAAGAAACTGAAATATTTCAGTGGGAGAAGTGTCCTTCCCTACAAACAAGCACAGCCATTTCGTGTGCAATTTTAATAAGGCTCATTATGAGTGTGAGGGATGTAAGAATGTGATTGTATCAAAGGCAGGAGGAGTTTAGTCAGGCTTTAGTATAATGTTAAAAGTTAAATCTATTCTGTATGTTCCATTTTCTTCTATTACTCTTATTTATAAGTAGTGTAAGTGGACCTATGGAAGCTTACTCAAAATTACACAAGCTGCTTCAAAGTACCTCACCACAATGCAGATAGAAGAGCTACTGTTTATGAAAGAGATTAAGTGCAAGACATCAAAAGTGTCAATGGATTTGATGTCTGTGAGATGTTTGAAGCGAATAATCACATTTAAGACATTTCTGAATCTTTCCTATGCTTCGTGAGAATGCAAAAGGAGCACAAAGTGAAGCCCATGATCTCTTTTGTAGATCTTGACTGCTTTCCATTGAGATATACAGTTCTGAAGAATACTGGTTGTGCAGATTTCATGAATACTGCACCACTTTCTTGTCAGATAAATCTGAAATTCTTTCAGTATTTATTTTACATGTCTAATGCCAGGCAGAACAGGACTACGCTGACCAGCATAAGCATTTGCAAATAAATGTTTCATAAAAGGAAAATTAACAGCAGTTCTGCTTTGAGTCAGAGTAGAATACAGCAGAATCCAAACTGCATTTCTCATCCAGGATGAGGCCCTGAATATCATCACCCTGTTAGATATCATCATGTCATTACAGAAGTCAGAAGAGTTGGAGGTCAGGGTACTATGGCAATCAATAGAAGAATAGGTGGAGGGAAAACAACTTCAGAAAAGTACTTCGAGTGAGCATGTGCTAGCCTTCAAATAATGTTAATTAAAACAATTACTGTAGCAGAAATGTATTTTAGAAATGCTGAGGACAGGAAGTGATTGTTGCTCAAATTGATTCAGTAATTCTTAAAAGACTAAGAGCAGCTATAGAAGCAGGCATTTCCCTAGAGATATCCTTGGAGACCAAGCACTTAAATCCATGACCCTCATTTGGTGCATGCAGATACTCCCAACATTAACATTAGCAGGATATATAAGTAGTTCAAATGTGTGGCCTTAGTCTAACAGGACACAGGACTTCCAAGCTCTTGGGTTTCCCAGGAGAGTTGGCCACTGCATCACTATTAACTGCGTACCAGGAGAAACATTGTTCTTATAATCTGACATCTGCAGAATCTGAAATTCTACACTTCCATTAAAGGCAGGACTTCACGGAGAAGTGGCAGACATCTATTCACTTGGATTGTGAATTATCTTCATGGTTTCCATTATTTCTAAAGTTAAGTCACCCATTATAAATAATTTTTTATGCCTGTAAAGTAAATGTGTTGCTGAATCAGCCTGCCACTCCTGTGCTACTTGATCCGAGCTCAAGGTGATAGATGGTGTCCTCAGAACCTGCCAAATGAACTGCAGCCTTGTTGTTATTCCCCATCCATCATATCAACAAAATAATTCTTCAGGGTAAGTGTCAAAGAAGCATCTTCAACACGTACAAGTATCTCTGTAAGCAGCAATATGGTCTGTGCTCAAGTGATCTTGCTCTAGACAAATTATCACCGTCACTAAAACCTCCTTTCTGCTAGTTTTGGGAGAGGCAGTTTTGCTTTAGGTGTAACTGAGCTGTGTGATGGGAGTGGTGTGGAGCCCCTGCTGCAGAGTTCACTTTTCCAGGCCCTGGCAGGTGGTATCTGCAACCTTCCCAGGACCTGTCAGCATTCCCAGCCTTAGCAGACATGCCCTGTAATCAAATACAACTGATATTTAATCAAATTACTCTTTTAAAGGAGAAAGAAGGAAACAGGGATAAAAAAGTTATGCTGAGACTATGACAGAACAAAAACATACATTGAGTCCTAATTTCTGTGAAGCCTTAGTAAAGTGTTCTCAGCATCTTTGTGATCTGCTTCTCCTTTTAAAGTTCCCACACTTCCAGAGTTCCTTCCTGTCTCCTTTTTGTAATTTTGGAAAAAGACTGTTAAAAATAGCTATCTCTTACAGTGATGGATGAATTTGGCAGGAATTCTGAAGGACACTTGTTTCATGAAGTCTCATTTAAACATGACAATTAAAAAATGTGATTTCCCTTCTGTCTGCCTTCACTTTTGATAAGTTATCTGTAACGGTGCAGGAAAAGGTGTTAATTATTCCCCATTTTTGATTGGGCAGCGTTTCTTTTCATGGGCCAGTAACTGTTTTTTACAATAGCACAAGAGATTATTAACATACCATAGCGTTTTTCCTGCAGTAAGTGTTTTTGCATCAATCTTACTTCTTAGATTTTTTAAGCTTGTTACATTTCCTGCAAGTTCCCATGAAAGAAAAACAAAAACAAAAACCCAAGACAACAAAACCAAACAATAAAAATAAAATAAAATAAAATAAAATAAAATAAAATAAAATAAAATAAAATAAAATAAAATAAAATAAAATAAAATAAAATAAAATAAAATAAAATAAAATAAAATAAAATAAAACAACAACAACAAAAATTAAGAACAAAATAAAACCCAAGTCTGATGACATTCATGACAGTTCACTGCCTCTACTTTAACTCTCCAAACACGATCTATTTTGTTGGATAAAAGTGTACACCTCAGCTACCAAATTAGGCTTTTGCTGGAATATATTGAATCCAAAGTCCTTTTACTTCTGTTGGGGGTTGGGATTTTTCTTTTCCTTGTTAGGTGTGGAATTTTTCCCATTGAGTTGCTAAGAAGCACTGATGGCTGGGTGCTTGAGATGTTGGGAAGGGGGAACCCCTCTGGTTTTTGGGAGTTTCTCTCGGAGGGAGGGGCAGAGACAGAGAGATCAGCAGCAGGTAAAAGGAGAGCAGGAGCAGCTGCTCTCTCTCGCTCGCTCTTGGCTCTGCAGGAGGAGGCCGCTGCTGCCGCCACAGCCCAGCCAGAGCTGCCTTTGTTCTGCTGCTGGGCCCCGCGCCCCTGCCCGGCCAGGCTCCCTGCCGTTCCCGCTCGGTGCCCCTCGAGCCCTGCAGGGCACCGGGCCCGGCCCTGCCCCAGGGCTGTGAAGCAAAGCCTCTCTTTGCCATCCCTTCCCGCCCGGGCCCGGCCGCCATCACCGCGCGCCGCCCCAGCCCCGCCACAGCGCCCCCTGCCGGCGCGGGGATCAGCGCCCCTGCCCCGCCCGCCGGGAGCCCCGCGCCCCCTGCCGGCCGTGCCGGGAACTGCCCCGCGGGGAGCGCGCCCGGGCCGGGAGCGCTGGGCTGGGCTGGGCTGGGCTCTGCTGGGGGCTGGTGCCGCGGCTGCTGCTGCTGCTGCTGCTGGGCTGGGGATGCACACCGGCACACAGCTGCCGCTCCTGCCCCGCAGCTGCGCCTCAGAACCACACATTTCAAAATCGTAATAACTGGGAGGGTGGGGATTTCCATTTTCCATTCCAAGGGAGGGCCCTGATTTCCCTAGCAGACACCTGTATTTCCAAACCAAGACATCTTCCCGAGGCCTCTTTACGTAGATCAGACAGAAGAAATACAAGGCCTGAGAACAGGCTCATTTGGAAGGAAGTATTCTACTGACCGGCAAATACTGTGTATTTTTTTCCTTTGGCCTCTCCATGAAAAATTATTACACCAGCCCAACGTAAAAAAAAAAAAAAAAAAAATAAAATAAAATAAAATAAAATAAAATAAAATAAAATAAAATAAAATAAAATAAAATAAAATAAAATAAAATAAAATAAAATAAAATAAAATATTGAAGAATGTTTGTATGATAAGGCTGTAAAAATGTTACTGAAGTTATCAATCATCATTACTTAAAGTCATTACTTGGGCCTGAAGAATAAAAGCACTTTATTTTCTGCTACACCATTTTCTTTTCTTCCCATGTGTTTTCTGGAATGGTCTTCTGGTAAGGTGCTCCTGCAATTATGTGAGGCATTAATTGCTGGGCCTTGAAATACTTTGATCAGGATGAAGGCACCCCTCAGAGACTTATCCCACAAAATAAATCACAGCAACAAAGTAAACAGATCATCAGGAATTAGACCCGTTCCTGTTTCCATGGCCAGAGTGGTATACTACATCCTACAAATGCTACCATCACACAGAGGATAAAAATTAGACAGTGGGGTGGTAACCCCAGTGCTTCACCTTGATCCTGACAACAAATTGAAAGTCTAAGGTAAGTGCATTTCTTTTGCTTATGACAAACGTGCACAAACATTCTCTCACAATGCTGGACTAAGCTTCACTGGGGATGTGAGCCCCAAATCCACTTGTTCAATTTTCCATGGTTTTCACTGCCTCCGAAAGAGCAATGGATCAAGATGCTCCTGCTCCCTGTTCCAAGCCTAATCCCCAAGTGACTTTGCCTGTAAGACTCCATTAACCATGATTTATGGCACAAAATGGAAAACCAGAAAGCATATTAATTTTTTACAGCTGCTGCTCTGTGCTTTAAGCAAAAGTGCGGTGTAAAGCTTTACTTTATGCAGCATAAAACTTTTGCCCTCTGTGAAAATATTGTCTGTATTGCTGTAGGGCTCTTATATTTTTAAATATTTTTGTGGTAATACTAACAAACACAATGCGGCTTTAAAGCCAAAACCCTCCTTATTTTACCTGAGAGGAACTAATGTTACAGTTCAGGAACTAGTTTCAAGGAATTCAGCACAGAAATAACAATTTTGTAGATTCATATGTATTATGGGAATCTTTGGGAAAAGTAGGCACCTGAAGCAATCTTTTGCTGATTACCAAACTAACAGACTGCTCTCAGGTTCTGCACATCTAAAAATCTACCAGAATGTAATATTTAGCATAAAAAGCAGAATTTGGGTGAGAATTGTGGCTGACATTGTAGTCCTGAGGCCCCAGGTCACAGCAGAACACCAAGAATGATCCATGGACAAACTGAGAACCTTCTCACATTGAATGGAAGGAGCAGAGAAGAAACATTTTGATAATTAAATGTGATGTCTTAAAGTGCTGTAATAATTGTAAATGTAGGTCTGTGACCATGGTGGATTTTTGTTGTCAGCGAAGAAAGTCTATTCTTATTGATTTGGTTTTATCCGTAAAATTATTTGATTAGTTCCTTACCATAACAATCAAATAAGCAAAATAGAAATCCTCATGCTATTCTTTCCACCCCCACAGGAAAAACACAACAAAAACACCCGAACTCTAACAACTCCTATTCTCAAAATTATTCAAGTCCTCATCTTGGGAAGAATGAAAAAATATATAGGGGGCAAACCACAAGCTCCTGTGTACAGAACAACTCTCCTCCTCGCACACCCTCTTTTCTTTCACTCTGACAACTTAGAGAGGCAAATCAGTCAGTTTACCATCTCTAAAATAGTCTTTCTCCAGTTCACTAAGGGAGACAAGTCTCTCTCATTAGCCTATGGAGACTTATCCACAAAAAAACTGTTCTCTCATGGCATTTAATTTTCATTAATAACAGCTGCCCAAAAATCTGCTATTGCAAAGCCCCTCCCATTTTTTTCAGCCTTCCCACAGTGGAATTCATGGGCCATGTCAACCCATGGGGTTTTATTTTAAGAACGAGCAGTTCAGAGCTAAGTTCTCTTCATCTAACTCATGAAATCATCTTCAGCTCTGGAAATAGAGATTCTTCTACTTCTTCCCTCTTCATCACTCTTCTCTCTCTCTGTTCAAACTTCTCCTACTTCAACATCTGCTTACTTCAACATGAATGTCTTTGCTCTTGTCTACAGTGTGAACACTTCATCCACCCTGTAGGCATTCCACATGTTACAGGGGGAAAAAAAGAATCCAATTTATCAGTTATATCTTCTCCATAGATTACAGGATATCAGTCCAAGATACCTTCTCATCCCTCTCCCATCTTGGACCTAACTCTTCTTGCTTGTCTGACATCTCCAAGCTGTCTGTGTGCTTGTCTTCATCTCTGTCTTTGTCTTTCACTCAAGAGAAAGAACAAAAGGTCTGCAAGTCTCATCCGAGCAGTGAAAGAGTTAATATCTCGCCCAAGGGCCTGCAGAGGGCCGTGTCATCCCTGCTGGGTCATGGCCAGGAGCTGGTTTTGGTGGGAAGTCCTTCGGCAGCAGCACTGGTGGCTGGGCCAGGCTAGCAGGGGCCCAGCCAGAAATGGCGCTGGTTGCTCTGGCTGCATTCCATTCTATTCCATTCTATTCCATTCTATTCCATTCCATTCCATTCCATTCCATTCCATTCCATTCCATTCCATTCCATTCCATTCCGTCCCGTTCCATTCCATTCCATTCCATTCCATTCCATTCCATTCCATCCCATCCCATCCCATCCCATCCCATCCCATCCCATCCCATCCCATCCCATCCCATCCCATTATCCCATCCCATCCCATCCCATCCCATTATCCCATCCCCCATCCCATCCCATCCCATCCCATCCCATTATCCCATTATCCCATCCCATCCCATCCCATCCCATCCCATCCCATCCCATCCCATCCCATCCCATTATCCCATCCCATCCCATCCCATTATCCCATCCCATTATCCCATCCCATCCCATCCCATCCCATCCCATCCCATCCCATCCCATCCCATCCCCCATCCCATCCCATCCCATCCCATCCCATATCCCATCCCATCCCATCCCATTATCCCATCCCATTATCCCATCCCATCCCATCCCCATCCCATCCCATCCCATCCCATCCCCATCCCATCCCATCCCATCCCCATCCCATCCCATCCCATCCCATCCCATCCCATCCCATCCCATCCCATCCCATCCCATCCCATCCCATCCCATCCCATCCCATCCCATCCCATCCCATCCCATCCCATTATCCCATCCCATCCCATCCCATCCCATTATCCCATCCCATCCCATCCCATCCCATCCCATCCCATCCCATCCCATTATCCCATCCCATTATCCCATCCCATCCCATCCCATCCCATTATCCCATCCCATCCCATTATCCCATCCCATTATCCCATCCCATCCCATTATCCCATCCCATTATCCCATCCCATCCCATCCCATCCCATCCCATCCCATCCCATCCCATCCCATTATCCCATTATCCCATCCCATCATCCCATCCCATCCCATCCCATCCCATTATCCCATCCCATTATCCCATCCCATGCCGTTTGGGCCAGCTCAGTTCCCGCTGGGCTGTGTGGGCCATGCTGGGCCGGCCTGGCCCAGAGCTGCTCCCGGGGCTCTGCAGAGCCCTGGCCTGGCCCAGGCTGGTGTCAGGGCAGGGTTTAATTGTGGCTAGATGCCAGCAGCAACATTTCAGCCGTGCCGTGGGCCTGCCTAGCCACACTGGGGGGAAAAACCAGCCCCACCCAGACCCTGCAGCAGTCTCCCACCCAGCTGGCCTGTTACCTGTATTCAAGCAGAAGAAAGAAGACAAATTCCTGGGATTTGTTCACTTTAAAATGTGCCTTCACAGAGGCATGTTCAGCTTTCTCAATGGTTTAACAGGCTGTGAATTCTAAAAGTTAATCCCTGATTGGTTTTTGTCAGACACAGAGGAAGCACACAGCACCTCCTCTAAAAAAATCACTTCTGTGGGTGCCTTCTTCCTTCCTCACTACATGTCATATGTGCAAAACTAGCAAACCCCTTAATCTCATTATGCTGTATCAAATTCCTGATTTCCTGTACAGAAGCAGAAAGATTCTATTATTCTGTGACTCACTGCTGGTTACCTGTTTGGTTTGAGAGTTAGTTTGGCCCAGTAGTTTCAACAAATCACCGTCTTCTTCAAAGCAGAGCACATACCATATATCTTCAAGGATTTCTGCATATCAGGCTGAGATTTTAAAGTTTATCTAGGAATCTAATTTTTTTTATCTTGATAGCAAGTTCTATGTGTGTGTGTAGGAAGAGGTGGGTGAACAGGGGTCCAGTATGAAGCATAATATGGCTTTAACATTGATTCTTTTAGCAAGAATACTTTGTATCTTCTATTCATAAGTAAAAATATATTGTTTTGTGAATAGAACATAATTATATTTTTGCGTGTGATTCCAGTTTTCACACAAATTCCAAGATCCTAATTTATTATCCACCTCAAAGGAATTCTCATCTGAATGCCATTTTTCTTCTACTTTTCCTGTCACTGAGCATCAGTCATAAATAAATTTCCTCTCATCACATCAGAGAATAAGGCCTCAAACTCAGCTGCAGCACACATTCCTGTTTGCAAGTCAGCTGATGCCAAAAAGCACCTTTGAGTGTGAGTTCAGTGTCATTTGCTCCTGGTCTAGAAGGACGTGAGGGTTTCAACAATGGCTGGTGCCTCATATCCTGAAAGGAGTAAATTAAGCTTCATCTTAAAAATAAATCCTGCCTGTTCTCCAGTTATTACCATTTATGATATACCAGTACACAGAAAAGCCAAGTAAGGCAAAATTTTTCACAGAAGATATAAAAAGAAAGGGGTTTTACATTTAGTACTCTCTGTCTGAACCTAAAAAAGATCTTGCCAGCTATCTTTTCCAGATCAGAGGAACACACAAAGCAATCAGCCTATGAGAGGTCATGCACAAAAACTTGTTCTAGACATAAGTAAGCACATGCCTTCCCTCTGGTGTGTGAGATAACAGTGGGCATGCACACAACAACAAGCATGCTTTGCCACATAGCAGTTAATTATTGGACATCATGTTTCTTCAAGAGGAGTCCCAAACACACTAACTATTTTCAGTGATGCATTTTCAACCGTAAAATCTGTCTTGAATCAGGGTCAGGAAAAGAAAGATACTCCAACAATCTAAACTTAATTTCAGGTACTATTCTGGAATTATTCCTAAGAGAGGATTAGAAACCTAGAAGGAGCTTTAGCAACTTGTGCTTCCTTACAAAGCTCATCACAGCAGGAGCTCTGCAGGATCCAGCAGGCTGCTTTCAGAAGCCACATCTGCATGCAAACAGTGTTACTCCCACAGCCTGTTCTCCTAGTCTGTGGAGTCAGAAATCCCATCTGGGACTTATAACTTTCCTGTTCCCCTGACACACTATTCTTAAATTAGGGATGTGTTTGCTTTGTAACATTTTCATTCCTATAGACAACTTCATAAGGATTATGGCTTTAGCTAATGCACAAAAAGTTTGAGATGAGAAGAAAAGGCATCCTGAGCACATAAGAGCAAACAGATGAGATGGGAAATGGTGTTCTTAGTACAAGATGAAATCCATGAGTTTTACAGGCTGAATGAGATTAAAAGCCCCACTTGGGTAGTGTCCTGTGGGCTGGAACATATTTTCCTAATAGAGAGATTGATTTAACTAGATTAATCAGGGAAGAAGGGAGGAAAAGGGAAGAAGGGAGGAAAAGGGACAAAGAAGATAAACCCCCCCAAGGTGTTTCAACTTATACTTAATACCCTAAAGACTCAGAAAATCCTGCAGAGGGAGGAATTTGTATGGCTCTCTTCCTTGACATATGGTCTCCAAATGTAGGGCATCTGGATTGTGGAGGTGTTATATCTAATTTTGTTTGGTTCTTATATCTCACAACATGAACTCAATGGGATATGATTTGCTCCTTAGGATGAAGCACAAGTTGCTAATTACTCAAGGTTGGCAAAAAGTCGTTGCTGGGGAGGAAGTTCCTTTTGCTGACACTCAGGTTTAGGTCCTGGAATGACTCTGACTAGAGGACCTAGCACAGCAGATCAGCTGAAGTCATGATAGGGCCAACCTTTTCCAACATTTTTTCCTGCACAGAGGTCACATGAACTCTGTTTTCTGGTGGCTGGATCAGTACAGCAAACAGATCCCATAAGTGGTTTCACAGGTCTTGTCTTCCTGTTTGCCCACAGAATCCCTTCTGGAGAAGGTTTGGGTTTTTTTTCAGCAGAGCAAATACTGACAGGAAGCTTTCTACAGAAAAGTAGACCATGAAGTCTTCTTAGGATGGGACTTATTTGATTACAATTGACTGAGTATTTTCTCCATACAGCTGATTTTTGTGCTGATTGTTGTCTCCAGCCATCACCATGCATGGATTATCCACTACAGGGAAGATAAAACCTGCAGAGCACAGCAGAGGCAGACATAAACTTCCATCTTCCTTCAGACATGTGCATAACCCACTGTAAAATATTAAAAAAACCCAAAAAAAAACCCCAAAAAAACAAACCACCAAAATCAAACAACAAACAAATACAAGCCAACAGAAGTAAGTAAGAATCAGAACAGACCTCAGCCACAAGACTTGGGCATTCATTCACTGTATGAGATAAAGGATAATTGGACCAACAGCTGTATCAAAGGCCATACTCACATTTTCACAGGTGTTACCAGAATTTTGCTGCAGAGCATTGCTGGGTGGAAATAGAATTAATTTTTTGTCCTCCCTCCAATGTATTTGTTAATGGTAAAGAAATATGTAGTTCCCTGACTCTCATATAAGTATTGAAGTTTTTATTCTAACACTTTGTGTTTCCCACTCTATGGCAAGCCATTTAAGGGAGGAGTTCCAGCCAGATGACCAGCAAGATGGGTGAAGAGCAAGATTGTGATAGATGCTGTTAAGGAATATTGGATAAAGGTCTGAAGCTGTCTGCAGTTAACAGCTTATCATTAGTTACTAAATCTGCTGAAGCCTTAGACTGTGAGCTGCTAACTTACATGCAGATATCTTGAACTTTTGAGCTTTAATCTACTTCCCTGAAAGAGGGACCCCAGAGATGGTTGGAGCTGGAAGATAAAGGAAGTACCAGGTATCAGCAGAAAACACTGCCTCAGAGATAAGATAAAAAAATTGACCATCCAGAGACAACGAAGAGATATAATGAGCAACAGGAAAACCCAGACTCCAAAATTATTGGTCTGAACTGCCACATAAGTGTTTGGAAACACACTGCAGGGGTATAATTGCCCAGGAATTTTTTTTTCTTAGGGTGCCTCTCCAGAGGTACCCAGCTTGAGCTCTTTCTGCTGTTGTGCAATTCAAATAAATCACTTGATTGGACTTAAAGCCTGAAATTCTGCTATGAGATACCTTGGCAGAAGTTTCTTTAAAATATGCAATAATAACCTCATTAAGAGCAAGAATATCCAAGGTTAGAAATGGGCATCAATGAGTTAGAAATTAGCATCAAATCACAAAGCACAGTAGTTCCTATGTCAAATTACCAGTTATTCCTCCTTCCATCCTAAGTGTCTGCAGCAGTCCATAAAGGTCTAAGCAGCAACTAGGACATTTTTCCACCACTCCCTGATAAGCAGATGCAAAACACAAAAGCCAGGAGCCCAGCAAGAGTTGTGAGATTACTAAAACTTCAGAACTGGGATCAAAGAATATCAATTAACCTGTGCATTGGACACACAGAATCAACCCTCTCACCTTCTGAGAAAAAGAAAGTGCCTAACCTTTGGTGTTCATATCCAGAGAAACACGATACACTGCAAAATTACAGATAGTACTGCAAAATTCATCATTCTGCTTCAGAGGCAAAAATTTCTTAATTTTTAAAGGTCACTTATGTGAACTTGTTATGCAAATTATTAAATATAGAATTATTTTGAACTCCCACTTTGGGAATTTAAGAAAATTCTAATCTGTGTTCACAGGTGACCTTCACCTACTATCTTAGGTCAAAAAAAAGTATGTAATGTATTTTTTCTGAGATGAGTTTGTGTCTGTGTTAATACACAGAGTCAGGGTAGAATTCAGACTGTGTCAGCTGACTGACAGACACTGACCTTGTTTGATGTCCCACAGCCTAAAGCTTCCACATGTAGATTTAAAACACAATTTTCTTCAGTTTTGCAAGATCTGACATTTGAAATGCATGTTCACACTTCCTTTATGAAGAAGTTCACCTGGAATTTGGTTGAAAGGAAAGTGAAAGGTACTTTCCATAATTTTTGGGAGGTAATGTTTTTGCAAGCAATGTTTTAGGCTGAAAGAAAAAGAATATGTTCTTGGAAAAGATAAAGTAAAATGAAAATGCTTCTCTCTATCGTGAGACCCCATCACACACCAGATGGACGTCACTGCACATTCTACCATCTCTCAGGATTTGGGGATGGACCATTAAAGAACTATTGATGACTCATAGAAAATGTGGGAAAAATCCTTTTTAGAAATCATTATAGTTATGCATTACACATGCTTTAAATTTCTTTCCCCTTGCACTTTATTATTAAAGATATATGAATGAAAGTTTTTAAACACTTCATCTGTTCTTCTGTTTTCCATCCCTGAGACTCTTTTCAAAGATGGAGTTACTGGCTGTAGGAGAAAAGAATGTTTCTCCTACAAGAAGAGGAAAAGACAATTTAATTTCTTATGGGAAATGGGAGAATAAGAGTGTCGAAAGAATTAATAGATTCTGTAATAAAGAGATCCAGAAAACATATTTTTCTTATATTATAAAAACATGTAACAGTGACATTCAATGCTCAGCCAGAGCCCCTGATGAGAAAAGCACTTAACCACATAGTCAACTTCCAAATGGCTGCTTATGTCTATCAAATTCAGTAGGGTATAGGTGTCTGCAGCTCCCCTGCTGATTTAATCACTGCTCAACAGGGTAAACCATGCATCCAGGGCCTAAGAGAATTATTCTTAAGACATGCACTTATTTCAGTCACTACTAGCACTCTACTTCAATTCTCAGTGGGGGTGCTGTTCTAAAATCTTACTACATAACATTTGATTCAAAGTAATTTCTAAATAAATTAATCCACAGTCCTTTGCAAAATCATTTTCTGAATTACAGACCAATACTAGCCAGATGCCTAAGACTTGAAATGAGTTACAGGAGGCAAAAAAACAGTTCCCACAAAGATTTGCTGCTCAATTAAGAATAGGAATGATATTCTGGAAAGGGATATCCATAAAAACACACCAATTCACTTGTGTGTCCTGGAAAATAATCATCAATAATGCTTATGAAACACTAATATTAGAGAAATTAGGATTTTAGTTAAAGGTTAGAAGTTAGAAGAAAACTGGGCTTGAGATAGCTATCTGAAACTTAAATAATTGATTTCCTGTCATTTTATGTTTGCTCAGCTGTTCTTGCAATGGGAAAAGATGAAACTAGTAAGTAGATTCAAAGAAACATGAGCAATGCAACCAAAAGTTTATTCTTCAAAAAACTGGACTTTCCCCAGAAGCCATTTGTAATGCCATTGATAGAAAATGTCGAGAGTTCAGGGTGAGGAAGACTCACCTTACTTCCCCTTTTTAAGACTCCTCCCCACAAAAACGACCCCAGACTTAATTCAAAAAGCCAACCATGTGTGCTTAATGGCTATTCAAGCATATTACCATAGGAAGCAAAGAATGGGACTGTTATTATGAATTTGTATTTGTTTGAAGCTTTTGACAATAACTAGACTCTGTGATCACCTGTAATTTTCCTGTGCCTATTAGAAGATTCCCTCACGCTGCTGCCCAGCACTGAATAAACATGCACTTTCTAACATTAAATTGTTAGAGTCTTTTGTCCATCACAGTTGAGTATCGATATTAGAACAATACTCTTATTTTGGTAAATCACTTACCCTTCAATATTTCTCATCAGCTTCTTCTGTCACCTAGTCAGGGGAATTGGAAGTTTTGTTTTAATGCAAGGCAGCCTTTTCAGCTTGCTAATAATTGTTTGTGCAACAGAATTTGTCTTACTTTTAGGATACAACATTTCTCTGTCCTCAAAGATCCAAATTTAGCAAATTTATCCTGACCCTCACATACAATATTACTGTGGTCACTATTTCTACAGAAATGATCCATTGATAAGATATTCTATTCAACTTATTCCATGGGATGAATCTAAAGCCTATTAGCCCATTCAATGGGCTTGAATTCTAAACCATGTCTGCCTGAAATTGCTCTTAAAAAAAAATTACTTAGGGATCTGCATCTAAATTCCATAAAGCTTGTCTACAGCTATAGAACCTCATTATTACAATATTTCTAACAGAAGCTCACAGAATGGTCAGATGAGAAGATATTTTGAAATTACTATTTTGCCCTACTTATTTAGATGCCATTCCTGCATAAACATTCAAATAGTTTATTTAGAAATTGCCATCAACACCATCATGATGCTGAAAGATGTATCTCAATGCAAATTCTATAACAGTGAAGAACTAATTCTGTTACCATAAAAGCCTATTAAAAAATCAGCCAACTGAACTGTGTTGCTCCTAATAGCTATTTAAATAGGAAATCTAATTTTCGTTTAGATTAAACACTGTATTTCAAAAGGAAAACTTCATCGAAATATAATTGGATGAAATTAGTTTGAACTGGTGCCAAAGTCTACTAGTTGAATGCAGCTCATTATGGCTTTGCTCTTTAGTTGGAATAATCATTAAAACTCAGATCTCATGTTTGGTTGATTCTAAAGGGTATTTTAGTCACTTGTACAAGGGCCATACAATCCTGATCCCTACACAGACTCTGTGTAGCTGTGTTGGTTATTCTGTCATAAGAAGACATCATGGAGTCACAAAGACACAGAATCACACAATGGCCAAGGCTTGCTGATATGAAAGAACATGGAAGATGGGAGAACCAATTGTGAGGACAAAAGGTTTGCTATATTACACAGAGTAGTAAAAGTAATAAAAGGTGCTGTCTAGACAAAGTTCTGAGTAAAACCTACCAAAAACGACAACATTTATGAATAATATCTACTAAAGCCAAGAGCCAAGTATCCCAGAACTGACAAGCCTATTGACTTACACTTCATTCAGTGTTTTTAAGAAGTGCAACAGTGTTCCAAAGCTTTGGAAACAAGTTGCAGTATTCCTTCATACTTCAGATTTCATTACAGGCTGTAATTACAGGCTCATGCCAGAGAGAAAGAAAAGGAATTGTTACCAACTGTGTAGCTGATCCCAAATCACCACCTCAAATTAGACAGGACTTTCATAGAATCAAAGAATGGTTTGGATTCAAAAGCATCTCAAAATTCATCTGGTCCAAAATCTTTGCAACAAACAGGGGCATCTTCCACCAGACTAGATTGCTCAGGGCCCTGCTCAACACCAGCTGTGTTCAGGCTGGGGCATATACCAGCTCTTTGGGCAACATGTGCCAGTGTTCCACCACTGTCCTCATAATTTTTTCCTTCTATTTAGTTTGAATCTACCCCTCTTTAATGTAAAACCATTACCCCCTGTCTTATTGTTCAAGCCCAATTAAAAAGGTTTTCCACATTCTTATAAGGCCCCTTTAGGTCTTGAAATGTGGCAATAAGGTCTCCTTGGATCCTTGTCTTTTACAAGCTAAACAATCCCAGCTCTCTCAGACATTTCTTGTAGAAGAGATATTCCATCACTGTCACCATTTTCATGGCATGCCTTTGGACCTGCTCAGACAGATCTGTGTCCTCCCATGCTGGGGACTTCAGAGCTGGATGTTGATATTAGAAGTAACACAGAGAGGGTCAGAGATCTGGTATTCTGATAGCAGGCATAAAATATCATCAGTTATCTTGCAGGACTAATCCAGGACATGGGTACTCATCATACATCACACTTGAAAGCATTTAGCCCTGTCAATAACTTTGATATAATGGCTTTTTGTCACACATAATTTTTCACTTGAAATCCTACCAGAATATTAACAAGGCTCTCATTATAAATTGTCGTTTCCCTTATACTCCTTCCTGGGAGAGAGAAAAAACATAACTAGAGTAACAGCAACACTAAATTATTTTATGTCTGGACCTTCCCTTGTTTCAGTTTCATCTGCAGCACCTAACTGGATGTTGGATACAGGCTGTTTGCTCCAAGTTTAGCTTGAAAATCTGCCTTGAATTTTCAACTGAGAATTTTACTCTAGAACTAAAGACTCAGAATGTGTCTATCTCCTCTCTGTACTACCAGGAAAAGAAAATCTAAGAAAATTAAACTTTTACTGTCAAAGAAGAAGACATTCTTAAAACTGAACTTAGCCCTGAATGATTACAAATATCTGTTTGCTTTAAAAACTGTTTTATTTTTATTTGAAAGATATTCTGTGGGTGCCCATCCTAATGGCCACTGAACTACTGTCACATATTTATGGAGACAGAAATTATTAATCTTTGTGTGCTGTGGTGCACCATGGCACTGTGACAACATTACAGGACCTTCCAGAAGCAGCATATAAAGAGATTTTTAAAAGAGTTTTGCTCTGAAACCAAAGAGATGGCACTAGTTCTCTGAAGAGAGTAAAATATCCGTGAAAGAAATATCAGAATGCAATTTAAGTTGTATTAAGTTATCTACCTGCAAATAATTATCTCAGCCCACCTTCTCTGACTCCCTGTATGGTCAATGGCTATTCTTCCTCAGTGGACAATCCCAAGCAGTGCGGGAAATAAGGATCCTGCTTAGAGTCGTATCATAAAAAAACAACTCCCTTTTTCAGTTAAGAGATACCTCCCTCATTTCTGCTGCTGCTTTCCAGGCAGGTTCCAACACCCCTTCCTTCCAATGGAGCCTGAAGGTGGGAGTCATTCAGTCCAAATCAAAGATAGTCAGGCTAAGCACAAATCTGGACAAAAAACTAGAAGAGATTTTTCTGATCATGTGCAGAATTCAGGATGAAATAAATTCCATTCATTCCTCAGCTGATGCTCTCCAGTGCCTGTAAGGAAACTGTATGCCCTTTCCTTAGGTAATGAAATTAGGCGTATGAATCCTGCCTGTGTCTTTTATTAGACACTAAGTGTTATGATTAATACCTGCCAGTCACATTTCATGTCTATAATTTCATTCTCTCTGGTGAGGAACACAAGAAAGGAAGAGAAAAAGGAAGGGAAATTCTGACATTATTTAAACCCATGCCATGCCATGCTTCTCTTTCCAGATTCATGACACAGTAAAGTCGACAGCAGTTAAAAAGTATAAGGAGCTGCTGAAGCATTTGGAAAATCTGGTTCTGTGCTTCCCTGCGTCAAGTATAAGGGCATTTTACCTGGGTTTATATTGCATCATTAGTAGAGTTTAGCTCATTACTCCACCAAGCAGGCTTCAGAAAGAAGGATCAGAGATAATATGGACAGATACATGTAGTACCGAATGGGTTAAAATGTTATTTTTCCAGATAAGGGAGTAACAAAGCGAATGATCCTAGAAGGAAATGGAGTAAGTAGAATAGGGTTGCATAAAACCCAGTGAGGTGGAGGACATGAATTACAATGTGTCTAAGTCTGGAGGAAATGGTCATTTTCATAGTATCATTTATGCCTTGTGTTAAATGTATTTAGCTAGAGTTTCTGGCTTCATCCCTCCCCCAAGAATATAAATTAGTGCCCCCATGAAACCAAAGCTATAATGTTGCTACAAGATGCACACCGAGAGCACAGCTACAGAGGCTTTTCTGGGGCAGTATAATTTTATACCACCATATATTTCTTTTCCACATCTGATTCTTTATGCTGAGAGCAGATTTCTGCCCTGTAAATGGGAACACAGCTTCTGTCCTGAACCACTTCCAGTCAAGTTATATCAATTACAGTGTCCTGGGTTGATTGTTTGACAAGAATTCTTTTTGTTTTTGTTAACTGCTCTTACCTGCTCTCAGACAGAAATGTACTCTGGAACAGTGTCTAATCCATTGAGCAATCTGATCTTTCATTCTAGCAGAATACAGAAAAACTAATTTTATCATGAAAAATGCTTTGCTGTGCCAGCAGCTTTTGCTTCCCCTGTTAAACTGTCTTTACCCCAACCCATAAGTTTTCCAGCTTTTACCCTTCTAATTCTGTCCCCATCCCACTGCTAGGGGAGTGATTGAGGGGCTGGGCTGCTGGCTGGGGTTAAACCACAGCAAGAGTGAGAAAGAAAGGGAAGAGACTTTGAAAACATCAAGTTTTTGTGTTCGGACCTTACCAGTGTGGTCACTGCAGAATGGCATTACACATGGATTAGTGGTCACTGTTGTTTTTCAGGTCTTAGCCTGAGCAAAGTAGGAGTTGGAAATATTTAGTCTAAACACGGTTTCAGGTTGACTCTTGGTATAGACACCAGAAAAAACCCTATCCCAATTGCCCCAGTTCCTCTCTTTACCCTTCCTTGAGCTAAAAACCTAACTGTGAGTTTTTTTATAAATGTAAGAATGTACAGTCATTATTAGCTAGACCAGGTGCCAAATCACTTGTCTTAGCTTGCATCCTCACTGGCCTAATCCTGTCTAAGAACAATTCATGAGGACTCAATGAAATAGCATCACTTAGCCACATGCTTTAAAAGTGCTGCAAACAGCTAAATTTGGGGTTAATGTGAATGGTTACTGTTATGCCTATGATAGTGAGTTCAGATTCAGATCCCTTTCTTAAAAATTGGTGATGAGATTACCAGTAATATGTTTGGCTTATTGTCTAAACTCCCCAGGTATATTCAGGACAGAAATAAACAATATATAGTGAAGTAAGGCTCAGAAAGAATATGTCAGCTTCATTATTTTTCCTGAACCCATACTGTAAGAATAGGAAACAAAAGCATACAGCAATTGTTTATGGAAAGTGGACATTGTTTATAAAATATGTTGATCTTGTTAGACAGGTCCTCTGAATCAGTCCTTAACTTGGCAGTCTAACCCAAAATCATCAGTAGAAGTTCCTGTGGAAGCAGCACTTTAGCCTAGGAATTCAGAAGCTACTAAACAGTCAGAGATTTATCACAGATAAAACAAACATCTGCATTCTGCAGTGCTGCAGCCCAGTTCAACAACTTAGAGTCCTTCTTTCCTCTATTTCCCTGCTCCTTGCTCAGAACTTGTTTGTTTGTCCTCAGAGAAGGCTTGTCTGCACTTGGTCCTCCCAGGTCTCTGCTTTCCTAGGTAAAAAGCAGCCATGACCCCTCATGCCCAGTTATGCTCGGCTGTAGAGATCATGAAATTTGGTAAGAAAATAATATTGGAATTTCTAGATCACTGAGTTCTTGTGCTCAAAATGTCATGGGATTTGGAATCAATGACAATTGCAGTGATTAACCACAAATGCTCTCACCAAGCTGAAGGAAATAAAGAGGATTGATGCGTATTAATCAATAGATAGAACAGTTCAGAGTTAAATTTCGGTCTGTTTTAGCATGCTAAATCAGCTATGTTAGAGAATAATGTACGGGTTTCGCTCCGCTTAGTTAAAGGAATTCATTTGTCGGGGGTGAGGGTGGTCCCCAACAATACTTTTTTAGGGTTCCTCTGATATTAGGGCTATTGTGGCAGAAAATAAAAGAAGGGTGTGCCATGACCACGACTAGCCACATAAAATACTTTAATAATAGTGAAAGCAAATGTGGGACAAGGCCCAAAAAATCAAACACTAACCAGAGTAGGAGTCGGTGGTCGAAGCCCAAGATGCAGGGAGGTCCAGGGTATAAATGTGGGGCAGGAAAGGGAGTGGAGTCGAGGTTAGGATCCAATGGGTGTAGGGGAAAGTGGTGTAGAAGTAAGGTAAGGGAAGGTAGGGTCCAATGGGGTAGGCTGGGTGGGACACTGCATCAAACAAGGGCCAGTGGGGATACAGGGAAGGGAGAACATTCTAGGGGCTGGGAGTGGTGATGATGACTGGAAAATGAGGGTTGGGATATATATGAGGCATTAACATGGGCAATCCCGTAACTCCTTGGTACAACTTCTTCTGGGATTGCCACAACTCAACAGATGTCTGCCAAGGCCTGGGGTTGGGGTACAGGTCTTCTTCAGTAATGGTTGCCTGACCCAAAATATGGGTCAGGCTGACTCCTACATTCATCAGACTGCAAAGTCTTCTCAGTCAGGCAGCTGTGTTGTCTTCTGGGCAGCAATCTCTTACAGCATTTTGCTTAGATAACGATCAAGGTCATGACAACAAGAGACCCATAAAAATTATGAAAAACCGAACTTGTGAAAATGAATGCAGTGTGTAATGGGATTTTTCAGGTTATGTGGTGCAATAAAATAAAATGTTGAAAAGATGAAAAGAGAGATTTGACTATAATTGAAAATGTACCCATACAAAGCTTACTGGCATCAAGGTGGTTTTCTCTAAATCATTTCATGTGTCAAATAAAAAATGCCCCAAGAACAGGTTGATGACTAGTTTTTAGCTACTTCTTTAATCCTTGCTTAAAAATTCTAACATGCCTACAAAAAGACCTGATTTCTCACTATGGATAGTAAACATTTTTTTAAACTGAAGCTGAGTTGTGCCTAAATTTCTAGGAATAAAATTTTTTGTTATTTTATTACCATCAGTGGATTTCTGAGCATCGTGGATGAAAGCCCTTTAAATCTTCAGGTAGTTTATGACATTTTTTCTATCTTCATTATCTGTCCTGTACACTGCACTAGATCTCCTACAGTGGTTGATTGACCTCAGCAAATTGTGTAAACACAACTGAATTACTGCCTAATTAACAGAGAAACTATTAAAACTGTTTGGTTTGGAGTAATTGTTGGGGTTTTTGGTTTTTTGCTTTATTAATGAAGAGTAAAGTGCTTGTAAAGCCTGAGTTTAAATCAAGATATAATGAACAGCTTATTTTAGGCAAGTTTAAAGTGAAGTACTCTGGAGGATTTCTTTTAATTTTTTTTTAAATTAAACCAAATGTCAGCTTCAGCTTTTCAACTATTCAAATTATTTTCACTTTAAATATGTTCCATGGAAATTTATTTTCATTTATCTAGTGTTTCCATGAGAAATTCAATGAAATTATGACTCGTGATTGCCATCAATATGAAGCTGCACTGAAGGCCCTGGCTGACACAGGTAATTTCGGTGAGCCAATGGCTGGTGAAATATCAGTGAAAGCAGGAGCATCCACATGAGCTATGAAGTCCCTTCTCCCTCATTCAGAGCATGTTAGAAAATGGGTTTCACTGAAAGACAAATGGCATCAACTGAAAATTAAAAATATCCCTTTGGGAAACATATTGTTAGGCCACATAATTTTTTTGATTTAGGTTGTTAGGTTGACAAAGGTGGAATCATTTATATTTAGGTTTCTGCAAATTCTGCATTTGTTGCAACTCTCTGGGAGATTAGGAAAAAAAATTGAAAACTTGACTCTGTTATGGATAATATCACACATCAGAAGTCCTGATGAGGTCTAGGCAAAATGAATAATCATGACTTCCTGTAACATAGCCCAGACACAAATTTTGATCAGTATGGCTGGAAAACAATTTAAGATTCCACAGACAGATAAACAAATGCATTTCAGCTGTTTCAGGGTGAAAAAAAAATGATCCACTCTTCATTTCCTGATAGTGTCTGAACCTCTCATATCTAATTCAGTATTGTCTGCTCTGCTATATTTCCACTCAGCTCTGAGGATATGCCATATGTTTCACCCACTGTTCTCATTGCACTTACAAAGCTTGGAAGTCTTTTTACTGAGAAGTGCATAGGCTTTTTTGTTCTTTTTGGGTTTGGTTTGTTTTGCTGGTTTTTTTTTCCCTCTAGGCAACACAGAGCAGCCACTGTGAGAAAACACAAAACTATCGGCAATATGGCTTACCATAATCAGGTCAGCTCTTAGAAAAAAGTTGTTGAATAGAAGAAGAACCTAGATTCAGTAAATATTAAAAAATACTTTTTATCTTCTTTCTTTACTTCTCTGTCTTCTCTCTCTCTCTTACATTTTCTCTTTCCTTTCATGGGACAGCAGCTATGATTGCCGAGGGCAGGCAAAATATATGAAATTATGGATCTTCTCTAAAAGAAGGGGACATAAAATATTTTACTGAAAGTGAACCCTTTTGCTGGAAAGACAAGCCTCAGATTTATGTCGCAATGACAGCTCTGCCAGCACTTCCTAGAGCCCATCAGCCTCCAGATGAAGGGCCTGGAGGGTGCCTCTATTGCCTGGGCAGCTCTGGCTGGGCTACAGATCCCTTTGCAGCAGTTGTAACACAGGGTTGTGAGAAGAGAAAGGGTTTCCCTGCCCTAAAGCACCTCTAGAGTTTTTCTGAACACAGACTTGGGGGTTTTGTTTGTTTCATTATTGAAAATGCTGTCTTCTGGGCTGCGAGCTGAAATAGAAGATTGAGTATGGTATATGCAAAATAATTTTTTCCTTTTGTCTGTTTCCCCAGCATTCATGTTTAAAACAGATTTCCTCCCCTTGGATGTGCAGTCTCATATTTTCTTGTCTCAGTTCTGTTATACACGCTGACAGCAAAGAAATACATATTTATTAAACTAGATTTTGAAATCTTCCACAAGTCTTTTAAATGACGTATCACCTATCAATTAAAAATATTTTGCTTTACTTTGAAAAGGGTTACTCCTCCCCTTTTGGAATCATAAACTGTCGCATGGAAAATAAAAGAGAGGTTTTCATCAGCCAGAATATTCAAGGTGTTTATAGTTCTACTAAGTTTTTCTACTAGAAATGAGGGGCTGGGACTTCTCTCCATTTCCTACATAATTCACAAAGTCTGCCTGACTGCAGCACAGTCTTGGAAGAGGTTCCTTATCCTAAATTATGTCTGTGGTAAATGTGCTGGTCTATCAAGCACAGGCAGCCAAGACTCGCATCTCACAGTTGTGTAAATATTTTCCCCAATCCTCTCCTCACATATCTGACAGTGCCCATCCTTTGTTATAGGGGAAGGTTTTCCTGATGCCCTTTCCCAGACCTTCCAATGAGACTTGGAGACAGCTAAAATGTGAAAATAGTGGGTTACTTCCCTGAACTCCAAGAAGAAAGCGATCCAATCCCATTCCTATCTCCTGTCTCCTCAGAGATGCATGGCTGTGTGGATGAGGTGGCATCCCACCTGTGTCCCAAAGGCACACTCAGCCTTAGCATCTTAACCCATGCAAGAACACTCACAGTTCAAGCTCCATGTACTTAGGCCTGGATCTTTAACTGAGTTACCAGCATGATTTAATCATTAAATACAGCCTACCATGCTTACAGTGCTTTATAATATTCTATATTATCTCTATTGCTGACTTGTTAGAAAGCCAGCTAAAGGCAAGGAATCCTCCCAAGGGAATCTGGTCCTTCAAAAATCTCTTTAAATGGAGAGACTCAGAGGCTTCTGCTAAGTCCAGTTAAAGTTTTAGTCTTTCAGCAAAATTGCCTCCAAAGTTTCATGTGTACTGTGGTTCCCTCTTGATTTAAATGAATACCTAATTAAAGTTAAATTAATACTTAATTTAAGAGGCATGATGGCTATGTTAATGGGATCACTCCAGGTGCATGACTAATTTAGGAAATGAAAATTACTTTTATGCTGTTGGCCTTACCAGGGGTTTTGAATTTTCTCAAGACTGAAAAAACCCCACCTCTTATTTTGTTTAGCTACCTAGACATATTTTTTGTGTATGAATATATGCATATATATATATATATATTCATATTTTAGGTGTATGAATATATACATATATATATATACATGCATATATATATGTGTGTGTATATATATATATATGCACACATACATATAGATAAATATATACTTTTCTGCATTTATTCCCACAAGAAAGTTTCTGCTGGATCAGACATGAACACTTTCAAGGGGAGCAGGAAGAATTTGTGTGTGCATGGGAACCAGAAATAAATGAATTGATAACCTGGGGTAAAAACTGCCACTTAGAGGACTTAAGAGAATGAAACACTCCAGAATACATAAAATCTTTGGCACAGTTTGGACCTGTACCAAATGTGCAGTTGCGAATAAAAATTTCATAGGGGGGCAAAAAACCAACCAACCAACTAACCCTGAAAATTATTTTGCATGTGTATCATGGACAGTAGGAATCTTGGGAAAGCAATTGTATATTTTAATGATAATTACATTTGCTGAAATAAAATATTGCATTATATAGTGCTTATTCATTGTATTTTTTCATTGGGATCCATATTATTTCTTTAAAAAAAAAGGACAAGAATATTTACCCCAGTAAATTATTTCATTTTAGTGGTTTAGCAATGACATCATCATGATAATTTCAGTGTAAATATACAGAGCACAAATGCATTTGTACTTTTAAATTACATTTTCTGGGAGTTCAGACAAGCTAACAGGGCAATTGTAGCATTCATAATAATCTCCTGTGTCAAATAATTTCAGAAAAAAATTTTAGTCAGATATTTTTAAAACCTATTCCCAAAGTGCAGTGTGACAAGGTAATTTCTAAATTAGAGTAATTAAGATCATTACTAACCAATGCATATTTTGTAGCTGCCTAATGTTCATTTTTCCTGGTGACACATTTCCTCCAATTTTAAAGATTCTTTAAGGATTTTGAGCCCTTTTTCATAGTCATAATCTAATATTCTCATGAGTCTAGGAAAACAAATGAGAGATGGAACAGACAGCACAGCAGAACAAGATATAAGACCTAGAACACAAACTCATAGATATAAAAAAGTACAGCATATTCAGCCAGAGAGGTCTTTGAAACTATGTAGTTTTAAAAGGCTACCAAGAAATGCAAATAATAGGCTGATTCTGTACTAGTGAGAAAAATTCTGCTCAGAGATTTGACTGCTTAGAGCTGTAACTGCTTAGAACTTTAAGAGTATAGAAGACTAAACTGTGAGAACAATAATGACTTCAATAACTTCAATAAACTACTTGCCCAGACTTCATGACTTCAGACTTCAATGCCCTATACATCTCTACTCAGATGCTTTGCCTTCAATAAATGACTCAGACTTCTTTTTAGTCAAGCTTTAGCTGTTTACTTGAATTACTTCTATGCCCCTTCCACTATTGAAGTCCCATCTCTCAGTCTCAGCGCATGAGATCCATTCATTTATTTTTGCAGGAGACTTGGACAATACCTGTGCCCATTTTTATATTTATGTGTTTCATGATGCATTAAATAATTCAGATGGTTTCAAGGTAATTTTGACTAAAGCTATTCAAGATCAGAATGGATCTTGTTTTGCCTCTCATGTTTTGATATGGAGGCAATATTAGAATCTATATATTTTGATGGTAAGGTTCTGTAGCATGGGAGAAATTCTGTTCAATCAAAACATCAACTTATGTTTTCATTTTATTCCCTGAAAATGCATTTCTTAAGCTGTAAATGACCAAGTCATAACTTCATTGCTTGTATAACTTGCTGTAAGTGTCACAGGTTTTTGAGTATTGCGTGACATTTAGCAATGCATGACAGTGGAGTGCTGTAGCACTTGCTATATTTCTATACATGCGTTTGTGTATTTTGCCCACACAGAGGCAGAGGATAATGAATCTTCAACTGATTTTAATTTTCCTCACAGACTTTTGATGGGAAGGGTATTGCAGAGTTGGGAATAAAGATCCAACAGACCAATTTTCTCTTTGGCATTATCTTTACACACTCTGAAGCCACATTACCTTGCATTGCTGCAGGGCTATAAAGGAAGAGCAATCAAAATCTTTTGATTGACTCAAGAGAAACAAGTTGGCATTTTTACATGTAGAGGATGCTTCTTGTGCTTTTTATTCTTGCTTCTTTCTATTGAGAGATTATGTACAGGAATAATTTCTGTTTGTGATCTAGTTTTCCAGTTTTACAGATTCACCTTTGCCAGTAGCACATTGACTCATTGCTCTCATTTGGAAATTGCATTACATCAAACACTGGCCATTGTAGTGGGCTTTAAATGCCTCACTCTTCAGCCTCCCATGCAGCATCTGATGGCAGAAATTCTCCACTATCAGTGCTTTCAAGCACTTCACTGACAGTCTGCCAGAGCACAGCAAAGCTTGAAAGCCCAGGGTGTTAATATCCTCTTCAACTAAGAACAAAGAAACCACTTTGTTAGAAAATCTGATCCAGACAATATTAATCTTGCATTTCAGCTAAAGGCTTCATTCTTCCTTTTCGCTTTTCAGGCCACTGAGGAAAAAGCACAAAAATATGTATATTCAAGAAAGAGATGAGGCCACTGAGACAAAGCAGGTGAGAAAAAATAGCAGCGAAAGGAGCAGAAGCAAATTAAAGAATCTGTTGCAGCTAGCTACATAAGGACACCAAGGAATGTATTTGCTCTGTCACTGGTACAGCACATGTTCATCTATCAGTATCATTTCAGGATGGTCTTGGTCTAGATGACACATTAAAATTCTTCTAGAATTATTTTTTTCCTTTATTTCTTTCTTCAATTCAAAGAAAATTTAGCTCTGATGCCTAGAGGTATTGGGCAAGACAGCACAGGGAAAATAACTGCCTGAAATAAATTTAGAGTCTGAATAGCATTTTAAAGAAAACATGTTCTATGTGAAATTCTGTCCACATCACAGAGAGAATATTGATGCAGAAGTGTCAGAAGAAACCCATTTTTTAAGAATTGGAAAGGGTATAGATGTAAGGGGACGAGTATTGTATTCTTGACCAAATTCACAGTTACTACAATATATTTGACAGATTGCTAACCCCTGAATTGAGTAGTTCTTATCCATCTCTGAATCATGTTCATTCCAAACTGATTTGGTGCCTGAGGCTTCACACTGCTGGTTTAATGCTTGACAAAATTCATTGGCAGATCTGAGAGCTATTAGCAGCTCCCAGTTTAATTGCTACCTTTCATTCTGACTTGTTAAAAACCAGCTGCAGTGACTACAGTTCAAAAAAAAAAAAAAAAAAAAAAAAGAAAAAAAAAAAAAAAAAAACAAACAAACAAACAATAAAAAAAAACCCTGACAACAAACCAAATTGGAGGGGGAAGCAAACTCAAATCCAACAGTAACACGGGCTAGTAGCTGCAAATATCAAATGCTGCAGTGACACCAAGAGGTGAAACACCAGTTTTCACCCTGACAGTACAAGGTTGAGCCTCAGTTTTAGCAATTCTCATTTCTTCCCTGTTCAAATTTTTCTTCCTCTACCACGGTACCAGTGCCAGTATCAATGTTCGAATTTATTTTCAGTAGCAGCATACAGATTTTTCTACATAAACCATTAACAAAAATCTGTCAATCTTCAAAAAGAAAAAGACAAAAAAAATCCAAATTTTGAAATGAAAGAGGAAAAGAATATGTGTATTCTCTAACAGGTCCATCTATTCCTGCTTATACCATATATCAGAAAACAGTGAGAGAATTCATTGAAAGTAAGTCTCGAAAATAAACTGCTTGGGATTTAAAAAAATATGTATATGTTATAGAATCATAGAATATTTTTAGTTGGAAGGGACCTAGTGCAACCCCCCTGCAATGAGCAGCGAATACAATTTAGAAGTGTCTCCTTCTTCTCCCTCAATTTAAAGGCATTCATCCTTTTGTGACTGAAAGGGCTGCAAGACATTTTGTAACTAGCTAAACTAATTTTAATAAGGACTTTTCTTCACAGAAACATTATATTGGGCAGACACCCAGCAATGTTCAAACACAATACACGTGCACAACACAGTTTCCCACCTCTGTAATAATTCTCTAGTACTCTTCAGATTTTCATTCACTCTAAGTTCTTCCAAAATTCAGCTCATCTCAAGGCATTTTTTTTGTCTCTGTATTCATACTGATACCAATAAAACATTGTTTTTATAGCAACTATGTCATGCCTGATGTAGCCTAATGAAAAATCATTCCTATGACCAGGCCTTACGCTGGACTGATCCAGAGGTATATTGCCAAGTAAGAACAAGACTCTACTACATGTTTTAACTCTATAAATCCACTGGAGTACAGACTTGATATTACTCAGATGTTAACTCCAAAACAGAACAAGAACTCAGTAATTTGGAAAGGAGCAGAATTAAACAAATACTTTATAACTCTTGTTACTGTAAAAACAAATTCAAAACCAATGCAGAATTGCTAATTATAAACAGAGTGACATATTAATTCACTTTAATATCTAGAGAATAATAGAAGAAATCCCTGTTTTAATGCACAGGAAATGCAAGACTACTGACATTGAATTACTAGTCCAAAGGTTCTAATTTATTAAATAAAATACTAGGAGATATTGATATGTATGTAAGTAAATTGCGTTCAGAACTTCTGATTTCTTTTCTTGATATGGGAAATTATTCAGGATGAAAATAAAAGCTGCCAGAGGAATTGTCTTCTGGACAATAGCCAGTCATTCCACACAAGCTGACAATAAAATAAAGTGAACAGGTCCTTTCATTTCCTTATATATTTATTGGGAAAACTGAGTTGTAATTTTCTCAAGTTCCTCTTTATGGCAAATGAGTTCATATTTGGCAAATGAAGAAGAACTCAAGTGGTAAAAACCCCAGCATCTTCAACAAAACTGTGTGGCTCTCTTACCTTTCTTAAATTTTCACTTTCCCTGCCTGGGGAGCCATCCCATATTTATTCTACAAGTTAAGAAGGTGACAGACTACATAATAAAGGTCTGGGCAGGCACTCACGACACTGACCTAAGAGGTAACAAAAGTCCAGAAAGAGTAATTTTGGAATAATGGATAATAATAATGTATAATTTCTAACCTAGCCCAAAGATTAAAAGTGTTAGAGTACAGTCCTCGCAGTTTCAGGATGCTTTTTTGTTGTTTTTGGTTTTGGCTGCTGTTTTTTTTTGTTTGTTTGTTTGTTTGTTTGTTTGTTTGTGGTTTTTTGTTTGGTTTTGGTTTTGGTTTTTGATTGTTTGTTTGCTTGGTTGGTTGGTTGGTTGGTTGGTTGGTTGGTTTTTTTTCTTAGTTCAGAAGTTTATTTCCTGTGCAGGACATCTGAATTTCAGAAGCTGGAATTCAGGTGAGAAATATATACTTGTATATTATAAGTGTATGAAATAAAACTTGTGAATATATACACATACACATACACATACACATACACATACACATACACATACACATACACATACACATACACATACATATACATATACATATACATATACACTGAGTGTATTTCTGACTCTGCAAGGGCTACAAAGGATAACAGCTTGTAATCATCCTGAAACTGCAGCTTCCAGTTGATTTCTTGAATTGTTCCCAAACACTAGGAAGAAAAAATCTACTGCAGTTGCAGAGCTCCACAGCTATAGGACATTTCTCAGCCCGGCAGCAGAAATGGAGCAGAACTGCATTGGAAAGCTCATGAGGTCCAAGCTCAAGCTGCTGTTGCTGGACAGTGCATGGTGATGATAATAAAGCATAAGGATTTATAGAAGCTTTTCTAGCCTGAAAGTTGTCCTTAGTTTCCCCTACCCACCCAAATTTGAAGAAATCATCAGTTTTCTGATTGGAAAAGTGATCATGTTTCAGGGCAAGTCCCTGAGTAGGTTTGTCTGTTTCCCTCTAGATAAAGAAGTTTTGATTGGAGAGAGTCAGAGGTTAACAAACAAGATTTAACAAGACTGAGCAAAAAGAGGTTAAGAAAAGGGTGTTCACTCTCCCATGTGCCCAGGCAAACTTCTATTCTGCATTAAAGATACTTCTAAAAGTTGCTTTGGACACTGCCATGTTGACTTTTAAACCCATTTCCTGATCTTTTCTTGGAAATTATTAAATATGTTTTATTCTATTTCTTAAAACTCCTAATTTTTTAGGGAAAATTTGGATTTTGTTACCTCATATGTCATCACAGAATTAGGAAGGGGATTTTGCTTTAAAATCCTTGTAGGGAAGACAAAGTCATAGAAGACATTGCAGATCCTAGTTTTTGCTGCAGATGTAGGACACCTTTCAGTGAGGGTTAGTGGGATAATAGTACTGAATAAATGAGAAGACCTTACATAAAATATAGGGGAGAGATTCCACCTTTGCATGTATACACCTCTGTATGATTGTATTTTAGCCTTTGCAGAGGTAATTGCACAAGATACAAAGTTAAGCTGTGAAGAAGCTCATGGTCTGTCTCTGAAATGGGTAAAACAACAGAGCACAGCTCAGCACATACACTGAGCACAGCTTTGGAAAATCCAGGTAATAATGCAATGTCATTTCAGGTCACCCACTAAAGTGAGGAGGACTAAAGGAAAAATCAGAATGAAAGACTGATTATCCTGATAGAATAGGCAGTAATGTCTGTTTGTTTGTTCCTTGGCAAACCACTACCAGTTTTCAGTCATTTGAAATCATCTTTTCTTGTCTGGAGTTTCCAAGGGTGACTGAACTCAAAACAAGACTAACTGCACTGATGGAGGCACACGGATCTGTCTGGCAAAGATTTGTCCAAGCAGCACATCCATCATGATCGGGAAGGGGAAGAGGAAGAGGAAGGGATGTAATTTGTTACTGGCAGCAAAATGAAACTTGGGTATCTGTATTAAACTGTCTGGGTAAGTTAGTGGTCAGTCTAGTGGTAAAGAGCTCACAGCAGCCACTTTGAAAGTGCCAGATGCCCAGGGAGATTAAGGTGCAGGCAGCAGAGTACAGAAATCAGAAGGCATAAGATGTGGATGAGCATAACAGCTCTCAGAAGGAAGTACAGGCCCAATAAATGAACTTAATTTGACAAAGAAGGACTTGGTTTATCAGTCAGTACAGATCAACTGAAGGTCCTTCTGCAAAGGCCTGGTCTAAGCAGGCAGATGCAGAAGGAGTAATCTAACAAAAGCCCATTCTGATATATATTTTTAGGCAGTGCTTAGGGGTCAGGTATGGAGGAGCTCTTGCACATCCCAAGACACATAAGTGGTCTGAAGAAGATGATCTTTGCCCGTACAAATTATGATCAAGCCCAGCTGCTGTATAGCCAGCCTGGTAGTGTGACAAATGCAAAGGTATTTGTTGTCCTATATACACACCTTACTTTGATTTGAGCAGTGCATCTGGAGAGACAGTAAAAAACAGCAGTCTGTAAACAGAACTGCTGCTCAAACCAAATACACTGGAAAAGCTCCTGCTAGCCTTCCCAGTGCATGGGAAAGCACCAGACCTTTTGCAGGACAGAGGAGAAATTTTCATAGCAGACTGGAGAAGACAGCCTATTAGAAAGGTTTTCATGTTTATAAACTAAAGAGGATTCTGCAGCCCAGGTTTTAAAGCAGGCACTGCCAAGGGAAACATTCTGTCACAGAAAAGGGTGTCTTGTCAGGATGTTATGCAGTAAAGGTTCTTCAAGAGGCAAAAAATATGAGTGTTTGGGTTCACTTTGACAGAAAACAGAAGAAAAAGGCATAGAGGCACTTTGGAGTTTTCCAGAATATTCTCAGATAATAACTCATGTGTCACGGTGTGACTGGGGTTGCCAATTTTAATCTATTTAATTTCTTTTGGGGATCGAGTTTAGGAGTAAAGACAAAGCAGGCTCAAAGCTTAAAAAAGGAACTAGAAATTTATTAACAACACAAAACAATTCAGAATGAGATTTCTAGATTATTCCCTCCTCCCCCTTTCCCCATACCAGCAACATACAGAAAAAAAAACTTCAGTCAGTTATTCACTTAAATAATCATTTCAGTTCAATCAAGAGAGAGAAGCCCCTTCTTTTTGTTTAGGCCTAGAGGGTGTCTCACTTTCATAATCTGCATCCGCCCGGAAACTACAAATTATGATTTTTCCTCCCATTTTCACAGTCCTTCCAGAGCTATACATGAGTTGCTGAATCACATGGGGTGTTATTTTAAAGGCAGGCTGCTGAGAACACAAAAAGATTCTTCATGTCACTCTCCACTCAAATATCTCTGTCCAATTCCAGTCCTAAAGACAGAGAGCTTCACTTCCCGAGGCCCATTTCTCAGGTCAAAAAAAAGGTCTTCTTCTCAGGCACTTTTAACCTCCCCAAGTATATTCTACAGTTTAAAGGAATTTTAAGTAAAGTCACGATCCTCTAAAGCTCACAAGAAAAAGGTTTTAAGCTACTTATCAGTGGCGGCGACTCCATCTCTCCTTCTATAAGAACTTGTCTTCTTTCTGCTGACTTCTGTAATTCCTTCTGCTTCATGCTTTCCGTTCTGGGGAGCTCAGGAAAACCCGAAGTCCCATTCAGGCACTAAAAGTTAAACTTGTATCCAAACGGTAAAGATCCAGGCTGAAGCCATGCTGGAAAAAGACGCAGCTACACGAGATGATAAAATGGCTGGACTTCTTTCTGCTGCTGTGCGAGGCCTGGAGCCGGGCCGGGCCGGGCCGGGCCGGGCCGGGCCGGGCCGAGCCGAGCCGAGCTCCCCCACGGGTCTGAAGCCGCTCCGGGGCATTCCCGAGTCCAGGCTCTCCTCGCCCCGTGCCGGGGCCGGGGCCGGGGCCGCCGGGGCCAGAGCCAAGTCCACCCCGGGGCCTTCCCGGGCCGGGAGTCATCCCGGGGCTGGGCCCTTTCTTCCCCCGGAGCTCAGCCCGGGCCGAGCCCCATGTCGGGACTCGGAGCCCCTGCCAGCTCCTCTCACCTGCCCCCCCGGAAGCAAAATGACCCAAAACTGACTTCTTTCCTGTGATTCGTAAAAGCGAAACAGCGTTCTAATTGGTTTTCTGGGCTGTCAATTACTAACCCAGGTCTCTGATTGGTCCCCGCAGCCTCAGGGGAGGCTCCCAGAGAAGACCCCTGCTCCCTTTGTCTCAGGACCGTGTGCGTTACATGGGGCTTCTATGGGGGATGGGCCACCACCCCCCCCTCTTTTCCATGTGTCCCCAGCACATCATGCAGCTCCAGTTCAAAACTGGGACTAGAATAAATATTCAGATTTCTGAGAAATAGTCATAGCATCTGACATCATCACATAGAAACTTATCCAAGCAGCTAGAGAGTGTTACTGCAACCACATAGTTTGGCCATAAAACCTCATAAAAATAGTATTTGATTATCATGAAAGTACTCTCTTTTTGATGAAGAATAGTTTATGCTCTATATGCTGTCTCTAAGGGAAGAATATAAATGGAATCACCAGGACCTACATCTAGAATCAGTTTTCACAAACAGTACTTTTTTTGTACTATGTCTTAGTAATCCGTCCAGTATCAACTAAGAAGTATCAATAAAGCTCCTTAGAAGTGCAAAGAGTCAAAATCAAGCTCAAATATAAGGAATAATGCTTAAGTCCCAAAACCAGATACTATAGCTGTATAAAAATTTCTATATACCAGATTTCTTTGTTAAAAATAGAAAAATATATATCACACAGAGAACCTGCTATCACTACATGTTAGTCTGTCTATATCAAACCAATAAAAGCCCCATCATGTGGAAGTCCAAGGTATGGGATGTCCCTGTAAGAAGAGCACGGAAGAGTGAAGGGCTCTTGTTTAATTTCAAGTGAAGGGTCCTGCTGAAAATCCTTTGCTCAGTTTTGAATTCAGCAGTGACTTCTCTCGCCCAATATGTACAGAAGTTAGAATACACACATGGACCTTTGCAAGATTATTCATGCTTTGTTTTTAATTTTGGCAGGTGTATTGGGTGGAGAGGAAATAGTTTGTTGTTTTGTTTTTGGTTGTTTTTCTTTTGTTGTTGTTGTTGTTTTTTTGTTTTTTTAATTTTTATGGGTTTTGTTTTCAGGGCATAACCTGCAAGGAAAGGATATCAGGTGGCCTGGAATTTTGTGCAAATTTTTTCTCAACTTGGGCTACGATGGATGATGTTGACAAATTTTAAAATTATTATAGCAAGCACTTATGCCATGCCTATGTCCCTAAAACCAAACAAACAAGCAGCAGCAGCAACAATAACAAAAAGAAACTAAAAAAGAAACAAAGAACCAGCCAGGAAATTGATAGAAAATTCTTGTCAACAGAAATCAGGCTGAGCCACCTCACTGCTTGTGCAAATATCACATATCCAAGCACCTATGCCTAATGGAAATGGCAAAGAACAAATACAAACATGGTGCTAAGAAAACAGATTTAGTAGGACAGCAGATGTAAGAAGCTATTTCCACAGCACTAGTGCCTAAAGTAATTAAACAATCAGAAAATGATAAGATGATGAGAACCAAAACCATTTCATAGTTGTAACAGGCTGAAGTTCACAGAGATGTTTCTGCCCTGTGGAGGAGAATAAGAAAAGATTATGTGATAAAAAGACAAATGTAGGAAAACGTCATCCCAGTGGACCTTTAGTTATCATCAAAATATATGACTGATAACCTTACCTATGCAGAGCAACATCTATGTTTAATTTATATCAAGGGAATGAACTATATTTCTTAAGTGTAAGAACATTGCAAAAATATTCAGCTATCAGACAAAGCTACCATTCACCCAAGCCCAGAGCAGAGCAATGTTTTGGTGAGCACATCATCTTTTGCCAGTTCAGGAACTTAAGTTCTTATTTAGTTCTCAGTTCCATGAATTGCTTCTCCATGTGAACATTTTCACAATGCAAAATGCATGCAGTAACTTTCTAGAAAAAAAAAAAAAAAAAAAAAAAACAGTACTTCTTTCAAGAGAAACATTATCCCTTAGTAACAGAAACTGTCCCTAAATCTCCAATGCAACCTGGGAAAAAGCTAAAACTGTAATCATTGAAAGAATTCTTTAAAAAAACCCTTGCTTCTACTGGGGCAGATACTGTTTTGAGCATTTAGACCGGAGCCCTCATTAGCACAAGGATATGAAGCACATTACAATATTCAAAGACATTTGCCAGCCTTTTATCCAACAGCAACAGCGGAGTATGGTTTAAATCCAGACTTAAAAAGGAGAGGGAAAGAGAGACTTTTTATATGGGTAGCTAACAGCAGGACAAGGTGCAATGGCTTTAAACATAAAGAGGACAGTTTTAGATTACATGTTAGAAAGAAATTCTTTCCTGTGAGGGTGGTGAGGCTCTGTCTCATGTTGCACAGAGAAGCTGTGGCTGCCTCATCCCTGGAAGTGTTCAAGGTCAAGGTTGGACAGGGCTTGGAGCAATGTGGGACAGTGGAAAGTGCCCCTGGAAGAACCTAAACTCATCAATAATTTCCATTCATTCTTTAAAGCAAACCTTTGTAAAAATGACCTTTTCCATTGTACCTTCTCAAGAGTTTGGTGGCATAATGTGCATAGTGATATGGCACCTACCCCAGGACTAACAATGTCACTTATGTAGATTGTAGCTGGATTTCACATTGATGATGTTCATCTAGAAAATTGCAGCTCTTTCACTTTCCAAAAATACCTAATTGATTGTTCTCACTGGCATGAGCAGCTTCAGAAATAGCAAGTTTGAAGCAAAAGTTGAAGAATATGAGTTCTGTATTGTTAACAGATACTTCAGTGGAAACCAGATGATCCTACACTCATTCAGTCAGAAGAGCCCTGTATGATACCAGTACAGTCAAAAGACAGCTTTCTTTCTCCAACCTCAAGTAATATTTTTTTACAAAGTCTTTTATGTCAGGAGATCAAAATCACAAGAGACACAGCAACTGAGAGACTGTTTAAAAGATGGTTTATTGCCTCATGGTGTCAGTCTCATAGAAGGGTGAGACCTATGGTATTACATTCAAAGCCATAATATCAGAAGCCACCTAACTCTTAGTTACAATGCCTTATGTTAGTTTTTTAGCCAATCAGATACTTCTACAGAATTTGTTAGCATCTTTCTACACCAATCATTAATTGCTTTACTTTTCATGGCTTTGCCACAATGCATGATTTTTTAACCAATCATATAACACTTCACAAATGTACATTGATACATCTTAAGCTTCTAACTAACTTCATAACAGGTTCTATTGCTAAACTATAAAATCTTTTACTCATTTATCATATTGCTTTGATTACATAATATTTCTGTTTGCTTAAAACATATTTCTACTTAAACTACAAACTTATATTCTTGTTTCATGTCTGTCTCATTTTAATGCTTTAATTCTCCAAGGTCTTATGTCAAACATTGTATCCATCTCTATCTCTGAGCCTGTATATATACAAGATACTGAGAACTCTATGCTTGCAATTCCCACACTTTCAATTAATTGTTTTTTATAGATTATTTTCTTTGCCCAGTTTTGCAACCTGCATAGTATGGACATGGCAGGTCAAACTTAGCAGATTACTTGTGTGTCACCATAAACCAGGTCTGGGACATAGCCCAACTTGACAAAAAACAAAAAAAACACCAAACAGAAAACAAAAAACAAACAAAAAACAAAACAAAAAAAACAAAACAAAACAAAAAAAAAAAAAAAAAAAAAAAAAAACCAAAAAAACCAACACCAACCCAAAATTACTACTGGGCAAGATTCCCCTTCTTTCAGTTTTACAGTGGAGGACTTCAAATGCGGAACCATAGTTGAAGAGGAAAGACCAATGTTAGTTGCCTTTGGCAGTGAAAACAGCTGAAAATATTCTCTTTCCTCATGCTGCTTGGAGAAGTTTGTTGTGGGAGCTGGGAACTTATCAGGTGTACTGCAAAAAACTTGGGGCTTGTTGGCAAGCAGTTTTGAGAAGTGTGTCACTAGGTTTAGGAAGTTGCTGAGCAAAACTTTTTGAGTCTAAAGAGTTGGCTGGTTACAGAGCTAAGGCAGCTGCACAGTAATACACGAGAGCTCTCTGACACCTCTTTGGTGTCTTTATTAATCCTGACAAGAATCTGCAACAAACTTCATGCCCTGTTCTTACAGGTTGGGACAATGACCCCAACACCAAACTCCACAAAGCACCTCAGAAAGGAACATCCCAAAAAACAGCTCACTACAGACAGTGCTGCAATCTCTCTATCTGGTGAAATGCCAATCTTTTTATACATCAAAAGCAGTGTGTAAACCCTGCCAGCCCTTTGAGAAACACAGCAGAGTTCATTCTGAAAAGACAATAGTGTCAGAGAAATAACTCCGTTTCCATTTTTTTGAACAAACAAGAGAAAACTGGCAATATTGATAATTAAGTTGTCCATTTTCCGTGCTGCTGCCAGAATTTTAGTTTAAATAGTTGCTTCTCTTTGCCTATTATTTAAAAATATTTTTCTCTTAAGAAATGAAAATCATTGCCTCTCTTCTTTCTTTTTATTCTAAAATATTATAAAAGTATAATATTTTAAAAATTGTTTTTCCACCTTCCTGGGAAAGTGATGTTCTTACCTCTCATTACAAGGCAATATGGCTTCTAAAACTTGTTCACTTTTAAAACTAAAAACAAAATAGGTCTCTCTATTGTTAAACCTCTAGTTTCCCATTAGATATATAGTTCCCATTCAGCACTGTTGCATTCATTTCTTTTTGCAACAAGTCATTTTTATCACAATCTCCTGGGGTAGTGTATGTACTTGACATATAATCTCAATGAATTTACTGAGTGAATTCACTCAAACTGGGAAACTCCAGAATTTATATTATTAGGAAATTAAGAGTATTACTTTCTAACAGGTTTTTCCAAGATGTAATAAGGGCTGGAGCAAAAGCCATTACTTTCTTGTTCAATATTATATATAGCAATGAATAGTTGCTGGAAAATTTTTATTTGATTGGTACATAGAAATAAAAATTTGATTCAGGATCAAGATAGCAGAGACCTTCCTTACAGTTACAATGCAAACCCTTCCTTGTCAATGCCAACTCTTGTCAATGTGGACTCCCAAAGCAGATTTTGTTGGGGAGCTGCTTGTGCTCTGGAGATGGACACCAATGATGTGCATCCAAGCCTTGCAGGTTCGTTCCTGAGCTTCCTGACAGACCAGGGAGACTGAAGGGTTATTGTGTCAGGTGAGACATTTCCATCTGGGAACTTTTTCAAATGCTTAAAATAATTTATTTTTTCCTCCCTGCAAAAATATTGCCATAATCTTTTACTCCCAGAGAATCTTTCTCTTCTCTTTGGGGAACTTCCCTCTGCTGCCCTCCCAGGCCAATTCCCAGGGCTCCTTCCCAAACTGAGGAATAGCCCATGGCCTCTGCTCTCCAGCTGGAACAGAAGGAAGCACAGAGCTTGCTATTGTGGGAGTGGAGCTTCTCTTTCCTGCCTGCTTTTCCCTTGGGACACGTTGGTGTGTACTCTTTTGATAAAGGGAGGTTTAAACTCTGAAGGTGTGGACACTGCTGGAGGCCTAGGAAAACTTCAGTCAGGCCTTTTCCCAGGATCTGAGCTGTTTTAGCTCTAGCTGAGATTCTCTTCCAGGCTGTGAGACTTTTCCAGCTCCGGCCAGGATTCTTTCCCGGGATGATAGCTTTCTTACAAATAGAAAGGAATTAATAGCATCAATTAGCACCTAGCATTTACCGTGGGACAGTGCGTGATGTATGTGACATGGGATGTTTTCTCCTATTACCCAATGAATTGCTGTCCTGAGATTCACGAACTGTCCTATAAATATATGTCGGTTTTTCAAGAAAGTGCTTCTTTTGCTCAAGAAGAAGTGTGTTGCTGTTATTTGCCATTCCTAGCTCAATAGCAACATGAAGGAGTGGTGTTTCAAACTGTTCCCTCCTCGAGCTCCTCTGTGGGTATCCTTGGACCAAAGACTCTTGGTGTGAGCTGCCAGTGGGCAGGTGAATGAAGAAGGCTGATATTTCAGGGTTGTGACTGCTGCAGGCAATTGGTTTCCAAAGGAGGCTGGAGCTAGGAGTGGACGCCGTTCTCACTCGCCTGCAGAAAAGGAAGCTGAATCATGGTAATCTTGTTTGAGGAGGTAGTGATCAGGAGTGTTTTCCAAGAGGTGGGCTTGCAGAGATGAGGAAGGGGAGGTTTAGGTAGGAGCAGCAGCCCCTCCCTGGGTCACACTCCAGGGAATCCCAGAGGGGAAGTGTGAGAAGGGTTGTTTCATTTGCAGACCAGCATTTTTCTCCTCTTTCAAAATAAGATGAACAGACCCTCCAGTCTTGTGCTAAACTGGCTGTGTGTTTGTTTAGGTGGTGGGGAGAGCCAGAGACACAGACACAGACACCAGCTGAAGGAATAGTGTAATTTACTCGCATGCAAAAGTGAAAAAAAGTTAGAAAAGGATAAACCAAGCAGTGTACCTCATCACTGATACTTGAATACATTGAATACATTAATGCAAGAAAGCTTGTCTCTAGAGATTAAGAAAGATGCATCACCTAATACCCCAATCCTTTCCCCTTCATCCATATCCACACATCAGCTGGGGGAAGCTGTGCCAGCCAAGCCCCGAAGAGCCACGGCCAGGAACTGGGAAATCCTGCTGTGCCTCCACCTTTGCTGGCCAAGAGACTTCGGACTGCGCTGTGAGAGTAGCCCGGCTTTGATCGTGCTGAATGAGCAATGTGACAGAACTTCTGGTGTGGGACATCTGATTTCATTCTCCTCCTGGTTTTCTCCCCAAGCCTGGCCAGGGCTCAAGGAGGAGCCAAGGCCAGGTGTGGCCTTGTCCAGTTTCTTAAAGACCAAAGGTAATGACATGTTTCACCAATGAATGGATACATGGATACTATTGATAGTAATACTTGATTAAGGAGCAGATATCTTGGTTGGAAGGGTGTTAGGGACTGAAATGATTCATGCCTTAAGCATTCTTATGAAGTTTTGCCCATCATAGCAAAAAATTACATAAAGAAGCTACAACCACAGAAGCCTCCCTGAAGAACTTTGGAGTTCAAGTTAAGCCACCTAGGAAGGATAAAGAGAATACTATTGTTAACTCATCTCAGGTCTAGGGAGAAACAAATAAGGCTGAAGGAGAGGAATGCATTCCACAAGAGAGCCAAACAGAGAAGCAGAGATTCTTCCCTGGCTTAGTTTGGGGCAGGAGAGACCACAGCTTAGAGAAGCCAGAATTCCTCTCCCTAAAATGAAGGGGGAAGGAGGTTTTGGACATAACCTCTGGTCAGAGGCAGAGAACACCCATCCTCCCTTACACAAAGCATCCCAGGAAGGCCACATCCATGGGACATTCCTGTGAGAGGCAGCTGAAGGGGTGTCAGAATCCATCAAAGATACCCCGAAGGGCTCCCCAGGGTCTTTGCACCACAGGACTGCACTGGATGTAACAGAGTCTGTTGTAAGAGATGATGGCAAACTCCCGCAGCCTGGGAGGTGTCTGGGTTTTCCTACCCAGCCTGAGCATGTATTAACCCATGAGATTCTATGCTGTTCAGGGGGACCACCACCACCACCAAGATCAATTGGAGAGGATCAACAGAACATCATAGGAATCCAGGGAGTGGTGATATCTCCCTTATTCTGCCTCTGTCACTCTCTTACCTATTTTTTATTTCTTTCTCTTCTTTTTTCTCTCTTCTTTCTCTCTTCTCTTTCTTCTCTCTCTCTCTCTCTCTCTCTCTCTCTCTCTGTCTCTCATATTTACTCTCAAATAAAACCCATACTATTGACTCTGGTGTATGGTCTTGTTTGCATCTCAATCCAAGCAGAGGAAATTCTAAGAACTTTCATAACTGGATCTTGACGAAGGGTCATCTACACAGAGGGCAACTTTGGCTCAGGGCTGGTTGTTCCGGCCACAATTAGAGTCCACAGTTAACACTCCAGTTTTGCCAAGTCATGGAAACCATTTACAATTTGGCTACCGATGCTGAGCAGCTTTCCTAGTTTTTGGAAAGTTACAACCTAAAGAACCCAACAGATTTTCCTCCATGAGGGTACCAGCAGTAGCACAATGCCAATTCTTTGCCCCTCTTTTCTGTGTCCTTGGTGCTTTTCAGAGTTCCTCAGTTCCCAGCAGGAATGAAAGCACGTGTGATAATGTAAGTGATTTGAGAACTCTGTGTTGTGCCTTGCCACGTGAGTGTTCATGACAGACTGGACACCCCACTCATGGGTCTGTTGAGTTAAATTCATCCTAATTCTGTGCCTACAGCAGCCCCGAAATGGGGAGAAGAGCAAGGACAGTGGGTGGGTGTGCATGCACACACCCATGGGCTGCCTGCTGTGTGGGCAGAAGGTTTTGGCAGTAGTACATCTCTCTCCCAAGCTGGAGGAATAGATCTAATGTATACTAAAGGAAAATATATCAAAATATATTTAAAATACATATAATCAAAAATAAAACCTATCAAACTATACATAATATTGTGTGTGGAATTCATATAATGTATATTATATATTTTGAACTATATATATTATATATTTTCCTATATATCATGTAATACATACAACATGTAAAAGATATAGTTGATCTTTTTTGAAGCCTTTGCTTGTGGGGCATATAAATCATCAGCTACTGTTTGTACATTTTTGTTTTCTGGTACTATTGACTATACCATCAGCTCCCCTGGGAGTTCCTTTAGGGAACTTCACAAAAAGCCTTCCATCATTTCAGTGCTTGTGAGAACTTGTTGCTTCCCAGTTCTCCAGCATCCTTAGAGATATTGGAGCATCTCAGCACTTGTGTCACTGGCCCTTCCCTCATCCCCAGCCTGCAGCAGCTGCAGTCATTGTTGTCTCCCCCTTGCTCCAGCTCATTTGCCAGTGCTGCCAAAGGCAGCAGAGCTGGCTCAGGATCCCTGTTGGCTACTGGTGTCCAGGATGACCTTCAGAGGGACACTTGGAGCACTTCCTAAAGAGCTGCCAGAGAGGTGGGGGTGGATTTGTCCTCCCTGGGTGGCTCCTGGTTGGAGTTCTACGCTCAGTGGAGTCCTGGAGTTTTCTCAGCTGGCTTTGAGAACATGTGGCTCTGCTGCCATCCCAAATCTGCGCTTTCCTTGCCCAGCCTGAGTGCACGTGGGGCATGTGCTGGGCATGGCTGGAGATTTCCATGGCCAAAATGCCCCAGCATCATCACCTTTACATCTGCTCATTGCTTTGGACAGCACAAAGCACACAACACCCATCTCAGCTGGCAAATGTCATTTCTTGCAGATTGCTACAGCCCCACTGCCAAATGTCGAAAAATACACGAGAATCCATTTCAGTTGAAAAATGTAATTTATTACAAATTGCTACCCCTGCGCTGACAATACAGAACTATACAAATCTCAATTAAGGTTAAAAAAGGAATTTATTACATGAGTACAACGCTATGCAAAAATATACAGATATCAACTTCAGTTAACAAAACCTTAATTTATTGCCAAACTCTAAAACAACTCACTATTAGACAAACATCAATTAGGTACTTAACAACTTAATTTATTACATACAAGAGTAGCCAATATAAAAACACAAAACTATGCATTCCCTCTCTAAATAGCCCTACACTAAGAACTGAGGAGATAAAGTTATACACCTATACTACTTCATACATATTTAAATTGAATTAAATACATATGTATGCACATATAAATAAATACTTATACAGCTATAACAATCTACAGATCTAAATATGGATTAAACATTACATATTACATACTATACAAAAGTAGATATATAAACCAAACCTACCAATAAATAAATTTCATTCTACCAATCTAAACATCCATGTAACTGCATCAATACAAATATACAGCTGTACATATTCACACATATGTAAATGCAGTTACACATAGAAATAGAACAATGTACATATAAAAATATAAAATCAGAATACATATACACATGAAAATACAAATATACCCATTTAAAAGAGTCATATACATATAACTGCATCAATACAAATAAATACCTACACAACTAAAAACCCAGGAAATACAACTAAAGTCAGATATAATAACATACATGCATACTTAGATACCTATATACATATGTACATATGTATATACATATATATATACATGTCTGACATGCATGTAAATACACACATATATCAATATGTACAAATATATACATAGCACATCCGTAAATGTAAAAGACATATGGCAATATTCCTAAACAAATAGCAACCTACACATGTAAATATCCATCTAATTATCCCCCTCTATGTGCAAGTCCATATATCTTCAAAGAGAACTCTAAGAAGAAAAAGGGATTCCATCCATCTTCAAAGCCTTTCCCTCTGGCTCTTTGTCCTGTGCAGAGCAGTTCTCCTGGACAGGGACAGCAGATGGGACATCTGGGAAGCAAAGGGAACACTGAGTCAGGAGCAGGGCCTTGCCCTTGGCAGCACCTGCACTTCCATCAGGAAAGAGAAAATCCCAGCGCCTCCCCAGGGGGGCTGGAAAGAAAAAGCAGGCCGAGCGGGCCAGGGTGTGGTGAGCGCAGCGCGGCGGGACTGTCCCGCAGCCCCGGCAGCGCGGCACAGCCGGCACAGCTCCCGGGCCCTGCCGGCACAGCTGCCTTGCCCCAGGACAGCCCCTGTGCCGGCCGGGGCAGCTGCGCTGAGCAGCCCCAGCACGGGCAGGGCCGCTCCTGCCCCGCCGGGCCCTGCCCACGGCCACAGCCCACGGCACCCTCACCCCACCCTGCCTCACCGGCCCTGGGGCCTCACCCAGGCTCTGCGTGCCAGCAGCAGCTCCCTGCTCCTGCTCTCCATCGTGGCCTTCGCCTTCTCCCTGCTGGCTCCTGTCAGTCCTCCCGCTGTCTCCAAGGTCTTCAGTGCAGCTGAGGCAAAAACGGAGGCTCAGGAATTGGTTCCAAGGCCTGGCACAGCTGCAGTCCCGGACCCCTCTGTGCTCCCTGCTGGCCCCCTCCATCCCCTCAGCCCCGCCATGCTCTCGGCAAACCCCGAGTCCCCTTCAGTTTCCTCAGAGCCCCGCAGTCCTCTCACCCCCTCAGTCCCTTCTGACCCATCCCGTCCCCTTAGACCCGCCACCCCCTCAGCCTGGGCCACTTCCCTGTCACCTCAGTGCCACCATCGCCCTCAGCTGCCCCACAGCCTCCGCCCCAGCAGCACCTCAAGGTCACCGTCCCTTCAGTGCCAGCGCCTCCTCAGCCCCCTCAGCCCCCTCAGTCTCACCGTCCCTCAGCAGCTCCTCAGGGGACACTGCCTGCGGCCACCGGCAGCTCCCACCGCTCCAGGGACACCCGGGGCTGGAACTGCTGCTGCGCCCGGCCCGGCCGCCAGCTCGGACCCAGCACAGCAACAGGAGACAGAGGGGACACAGGGGAAAAAAACAACAGATTGACAAGGCATCCATGGACAGAAAACGCTAAATAAAAGAACTGTATATATACAGTTATCAATCTTCGTAACTTATTTATACAGCCATCAATCTTTGTACAAATACAACTATGCCCATTTATAAACTTAACTATATATTTGTAAATGTTTAATATACATATGTATAAATGCATCCAGGCACATCTATAAAATTCACATATAAAAATATAACTACATACATCTACAACTTCATATAAATTAAATTATACAGATCTATTAACACAACTATATAAATAAATAGACATAACTATATAGACATACAAATACACATATATAAATCTATACATGTAACTATATAGATAAATGTAACTATACATATCTATAAATATGGCTACTGACAGAGGGATTTCCCCTGCCTGATGGTCACAGGTCCTCCCTCTGTCTCTTCCTGCCACACAGGGCAGCCCTCCTGGAGAGGCTGATCAGATGGGATCTGGGAAGCAAAGGGAACACTGAGTCAGTCTTGGCCCTTGTGCGCGTTTCCCTTGGGCACCAACTGTCCTTCTATCAGGGAATGTTCAAGATGGTCTGAAAGGCAGACTCTCACTTGGAATTTGAAGCTGCTCTTTAGAGAACAGGGACCCCTCTAAATGTTCAAAACTGTAAGATGAAGGGTGCTGTCAGCTGAGTTGTGAAACCAAATTGGGACACCAGGCTTGGTGACACAGCTGCCACAAAGTCAGCTTTATTCCCTGCTCGCTTGCCATAGCACAGGACTCAGTGTCAGAGCCTCTGGAGAAGCGTGGAGGGCAGGGCTTGGGGAGGTTTTGTCAGTGCAGGATCTGAACTAAAGGCACTGGGAAGCACCAACTCTGCAGACAACAACTCAACTCTTCTGATCTCCCTTCCTGTCAGAGGCAGGCTCAGAGCAGCCATCTCACACCTCTCTAAACCCATGGGGGCTCTGTCCTTACCAGGCTCCTCACGCTCTGGGGAACTGCTCCCACAGCTCTCGGTGCCAGGTGAAGTTTCTGCTGCTGCGTCTGCTGCCCTGTTCAGATCATCCTCTCCTGAAGACTCAGGGGCAACATTACATTCCCCTTGAAAGAGAAACAAAAAGAAAGAAATCCAAAGATCACTCACTTGTTTTTGGAATCATATCAGGGATACAGAAACTCCCCTTCTCCACTCCCAGGGGACATGGAGCACAAGGGGGAGCACTGCCCACACAGTTCACATGACAAGCATTTAAAATTCAGGATTTGGGTGGCCAAGAGGAAACTGAAGCTCTTACAAAATATCCCTTGAGGCAAAATGCAGAAAACCAGAAGACACCAAGTGAGAGGACGTGCCCTCATGTTCTCACCCTGGCTCATCCCACAAGCTTCAAGAAATCAGCCAGCAGAAAGCCAGGGGCCCTCCTTGTTGACAACATGCCTGTCAGGAAGGGCAGAGCTCGCTCCCAGCACTGCCCAGGGCTGAGTGCTGCAAACCCACAGGAAAAGCACACCTTTCATTTCTGCCTGGGAATCTCACCAGCCCCACCCAACTGCTCAGACAATCCATCACCAGGTGGTGCTTTTTGGAGTCCTCTGCTGCTGCCCCATATGTATGACCCAAGCAAACATTTAGGGACCTAGCATATTTCCAGGATCACATTTTCCAGTGCCAAAAATCTGTAAATGTGGAGGGTAGGAAAAAAAACCCCAACCCATCTCTTCTGCAATAGCTCGTCTATCAGGATCCTAAAGATTGTAAAGATAGTTCACAGCCTGCAATGTTTTCTTTTAGCATGAAATAAAATGCTTTTGAAAACTGCTATGTGTGAGTTTACAGAAGACAAAAGACATCCCACTTGAGAATAAGATATTAGTAAATCCAAAAAATCCCACTTCCCACCTTGAGCCTGCCCTTCCTCGATCATGAACCTACTGCAGGCAGTGGGGTCAGCACATCAATAGAAAGAGAGGCATTCTTTGGCCAACATGTATAACTGCTAAAAGGCCTTTGAAACACTTCAGGCAAGTCTGAGAAGAATTAGAGAAACAGGATTCCTCATCCAAAGATTGAATCTGCCAAGCAAAAGGACAGAAAGCTGCAGCTCCAGCCATCCCCAGCATGGCTCTGGGAGCGCCTACACGCACGGCAGGGCTCACACAGCAGCAGCAGCTGCAGCCCAGCCCTCACTTTGCCTTGGCCTTCCAACTCAAAACAGGCAGAGCCCACATCTGCCCCTGGAACTGAGGCACCTCTCACATGCTGCTCCCTGCACGGGACACTTGGCCTTCAGTGGCATTCTCCAAACACTCTTCTTTCCCATCAAACAAAGCCTGTTACAACCTACAAAGCATCACCATAAACGCTCCTGCATGAGGCATTCTTCCCAGGAAAAGGAGGAACCAAACATGGCCAACACAAGCTCACATCTCTCATCCTCACTAAGGGGGGGGAGACTTTTTCATCCCTATTCTTTTAGAGATCTTACTTTACCAAGAATAATTAGATAACTACAGAATAATGAAACAAGTTAACTTCAAGAAGCCTTTGCTTCTCAGCCATATAACATGGTTCAAAAGGTCTCAGTCCAGCCTCTTTTATTCCCATCCAATGCAGTTACCTGGGCAGAGGAAGACCTTTGAGGCAGGGATCTCCTGATCTCCGAATCATTTTTTCTATTTCAAGGGCTAGCTGTGATTTGTCTTCTGCAGCAGCATTCCATGCAGAGCTGGAGGCCGTCGATGCTGCACAACCAGCACCACCAGGTGGAACACTGGGGGCTGAAGGGCCTGGTGTGGCTGCAGGAATCCAAACACATTGGTCAGGCTTCACAATGTGCCTTTGGGACACAGAGCTCTATTGCTGCCTTGGATCAACCATCCCAGGTAGCACACAGGAAACCCAGCCAGAGAATCTTTTGGCCTTCTAGGTCCCTCTTCCTAGCAGACTTGATAATTTCTGTCTCACAATGACAGAGCATTGTGGAAAAATACTTCAAGCAGTCACTTTTCATGACCTTTTGGAAAAGCAAGGCTAGAATTGTTTTCCAACCTGGCAAGTCGGAGCCTGGGAGCTGCTGCTCTCTGTGGAGCTGCTGGAAGCTGCAGGGCTGGATCCTGGGGACTGGGCGGGGCCGAGCGCGGCAGGGCCGGGGCTGCGGGCCCAGCGCGGGCGCGGCGGCTGCCGGGGCAGGCGGGGCCAGCTGCAAACCCTTTCTTGCGCTCTCTGCCTCCAGCCATCCTTCTGCCTTTGCTTTGCAGCCTAACCCCAAACCACCCAGGCAAGCGCAGGATCTTTCAGAAAGGGATCCGAACTGAGGAATGCCGTGGGAAACTCTTCCTCTTTGTCCCGTGAAAGCAAAATCACTCCATGTTCTGCATAGATGAAGGGAGGAAAAAGATGTTGGGTTGAGTAGTTTCACTACTTTGGTTGGAGTTGAAAGCAGACAAGGTCGAATGGGAGAAGCGAGAAAAGAGAAGCAAGAATTGACAACATTCTTTTTGCCCCTTTTCCTGCCAGCTGGCTGGATCTTCCTCACTGTCTTTGCCTGTCTTCAGCAGATTTGACGCATTTCTCATTCTTTGGAGACAGAAGCAGCAGCAGGAAGGGGCAGCAATTTTGTCAGCATTTTCATCAGAGCTAAAGTCCTGCTGTCTGGAAGGATGTTACTTTACCTGAGGGATTAATGGCTTACACTGATAGTGTAAGTGATAGTGAACTCACACTGCTGTCTTCACCAAGAGGTTTTGCATTCTTTTTTCCTCAGAAATAATTTATTCTCTTTTTTTCCACAATCAGGGGGAGAGTTGCAATGTAAAATCCCTCCTGCAGCCAAGTCTTTTCAATGTAAGCCAAAAAAGGTGATCTTGCAATTATGTGCTTAGTGTTACTTTTTATTTTAAATTCTCTCTTGAACTGGAAACAGTTTTCAGAGGAGGAAAAAATATACCTATTTCCTCCATCTCTTTTAATTCCTGCCCCTTTTTAATGACTTTACATGGTTTTACCATGAGGGCTGATGGGAGTGTATTTGGTGGTATGGCAGAAGCTCACCCCACACACACAGTGGATATTTTCCTTGCATCCAGCCTGTTTTGAGTTCTGGCTGACACTGCCTTCTCTTGCCCTCCTTCCAGGTCCCTTTGTGAGGAGCCCAGCCCCGTCCCTTCTGTTGCTGCCCTGTGGGTGACATGCTGACACAAGGGTTGTTGGTCTCATCACATTCTGGAGCAGTGTTTCGGAGTGAGTGTTTTCAAGATGCCCTATCACCTTTTCCTCTGTGTCCTGGCTTCCTCAGAAGAATTGAAACCCACTACCTAGAAAATCTCTTCCTATTTCATCTTAAATAGTTTAAAACAGAACCTGAAATTACCAATGCTCTGCCTCAGTGGGATGGTGTTTGTCTTTGTTTAAACACAGTGTAAGAAACCTCACAGAAATTATCCCAGCAACTGAATTACAACAAAATTCTAATGAATAGGCCAAAAGGAGAAGACAGGAGTTCAGAAGAGAAGTGACATCTTTCTCCATGTTTTGTGGCCCTTATTTCCCACGTGTCTGTCTTCGTGCTGCTCCATCAGGAAAAGCCTTGTTTTTAAGGCCTCCTTTGTAATCTCTGTGTCATGAGACACACACAAATACTGGCCCTGTGGCCTACTGGAGATGAGGAAGTGGATGGCTGAAAAGTGGATTATCCATAGGAATGTTTGGTCACACCTGTGCTATAGTTATGGTTACATTGACTTTTCCACAGTACTCTGTGGCTAAGAATGAGAAATTACCATTAGCTGTGTTTTAAGGATACTGAAACTTAGAAAGAAATGTGCTTATCTTGTGTCTGGCAGCATGACTCTTCCCCAAGTTTCTACTGGCACTGGTAAAATTCAATGTCAGTTACAAAGACCACAAGGTAAATAATGGATATTACATTTCAGTGTTTGGGCCAACAATTGGTTTAAAAATTAACAACAGAAAAGGTTGTTAATTTTTAGGAAAGAAGATCCTTAACATTTTTGTGGTTTATGGTTTTAGATTAAGATTTTTTTCTAAGAATAACTTCTTTCCCCTTTAAAAAGGGGATCACCTGAAGTACTATTGTTCCATATCTTTCTATTTTCCCTACATGCCATTGCAACTTTTGAATCACAATTGTTATCACTTTGAAAATGCAATTCTAGTATTTTTCCTACTGGTGAATACTTACCAGTTCCAAGTGAAAGAACAGACAGTTTTGAAAGTGAAATATGTTTTATGTGAATATATTTTTTCACTAGTTTCCTGGTATTACATGCAACATTAAACTAGTCTGTACTCCCTTCTTTCTGAGAAGCTGTTAGAAATTATTCATCTTTTCAGTACATTTGTGATACATTGGTGTGTGTTTCAGCTGAAACTCTCCTGTGTGCCCTACTGCTAGCAGCTAAGATCTCCTTGCAGTGTAGGAAGACACAGTTTTCCCTTTCTGATTTGCACACAGCTGTGTCACTGCCTTGACCTTTTCATCTCTGATGCTTAGACAGTTTTTCCTCCAGCACCTGTCCCAGCACTATTCCTTAAGGTGATGTAGGTGTGGTGGGCATGCAGGACCCAAACTGTTCCTGATCTTCTGGGAGCTAACTGTTGGTCCCTGAATGAATCCTGTCCTGTTTATTTCTACACTGTACTTGTGCAAAGGGTGTTCCTGCCAATGTTTTAGGTTACATGGTCTAACCACAGCATGGTGAGTAGTAAAAGCCAAAGAAACAAATGTTCAATTTACCTGGAGTCTGTATCTGAGACTTCCATTGCTGATAAAAGTGAGAATTCTTGGCAGACTTGTTGCTGGAAAGGAAGACATAAGACATCATTGAATTAATTTAGCATGTATTTCTTAGATTCCTTGGCTACACAATGGGAAAGATAATCTTCATCATTTTCTTCCTTCTTACAGATATGGTCTTAATCTAGTATGGGAAGACTTAGACTCCAAATTTTGCCTTCACATAACTAAAAATATTTGCATAGGAGATAGAATCCCATCAGACAAAGGCAATCTTATTGCAGCATCAGGGTATGGTGAATAAACCAGAGAGTACAATGGAACTGATAAACGGGCCTGGTATCTTAGGCCTTATTAAGCAGAAACCACGGGAGAGACAAACAAATGCTCCCTGGGCAAGAAGTGACCAAGAAATATGTTGTGAAGCTTTGTGAGAAGATAATGTTACCAGGTAATGCGATACCATGAAAAATGTGTAACCAATGGGACATTGTTACCAAAATTAGAACCCTAAGTAGTGCCATACAAGTTAAACCCTATGTAAACATCTTGTATGCTCAACAAAATTGGATTCTGATCACAACTCAAAATGCTCCCCGTCTCTCCAATCGCTCATAACACAGTAGCCACACTTTCCAGTCTAGTGAATTCAAAATACCTGAAACCAACACTTAGGGGCCACCTTAGTCTCTGTACTTTAGAGTGTAAGAGAAGAGAAATAAAGTCTGTTATAGAACAAAAAAACTGCCAAGTAAAAAGTCATGGTAACTGCCCTGAAAATGCACCTCAGTTTTGGAATGAACTTGGTGTGAAATGGTTCTTTGTTGAAATTCATAAGCAACTTCTGCCTCTTTCTCTGCCTCCTCACTTGGGTTTGTTTTGGCAGCAAACACCACTTCAGGCTGTTCTAGTGCTGCTCCCCCTGACTAAAATGTCTCTGTTCATTCCCCAGTCTCAGCTGAATATCTCCATGAACTGTTTAGTGTGATGACTGCACAAGTCTTGTTAAAGCTGAAGCTGTGATGCCTTGGTTTGAGTCACCCTGTCTGCTGGACATGCTGCTTGGGCCTGCCAGGATCATTATCCTCCCTCACTTCTCTGAGCTAGAGGAAGTGTGTCAGGGACATTGAAGAGCCCAAGTAGCTCAAGTGGAAGAAATTCTCATCATCTGTGCCCATTCAGGCTGCCCGTGACTCTGCCAGGGGGAAGTGGCATTTGTTGCCTGAGTAGCTGCAGGAGGACTAAAGGTCATGGTGAAATATTGTGGTGAGGGCTGTGGCAAAGGAACAAAACTGGGATTTTTCAGAGGAGTTTTCAGTAATAATCACATCTCATTCTGGCTGCTGTCACAGGTAGTTTAGTCACTGCCTAAGGTAGCTCAGAATTGATTGTGGATTGTGCTCTTGGATTTTAAATGGTATGGACTATTCCTCAACCAGATGTGTGGCTATGAGCCTGTGTGTTTATCAGTGACACACAAACTGAGAGAGGCAGACAAATTCTGAAGGGCTCCTGGAATTTAGGGCCCCTGCATCCTTCTGCGTGATGGCAAAACTTCTTGCCAAGCAGTGGAAGATGCATCTCTGTCTTCTTGTCCAGGAATATCAGCTTGACCATCTGTATCTTGCAGCTCATGTCTAGGGAGGTACTGGGGATCTGGACATTACATAGACTCAAAACCTCATCTCATGTATTTGCTGTGTCCTTCAGTGAAGAATGGCTTCTTATCAGAGGAACCTGAAGACATTCTAGACCTAAGGAAAAGCAAAAGAGAACAAAAAATTCAAGCATCTGTTGTCAGTATCTCGGAAAAAGAAGATGCAAATATTTGCAAAAGGCTCAAGTGAAGAAATGAAGAAACAAAGCACGGTTTACTCTATTAAAGCTAGGCATGAAAGTCTGCCTCCTTATGCATCCAACTGCTTTCCAGGTGTGCACATGCCCAGGGTTTTACCCTTCTGTATACTGCAGGTCTCAGGCTACAACCATAAGCAGACAAACTAAACCAAACTAAATTAACCAAACAAACAAAAAACTCCACAAACTTCCCCAACACCAAACAAAACTAAACAAATGGTTGGAGTCAGTGAGTCAGGGGTCTCTCTGAATTCTTCAGAGGGAAATCAAAGTGCAGGGATTGAATTAAAGCCTTTGGATGAATTGAAGTATATTAAGCCACTCACACATAAAGTAGACATTTAAGTAGAAGTTAGTAATTTTAGGGTGAATTCTAATGCTTTTAATAAGTGAAAGGTTTCAAATGCCAGGGTAGCAGAGTGAGTTCTAGTGAAGGTTGAAACATACTGATATCTTCAGCAAGAGGCTCCAGGCCCACAATTGTAGACATGACTTTGACATAATAGAGCTATAGTAAGAATATTGCTTACATTTTTCAGAAGAACAAGATAGATTGTATGAGTAGTTGTATATGTGCTAAGAAACTAGAATTCTAATAGGTTAAGGAATGGTGGTCCCAGTTTGCCTCTTAGCTTGTTGGAAAATTCCTATATAAGAGTATGTGTTGGGGAGAGTTAGTGCTTTTAGCCTTTAGCTTTTGCCAGGGCTTTTAGCCATCTGCTCTGGGCTGTTGCTTTGCTACTGCTTTGCTAATGCTTTTCTGTGTGCTTTTGAGACTGTTGTGCTTTGTAATAAGATATGCTTTGTAATACATAACCTTTTTAACTATTAGCTGCTTTGCTTATTTAAGATAACCTGACTTAGTAGGAGCCTAAGAGCTCCAGAGTAGAAGCCTAAGAGCACCAGAGGTCAAGAACCTTGCATCTCAGAGTAGGAGCCTAAGAGCTCCGGAGTTGTTGCCATAGAGCACTGGGGTTCGAGAACCCTCACTACAGACAACAAAAAAGCCAAACACAAGTCGCCTTCCCCACCAAACTAAATCAAAATTAGGTGGAGAATCTTGTTTCCATGATATCTCTCCTCTGACACAAGACAATTTAGACCTCTTGACTACAGCAGGAGTATTTGAGGAATGGTATGTTCACCAAATGAGCACCTGAGACCCTCAAGAGACTGCTACTCCCAACGTGCGTAATTTTGAGGAAGTGATTTAAATATGTTAAATACTTTGTGGCAATGTTTAGCCTGTGAGTTTGAGCAAAGTAATGAATATGTCTTAATTCCATGGATACAAACACACGGGTGTGCACATGTTAGGGAAGTGATTCCCCTCGAAGCCAGCACTGAAATAAAGTAATGCCTCTTTTCCCACACTGAGCTGGCAGTGGGAATCAGGCCCTGCTTGGTACCTTCCATTTTGGTCATTTCTATTGAAGAATAAAGAAAGGTCAAAATGAAACCTTTTCCAGCTGTTTCCCTCTGGTTTACCCCTCTGGCAGCCAAAGCTCTGTGCTGCAGGTGGCCTGGGTGTGTGCAGAGCAATGCAGCCCCCACAAACCCCTGGGTTTTCCCACAAGTGGTCATACCCTGTGCCCAGGTGTGCCCGGCTCTGGCAGCAGAAAGAGCCCGCAGCGCAGTGGGCGCTGTGCCCTGCCCAGCCGGGGCTCTCTGGCACAGAGCAGCAGCAGCGCCAGCGCCTTTCAACCCCCTCCTGCCTTGGCTGCACCGGGACACAGAAGCCTCTGGAAATCAGCACCGCCAGTCACGTTCCCAGCTTGGAGCAGTCCCTGCTGATGCCTTAATTTTTCTGCTCTGCTTGGATGTGTTTTTTCCATTGTGCTTGGGTGGTGAAGACAAAACAGTCCTATTCCACCTAGGGACTCAAGGACAGTTTCTTCAAACTTCAGGCCCTAAGCATAGGCAACGTGAAAAAAAGGAGGGCGGGCAAGCAAGCAAGGAGGATGAAACTTCACAATTTGAGACTATTAATTGGACAGCTGACTCATGCATGCAAATGGACTAAAACCTACAAAGATGTGAGATCTCGTAACCAAGCCCTCTTTTCTTCCATCTTGGAGCCATCTAGGCAGGGGCCATGACTGATATTGCCAGGGTGTGGCCTTTGAAGGCCTCTCAATAAACATCCATTTTATTCCCCTTAACTCTGTGTAGCCTCTTCTAGGCATCACAGCTGGTGGGCAAATCCTGCTTCCAGATAGGAATAAGGCAGAGGTAGAGATGTACATGCCGAGCAGTCTTGACAACATCCAATAAATGCGCAAATATATGGAGACATTTGTGAGAAAATATTTTAGCTGTTATGCCAAGCGTGCTTTCTCTCCTAACTCTATGCAATACTTTGGGTCATTTTCTTGCTTGGGTTTCCTTTGCTTTGGTCCCATCTGAGTGCTTAGTTGGGGTACAGTCTGTAGGTGCTTGGGACACTCTTGGAGTACTCTGGAATCCCTTGAGCAACAGTATTGGCCCACCAGGGGAGTTTGTGCTACTTTTCTTCTAAATTGTGCCGTAAAAGGATTTGACTGCCTAACTTGACCTTTTACTGAGTGCTAAAATAGTGATTCCCTTTGGAATGAAGTGTGAACTCCAAACCAGTGCATGTCCGCTCCTGAACACTGGAGCTGCTCCTGAGCTCTTTCACAATAGAACTGCCATAGCTTAGGAGGATTTTGGGGAAGTTTTTCTGAGCAACTGTTTTCAGCAGCTTAATGGGAGTTAGTGTATACGACTTATTGTGAAAAAAAAAGTACATGAGAAAGAAGAGAACAAAAGCCGCTTTATCTGTTGGACAGGAGTATTGAGCGTTAAAGAATGTTTTACGTTTTCTTCATCAAATTTGTGTTCATTTATTGGCAAAACAGGCCAAAGTGTAGGCACAACAAAGGATATTGTCCTGTTCTTTTTCTGGCTGTGTGAAAGATCTGCGTCTCCTGGAGAGATGTTGTGGAATGGAAAATGCTGTCTGTTTGGGTTGACCTGTTCTGTGGGATTCAGCAGCCCAGGCAGTTTTCTCAAGGAATCTGCTTCATTTTCTCTTGTCCACTGCAGGTCACCTGAGCCAGGTATACAGAGGTGCCCATCCTGAGGTGAGTGAGAAAGAAACATTTGATGTTGCTGGTGTTTAAGAATAGTGGAGCTGTGAGCTTGACCTGTGGTGATAGGCCAGCTGGGTAGTCTGAAAGAAAATCCATTTCCATTTCTATTGCAGCAGCAATAGCAAAGATATCTGTTGGAAAGGATGGATCAGGAAAACCTTATAAATATGAGTACTTAGTAAAAGATTTTGAGAATATAGAAACCATAAGCGAGATTGAAATGAAAGCCATCTTTGAGATACCAAACCTTAGTTACTAAATAACTAGAAGACAATAGGATGGCCACTGAAAGTAATCCCCTCTTGACAGAAAAATGTCTTCTGCTGGAGAGCAGGTCCAAAGGTCAGAGAAGACCCTACTAGCTTGGCAGAAGGGGTCCAAAGAGTAGTTTTTAGGGTTTAAAGTATAACACATTATGGTAATGTAATGATTCTTATAGGCTGTATGTAAATGCTATCGGATTTGTATCCTGTATTAGACTGGTTAGTGGAAATTAGAATATTCAACATAGAAGAAGATTTATTGTGTTGTAAATGGGAAAATTGCTCTTATTTCGCTCTCTTACCCCTTTACTCTTACTCTCTTACCTCTCCCCCACTCTTTCTGCCCTGCTCTGAGTTGCCGCTGGCAGCTCTTAGCAGGGCCCTGTATACCCATGCCCTTTACAATAAACTGCAAACTTCAAGACAGATTATAGAGAGCGCCTGAGTTTGTCCTGACGACCATCCCCGCACAAAGATTCGCACAGATATCACTGGCTATTTCCTAATTTTCCATATCAGAGCTTTTTTATAGTAGCCAGGGTGGAATATCTAATTCACAGCAATTTGCAGTTCTGTTGAATTAGACCATTTTAAATTAGTCAGAGTGACTTAGAATCCCAATACTATCAAACTTTGTGATTGGTGCTTAGTAGAGCTGGTTGTAGAAACAGAGCAGATTAGAAATAAGCTTATAAATGATAGATAATGGCTCGTCCCTCATGCTTCTCTCTGTTCACAGGGCCCAGAACCAACAGCAGACTCTCCTCTGGCTCCCAGCGCTCCTGGAGATGAGGCCAAAGAGGAGCAAAATGACCTCAGGCCTCCATCTGTGGTCACACCATGGAGTTGGGGAAAAGCTGCCAGTCCTTGAATACAATCATGTAATGCTAAGAGCAGTGCATGCCTTGAAATTCTGGATGATTGTCTTGGTTTGAAAAGCCAGGTTTGTGATAAAAGAGGCAGGAGCCTCTCTTGAAATAAAAAATGTAAATACCCATCATGTTAATTATGATAATTTTGAAAGTAAGAGGCTTTAAGCAAAATATATAGGAATAGGAGTAATATGAGAAAACTGAAGAGAAAAAGAAAAAGAAAGGAGAAGAAAAAGAGACAAAAAGTAGAAGAAAAAAAACAAAGGAAAAGAAAATAAAAAAGAAAAGAGAAAAAGAAAAGGGAAAAAGAAGCAGAAACAGAAAAAAAAAATAAAAAAAGGAATAAAAAGAACATTAAAAAAGAACAAGAATAAGAAAAAGAATATGAGAAAAACCAAGAAAAAATAGAAAAAAAGAAAATAAATAAAAAAAGAAAATGCAAAAGAAAAAGAAAACTAAAATGAAAAAGAAAACAAAAATGAAAATGAAAAAGAAGATGAAAAAGCAAAACAGAAAATGAAAAAAAGCAGCAGAAGAAGCAGCAGCAGCAACAGCAGAAGAAGAAGAAGAAGCAGAAGAAGAAGAAGAAGAAGAGATAATATAAAGGAAAAGAACAAGAATAATAAAAATAAAACAAAAATTGAGATGAAAAAGAACAAGAAGGAAAAGAACAATTACAAAAACAAATAGAAAAAGAAAATGCAAAAGAAAAAGAAAAATAACAAGGACAAGGAAGTGGGAGAGAGGAAGAGGAAGAGGAAGAGGAAGAGGAAGAGGAAGAGGAAGAGGAAGAGGAAGAGGAAGAGGAAGAGGAAGAGGAAGAGGAAAAATGTAGGTCTATAAGCATTTCTTCAGAATTTTCTTAATCATGGCTCCAGAGTAAGTTTTGAAAGATAACTAGGTTGCCGCTGACAAGTCCAGATTTCTTGGCAAGCAGTAATTAGTCATCCATAAAGCTTTCCAGCATTTTATCCAGATAACTGGTCCCTGAACATTGCAACCAGCTTCTGATTTATCTCTCCCCACTTCTTTTCCATGTTCTGAGCCAAGAGCAGTAGTAGCCTTGTGAGGGCATCCTAACGCATTTCACGGTGACACCTCACTGCTATTCCATGTATTCTCCCATGGAAGATTCCTTGCTCTTTTTGCCCTGCCACCAATGGGGATCTGCAGTCCGTGCCCGGCGCTGCTCCTTGTGGGTTCTCAGGACAGAGGCGATGCTCTGGCGCACCTGGCGCAGGTGACCCTTGGCCCGAGGAGGGGCCGATGCTCTGAGCTGCCGCGGATACGGCGGCGAGCCCGGGCGGTGCCGCGGCCTCGTTGGGAGCCCGAGCGGTGCCCGGGGCGCTGCCTCCCCGGGCAGGGCTGTGCCCTCTCCGCCGCCGGGGCTGCCGAGCAGTCGCTTTCCCCGTGGCTCCGGCTCCGGGCCGCCCCCGCAGCCGCGCTCTCCCAGGCGCCCTGACCCGCGCCCATTCCCGGCCCGGCTGCAGGACTCGCTGCTCCCGGGCTGCCCCGTTCCCGCTCCGGCTGCAGGAGCCCCCGCTCCCGGGCTCCCGCCGCTCGCTCTCCTCTCCCGGCGCTTTCCCGGACTCTCTCCGCTCTACCCGGCTCCCACCTCTCTCGGGCTCTCTCCCCTTTCCCAGGTTCTCCCCCGTCTCCCGGGCTCTCCCCCTTCTCTCGGGTTTCCCCGGTCCCGAGCTATCGCTTGTCGCAGGCTCCCCCTTTCCCGGGCTGTAGCCAGTGCTTTTCTTCATCTCCCGGGATCTCTCCCAGCCACTCCTCCCTCTCCCGGGATCTCCCCTCTCTCCCCGGCCTGTCTCCCCTCTCCCGGGCTGTCCGTCCGTTCCCGGCCCGCCCCAGCCCCGGCCCGGAGCGCAGCTCGGAGCTCGGAGCGCAGCGGGGCCGCAGCGGGGCCGCGTCAGCCCCGTCCCGCGGGAGGAGCCGCGACAGCGCAGGCGGAGCGGCCCCGGCTGCGCCAGGAGCTGTGCCTGGGCACGGCTGCGGCCTGTGGCAGCTCCTCCGGGCCCGCTGCGGACAGTGAGAGCTCCGACCTGTGCTCCCCTTGGCCCTTACAGAGTATCATGAGTCCTGCTTTCTTCCACCAGACTCCATCAAACAATTGGCTCCACCAAGTTTCTTGAAGGATGGAATTTCATTTTTGAACTGGGACGTGCACTAGTCGTTTGATATCTTCTGCTAGCTGAGTAACAACTTTGCCGTTATCATCAATTTGTAAGCAACATTGAGACATGCTAAACTTTCCACAAACTCCACCTTCTTCAGCTAACAAATAATCTAATGTCACCCAGTTTTGGTACACTGCTGCTCAGGTTTGAGACATTTGTTTAGCTATTAATTCCAGGCCTTGGGCTGTTTTATTGGTTATTTTTTCTATTACTGCTTGAAGTCTGATAATTCAGTTAAGCATATAAATGGGAGTTCTATATCCCCCCATCTTGTGCCCAAGTAGCAGGTCCATAAGTTTCTATTATCTGCTCGGGAGGCCACTCATCATCCCCCCATTTTTGGGTTCCCCTGATGAGATCTCTCTTTGAGCGTACTTCTAGCTGCTCATACAGAGGCCTCCCAAGAGAGTTTCCGTTTGTTCTTGGTAAGAGAAAGAATCCAGGTTGAATAATTCCTATAGTACAACTACCTTTCCAATTTGAGGGAAATCGACTATATGCTCTTTCTCCGTAAATCCAAAACATCCCATTTGGAGCCTTCCAATCTCTTACAGTCTCTTGGGGGTTTTCCCAGAACCCTTTTAATGTGTCTCTTCCTTCAAAAGGGTTGGCATCATTCTTACTACACAAAAATAGTTTTTCTATTTCATTAAAGGTACAGTTAGTATTGTTTTGCATACTCCAGTATCCATTTGGGCTTTTAGGCCACCACCAGGTAGTGGTATACAATCTTTTACATGGGGTTTTGCCTACCCTTCTAAAAACTCTTGACTTTCCTTCTCTGGCAATACATTCTTGACCAACAACTGAGTTAATCAAAACCCATCCTTCCAGCCTATGTCCTTGTTCAGCAATTTCTGTCCGATTCCATTTAATTATTTGAGTAATATCCAATCCTTCACCTTTCCATGGCCATTGTTCAGCCATTAATGCTCCTCCACAAACCCAACAATTGGACGTTTAGTTCTCCTGCAATACTTTCTGCTAAGTCTACGAACAAATTTTTTCCTAGAGTGGGTAATTCTATTTCTGAAAGGTGTTTCTGTATGTTGCAATATAAGTTGTTAATTTCTGGGGTTTATTTTCATCTTTCTTTGCCATTTCTCTTAATCATTTTGAACATTTTTTTACTAGTTGTGCCTGAAATTCGTCCTGTAGCCCCCCACCCCCCCACCCTGTTTTCTGTAAGGCCCCAGATGCCTTCTCTACTAAAGCAAATATATTCCTCTCATTTGGGAGAAGACAAACCCAGCCGCATTCCTCCTGGTGCAAGATTTCGGGCTACCCAAAATGATTGTCTGGCTATGTCACAGGAAGCTAATTGATGCCAGTCATAACATACAGAATTCATGTGAATGTTGGCCGAAAATACATATTCGGTATGGCGGCCAATACATCATGTTGGTAGCATTTGGAGCAGCCCCCATTAGCTTGTAGAGGTATTAAGCACATTAGTATCCACCATTTAAGGGGTCTGGTATGATTTATTCCTCTACCTCCCCAACCTACTGGGTTGCCACCAGCAGTTGGGTAATGCATCTTCTCGGTAGCAAGAATAGAGATCAATCCGGTCCTGCCCTCTTGAAATTTATAACGTGCTTTTACGCCCCCCGCCCTTTTTTTATTTTAAAACCCCTCACCCAAATTTTAGCCTAAAATATTTAGATACTCAATGCCCACCTAAATTACAATCCTAATTGCTTGCTTAGTCTGCTTTTTTTTCACATTTACAACAGAGGGAGTTTCTCAGGTTTGTTTTTGTTTTTCTCCCATGTACTATGTCTATACCATAAATTCTCACACTTAAAACAGCAAAAACATTCTCAAAGTTTACAATTACAGTAAGGAGTTTGACAAATTAATTCCTTGGAATTTCTTAAAGGATATTTAACTGGTTGTCATGATGTGAGTCAACCTTATCAGGGTTGTTTTTGGAATTTTACTCTTAGATCCCTGGGATGGAAGCAATTGTCCATTTAGGTTCAGGCAGAGGTTGTACTGGTCCTTTAACACGAGAGGCATGCGTCCATCCGTTATCAGCAGTCCGCACAGCTGTTTCTGTATCAAAAGACTTAAATATGGCCCTTTCCATATAGGGGTTAAGTTTTCTTCTTTCCACACTTTTTTTAGTACCCAATCTCCTGGCTTGATATTGTGGATGTTAAAACTAAGGGGTACCAATTGTGCTAATATCCCTTGCTTTCTTAGGTAGTCTACGTTCCCTCCAATAGTTTGTATGTATTTTTGAATGGTGTAATCTTCGATTACTACAGGGTCGTGTGGTATTTCCTGTGAATATGGCATTCCATATAGCATTTCATAGGCTGACAATCCTGTGTTAGCATTTGGAAGAGTCCTTATATTTAATAATGCTAGTGGTAGGCATTTTACCCATGACATTTTAGTTTCAATCATTAACTTCATCAATTGTTGCTTGAGGGTTTGGTTCATTATTTCTACCCTACCTGAACTCTTGAGGGTGCCATGGAGTATGATATTCCCAGGTAATGTTTAATGCCTGTGCCAAATTTTTAATAATCTTTGATGTGAAATGTGTCCCTTGGTCTGAATCAATTGCTGTGATCATTCCAAATAGTAGTATTATTTGCTCTAATAATATTTTTGCTACTAATCTTGCTGTGGCCCTTGTAGCTGGCCATGCTTCTACCCAATGAGTAAGCTGATCAACCACTACTAGCAAATATTTCCAGCTATTAACTTTTGGAAGTTCAGTATAGTCTATCTGTATTCATTCAAAAGGATGGAATGCTACTTTTCTTCCCCCTAAAGGGGTCCATCTCATTGCTTTTTTATTCACCTTTTGACATGTTAAACACCCTTGGGTTATTTGTTTAGCTATCTCAAATACTCCTATGCATCCATAAAATTTTAAACATTGGTCACACAAGGCTCTAGTTCCACAATGGGTTCATTGGTGTAATTATTTTAAAATCCCCCTGGTCTGGGATTTCAGAAGTATTTCCCGTCCATCCATTAAAATCCATTTTCCTTAGTTTTGTTCAGCTCCTAATTTTTGAATCGTATTTAATTCTTGAGGACTATCAATTAAATACGTTTCCTTTTCTGGCTTTTCACTCAATACTTGTAATTTTATTTAGACATCTCACCAGGTTTTAGGACTACTTCCTCTGCTGCCTGATCTGCTAAGTTGTTTCCTCTAATTAGGCAACTCATTCCCTTCTGGTGGCCTTTAACATGTACTGCGGCTATTTCTTCTGGCTCTTGCAAAGCCTCTAAAATTCTTTTGATTAGATCTTTGTGAACTAGTCCCTTCCCCTGAGTATTTATTAGTCCTCCTTCTTTCCAGCTTTTTCCAAAAGTATGTCCTATTCCAAAGGCATATTTTGAATCAATATAAATTGTCCCCTTTTTCCCCTTTAATAATATTAAGGCCTTGTACAAACCATATAACTCACATGCCTGAGCTGACCAGCTGGGGCTCAACTTCCCCCTTTTACACACTGACATACTCTGCCCATTAGTTATTGCATATCCTGATTTTCATTTCCCTTCAACTACTCGGGAAGATCTATCTACAAAATATCAATCCCCTCCTTCAAGTTCCACCTCACTCTAATCTGGTCTAACCTTTGTCTGTAGTCCTATAAAGTCAGCACAATTGTGAGCCAAACCCCCCTCTTCACTGGGCATCCCATCAATCAACTGAGCTGGATTTTGTGAGGTAGTTACTTTTAACTCCGGATCTGGAGAATGTTTAGGGATAGCTTCATATTTTAGAATTCGACTATCCGTGAGCCATTTTTCAGCCTTTTGGTGTAATATGCTCCTAACATTATGGGGAGTATGCACAGTCATAGGAGCCCCAAAGGTGACTTTCCTGTCTTCCTCTACTAAAAGTGCTATGGCTACTAAAGCTTGTAAACTGATAGGCCATCCACGACTTACTGGATCTAGTAACTGAATAAAACGCTACCGGTTTCTCATCTCCTCCCCAGTCTTGAGTGAGCACCCCGCTTGCCTCCTGATCCACTGAGCTTACAAACAATTGAAAGTTTTTATTTAAATCTGGCAGAGTCAATACTGGGGCCTGTATTAATGCTGCCTTAACTTGTTCTAACTGATCATCTTCCTTATTGTTCCATTTAATAACATGCTGAGTAAGTTTCTTATACAAAAATTTTACCTTCTGACTGTATCCCTCTATCCATTGTCTACAATATCCTAAAAGTCCTAATAATTGTCTAACTTCCCATTTTGTTTTAGGAGGTGATAAAGCTAAAATTCCAGAAATTCATTCATTCATTCAGTTTCTTTGTTCCCCTACTCAGCCAATGTCATAAATATTTCACCTCAGCTTCTGTAACCTGTAATTTGGATTTTGATATCTTTAACCCCTTGTCTCCTAAAAAGTTTAACAACTTTATTGTTGTTTCATGTACTTCTTCCTGAGTTTTTCCTACCACCAAGGGATCATCTACATATTGAATTAATTTACTTCCTTTGGGTTGTTCAAATTCCTGTAATAATTTTTCCAAAACTTGCCCAAATAAGTTAGAGGATTCTGTAAATCCCTGTGGCAAGACAAACCACCTTAACTGTTGTCTCCTGCCAGTTTCAGGGTCTTCCCATTCAAATGCAAAAGTATTATGGCTTTCCCCTGCCAGTGGGCAGGCCCAGAAAGCATCCTTTAGATCTACTACACTGTACCATACAAATTCAAGGGGTGTTTGGTTAAGCAAGGTATATGGATTTGCCACCACAGGAAATCAAGTTAAAGTTCTCTGGTTCACAGCTCTTAAATCTTGGACCGGACAGTAACTGCCGTCTCCCTTTTTTACTGGTAGTATTGGGGTTTTATGGGGAGACATGCATTAATCAATTGCTTAATCAATTCATAAATTACAGGTTATAGTCTTTTTTTTCCTTCCATGGAAATAGGAGACTGCCTTACCCTTATCGGGAATTCAGGGTTAATAATATTAACAATTACAGATTTTATGTTTAATTTTCCGATTTCCCCTGGAGCAGACCACACCTTAGGGTGTATTTGTTCCTCATCTTGCACAGTTAATTTATACACTCGTACTTTTAGCTCATTGCCTTGGGATATTACCCCTAATCCCAATGCCAGCATTAAGTCTCTCCCTAGCAAATTAAAATCTGCTTCCGGAACTAGTAGCAGATTAGTTAAAACTATTTTATTTGCCAATTCCATTGTCATGTTTTCTATTACAAGGACTTAATAGGCCTCTCCTTTTGCTCCAATTACTTCAGCCTTCTCCTTACTTGGTCTGCATCCTTTTGTCAAAATTTGAACGGTAGATTTTTCTGCCCTGGTGTCCACTAAGAATTTATATTGTTCCCCATGGGGACCTAGTTTTAACTTTATCAAGGGCTCCTTCGATGTTTGAGTCCCCAAAAGATAGAGCCCCTGACACCCCTACTGTTGTTCCTCAAATATTGCTTCATCTGTTTTCTGTTTTCTGCAGTCTTTCTTTAAATGTCCCTTTTTTTGACAATAGAAACAGGTAGGAGGAGGGTTACTACTCTTGTTGTTTGTTCCACCTCTTGAGAAATTTTTCCTTAAGTTATTTTGATTGGGGGTTCCCTTTTGAGTTTCTGCTAACTGCTGCAACATATACTTTTGCTTTGGCTTTTTCTCTCTCATCATCCCTCCGTACGTATATTTTCTGTGCTTCTCACAAGAGTTCTTGCAAACCTCTATCCAGCCAATCATCTAGTTTTTCCAATTTCTTCCTTATATCACCCTACGATTTTGCAATTAATTGAGTCTTTAATAATGCTTCTCCTATACACCTATGTATCCTATGCCTCCCATACCCCCTAGAGAGACTTCTTATAGTGGATATAACTGGCCCCCACTTTCTTCATTACTCGTCTCTTCTTTTAATATCATAATTCTGGCTTTACCTTTTCAACGCATTCTTACTACAGGAGGTGTGGTGTTTACTGGGGAAGGGGGAGAGGGAGCGGAGCTGGGAGTGTGGAGCTCAGAACAGCCGCAGCGTTGGAAGCAGGAGGGGGAGGAGCGAGCCCTGGCACAGCCCCCGCGTTGGAAGCGGAGTGGGGGAAGCAAGAGGCGGAAGGAGAGCCGAGCCCGGGAGAGCTCCGTCATGAGTGCTGCTCACAGGGAGAGACGGGGCGTTCAGAAAAGCCACGGCCGAGTTTTGGCTGTTTGCTCTCTGGTCCTGAGTCCCATCTTGTGCGGATGGTGGTGCTTGTGGAGGATGAGGAGAGGGAAGGTTATCTAAAGGGTCCCAGGGCTTTTTATCCTTTTCCGCTTCCTCTTTAGTTTTTAAGGCATATAATAGCGATGACCCGTTCCCCCGCCAATGTATCACATACTCACTTTCTTCTTGATTAAACGTTTTTTCTGGTCTACGTATTTGTTCCGTGCCTGATATATCCAACCTTCAAAAGACCCATACATGGGCCAAAACAAATTGTCAGGACCATATAACCATACAGTACTGAATCGTTTTTTTCCTTCCTTTTTTCTATTCTCTTTTCCCAACAGTCCCAATGTTTTAACACAATCCCCAGGGGACTGTCCTTAGGAATATCCAGTAATGTGCTCCCTTTATCCTTTGTACCCCGGTTCTTACATGAACTCTGGTTCGTATTTGAAACCCCAGTACCTGGGTCTCAAGGCTTCTTACAAACCTCACCCATTCCTGACTGGTCCCCGGTGCCTCCAGCCCCTGACCTTTTAAATAAAATCCCTTTTACAAATACCACCGGCCCCTGCTTTATTGTAAGCCTTTTTGCCCAAAATGCTGCCAGCCAGATTTTATTTAAAAGTCCCCTCGTCACTTGCTTCGTTCCTTGGCCTGCCGCTCCTCTCGCTAGAAGTCGGAAACGAGGCTAGAGGAACTCCACACTCGTTCCATAACAAGGTTATGTCTCAATCATACACCAGTCACACACCACCCCACCAAGCAATACTCACAGTCCAGTGTTCTCGCCTGGATCTTCGTGCACAAGAAATTGTGGGTAAATTAATGCAGTTTTCCTCAGGGAGCCCAAATTCCTTGCCTGTGCCTTATCTGTTTTATGAATTGCATATCCCAGCAGAGGCCAACAGTCACCCAAGGCCACCAAAAGGCAGGGCACCCCCTCAGGATCAGTTGTTCTCCCCCGAAAAATGGAAATTCATCACATCGGGGTCACCAAATTTGTTATAAATTACCACAATCGGGTAGGTCAATCAATAAGGCAATTTATTAGTTTGTTGATAAGGAACAGGCAACGCAGCGCTGGGGACGTGAGGAGTCTGTGCTCCACCAACACGTCCATCTTACCCTGGGTCACTGCCCCTTTTACAGGCAGTTTCATGGTGGGCTGTGGCATGCCCGTGTGCTGGGGTACAAGTTCGAGCAAGCCCAAACATGTTTGCTAGCACTCCAGCAGCAGTGGCTACAAGCCCCCATCAGGTCTGGACAAGGCTCGAACACGTTTCAGGTTACACTCCTAGCAGGCAGGTAATGGCAGTGACAAGCCTGCCCGTGTCCAAACAAGCTCACATTTTCCTTATACACAAAAGTGGATACAATTCATGATTATAGTGAAAATAATAAAAAGAATTTGACAATTTACAAAGTGATTAAATATTCTTATGTCTCATGTCCATGCTTTACTTTGGATTCAATATTCTTGTTTATATTGATCCCATGGTGTATTTTCATAATGACACGATTCACTATGTAATTTCTCACACTGTATCCCTGTGTCCCTGTGTCCTTGTGTGTCGGAGCTTGGTGTGTTCACCCTGGCCATAAATTCTTGGATATCATGAGTGGGAACCTGGATTCACACCCAGGCTTTTAAGTAAAGGAAACTTGGAGACATTTTTCTATGCTGTTCCTACAGAACAGCTACATTTTCTGGGGAGGATCTGTCATATTTTGATTCATTTCTGGTGGACTGCTGGGTTTATTTACTGCTGGAGTATTTGCTAAATATGAATTATTTTGAATAATGTATTAGAAGAAAGTATCACAGAGATGTCGAACATTTTTTTGTTGCCAGATAGTAGTGGCTTTCCAAAATGTTGTGTGGGTTAATTAATTCTATCTGATGTGGTTTAGCTTAGTTTTGTTTTGGGACTTTTCTTTCCCAATAGTTTATGAATAGCTAGCATAGAGTTTTGAATAGAAGAATGTCCATTGTAGTACTTTAAAATAGAAAAGATTCCATGCAATAATTGAAGGTGGAGTTTTTCTTGTAGTAGTGTAAGTATATATTTAGTGATGTAGTCGGTCACTTCTGTGTATAAATATTCAACAACTAAAGCATTAGGAACAAAATATTGTAGGTGTATTGACAATCTATTATTACAAGACTTTCTGAGTCCTGGAGTTTGTGCATCAAGGATCTCTATTGCTTGCTACTAATTATTACCTTTTCAAATTTGGGGTTGCTTTTTTATTATAGCAGTGCTGTTGCTGTTGAATCTCAACATTTGAATAAAATCTGTCTGCAGTGATCTTGTCTTTATGTTTTAGGCTGTAGTAGATCTGAGTCACTGTCATCAGGATTGAATTGTTTTTGTGAATGGTGGTGTGAAAATGCTTAAGGACAGTCTCTGACACAAAGAGCTGCCTTGTTTACTGTTCCAAGTCCCACACTTAAATGATTGATGCAGGTCTATGCAAATGCAATCTCATAACAATCCCCATATAATATAGTCCTGGTTTACAGATGAATCGTGAAAAGCAAATGTGAGATGTCTTTCAAGAGATGCTCGTAAGCAAGAGATTTGCAGTCTGTATTTTGACAAGATCTGCAGAGTTTTTTGGGAAGTGCATAGATGGTGCTCTGCTGTGAATCACAGGCATCCTTTACAGACCACTAGTGTGACATGAGCTTGCTATATGAACATCTGCCTCAGATGCAATGGTCATTTAATTATTGGCATTTTGCAGCAGTTTTCCCCGTGTCACATGGAAATATCCCCATGGGCAAGGTTCCACATTGAGGCTGAGGAATGGGAGATGGGGATTTGGCCCAAAATCTTTGCAGTGTTTCACTTTCTGTTCTAAGTCATAGCTTGGTTCTGTGGTACTTGAACAAAACTTTTTAAGAAACAGCCTCTAACCATTTTTTTTCCATGGCACTGCCCCTTATGCAGTAGGATCTGCACTGTCACCGTAAACCCTGAATATTCTGCCTTAATGTCAGTAAAGTCAGCAACAAGAAGAAAACCATTACAGTTCTTAGTTCGTATATATCTGAACATTATATTTCTGGCCCTTCTAAGGTACATTCATGAGATTACAGGTTAAACCTGGCAAGCCAACATCCTAATACTGAATGTGAAATACATAGGAGTGTTAATGTATGATGTTGTTCTGCCTTTACAGTTTGTACTTCCAAACCAATTACATTTTTCTTTCTGAATAAAGTGTTTTTGGTTGGTGATGGCAGTGTTGATTAGGTTCATAACTGGTAACTGAATTCATCTGAAGAAATTAGCATTCATATCTGATGTATATTGTAATCTAGATGAAGAAAAGTGGACTGCCATTGTGACACACAGGGTAAAGGCTCCACGACCAGCAAGGCTGTAAAGTAGGTTTGTTTTATTCAGCGCTGGGCGCACGGGGACCTCTCTGCTATAAGCGTGCCCACCCACCACGGTGATTTACTTTGCCTTTCAACACAAAGATGTTACATATTCAAGATAACGGCAACACAGCCTACACATACTCAGGACCCTTCTCTGAAGAGGTTTTATTATAATGAGCAGTGGGAAATAATTTCCATAGTCCCTGCCTTTGGCTCCTCTTGGGTGCATCTGCGCAGCAGCTTCTGGTGGTTGTGGGCCAAGGGACTTCAGATGAAGTAAGCTCCTCTTCTTCACTCTGAACACTTCACCTCTGCTCTTCCCGCATGCTCCTTGGATCCTTTGCATTTCCCCAGACCATAAAGCCAGTTTTGGCAAGTCCGAGGTACTTCAGGCAGTTAATCCTTACTTCTATCAGGGGCCAGTCCTGCTCTTATCAGACCCCCTTTTTCAATTGCTTTTTTGAGATACTTTTTTTGGTGAAATGTACGTACCCATTTGACTTGTGGAGCTTGGTTGCAGCTGATTCGAAGGTAGATACTCATTTCCCCAGCAAGGCTGGCATTTAATGCAGAAATCTGTCCTTAGCAAAAAGGTAACCAAATGAAGGCTGAAGGCTGGAATTCCATAGGAAAAACAAAGACACTTAAAAGGTGGTTTTGGGTGTCATAAAAGTTGTACCTGTCTGTGCAAACAGACTTCTGAACTCTCACCTTTCCTGTGGCTGTCCAATAATCTGATTTTCATCATTCTTCCAAGTGACGTGGGAATGTTTGCCACTTGCTGGAAGAATGTGCTGCCAGGTCTGACAGATCTCGAGAAGGTTTTGCTTCAGGCAAAGGAAAATAAAGAGTCTTTATTCTTTGGCAGTGCAGCTGCACATGGAACAGCCAGCATCAGGTGCATTCCTCATCACTACTTTCATGATACACCTTGTCATGATACAGCTATGCAAACTGCTGGAAGAACTTAAAATAGCATATTTAATGAACTTGGGCAGGTCCTGAGGGGCTTCTATGTGAGCTACACACTTGAACAACAGCAGTGCTCCAACTGAGAGTTTTGGGTAAACTGCTCCTCCAGCCTGGCCATTAATGAAGACATTCAAGAGTATCTGCCCTGGTATCAGCACCTGGGGGTCAGAGCACTAATGACTTGCCTCCAGCTCTACTTTGTGCCTCTGATGACAATCCTTTGGGCCCAACCATCCATCCATCTTTCAATCTTCCTCCCTGGGCATTTTGATAGTTTGCATTTAGGGATGTTGTAGTAGACAGTCTCAAAGGCTTGGGTAAAGCTGGGCAGACATCATCCATTGCTCTACCCATATCCTGTCAATTTAGCTGTCCTGTCACAGGCATCAGGTAGGTTAACCATTACTCCCCATCAACTTCTTCATTTGTTTGGAATAGTTTCCAGGATTAGTTACTCTATCATCTTTCCAGGGATGGAGATAAGGCTGACTGATCTGTACTTTCCTGTACTGTCCTTCTTACTCTCTTTGAAGAAATCACTCTCTTCGAGCAATTCTGGCTGTTTCTAGCTACTTAATTCCAGCAAAAATAACCAGTAGGAAAAATGAAGCTCTAAGTACAGTCTCTCAAATTCTTCTTTCTGCTACCTTTCTATGTCACAAGAAAGATCTTGCTTCCTTTCAAGTAGTAGACAGCTGATTAAAAAAAAAAGGCAAAAGTCTCTTTTAATAGAATATAGTTATGCCAGTTTTTCAGAGGACACATAACTTAGGTTTTCTTTCAGCATTAGAGATGAATGAAAGGACTTGAGAGTGTAAGGAAAATTAATCCACAAACACCAGAGGTCTATGTCCAAAAAGGAGACAGAGGAGTCCTTTTTGCTTTATTCGAATAAAGGGAGAGGCCATAGGGCATTCCCCTGGGATCTCTCAAATTTTTGGAGGACGCAGCCTCCTTTTATCCTAATTTCCCGGCCGCTTTTCCCTCTCTCTTTCCCCATAGGCTGAGGTACTTGAGAGGCACCGACTTCCCGGAACGCCTAAGATTCCCCTCTAATGTATAACCCTTCCTTTTAATTTTTAATTCTTATAGAATTCATAGTTTTCGCCCCCCCATTGCTTCTTTCATCTTCTGTTACCCAATTTCATTTACTAGCAAACTTACAGTTTGTTTGTAAAGGCAAATCTCTTTTCCCATTCATTAATCAGTGTAATCCCTCCCATTGTTTCACTTATCTTTAGGTGCTAACTGTATCTACCAGCAATCTACAGCTTGTTTGTAAAGATTAATGCTACATTCCTCTCAAGAGCTTCCAGAATTCTGATATTTTTATCAGAAATATCCGACTGTTTGGAAAACAGTTAGAACAGTGAAGACATAGTGCTTTTGAAAATCCCATTCTGAAGTTTTGTAGGCTTCTATTACACATAAAAGTACCTACAAGAATTTTAGCAAACTTGTAGCACAGATTCCTCACTTTCAAAATAAGGAAATGCCAGAATTCATTTGATCATTTTGTTTTAATGTGTTTCTGATTCCCACATTTTATATGTGTGAGATATTACATAGTGATTTGTGTCATTATGAAAATACAGCATGGGATCAATATAAACAAGAGTATTGAATCCAAAATAAAGCATGGACATGAGACATAAGAATATTTAACCACTTCGTAATTTGTCAATTATTTTGTTATCATTATTATTTTCACTATAATCATGAATTGTATCCACTTTTATGTGTAAAGAAAATGTGAGCTTGTTTGGACATGGGCAAGCTTGTCCCTGCTGTTACCTGCCCTCTAGGAGTGTAACCTCAGAACATGTTCAGACTTTGTCCAGACCTGGTGGGGGCTTCTAGCCATTGCTGCTTGGGCCCAAGCTAAACATGTTCGAGCTTGCTCGGACTTGTACCCCAGCACAGGGCATGCAACAGCCCACAAGAAACTGCCTATAAAAGGGGCAGTGACCAAAGGTGGGATGGACGTGTCAGCAGAGCACAGAGTCCCTGCGCCCCCAGCGCTGCGTTGCCTGTTCCTTATCAGCAAACTAATAAATTGCCTTATTGATTGACCTACCCGATTGTGGTGAGTAATTTATAACATATGCATATGTACCTTTTACTGTCATGGTCACATATTCCATTTTCCTTCAGATCCCAAAATAATCAGTGCTCAGAACAGCCAATGAACAACTGATCAATATTCTTTTTCATCTCTGGTATTTAATAATAAACTCAGACATCTCTGATCTTTTGGGAATCCAGAACAATAATCGTTTGCAAAATTTGCACGGAAGATTAAACTATCAAGCTCTGTGAATGTTCTCTTCTCTCCTTTTCCTTTGCCCTTTTCCCTCATTTCTTGCTTGACCTCAGAGCCCTTTCCCCTCCTCTCAGGTCCTGCTTGTTGCAGTGAAGCTCTCACCTGCTGGTTCCCCAGCGTGTGGCAGCCCAAGTATTCAAAGAGCAAAACCAAACTCTGGCTAAGGGCACAGACACTCCCTCAACCAGCTGGGCTTTCAGCTGCCAGGGCAGCATGCACAGAGCCAAGGGGGTGCAACAGAGAGCTGATGACACTGCCAGAGCTGATGACACTGCCAGAGCAGCACTGGGGCAATCCAGAGTGAGAGTGGCTTGAACTACTGTTGAATCCCACTGTAGGCGACTGTGTTGGGTTGATGTGGCCAGAAATGTGTATTCTATCACCATCTGTTAAAACCAGGTGGGGTAGTGACCCTTATCTCCATGGCACACAGTATCTGCTAATGGGCCATCTTTAAGACAAGATGGGGCAATCACCGTTTTCTTTTCTACAGCCCATCCTCCCTCCAGGAAGATACCATCTGCTAATGGCCCATTAAGTCCCACTGTATGATTGATAAAATTACATCATCCCATTGGGAGATGCTCCAGCCAGGGGTAGGAGGCAAGCATTTCCTACCTAGATAAAAACGGAGCTGTTGGACAGCAAGTTACCTTCTTTCCACTGGATTCCAGAAGAGAAACTGAACCTTTCTACATCATCCCTGGACTTTTGCAGGAAGGCTGCAGCCTTCTACAGGAGCACTGCTTCAGCTGAACCACACCTGCCACTGCAGGGGGACTGTAGCCACCATTTGATCAGACTGCTATCAACACCCTGACTGACGAGGTGTCAGGTTGTATTCTGACTCTGCCAGGGTTGGGATTGTTTTTTGTATTACTGTATTTCTATTTTAATCTTCCCAGTAAAGAACTGTTATTAATTCCCATATCTTTGCCTGAGAGCCCCTTAATTTCAAATTTATAATAATTTGGAGGGAGGGGGTTGACATTCTCCATTTCAAAGAGAAGCTTCTGCCTTTATTGGCAGATAACTGTCCTTAAAACCAGGACAGTGACACAGGAGGCTGCTCTGCCATAGGTCAGGGCTGTGCCATCAATCCACACAGAAAGGCAGTGGAAGCAGGCTCTTCTGCAGGGGATAGAAGGCTCCATCCACACCAAAACCTTGTCAATTTTGCTGAAATCTCTCTTCGTCCTTCTGTCTTAACATTGACAGTAGTTTGGATAACAGAATGGAGGGGACATGAGACAATTTATTATAACCTGCAAACAAATTTCCATGGGTTTTTATTAGCCTTTTTTTGTTTGTTTTTTTTCCCAGTTAGTTGTGGTATTTTAGTTTGGTTTGGGGTTTTCTGCATGTATGTGAGGCTTAAATGTGTCCTGAAGTTCTTGTGCATTCCAGAGGCTCTGCAGTGCCCTCCATGGGGATTTGCTTGGCTATACACAAGCTCAGAGACCAGCGTGTGGCAACTCAGACTGAGCACGAAGCAAGCACAGGATGAGTCTGCAAGGTGCTCTGTACCAATAAATAGGCACTTTTAGCTGTTCACCAGTGTGTAAGAACTACACACCCTGCTTCAGATTCTCCTAGTAATGCACACTGTTCTTGTTTTGTGTGATAGAGCTCTCTTCAATTCTGTTACACTGTATCTGCATGAGCACTCACAGGATGTTTGCTAAAAGAATTCAGCTCCAGCTAAAAAGCACAGGGTTCACTATGCCCTGAGCAATAGCAGTAGACAAATGGACTTACACAGACTTCAGGGGCAGGAGCAGCATTAAATCTGTGACAATATGTAGGTGTGAAAATACAGAAACCCACGAATATTTGCACAGCCCACACATCTCCACTGGGTTCTGCAGAATGGCATCAAATAATGCACAGGTATCGAGATGATGAACTGGTGCTGCACTTACTTGTCAGTGAGCAGAGCTGTGGGAGGCAGGAATTAAAGGCAATTTTGGAACAGGGAGAAGAAAGGGAAAGACAACTTCCAGCTGGAGACAGAGTGGCACTGCTCTGCTGACCCAAGCAGAACAGGGAACAAGTTGCAAATTAATAGGAAAAGAAGAGTTTTGTGAAAGGAAACCATGCTATATAGGCATTAGTGTTCTTTCCACAGCACACAGAGTTTAGAGCATGAATATCCTTCAGATGTAAATATTCCTGCAAAGGGTTAGAAAAAATCCTTTACCTATTGTTATTTCTACAAATATACCCATGAATGAATAAAAATCCTGCACAACTACATGTATCATTAAGCAGGATACTCTGCAGATTCTCACATTAACGCTTGCATAATTATCTATGATACTTCCAAACATTTAAAGATTTTTTTACCTCCGTTTCCTTCTTTAAAACTTGTAAAATGTAATTAAAGTATCTTTTTAAACTGAAGACTGCTGCATACCTTAGCAAGCCATTATTTGCTTGCTCATCATCATCTTTTCCCAGTCTGTTAAGAGTCACTGATACATTAATTGTTGAGCCAAACTTGAAGTAGTTCATGAGTCACTCTGAAGATAGAATTAATAAGCCAATTCAACCTTAGCAGCTCATCTCCTGTACCCAAGACACCTGCCCTGCAGCCCATGTCTGGAGGGCTGCAAGTGTGTGTGTGAGAGCCATTTCCTTCTGGAGCAGCCAATGAGGCACAACAGATCCCACAGGATAGATTACATGGATCAAGATGCCCACATTAAGGCACCTGAACCAAGGATGAGATCTCCAGCAGCCCTACAGGCAGTTTGGACACCCAGCTCTCCTGGAGGCACAGGTACATGGGACACTAAAGTACAGCCCTAAATTATTAACTATCTAACTCTAACACAGCTCATTTTTACCTGGGGAAATAAGGAATGCAGAGGACATACAGTCCTACTAGAGAAAATGTTGATGAGAACTTGTTTGTGTATGAGCATTTTTCAGCTGGTACTTCATACCTGTACATATATATACATTGTTTTTAGATAATAGCGTATTTAACCAAAGGTTTACAAAGTGATGTGAAGTAACTATCAGGTCATTGCTTTAAAAGATTTGCTCTCTTCCCTTCCTTTAAACTTTCTGTTCCTGAGAACCATAGGGAGTTGTAAATGATAAAGAAGTTCCACGGTATCAATTAGTCCAGTGGATTACTGGTATTAAAATCAAAATCAAAAGTATACACATGCCTTGTTTACTAGCAAAAAAGAGAACAAAAGAGAAATCTCAGTTTTGATTCCTAGACATTAATAAGATTTAAAGGAAATTTTGCACAGAATGAAATACAATTTTGAATACATTTTAAACCAGCCTTGCAAATCGCACCCTTAATCGTTTTAGCAAAGTGTATTTATACTATAGGTACTTTAGAAAATAATTTGTAATAGAGTTTTACGGAACAACGCTGTCATAAAGCAACTACCCTTTTTTAAGTTTACCCTTTCTTCACAGAGAAGAATGAATGTTCTATAAAACTGCTAAAGGACAGAATGCATGGTTTAAAATGCTGGGCACTAGCTTTTGAGACACAGAGGATACTTAATGCAGAGATAGTCTAGGAAATTCAAAAAACAGAATTAGTAGTGGGCAACAAGTTCTGAAGTGTTAGAATTGGTATCATTTACAACAGGTCTGCCCAGCCCATGGGTTTGGCTCCACAAGCCAGAGAGTGCAGAACGATTGAGCTTTACCTGAGTACCAGGAGGGGTCCGTGGTGGTGCTGACCAGCTCCTTGTTAAGACCAAGAATGAGCTGTTTCTGCAGCTTAGTTTGTGGCTGTTCCTACACCATTTTATTCCATGCTCCATGACTAAAGAAACTCTATCCTTTTTGTAGTGAACGATCTCTGTTGAAAATCACAAATAAAAACTGTTAGGGAGTTAGAATTGTTACATACCTTATTGTTTGATGCACTGTTCTCACTTGTCTGTTCTGTACAACTCCAGTTAATCCTTTGACCAGGTTGTTATGTTCTCCCCCAGTTAAGTGTGTAATCCCTAAACCTACCCTCAAACCCAGTTCATTGTACTCCCATGTCCAAGTTACTTCCCACTTCCGCCCTTCCCCCTTACCTTACTTCCGACGCCCTGCTGCTGCATGTCCACCAAACCAACAACGCCCACTATGCAAAACTCCAGAGACTCCCATAAAGCAAGATTCCGAGACGGAAGTCAAGTCCAGCCAGAAGACTCCCCAGGATGACAAAACCACACCTGAAACAGAACCGCCAGTGGCACCAGTAGGTGAGCAAAAACCTCTTGCAGAGAGAGATGACATCTGTCCCTCATCCTCACCTAGAAAGCGGTTGAACACAGTGACACCCCTAAGCAACGAGCTATGCTGTGAGTTTGTGACGTGTCCACAAGGTTGGAACTCCCATCCTTACCTTTGGTCGGGATTGCCAAGAACCTCCTCCCAGCGTCAACTAGGCAAGCAGCAGCAGGCGTCGGCCCCTGACAACCCCCAATTCTTCTTAAATAAAAGAGCTGCTATTTAATAAAGGCCTTGGCCCTTGCTTCATTACTACACTTTTCCTCACTAAATTCCGTCTGTGGTGCAAATATGTGTGAAAAGAGAATAAATGTCATAATCCCTTTACATTTTTTTCCCCTCCCCTCCCCAGCCATGGTGCTGCCTGAGGGGGTTCTGGAGATGGGCCACAGCTCACAGACAAATAATCTCAGTCAGGTTCTATTACCCACAGATTGACAGACCTGTGAGGAATTGGCTCACAGCCTGTTACACACTCACCAAAGCTTAAGGAGCAGTGAAAAAATAGGGACAAATATTGATGTGGTCACTAATCATGGAAATGAGAAGTGGCCCAAAGCCCATGTCAGCTTCAAAGGGAAATTAATCACAGATTGTTACAACTGCCCTGCTTATATATGATGACCAATTTCAGTTCAAAGATGGCTACAGACTGATAATACTCTGCTGACTCTGTAGATAAAGATAGAAATAGATTTGTCCTCCCCAGGTGTCTCCTGGTTGGAGTTCTACGCTCACTGGAGCCCCGGAGTTTTCTCAGCTGGCTTTGCCTGGCACTTCTCAGCCAACGTGTGGCTCTGCTGCCATCCCAAATCTGTGCTTTCCTTGCCCAGCCTGAGTGCACGTGGGGCATGTGCTGGGCATGGCTGGAGATTTCCATGGCCAAAATGCCCCAGCATCATCACCTTTACATCTGCTCATAGCTTTGGATAGCACAAATCTGTATTTCTTCCAGTTGAAACACCAAATTTTTTTCAGATTGCACTGATGTGCAAATACACACAAATCAACTTTGTATTGGATCGTATTAATTTTCTGAAATAGTTCTTTGTCAGGACCTGGGCAGCTTCCTCCATGTCTGACAAAAAAATTATCAGTGGCCGGTTTTGAGAATTGACAACTTACTAAAACACTGAGAAAGCTGCACGCACCTTTTTCCACCTGAGGAAGGGGTAGCAGGGGCCTGGGCAGGGCTGTGCCAAGACCAGGGCCCCGGTATTTGATGGAAAGGGACAAGGGAGGCTGGCTGTGCTGCTAAAATCCCAGCTCTCCTCCCCAGCCAGGGGCTCTGTGGGGCCCCGGGAGCAGCTCTGTGCCGGGCTGCCCGCCGCAGCCCCTGCAACCTGGGGCGAGGCTGAGCTGGGCTTCCCCCCTTAGAACAGAATGTAGTCAGAGCAACACACTGCCGTTTTAAACTAGGCCTCTGCTAAACTCCTTGCTTTTCCTCAATGTAACTGCCAAAACATAATCCATAGTAAACAGCTTCAGACAGCACCTGGCAGAAATCACATTACAATCTACAGACCCAGGCAAGATATGAACTCTTTCACTGCCCATAATAAGACTTACAAACACTTTATTCTCTCTCCTAAATAAAAAATAAAAATAAAATTTAAAAAAACTAAAAATACACACAAAAACAACAAAGTCAAACAAAAAGTCATGTCTCAGATTAAAATAATTAATAGAAATGCCTCACTCTTAGGCTAAATCCTCTAAATTCACTTTTAGACTTATTCTGCCACCACTTGGCTCAGCCTCGTTTCTTTGGATGTACATTTTTCCCCAATGTGTGAAGTGCCTCCTCTTTATAAAGGCATATTCCAGAGTTTAGCAAAAAAATAGAGGTGTTTAATGGATTGAGAGCAGCCCTGTGGAGAAGGACTGGGTGATATCATGAAAGCGAACATTGGACATGAGCTGGCACTGTCTGCTTGCAGCCCTGAAACTCCTCTGTACCTGTGTTTAAAGAGGGATGTCCAAGAGGTCAAGGGAGGGAATTCTGCCCCTCTGCTCCAGTGAAACCCAGGAACAGGTTGCCCATGGATGTTGTGGGTGTCCCCTCATTGGTAGTGTTCAGGTTCAGGTTGGATGAGGGTCTGAGGAACCTGGTCTAGTGGAAAGTGTCCCTGACCATGGCAAGGAGCTTGGGCTAGATGATCTCTAAAGGTCCCTTCCATCCCCACCCTTTCTGTCATTTCATCATTTCAGGGCACCTGGGACAGGAGGGGAAAAAAGAATTAAATATGATCATGGCAGTGACTTTATGGGAGAATGTTTTGGGCCACAGATGTGCAAAGAACTCAAGATGAACTCGGCACCTTGGGGAAGAGTCCTCTTAGTGCAGGAAATGCATCTCCTGGAGTATCTGTGGCCTTAGTTTCCACAGGAAAGAGGGAATATCTTGGCATTCTGAAATTCCAGATGCTGCCTGCATGTTTACACCTTTAAAAGTCCAATTCCAAGTGAAAAGGAATATAAATGCATACTTTAAGAGGCACTTACTCAAGTAAGGAGAAACACCTCTCCCAATAATAACACAAAGAATTCCTGATGAACAAACTTCCATCTTTTTCCATGTGGGTTGTTAAGCACCAAAGTACAGCAATGGGCATCCTCCGTTTGCACAGGTTTGAGGAGAGATCTCTGCACCCTGAGGCAGAGCCACATGGTGGCTGCACAGTGTCCTTGGCTCACACCAGGCAACCCTCAAGCTAGGAGAAATTAGTTCCAAGTGAAGAAAGAACAGCTTGGGCTGATGCCTCTCAGTGATGACAATAGCCAGAGGCAAGAAGGGAGGATGGCACAACATGGCCCACACTGCCATGGCTCCTGGGCTCTCTTGACTTGTCACAGGGCTCCTCTGGCCCCTGTACCCCACTTTGCTGGGACAGCAGCTCCAGCTCCTTGCTGAGGCTGTGGGGAGGAGCACAAAGGCACTGGCTTCCAGAAACACAGAGACTTGGGAAGTGGAGAGGGACCTGGCACTGTGGGCAAGTCCCAGTGGGAGTGGATGGGGCTGGAGCAAAACATTCCCTTCAGCTTCTCCTTGAAGTGGGGACACAACCCACAGGGGTGGGACAGTCTCACCCAGCGCTGGCCACCAGCACCAAGGTTCTCCAAATCCCAGCACTGCGCAGGGAAAGGCAGTGACAGGAGGAGGCATCATCCAGCCACAGGCAGTCCATGCTGACAAGTTACCACTCCTCTCCTCACAGAAAACCGTGGTAAGGTGTCAGGAGCGGGGATGAGACACAGGGCCATGGACACATGATGCAGATAATGGGAGAGCAACATGGAAATGTAGAATTTGAAAACAAGAGAAAATATTTTCTTCTTTCTCCTGACAACATGCACTGGTGGGAACATGCTCTGGTCACCTGCTGATGGAGGGTGACATCAGCGAGAGGCAGATTGTGACATCAGCAAAGCAGGATTGTGACATCTCACCCCTCACTGCTTAAATACAGCCGTGGACAGAGCTGGGCCCAGTCTGGATCTGGCCTGAACTCCTACTGAGCATGACTGCAAGGTATGGAGGACCGAGCCAGGTTTGTCTGGTGCTGAGTGGTGCCTGTTCTTGGTAGGTCCCAGTGCCAGTCCCAGAGCAACCAGCAGGGTTTTCCCAGCCCTGTGTGGTTGAGGCAGCCAGGCACTGCGGGTGTTTGCAGCACTGAGGGTGAGCTGTGCAGGAAAACATCCCCCCAGGGTGGCCATGGAGCTCAGGGGGCTGGGGGTGTCCTTCTCCAGCAGCCTGGCCATTCCTTCCTCCCTTCTCCTGCAGGTTGTGACACCAGCAACGGAGAGCAGCTCCTGATCCTCAGCTCTCCCCATGTGCTGCAGAGGCCAAATATGACCACAGAGATGGGTGGCAACTGTGCCATCTGCCAGGACACCTGGGATGACGTGGCTTCTGCTCTGCCCTGTGGCCACCTTTTGTGCCGGGGCTGCATCCTGCAGTGGGCACAGAGAAATCCATCATGCCCACTGTGCAGAAGAGCAATAGACACTGTCAGGTTTTCTGATGATGCAGGTGACTATCTAGAGATTGTCATCACAGCCCCTGAGCAGCTGCCAGCAGCCACGAGCCAGGCAGGGACAGCTCCCAGCGGCCAGGACGAGAACAGCCCTCATCCCCCTGGGCTGCCCCATTCCTCTTCTCCTCCAGAGACACCACCCCGAGCTGTCGGCGGTGTCCTGCCTGAGGTCTGGGCACAACTTTTCCGTCGACAACGGGAACTTCTGGACCCAGTGCGGACTTGGCTGCGCCAAAGGACACGGACCGTGTGTGGGGAGCTGTGGTGGCTGGCAGAGAGCTGCATCCTCTACATGCTCTGTGTGTATGGGCCACACCAGGAGATCATGATGGAGGGTTTGCAGAGCGTCCTGGAGGAGCACACGGTGCCACTGGTCCAGGACACCATCGATATCATTGTGAGACACTGCAGCTCGGGGGCCCAGAGGCTGCTGCGCCCCAGTGCTGCTGTGGATGAGGATGACAGCCCAGCAGCCAGCAGCAGCTCCAGCTCCTCCAGCTCCAGCTGCAGCTCCTCCAGCCCCAACAACCTGAGCTCCAGCTCCTCCCGCTCTCAGATGGGGACTCCAGCCAGCAGCAGCAGCCCTGCAGTCTCCATGGAGGAGGAGGAAGCCGCCACAGGAGCCGCTGCCCAGCCCAGGGGGCACAGCCACCCCCCAAGTGTCGCCCTGTCCGCTGGGCAGGACCGGCCCCAGCAGGAGCCAGAGCAGGAGGGGATGTTGGCAGGTTCATCTGCCCAGAGCAGCAGGCCCAGATCTCCTGATCCTCAGCATGCCCCAAAGGAAAGGGCCCCTGAGGCCCCCACCTGCAAGCAGAACTAAAGGGCCCTTGCACCCCTTTATTTAGGGAAAAATAAAGAAATTGTTATTTCCCTCACACAGTCCCTGGGCACTGCTTCCTCAGCCTCCTTTGCCCTTGCCCTTGTGCCCCACCATGGCTGGCACCCATGTCCTGAGGGGCGCTGCCATAGGCCCAGGGCCATGCAGGCCGCACATTTTCCCACAGGAAATCTGCTACAGCCGAACACCTGCAGGGCAGCGGATGCCAAAGGCAAAGTGAGCAGCAGGAGTAGCTGGTCTGGACACAGAATGATTTAGGAGTGCTCCATTCTGGATCTCTCTGCATGGCCTCTAGTCCTTCAATAGCACTTCCCATTTTGGGATCAGCAGCAGCACTAGAACTGGGCATTCAACTGCAGCATCCCAATCTATGAACCTTGTCCTCCAGCCAGGCTTCCACCTGCTGCTCACTTAGTCAATTTCCATGAACTGTCCTGCAGTAATGGAGAGAGGCCCCTAACTCTCTGCTGGGGGTCTGGTTGCACTGATTTGGACACATTTTTATTTATTTACACAGTTCTGTAGCTTGAACAACAAGAAGAGGCTTTTGCTTGGTCAGCAGTGAAGTGTCAGCCTGCCCCTTTGCTGGCACAGTGCCTTTCCCCTTCTTCAGGATTCAGGTGGTGAGAACAACTCAGGAAGTGCAGGAGCAGAAAAGTCCAGCCACACCCCTGGGGCACCGTTTGTGTATTTGCAGATTTCCTTTGCCCAGGGACCCTCAAGTTGTCCTTCAGACTGTGTCCTCGTCACCTCAGGAGTGCTCCCAGGATGGAGGCCTGGCCTTGTGCTGATGAGGCAATTGCTGCTGAAACAAAAGGCTGAGAGAATTCCTTCCTGGGTTTGGAGCCCCCTAGACAGCACTAAAGGGACCCATTTTACAGGGCAAGTAAGGCAGAAAAGTTCCATAGTCCTATACACAGCTGAAAAGTGTCCTTGTGCCCATCACCCTTGGTCCAGCAGGGCTGCAGAGAGGACAAACTCTGACATTAAAACCAAAAGGGACAAAATCTCGTGCAGGGCCTGGCCTGAAAGGCCTGGATGAGATGGCCTTGCCCAGGGAGGCAGATGAGAGGCCCTGTGAATAGAGACCAGGACTGTCCCCAGGAAACCATGGCAAGGTGTCAGGAGCAGGGATTAGAGACAGGGCCAAGCACGCAGGTGGCTGAGGGAGAGCATCATGGAGAAATAGAAACTGAAACTAGGAAACAGTATTTCCTTTTTTCTCCTGACAACATGTGCCTGCAGGGATGGAAGGCCTACCGTGTCATCACAGTGTTGAGGAGTCTGAAGTGCAGATGGTGACACCATTGAGCACTGGATTGTGACCTCACATCCCTCACTGCTTATCCTGGGGTTCCAAGGACTTGGAATGCCTTCTGTGTTGTCACTGGGGGTGGAGGCTGGTGTCAGAGAGCAGTGGACTGTGACATCATAAGGGGATGGATTGTGACATTGTGCCCCTCACTGCTTCCATTCAGACACTGGCAGGGCCACTTTGGCTCCAGCCTCAACTCCTACCGAGCAAGGCTGCAAGGCCGGGAGGATCAAACCAGCCAAGCTCTGGTGCTGTCACGGCCTGCTCTTGGCAGATCTCGGTGCCAGTCCCGGAGCCATCACTCCTGATATGGCCACAGAGACAGATGGCAACGGCCCCATCTGCCAGGACTCCCAGAAGGATGTGACTTCTGCTCTGCCCTGTCACCACTGCTCCTGCCTGGGCTGCATCCTGCGGTGGGCACACAGAAATCCCTCGTGCCCACTCTGCAGGACACCAATAGAGACTGTCAGGTTTTCTGACCACACAGACGAGTATCTGGAGACAGCCAGCACCGCCCTCAAGCAGCTGCCAGTGGCCACCAGCCAGGCAGGGAGAGCTCCTGGCCACCAGACGAGAACAGCCCCCACGGTCCTGTGCTGTCCTGTCCCGCTGCTCCTCAGGGGACACTGTCCCCAGCTGAGCAGGGCCCCTCAGGGCTGGAGTTCCTGGGTGGCCTCCTGCCCGAGGTGTGGGCTGGACTTTTCCATGGACAGTCGCAGCTGCTGGAGCCCGTGCGGCCCTGGCTGCGCCAGCAGCTGGAAGGGATATTCCAGCACTGGTGGTGGCTGGTTGAGGCTGCAGAGAGCTCCATCCTGCACCACCTGTGCGTCAAGGGGCCGAATGCCGAGGTGTTGGGCCAGGGGCTGCAGCCTGTCCTCCAGCACCACACAGCTCCACTGGTGTGTGGCATCACCAGCATCACTGTGGGCCAGTGCAGCCAGCAGGCTCAGAGGCTGCTGCGCTCTGCTGCCATCAGGGACAAGAACAATGGCCCTGTGGCCAGTGCCAGCTCCAGCTGCTGCTCCTGCTCCAGCTCCTGCTCCAGCCCCAGCTCCAGCTCCAGCAGCTCCTGCATGGGGGCTCCTGCCCGTGGCCCCAAAATCTCTGGTGTGGAGGAGGAAGCTGGCACATCGAACAGTGCTCTCCCCAGGGGTCCCAGCCACCCCTTACCTGTGCCTGTCCCCATGGTGTGGGATGGGCCCGAGAAGGAGCCATGGCAGGAGGTGATGACAGCAGCTGATCCCTCTGCCCAAGGGCAGTAAAACACTAATCTTATAAAAATTAGGAATTAATGAAAAAGCAAATGGATAGACAGACCTTGCTGAAAATAATTAAAAGTTAGAAGAAAAACTGGGCTTGAAGTAGTTATCTGAAACTTAAATAATTGATTGTCTGTTATCTTATGTTTGCACAGCTGTGCTTACAATGGGAAAGATGAAACTAGTGAGCGGACCCAAAGAAATATACACAATGGAACCAGAAACCCATTCTTTGAAAAAGTTGACTTTTCCCAGAAATCATTTGTCATTGATTGAAGAAGTCGAGAGTTCAGGGTGAGGAAGACTCGCCTTACTTCCTCCTTTTAAGACTCCTCCCCACAAAAACGACCTGGAACAGTGGTCGCCGAACGCGAGGGAGAGACAGCCGCTTCCGGGTGAACGAGCGAGGAAGCAGAGGGAAGAAGAGAGGGCGGCCCCGCCCCTGCCGAAGCAGAGAAGGGCGGCCGAGACCCTGCAGGCAGGTCGAGCTCTGACATCCGAGAGAGGGAGGAGCCGGCACTGCCCCTTTCTGTGGGGTGGCTGGTGCCGACTGCTCCCTCTCAGCCGGCGAGTCAGGGTCAGACGGCATCGCGGACGGGGGCGCCGGCAGCATCCCCCCCTTTGCAGGGGGTGTCACCGCCGCGCCGGGCTGATCGAGCGACGGCATCGGCATCTTGGAGGAGCGGGTTGATGGCACCTCCTTCTTTTTGGCAGAGAGCGGCCCCGCCAGGGCGGGGCCAGCCAGCGGCTGCTCCAAGCCGTCAGCGCCCAGCGCCGTCAGCGTGGCGCCTACCAAGGTTGCAGTCATGTCCATCGTTATCTGACCAGCAGCAGCGGCGGCGGCGGTGGCAGGACAGGGGTTGGTCCCCGCTCCCGCAGGCGGGACCGGCTCTGAGCCCACCGCCGCCAACGCTTGCGCTGACCCCGCGGGCGGCAGCGACTCAGCAGGGTCGCACACAGACGCCTGCAGGGCAACATCGGCCGCTGCTCGGGGACCGGCCCCCGCCGGCTCCAGCGGGAGCGGCTCCGATCCCGCCGCGCACCCGAACAAGGCGACAGCGTTCGCACTGGGGAACCGGGCACCCACAGAACACACAGATGGTAATGGAGCCGGATGGGCAGAGGCACCGTGGTGGGAGGCAACCATCCCCCGCGACGCAGATGCGGACGGGGCCACCGGCGCCTTCTCCCCCCGCCGCGTCAGGCTTCCGCGTTGCCTCGCGTAGTGACTTAACACGATTTCCCGGGGAAGAGCGTGCGAGCAAAACACGGTCCCCAGGCAAAGAATGCTCTGCACAGGGGACAGCCCCGACCGGCGGTTTTTAGGAAAAGTTACAGAGGAAAGAACCCCAGTGCAGTCTAATTCTGTCTAAGCACCTCTCCATGTTGAGAGTACAGTTTCCTGTTTTTTAGATTGTTGAGTCCCCATTTTAAAGAGAACTCCTGCCTAGCAAAAGCTAGGAGTTCACCACTCCAAAATGAGCCAATAGGCTCCTGAGCTAAAAGCCCATGTTGCCCCTCTCGGTGGGAGAGGAAGCAGCCGATGATTTCCGCGGATCTCCCGTCCTGCTGCAGACGGGGGTGTCTCCGCGATCTCCCAGATGGCTCTCGACTCCAGCCATCATCATGGCTCCGGTCCTGGCCACAGGTTCTGGTTTTCTGGGTTTCTCAGTCTGCTCGGTGCAGCTCTGGCTAGAAAAACTTAGCATGGGCTGTACCCCCGGGCCTCCAGGTTCCGTCACGGTTTTTGGAGGCTGTTCAGCTCCGAGTACATCCCAGTGCTGTCCATCGGTCGGAGATCGCTTAAGGCAATCCCAGTCCACTCGAGTAGCGATCCGTGGAAGCTCCAAATGTTACTGTGTAAGGGGTTACGGAACGGCGAAAGGACACAGTAACATGGCACTCTCTTGCATGGTGCAAGAAAAAAACAGTTTATTGAAGGAAGCCATGGCTTTAAATAAGAGAGTTAAAAAAAAACCAAACAAAAACAAACAAACAAACAAACAAACAACAACAACAACAAAAAAACCTAACAAAAAAAACTAACAAAAAAAACCCCAAAATACAGACAGTTCATTGGCCAGAGAAGGAGACACCTCTTGTTTCAGGCTTTCTCATGGGTCCAGCAGGTGTTTATCTTTTGTTATAATTCTTTCTCTTATGTTTACTGAAATAAATGGGCCAGGAGACCTGCTCCTTTTGTAAGGCCTTTTTTGGAGGTCAGCTCCGGGTGGGGAACCCAAAGGGCTACGCACCCTGCTGCTGTTCTCTAAGGGCAACACAGAGGAGAAGGAGGAGTGCAGCTGTGTCTTCACAGGCAGAGCTGGGTCTTCCATCATCACAGGTGCCTAGAAAGACAAAAGTGGTTTGTTGTTCAGGAGAGGTCATGGTGGTAGGGTGCTATTTAGGTCACGGTGACAGAACAGAGCAGCTCCAGATGGTGACTTTACCTTCTCTGTTGTTTTTCCCAACTGGGGACACTATTTTCAGTCTTAGATGTTATTTGGGCTCATTATTTTAGGGATTTCAGCTCTGAACGGTGTCCCAGCATTCTCTGCATCTGTCTTCATTTGCATGTACTCCACTGACGTCACTCCTCCTCCTCTGTCACAGGCACCATTTTGGGGAAGCAGCGATGAGACAACCCGACGAAAAGGGGAAGGGGTATGGGGTAAGACAACTGGGGGCCAAAACAGGGTGAGGCCAAGAACCCAATATTAGCAATTAACATTACAGACAACCAGGAGCATCCACAAAAGCATGCAACTCTAACCCCTACAAAACTTTCTCAGGAGGATGGAGACAATAGCAGTTCTGTCCCATGGGGACAGAAACGGGGAGCAGGGACAGGAACAGATCTCCATCTGAAGGATTTATTCATTACATTTACATTAGAGAAGGTGCTCTAGCTTCAGAAAAATCCTAGCTGAGCCAGAGGAAGCTAGACTGGAAAAATCCTTTAAGATTCTCCCTGGGCCTGTAATGGCCACAACTTTGCATTAGAGGATGATCTTACGCTGCTGCCCAGCACTGAATAAACATTCACTTTCTAATTTTAATATGTTACAGAGTCTTTTGTCTGTCACAGTTGAATATTGGTATTAGACCAATACTCTTATTTCAGTAAATCAGTTGGTGACTCTGGTGGGACCCTGTTCTCTCTGGCTGAGAGGCCATTGGGGATTGGGACCCCTCTAAGGCACCCACCTGGGATCTTCCGAGGAAGAGGGCTCCTTTTCCTCACTGTCACCCCAGGGAGCAGAACTAGAACTGCCGGAGATACGGACAAAAAGGCATATTTAAAAACTAAAGATAGGTACCTTTAAAAAGGCAAACTGGTAAGACACTGCGAGAAGTCAAGTGCACAGTGAAAAAGCCTGGAGTGGATTTGTTTGTAAGTTTCCGTGGAATTTTTTAGTAGTTTGTGTTCCGGGTGGGGCTGGTAACAGCAGCAGGAACTCTTCCCAGCAGTGGGGGAGTAGCGGCAGGCCAGTCATGGCCACTGGGAGTAGAGCTCACGCAGCAGTGGGTTGGCAGAGCTCAGGCAGCAGCAATAACAGCATTGCCAGTATTGTTGTGGTACAGGAGCAGTGGTAGCTCCAGTTTTATTTGTGGTTTAAAGGCGGAGTGGTGGTAATTTTCAGCTTGGGTCACCAAGCTTGTGGGCGTCAGTGTGTAGTGACTCCTTTTGTAAGCTTGATCACAGTTTGTGTGCACCAAAGGTATATGTGTGTTCGAGCGTGCAGCTTGTTTTTGTGAGCTTTGTGTGCTTGAATTGTGGGTTAGTGGCACGCTGTATGTGTTTTAGTTTGTCTGCTTTTGGGATTGTGTTGGCAAAAGTTTTGCATGTGTAGGTTGTGAAAAATTCTGAGATTTATACCTGAGTAGTAGAAAAAATATTTATGCCCGGGAGGGCGGAGACATTTGGAGTGCTGGCATTACGCTTGTACTATGTGAGCTAGGCTGTGTGTGTGTATTTTGACTGTGTGTGTAAGCAGCAGAATTGTGGAACTGTGAGAAAATATAGTTAGTTGTTTGTGAGGCTGTAGAATTGCTAGTGTAAAGGGTGATACTTCGACTAAGCGTGATTAGTTTCTAAGTGTGGAAGAGTGAAGCAGTGACATGAGCCCAGAGCTGCTTCCCCCGCTACCACAGAGAAACTGTCTTGGCCAAAGTTTAATGGATTTTTGGCATAGCTTTGTAAATATTTAACCCAAGGTATAACAAAAGAAGTTTAGTTTATTAGCGACCTATAATTAGTAATTTAAAGAGTGGTAAGAGAAGCAGATTTAGAATTGCCATTGACTTCGGGTTTTACCCCTGCTTCATCCCCTGCTTCATCCTCACTTGAGAAAACAGTAATTATTATAATGAGTTCCCCCCCAAATTCCCAAATCACAAAAGCCAACATGACTTACCCTCCTGTAATAATAATTAAAAAAAAGAACTTTCCCCACAAAGTCTTATAGTATCAAAGATTTTAAAAAAAAATAAATAAAATAAAAACCCTTTTAAGGGAAACAGCCACCTCTGAGGGAGAGACAGTGTTAGTCATAGTCCCCTTTACTGCCTGGGGTTTAGATTCCTGGGAAAAGATTGCTAAAAATTATTGGGTTGACCCACTCAGTGTTGCTAAAAGGATGAAATCTATAGTTAAACAACATAGGCCTGATTAGACTGACATTCAGATACTACTTGATTCCTTAACAAAACCAGAGAGGCAGATGGTTTTAAAGGTAGCTAAAGATCTGGCTGAGGATAATTGTAGAATAACACAAGATAATATTAAGGATTTATTTCCCCTTCAGGACCCAGACTGGAATGCTAATAAGCCAGAGGGAAGAGCATGGCTAAGAAAATACCAGGAATTGATAGGAAAGGGACTAGAAAGAGCAATTCCTAGAACTATAAACTGGTCAGCCCTTTATGCTATTAAACAAAATTCCTCTCAAACTCCTTCTGAATTTCTAGATCACTTGCAAGAGGCAATGCGTCGACACACCACCCTGGATCCTGAATCTGATGAGGAAGTACAATTGGTAAACTTGTTTTTAGGGCAATCTACAAGTGACATCAGGCGAAAGCTCCAGAAGATGCAGGGCCCAGCAAGTTGGAACTTAGAGACTTTGCTAGATGAGGCATGGAGAGTTTTCAGCAATTGAGAAGAAGGGTGTAAACCAGAGTCAAAGAAACTAGTAGCAATAATACAGGAAAATGCAAAAGGGAGACATGAGCAAAGTCCCCCAAAACAAGGACCACCCCAACTGGAAAAAAAACAATGTGCATTTTGCAAGAAATATGAACACTAGAAAAAACAGTGTCCAGAACTAAAAAGAGGTGACGAACAGAGAAAAGGTGACCAACAAGGGGAGGAGGTGGTGGCTCACATAAAGGAGGACTGAAGGGGACTGGAGGGCCCTACCCTAGAGGACTCTCTGGTTATAGTCAAACTAGAGAACAATGAAAAAAATGTGAAATTTTTAGTCGACACAGGGACAACATATTCAGTGTTAAACAAGGCCCTAATACCCATAACAAATAATTATGTTGTAGTAAAGGGGGCAACTGGCTGACTTGTAAAACCATGTTTTTGCAACCATTAAGGTATAAGTTGAGAAAACAGTGGGGAATTCATCGATTTTTGAATATGCCTAAAGCTCCACCTGCACTTTTGGGCAGAAATCTGCTAGAGCAGCTGGAACCAAAAACAATATTTAAAGATGAGGAAATCAGTTTGGAGGTAAAAGATTATCAATATGTGGAACAGTTAAGATTAATGCTAATAACAAAAAAAAAATGAAGTTGAAAATGAAGAAGAAATTATTTTAAAAATAACAGATCAGGTATTCCCTGGGGTGTGGGCCTCTAATATACCAGAGAGAGCAAAGAATGCTCCACCAGTACAAATCCGGCTTAAAGAAGGAGAATAATTGGTAAGAGTCAAACAATATCCTTGGAAAAGGGAAGACAGAGAAGGAATTAGCCCAGTAATTGAGAATGTTTTGCAAATAGGAATATTAAAAGAGTGTCAATCTGATTTTAATACTCCTATTTTGCCCGTGAAAAAGCCTGATGGATCATACAGGTTAGTACAAGATTTAAGAGCTGTTAATAAGATAACTGAAAATTTATACACAGTGGTTGCCAACCCCTACACTTTGTTAACTCGTTTAACACCTGAACTAACCTGGTTTACTGTTTTAGATTTGAAGGATGCTTTCTTTTGCCTCCCTCTCCATGAAGCCAGCCAGTCAGCCATTGCATTTGAATGGGAGAGTCCCAAAACTGGGCATAAAACTCAACTTAATGGTGTGTACTACCCCAGGGGTTCAAGAACTCCCCTACTATATTTGGAGAACAGCTGGCAAAAGATTTGTAGTCTCGGGAACCCCCATCAGGAGAAGGACAACTGCTTCAGTATGTGGATGACCTCTTAATAGCCACCCAGACCCAAGAGGCATGTGTGGATTGGATGGTAAGCCTCCTAAACTTTTTGAGCCTGCAGGATTATCAGGTATTCCAAAAGAAAGCCCAAATGGTGAAACAGTTATTTACCTGGGCTATGAAGTGAGTGCTAGACAAAGAACCTTGGGGCAAGACTGCAAGGAAGCAATATGCCAAACCCCGAAACCCCAGACAGTAAAAGAACTGAGAACCTTTTGTGTTGGGTTGATGTGGCCAGAAATGTGTATTCTATCACCATCTGCTGAAGCCGGGTGAGGTAGTGATTCCTTATCTCAGTGGCACACAGTATCTGCTAATGGGACATTTTTAAGACTAGGTGGGGCAATCATCTTTATCTTTTCCACAACCCATCCTCCCTCCAGGAAGATATCATCTGCTAATGGCCCATTCAGTCCCACTGTATGATTGATAAAATTACATCATCCAATTGAGAGATGCTTCAGCCAGGGGGAGGAGCCAAATCATTCCTACCTAGAGAAAAATGGAGCTTTTGGACACCAAGATACTTTCTCTCCACTGGATTCCAGAGGAGAAGCCAGACCTTTCTACATCATCCCTGGACTTTTGGAGGAAGGCTGCACCCTTCTACAGGAGCACTGCTTCAGCTGAACCACACCTGCCACTGCAGGGGGACTGTAGCCACCATTTGATCAGACTGCTATCAACACCCTGACTGACACCCTTGGGTGTCAAGCTGTATTCTGACTCTGTCAGGGTTGGGATTGGGGTTTTTTTGTAATTTCTGTTTTCCCAGTAAAGAACTCTTATTCCTAATTCCCACATCTTTGCCTGAGAGCCCCTTAATTTCAAATTTATAATAATTTGGAGGGAGGGAGTTTACATTCTCCATTTCAAAGAGAAGCTTCTGCCTTTATTGGCAGATACCTGTCCTTAAAACCAAGACACCTTTCTATTCATGATAGAGTGGTGCAGACTGTGGATTTATAACTATACATTATTTGTTAAACCCCTGTATGCCTTAATCATGGAATGGAGCAGGGATCTTCAGTGGACAACAGAAGCAACACGAGCCTTCAACCAGCGAAGGAAGGCTCTTGTGCCAGCTCCAGCCCTGGGACTTCCAGATGCGAGTAAACCAAGGGATTGCTCTGGGAGTACTAGCACAAGACCTGGGGCCGTACCGGAGGGCAGTTGCCTACCTCTACAAACAGCTGGACACAGCAGTCAAGGGGTGGCCAGGGTGCCTCAGAGCTGTTGCAGCAGTAGCAGTGAGCATTCAAGAAGCACACAAGTTCATACTAGGCCAGAAGATGACTGTGCTGGTAACCCACACTGTCTGCAGTCTGCAGTGTTTGCAGTCCTGGAGGCAAAAAGGGGACATTGGCTTTCCCCACAAAGATTTCTAAAGTACCAGGCCATACTGGTAGAACAAGATGATGTTGAAATTGTGGTAACTAACATTGTGAACCCAGCTTCTTTCCTCAGCAGGAGTATGGGAGAAGCAGTGATCCACAACTGCCTGGAGACCATTGAAGCCACCTACTCCAGACACCCTTCTTGAGGACACTGATGGGAGCAGCTATATCATCAGTGGAAAAAGGCACACTGGGTATGCAGTTACCACCAGCAGAAAGGTAATAGCATCTGGACCATTGCCAACAAACACCTCTGCACAAAAAGCTTAAATAATCACCTTAACCTGGACCTTACAGCTAGAAAAAGGGAAAGAAATCAACATTTATACAGACTCAAGGTATGCATTTGGAGTGGTTCATGCACACGGAGCTATTTGGAAAGAAAGAGGACTTCTGAACTCACAAGGAAAAAATAATAAACACGCACAAGAAATACTGAAACTATTAGATGCAGTTCAGTTACCTGAAAAGGTAGCTATTATGCACATCAAGGCACACCAAAAAGTGAGCTCAGAATTGTAAGAAAGAAATATGCTGGTGGACAGAAAAGCAAAAGACGCAGCCAAAAGTGAAGTACCCAATGAAATAGTCGAGGCAGCATTAATTCCAGATGGAAAGATCTCTATTGAAAGTAAGCCAGCATATGACAAAAAAACCCAAAAAACCAAACTTATTAAGGAAGAAGAAGCAACTTAAAACCAAGAAAGGTAGGCTGTAACCAAAGAAGGAAAAACTGTAGTACCTTCTTACTTGTTGTGGTCATTAGGGCGAAAAGAGCATAAGAAAACACACTGGGGAATAGATGCCCTATACAATTATTTAAAAGATAGAATTCTGCTAGAAAATTGCAAAGCACAGTAACACAAGTAACTCGTCAGTGTGGTCTTTGCCTCCAAACTAATCCTAAAAACTTTCCAAAGCCTAAAGTTGGACAAATTGGGAAAGGTTGTGGACCTGGGCAGCAATGGCAAATTAGTTTTACGGAATTGCCCGGGAAAGGGGCGTATCGTTACCTATTAGTGTTAACAGATACCTTTTCAGGATGGCCAAAAGCCTTCCCTACCCAGACAGCTAAGGCACGAGAGGTGCCCAAGGCATTGTTACAAAAAATAGTACCACGTTTTGGAGTTTCAGCTGCTATATCTTCTGATAGAGGGCCACATTTTATCTTGAAATGTCGCCACCTTGGGATAGACTGGGAATTGCATACCCCATATGACCCTCAATCCAGTGGCCAAGTGGAGAAAATGGACCATTTGATCAAACAACCAATTGTTAAGCTGAGGCAAGAGGCAAATTTGCCTTGGCCTCAGGCTCTTCCACTGGCATTAGTACAGATTAGAACCAAGAGCAAAAGGGAAATTAAGCCCTTTTGAAATATTGTATGGGAGACCATATGCAGTCCAAGAAGGAATAAAACCCATTCAATTAGAGGAAGAAACTCTACACAAATACATGGTAGCCCTGGATACAACTTTAAAAAATTAGAAGATATGTGGCTGGGGCCCAAAGCAGAGAATTAGATGGGCCAGTACATGATGTACAACCTGGAGATTATGTGTATGTTAAGTCTTTTGCAGAGAAAAATTTTGGAACCACTATAGGAAAGACCGTTCCAGGTACTCCTCACCACCTTCACAGCAGTCAAGATCAAAGAACAAAAAGCTTAGGTCCATCACTCCCAAGTGAAGAAGCTCCTGAAGAAATTTGGAAAATTGCACCAGGCAACGGAAACCTAAAGCTGAAATTCACCAGGAACAGAAAGTAATGGACTTATAGCTATTGTGGTGTCAAGGTGTGACTGGGGTTTGTCAATTTTAATATATATTTAATTTCTTTTGGGGATAGGATTTAGGAGTAAAGACAAAGCAGGTTTAAAACTTAAAAGGGTATAAGAAGACATTTATTAATAACACAAAACAATTCAGAATGAGATTTCTAGATTACTCCCTCTTCCCTCTTTCGTCATACCAGCAACTTACAGAGAACACTTCAGTCAGTTATCTACTTAAAGAATCATTTCAGTTCACTCTAGAGAGAAGTGTCTCTTCTTTTAGTTTAGGCTTAGAGGGTGTTTTACTCTCATAACTTGCATCCGCCCGGAAACTACAAATTATGATTTTTCTTCCTCCCATTCTCACAGTTCTTCCAGAGCTGAAACACATGAGGTGTCATTTTAAAGGCAGGCTGCTGAGAACACAAAAGTCTCTTTATCTCATTCTTCATCAAATGTCTCTGTTCAATATTCCAGTCCCAAAAACAGAGAGCTTCATTTCCCGAGGCAAAAAAAAGTCTTCATCTCAAGTACTTAACCTCCTCAAGTTTATTCCACAGTTTAAAGGAATTTCAGTGAAGTCACAATCCCCTAAAGCCCACAAAAAAAAGGTTTTCAGCTACTTATCAGCGGTGTCTTTTCAATTTCTCTTTCTATGAGGAACTTTGTCTTCATTCTGCTGACTTTTGTAATTTCTTTTGCTTTATTCTTTTCATTCCGGGGAGCTCAGGGAAAAAAAATCTAGAGTCTCATCCAGGCACTAATAGTTAAACTTGTATCTAAAAGGTAAGGAGCCAGGCTGAAGCCACGCTGGGAAAAACACGTAGCCACTAGGGGACCATGTGTAGACAGCTGGACCTCCTTGTGCTGCGTGTTCAGCTGGAGCCTCTTATCTCAGAACAGGGGGAAAGGAGAGCCCCGGTAGCTCTCCCATCCCCTGCTCGGCTGTGCACAAATGCAAGTATGTGAAAAGGAAAGAATGTTTAAAGATGTGAATATGCATTCGTACAACATGGGTTCCATGAGGCTCACCATCCATCCATGGACTCATCCAAGTTAGTCCTGGATGCTGTGACAAATGCTTGACCACGTGTCCTGAATTTAGACTTAAAATTGAAGGGTGTGCAGCAAAAGGGTTTGATCTTGATTTTAACGTTACTCAATATTGCATCGAGTTTCACAAAATCAAAGCCAAATCAATCCTACCAGTGTCAAAGAGAGCTGTAACAATCCAAACTCCAATTATTTCAGAAGAAAAAAACTCTATAATTCCCACAATTACTAAAACTGGACCATATGCCATCAAGAAAAAAAGGAATTCAGGGACTGCTGACAAACCCAGAATGGTCTCTGAAGCAAGTAGAAATGGGAATGCAGGTAAACGCTTCTGCCATTTAGCCAGAATGTTCCCCATTTCTCAAAACTCCTTTTATGAAATGGACTACTTGGCTTCAAAATTGTATGCCCTCTAGTTTTAAGAAAAAGAGAGACCTCACTGGGATATTAGGAACAGGATTGGGAGTTTTAAATACAATGAATTTGAAGGTGTTAATAAATAAATTTACTGTGATGGGAAGCGATTTAGTTAAATTCCAGTAACCTTTGTAATCTTTGTTATCATTTGGCAACAATCACTAGAAACTGACCAAAATATTACCAAAATAGGAAAATAAGAAAGAGTGAGACCATGAAATAATAATTAAAGCACTAGGCACAGCTAGTGCGAACATTTCTCTGGCTCTTGGATGTCTTCAAGCACAAACATGGATGCAGTCAGCGGCTGCCGCAGTTATCAGGGAAGGTGAAGAAGAGACATTCCCTGCTGAAATTCACAAAATTGTTTGAGATAATGCCTCTAAAATAAAAAGAGAGCTTCAATCTTAGTGAGTTTTAGTCAATTTTACCTATGACCCTGAGACAGCTTTTGTTTTAACTATACATTATGAAGGCCAATGGGCCGACTGAGAAAGAGTCTGTCACTCTCCCCTGGAGAAAAGGCTCCTAAATGCTCACCTCCTTATAGTGGTGAGGAAAATTCCTCCCATAATGCCTCCCTGCTCTAGGCAGATTGTTTGTACCCTATTGGCCCTTCCCCTTTTGCTCCACCCCTCTGCCCTCAGATCGGGTCTGTTGCTCCACCCTGCCCCCTAACTTTCCTATATAAACCCTGCTCCCTCAACCCTTTTCAGAGTTGTTCGTCCCTGGACCCTTCAAGGAGGAAGACCAATAAAGCTTCTCCTTGGAAGACCACATGGGGCTCTCATCCTTCTCTTCAGCATCACTGGGAATTCACAAAAGAGCTAATGACTTTGCCTGGGAGCGAGGATGTGCCTGTGCCACCAGGATGTCTTTTTAAAGCGGCTTCTCTGGAAGGCTGCAGCACTCCACCAACGCCCCACCGTGACAAATACATAATGCATCTGTAAGCTTAATGTATCCAATAGTCACTCTAAGACCAAATCATGAAGAGGCTGTATTGTGTCCTTCTGAACATGGAATGTAGGCACGAGAAGTTGAAGGAAAATGACAAACCAATAACCTAGAGCCCTGTTCTATGAGTAACCAATTGGAATATATATGTGAGGGAACTTTGGAAGATGACAAAGATACTTGCCTGGACACGGACCAAAGCATTTGCCATTTTGAATGCATCTAACCAACCAGACAACTTCACTTGTGTGTATAAGATATGGTTGTGTCTGTCTCAGAACAGCATGTCCCACCAAAATGACAGACAATCAAATCATAGATGAAACTGAATTAAATATATGTGTTTGCAATTTTGCTAAAATCAAAGGATGCGACTTTTCCTATCAGGCACCTGTAATATCACATCAGTACATAAAGGCAAACTTGGTTCCTGTGCAAGAAATACTGCCTGTGCCTATAGGAATGAACTGAACCGTGTCACTCAGCTACTAAAGCATCAAGAATTAAAAAAAAAAAAAAAATTAAAATATATTCAAGATGCTAGGAGAAGGATTTGATCATGATAAACCATGATGCAGAGACCATAGAAGGTGTTTTTAAATTATTTGAAGAACATCTGTCTTATCATTGGTGGGATATGCAGTACAAAAACAACCAGTTTGCTTAACGCCTTAATTCACCCAATCAGTGGGCTGCATATTGTAGTGAGTATAAGTTTGATTTTGTCTATTGCTGTACTTGTTTAGAATTAGAGGATACTACGACAAGTGGCAGACTTAGCATCGCTATCAAAGGTGTATGGCTTAGTCTTAAGGGATTGCTGCCATGCGTCTTAGATAGATGAAGAGAAATCCCCATATTGAATAAAAGAATTTACTCATTTCAAAAGAGAAGTGGGGAATGAAACACTAATCTTTGAAAAATTACGAATTAATTAAAAAGCAAATGGATAGACAGACCTTGCTGAAAATAATTAAAAGTTAGAAGGAAAACCAGACTTGAAGTAGTTATCTGAAACTTAAATAGTTGTCTGTTATTTTATATTTTCTCAGCTTTGCTTATGATGGGAAAAGATTAAACTAGTAAGCTGACCCAAAGAAACATACACAATGCAACTAGAAACCCATTCTTTGAAAAACTTGACTATCCCCAGAAATCATTTGTATTGTCATTGATGATTTACCAAAATAAGAATGTTGGTCTAATACCAATACTCAGCTGTGATGGACAAAAGACTCTCTAACAATTTAATGTTAGAAAGTGCATGTTTATTCAGTGCTGGGCAGCAGCGTGAGGGAATCCTCTAATATGCACTGCAAAATCACAAGTGATCACAAAGTCTATTTATTGACAAAGGATTCAAACTAATACATACTCATAACAGCCCCTCCCATCCCCCCCTTCCTATGGTGATTAGTTGAATAGCTATTAAGCATGCGTGATTGACTTCTTAAATTACATCTGGAGTCGTTTTCGTGGGGAGGGGTCTTAAGAGGAGGAAGTAAGGTGAGCCTTACCCTAAACTCTTGAACTTTTCTATCAAAGACAATAAAAATGATTTCTGATTGGATAGTCCAATTTTTTAAAGAATGGGTTTCTGGTTGCATTGTCTATGTTTCTTTGGGTCCACTTACTAGTTTCATCTTTTCCCATTGTAAGCACAGCTGAGCAAACATAAAATGACAGACAATCAGTTATTTAAGTTTCAGATAACTATTCCCTTCTAACTTCTAATTCTTTTCAGCAAGGTAACTGAAATCCTAATTTTCTAAGATTAGTGTTTCAATTGATAGAAAAAGTCAAGAGTTCAGGGTCAGGAAGACTCGCCTAAGAGGGCTTACTCAAGTCCTGATAAATTAATTCCCTATTTGGGGCTCTGGAATTGATTCTGACTTCCTGGGCAGAGCAGAGGAAGATTCATCACTTGAGGGAGCAGCACTGCTAGCAGTAAAGCAAATAGGATGTGTCAGGCAAGGTGTATTGAGGAAATGAATTAGCAAGTTCAGAATATAAAATGGATTGTTGGAATCAAAGAGGGCTCAGATGCACTTTGATTTCTGTAGGAATGGACAAGGAATAGAAACAAATTCGTTGCTCCAAGTGAGTGGGAGAGGAATGTTTTCTTTTTATTCACACATGTGCATAGAGATATTGTCCAAGCTGAAAAATAACTGCAAAAGATTCTGTGCATTAGGTGTTGATAGTCCAGACACAGGGAACCTGTTTCTGGAAGCAGAGAATTAGAAAACCACAGAATCATTAAGTCTGGAAAAGACCTCCAAGATCACTGAATACAACCTTTGACTGATCACCACCTTGTCAACTAAACCACAGCATTAATTGCAACATCCAGTTGTTTCTTGAACACTTCCAGGGATGGTGCATCCATCACTGCCCTGGGCAGCTCATTCCAATGCTTGACAACCCTTTTGAGGAAGAAATTCTTCCTGACATCCAACCTGAACCTCTGCAGGTGCACCTTGACCTGTGTGCTCTTGTCCTGTCCCTGCCTGGGAGAAGAGGCCAAGCCCCACCTGGCTACTACCTCCCTTCAGGTAGCTGACCTTGCCACTCTCATGGTCACTGGCATTGCAATAACCACAGCAGGAGGAGAAAAATTTTCATCTGCCCTTTGAAGACTGTAAAGGATGGCAAAATCTCTGGTCATGCTGAAAAAATACTGCCAGTTCTCCTTCAAGCCTTTTTCTATCTGCTCCTTAACACAAATGGGCTTGCTGCTGTTGGCAGTCAGCATGGTGGAAGTGGTTAACACAAATAGATTGAGACACCAGAAGGCTCTTGTTCCATCAGACCAGCAGGAGATATGTAATCTGTCCTCTGGGCTCTCATATCCTCAGTGAATATTATTTTGTCAGAAATTGCTGGAAGACCTAATTTATACCACAATTTGGGGGTTTTTTTAGCAACATAAGGAAGGGACAGCAAATCAAAAATGTAGGGGAGGATGTATCTGTGGGTCCCATCAAACAAAAAGGTCTGACCCTGATCTGTCAAGGATTGCCAGAGTAGTTTTCCTTATTCCCTAGAAGCAAACTGTTACCCAATATCCTGCACATCAGAAAGTCTGTAGGGTGTTCCCTGGCAAAACTGCTGACAACCAGTTTACCTGAAATACAAAGTTAAAAGGGGCATTTTTCTCTAGGGCCAGTTTTACTGGCCAGTACCATCCTTCTGTCTTACATATATGTGTAACACAGGGTATTACAGAATAAAAATCCAGATAAAAGTGTCTCAGTTCCCTTCTCTGTGGCTTTCCTAGTTGTGTTCAGTGAAATGTTACTTCACTCTGCTATCTAGTGAATGCTTCCTAATTTTCTGCATCACACACAATTTCACTGCTCACACAGGCTCTCCTGGCATGCTCTTTCTCTTACATGAATGTCCAAGCAGCAGGTACTGGCCCAGGGCTTCCAGCTGTGGGAAGCTGTTCCTCTGCTACAAACACCAGGAAGTCGCCTACATCAAATGCCCATCTGCCAACACATTCAGTAGTGAGAGAGCTACAGAAGCTGGGAAAAACCAATGGAGTGTGTGTCCAAAGCATGGAATCATAGAACATCTGCTGTCAAACAGAAATATTTGCTGTCGGGTGCTAAAACAATGTGCAAAATTGTGGGTGTATTCACAAAACAAACTGGACTTCTGCGTGCAGGGCTTTGAATAAGGCACTAAGGCAAAAACTACCAAGCCAATTGAATAAGGCACTTGATATTTCTCATCCCAGGATATGATAAGATAGAATAATAGAATCATTTACATTGAAAAAGACTCTCAGGTCTTTTAGACTCACTGGCAGCCCTTGGCATTGCAGGACTTCCTGCAAAGCAGCCCCTCCCAGCTCCTCGTCACTGACCTCTAGGAGGACTGGATGGCTGTGATGCAGACAGCCGCAGGGAGGACAAGATCTGTCAGAAGGGTGAGCGTGGGCAGCAGCTTCCAGCTCTGCAGCTGGCACTGCTGGGAGCCTGGCACTCACCTGGAAGGGGATGCCCTCCTGAAGAGGCTGTGTTTCCTCACACACACTCTGGCTGGCTGGCAGTCCCATTCTGCACAATGCACAGAGAGCCTTCCCTTGAATGGGCATGGGGGAAATCAGGAGCTGGGAAGCAACGCCCTGCATCCTTCCTGCTGATGGATGCTGCCTTCTGCTCTCCTCTGGTCAACAAGTTGCCAGCAGCAAACCTGCTTTTCCTTAAGTGGCTGATTATTGGAACAGAAATTTGTATTTGCATGTTTATACATGGTCAGTAGAGTTGTATCAATATGGACTAAGCTTGCAACTGAAATTAGTCATTGTATATAAGCAGTACAGTTGCAGCAATTTATAACAAATTTCCTTTTTAAACTGACAATGGCTTTGGGACACTTCTCTAAAGGTAGCACCATTGTACCAATGTGCAATCAGTGACATTTTTTAAACTGAAACAGGTGTTGGTTTGTGGTATTTGAAGCAATTAGCTGATGTCCACTTAAGGCTCCAGGAGCATTTTGACCAGAAGTGATGATGGGGGCTGGGGGAAAACATGCCCCACAAATTGCCCAGTCCCGTAAGGGCACAGAAAAAAACTGTAGGGTTTGGAGAGACAGCATGGCCAAACATTTAGGGAGAACTCACCACAAGGGCCTGCTAAGGAAAGCCACAGTTGCCATTGAGAAACTGGGAAAAGACAAAACCCCATCCAATTAGCCTCTCACTTCTTTCAGGACAGCCAACCAAAACTGTTGCAGGCTTCTAGGCATTTCTCATGTGCCATTCTTCATTTTTGAGCATAGGGAAATCACAGGCCCATCAAGAGCCACCCTTGGTTTTTAGCCTGTGTCTTTATTGGCAGACACCTGTCCTTCAAACCAGGACAACAATAAAGGGCTTTGGTCACATGGATCATGAAGTACCGTGTGTCTGTCTCGGGCCTCGCACTAGTCGACTTTACATACATGCATGTTGTTCTATCTGCTTTTAGTTCTATTTCCTATGTATATAGTTGTGTTGGTATCTATTTCTATAATTGCAATTATAGATAAAAGGCTCTCTAAAAAGGTATACTGGTATTTGCATAAGTATATATGTTCTCTTTTTATATGTATATTAATGTGTTTGTATATGCCATTATATTTACGTATGTATCCAATTGTATAGCTGTTTATTTGTATCGATGGAGTTATATGTTTAGCTTGGGAAGTGTTATTTTTATATTTATAGGTAGGTTTTATATATCTGTTTATATATATTGTATTTAATATGTAATATTTAATCTATATTTACATCTCTATATTGTTATAGTTTTATATGTATTTATGTATGTGTATATATGTATTTATTTAATTCTGTTTGAACATGTATGGAATTGTATAGTTGTATAATTCTATCTATTTAAAGAGGGAATTTTCATGTTTCTATATGGGCTATATGCTTGTAGTAGTATGTAATAAATTAAGTTGTTAAACACCTAATTGATCTTTGTGTATACTGAGCTATTTACAGGTTGGCAATAAATTTACGTTTTTGTTAACTGAACTTGGTATTTGTATACTTCTGCATAGCATTGTTGTACTAATGTAATAAATTCCTTTTTTTAACCTTAATTGAGATTTGCAGTGGGGCTGTAGCAATCTGCAAGAAATGACATTTGCCAGCTGAGATGGGTGTTGTGTGCTTTGTGCTGTCCAAAGCAATGAGCAGATGTAACGGTAATGATGCTGGGGCATTTTGGCCATGGAAATCTCCAGCCATGCCCAGCACATGCCCCACGTGCACTCAGGCTGGGCAAGGAAAGCGCAGATTTGGGATGGCAGCAGAGCCACATGTTGGCTGAGAAGTGCCAGGCAAAGCCAGCTGAGAAAACTCCAGGACTCCACTGAGCGTAGAACTCCAACCAGGAGCCACCCAGGGAGGACAAATCCACCCCCACCCCACTGGCAGCTCTTTAGGAAGTGCTCCAAGTGTCCCTCTGAAGGTCATCCTGGACACCAGTAGCCAACAGGGATCCTGAGCCAGCTCTGCTGCCTTTGGCAGCACTGGCAAATGAGCTGGAGCAAGGGGGAGACAACAATGACTGCAGCTGCTGCAGGCTGGGGATGAGGGAAGGGCCAGTGACACAAGTGCTGAGATGCTCCAAAATCCAAGAGAACTGGGAATCAATAGTGTCACAACCACTAAAATGATGGAAACCTTTTATGTGGGGTGCCGATACTGAAACACACACAAGGACAAAGTGACTTGATTATAAATTTAGCACAGCAACTCCTGAATCTGATGGCACACTTCCCGACCAGACAGGGCCTAGCCTCGGACAGAGCCCAGGCCTGGGCTGGCAGTGTTTTCTCCTAAAATACCCTACAAAGATATCTCTATTCATGTCAGTTGGGAAAGCTTCCTAAAGTGATACATTTCTTCCAGGTAACTACACAAAACCTTGTATACAGAGCTAGCATAAGCATCTTTGTATTCTATTTTTAGCTAAGTACTGATGGCACTAACAACACTGCCCTGGATTAATCTGGTAAATCAGCTCTGGGTCAGGCCTGCTGCTCAGGTCTCAGCACATCAGACATTGAATATAGCAAACCTTTTGATAAAGGTTGTCACCCTTTTACTTCTTTTAGCCCAATACTTCTAGTCCTGATAAATTCAAATTCTTTCCATACATTCTTGCAAACAGACCATCTAAAATTTTCCCTGTTTCTCAATGTTTAAATTCTATCCACAGAGCAAAAATCAGTCACTTCCAAAATGAGCTTGAAAGCAGCTGTTATTTTAAAATAAAACCAAGACTTATTTCTTGCCAAGAACAGGAGTTTCCAAAACTCCTCTGTGAAACTAATGCAGATTGTTTGAAGTATGCATTTCCTGCCATGAGCAGAGGGAAGCCAGCCCAGGCAGGGTGCACACAAAGCTCAATTTCAGCAGAAGAGTGATACAAGAGTGACGGGGGAAGGACAGAGGGGCTTTGCAGCTCTGCTGGGGCTGTTCAGACTGCTGTTCACAGCTGTAGAAGAACCCCTGCTGCTGCAGCAAAGCTGTTTGAAGATGCAGGTTGTGATGAAGAAGCATTTGTACCCCAAAATCCACCAGCAGCATTACAGACCATTCTTTAGCCAACTTGCTGCCAGAACCTGTAATCCTGGGAGCAATTTCCAGTGAAACGGGAGCAGGTCCTACTCTCATTCCTTCCTCTTACACCACGGCTGAAACTCTCAGCATTCCAGGTTGCCCTTGGAAAGGAAGGATCCCTTCCAAGTATTCCTTCTCACTTTTCAGGATTCCTCATGATTTACAAGGCTTTATTCATATATTCTGAATATTTTCACCGAGATAATAATGAATAGTAAGGGCCTGTGATGGACTCCTTTCTTTGTATCCATTATTTCCTGCAGGGAGGGGATGGTGGAGGGCAGGAGACTCCATACTTCAGGGAAGGGACACCCAGGAGACAAACCTCTGACAGGTGCACCTTCCATGCAAATTAAGTTTACAGAGAAAACACTACACCCTAGGAATAAATGTTGCAAATCAACAACTTACCATTTTGATTTTAGGAGCAGACTTCAAAAGCAGCCTCCAAGCACAGGGAGCACTGAGACTCTAAGCCACACCACATCCCTACCTGTTGGGGGTTGGGGTTTTGTTCCTTTAATGTATGAGTTTGGAGAATTTTTCCCATTGTAATGCTAACAAAACCTGCCGGCTGTGCCCAGGGTTTGTGATGGCCCTGGACGGGCGGGTGGGTGGGACCGGAGCTGCTCGGAGGACCGCGGGGGCTTCTGGGCAGGGCTACCCAGAGGAGCGTGCGGGCTGGGGCAGGGGCACTGCTGTTTCTGGCGAGAGAGGAGAGAGGAGGCACCCCCTGGGCCCGCACCGCACGTGGGAGAGAGGCAGACAGCCAGACCCTGCTGCCATCAGCTGTCCTGCTACCTCGGAGGCACTGCTGACCACCAAAGACCAAACGCCTCTTGCCTTTTGGGAATACAGCTGATCTCTGGACACAACAGTGAGTGAGGAGCTGCTCCCACCTGAGCCCAGCCCGGCCATGGCTGCTCCCCTCCACCTCCCTCGCTCCCGCCTGCCCTGCGGCACGTGTCACAGCCTCAGGAACAGACACAGACCGAGTGTGTCCCTGGCTAAAGAAAGGACTAGAACCGGGTTATTTTCTTCTGTTCTTTTTGTCGGTAATTTTAATAACTGTTGTTGTTTTCTACTTGTGCTGTTAGTTAGAGTAGTAAAGAGCTGTTACTTTTACCTCCTTATCTCTGCCTTGAGTCCTTGATTTGAAACAATTATAACACTCGGAGGGGGGTGAAATTAATTTCTCTATTTCAAAGGAAAACTTCTGCCTTTTATTGGCAGAACCCTGTCCTAAAACCAGGACAGGAATACTGGCCTGGTAACAACCTGAAACATGCTGCCCCAGAGCCTGCCTGCCATGCTGCCCAGGGACTGAGGGGATGCTGCCCCAGAGCCTGCCCCTGTCCCAGAGACTAGAGATGCTGCCCCAGAGCCTGGTGTTGCCCCACAGCCCACTGCAGAAATGAACCAGCCAGAGTGGGTGGGGTTCTAGTGAAGGAGATACAAGACATGGGCCAGGTGTTGAAGGAGCACCTTTCCCCAGCTAGCGAGAAACCCTCCCCCTGCCCTGAAGAGGGAGAGTCTGATGGTGCTGCAGTGGAACTTGTAGATGTTACATCTGTCCAGGTTCCAGCTGGACCACAGGGGCAGCCACAGCCAGCAGCAGTTGCCCCTGTGGAAACTAGGAAATCTAAGATTGAAACAAGGCACCTAGATAATGGGGATCAGCCAGGAGGGTCCTCACAATCAGCAAGGGAGCCAGAGGTTGAGATTGTCACCGAGTCTCTCTCATATGACACTCTCCGTAACCTGCGAAAAGACATTGTGAGACGGGGCCGTGAGCCTTTTACAACCTGGTTACTTCGTGTCTGGGACCTTATGGGAACAGGTGTACAACTGGATGGCACTGAGGCCAGGAATTTGGGATCCTTGTCCCAGGACTCAGGTGTGGATCAGACATTCGTAAGGGAGGAAGGCCTCCTTTCCCTCTGGGAACGGTTTCTAATGAGTGTGAGAGAGAAGTTTATCCACAAAGAGAGAATGCAGGAGCACCACCATAGAATGCGCTGGAAGACCATTGATGAAGGGATCCAGCAACTGAGGGAAGTGCAGTATTAGAGGTACTCTTTGGGATGGATGGACAGCATGACAATGACCCTGACAAGGTCAGGTGCACAGGGCAGATGTTGTGGGATCTGGCAACCCTGGGGCCATCTGAATTTACTACCTACATTGCACTGATTAAGGCTGATGACCACCGAGAGACAGTGGGTTCTGTTGCCAGCAAGCTCAGAAATTTTGACAGTATGATTAATGGCCCAATGCAGGCCAAGGTCTCTGCTGTGGCCAGGGACCTCCAACAGGTCCAAGAGGAGATGAAGGGGATGACAGGGTTGAAAGGAGAGGTGAGGGAGATTGTAAGGGAGGAGATAAGGAAGATCAATGCAGCACCAGTACGAGTCACAGGCCCCAAATCTCACACCCAACGCCCTCCAGCAAGGGACAGAGGATACACCTCACGAACTGACCTGTGGTTCTTCCTGCGAGACCATGGGGAAGACATGGAAAAATGGGATGGGAAACCCACTTCTGTCCTGGCAGCACGGGTGCGTCAGCTCAGGGAGGGAAATGCCAGCCGAGGGAACAGCGCTAAAATGAAGGTAGCCTCGACCTCCCACAACCAAGGTGCAGGGTACTACAGAAGGGAGGATGATCTGTCAGATCCCCTGGAAGGGACCTCCACTATGTATGCCCAGGAAGGAAATGATAACCAGGGCTAGAGGGGCCCTGCCTCTAGGCAGGGGGAGGCATGGGATAACAGGATCTACTGGGTAGTGTGGGTGCGATGGCCTGGCACATCAAAGCCACAGAAACATAGAATGTTAGTTGATACTGGTTCACAATGCACCCTGATACCATCAGAACATGTGGGGAAGGTACCTGTTTCCATTGTTGGGGTGACAGGGGGATCACAGGAATTTACTTTGCTGGAAGCTGAGATTAGCCTGACAGGAAAGGGGTGGCAGAAACATCCGATTGTGACTGGCCCAGGGGCACCGTGCATTCTAGGTATAGACTTCCTCAGGAATGGCTACTACAAAGATCCAAAGAGACTCAGGTGGGCTTTTGGAATAGCTGCTGTATCGGCAGAGAGCATTAAGCAGTTGAACACCTTGCCTGGACTGTCAGAAAATCCATCTGCAGTGGGACTCCTGAAAGTGACAGAGCAACAGGTACCAATTGCCACCATGACAGTGCACCGCCGGCAGTACCGGACAAATCGAGATGCTGTGATCCCCATCCACAAGATGATCTGTGAGCTGGAGAGCCAAGGGGTGGTGAGCAAAACCCACTCACCCTTCAACAGCCCCATCTGGCCTGTGCGCAAGTCTGAGGGGGAATGGAGACTGTAGACTATGGTGCCTTGAATGAAGTGACTCCACCGCTGAGCGCAGCCATGCCGGACATGCTGGAACTGCAGTACGAGCTGGAGTCCAAGGCAGCGAAGTGGTATGCTGCCATTGACATTGCCAATGCATTTTTCTCCGTTCCTTTGGCAGCAGAGTGCAGGCCTCAGTTTGCTTTCACCTGGAGGGGCGTGCAGTACACCTGGAACCGACTGCCCCAGGAGTGGAAACACAGCCCCACCGTCTGCCACGGGCTGATCCAGGCTGCACTGGAAAAGGGTGAGGCCCCAGAACATTTGCAATACATTGATGACATCATTGTGTGGGAGAACACGGCAACAGAGGTATTTGAGAAAAGAGAAAAAATCATCCAGATTTTGCTGAAACCTGGCTTCGCCATCAAGAAAAGCAAAGTCAAAGGACCTGCCCGAGAGATCCAGTTCCTGGGAGTGAAGTGGCAAGATGGACAGCGCCAGGTCCCCACTGAGGTCATTAATAAGATCACTGCAATGTCAGCACCAACAAGCAAGAAGGAAACACAAGCTTTCCTAGGTGCCATAGGCTTTTGGAGAATGCATATCCCTGAATACAGCCAGATTGTGAGCCCTCTCTACCTGGTCACCCGCAAGAAGAATGATTTCCACTGGGGCCCTGAACAGCAGCAAGCCTTTGCCCAGATCAAACAGGAGATCGCTCATGCTGTAGCCCTTGGCCCAGTCAGGACAGGACCAGAGGTAAAGAATGTTCTCTACTCTGTAGCTGGGAACCATGGTCTGTCCTGGAGCCTTTGGCAGAAGGTGCCTGGTAAAACTCGAGGCCAACCCCTGGGATTCTGGAGCAGAGGTTACAGAGGTTCTGAAGCCAATTACACTCCAACGAAGAAGGAAATCTTAGCTGCCTATGAAGGAGTTCAAGCTGCCTCAGAGGTAATTGGCACAGAAGCACAACTTCTCCTGGCACCCCGACTGCCAGTTCTGGGGTGGATGTTCAAAGGAAAGGTTCCTTCTACCCACCATGCCACTGACGCCACATGGAGACAGTGGATTGCCCTCATCACGCAGCGCGCCCGCATTGGTAACCCAAATCGCCCTGGGATTTTGGAGATAATTACAAACTGGCCAGAAGGTGAAGATTTTGGTCTTGCTGAGGAGGAGGAGCAGAAGCAAGTGACCCAGGCTGAAGAAGCCCCACCGTACAACCAGCTGCCAGCAGATGAAACGTGCTACGCTCTTTTCACCGACGGTTCCTGTCGCATCGTGGGAATGAATCGGAAGTGGAAAGCAGCCGTATGGAGCCCCACACGACAGGTTGCACAAGCTACCGAAGGAGAAGGTGGATCAAGTCAACTTGCTGAACTCAAAGCTGTTCAGCTGGCCTTGGACATTGCAGAGAGAGAGAAATGGCCAAAGCTCTACCTTTACACTGATTCATGGATAGTAGCCAATGCTCTGTGGGGCTGGCTGGAAAGGTGGAAAAAAGCTGACTGGCAACATAGAGGAAAGCCAATCTGGGCTGCTGATGAGTGGAAAGACATTGCCACTCACATAAAGAAGATACCCATGAAAGTCCGCCATGTGGATGCCCATGGTCCCAAGAGTCGGGCTAGTGAAGAACACCGGCACAACGAGCGGGTAGATCAGGCTGCACAGATAGAGGTGTCAAAGATAGACTTAGATTGAGAACACAAGGGAGAATTGTTCCTGGTTCTATAGGCCCATGATGCCTCAGGTCATCAGGGCAGAGACGCCACCTATAAGTGGGCACGAGACCGAGGGGTGGATCTAACCATGGGCAGTATTTCCCAGGTTATCCATGGCTGTGAGACGTGTGCTGCCATCAAGCAAGCCAAGCGGGTGAAGCCCCTCTGGTATGGTGGGTGATGGTCCAAATACAAGTACGGAGAGGCCTGGCAGATTGACTACATCACACTGCCTCAGACCCGCCAAGGCAAGCGCTACGTGCTGACCATGGTGGAAGCCACCACCGAGTAGATGAAGACATACCCTGTGCCCCATGCTACTGCTAAAAACACCATCCTGGGCCTGGAAAAACAAGTCCTTTAGAAACATAGTACCCCTGAGAGAATTGAGTCAGACAATGGGACTCATTTCAAAAATAGCCTTGTTAGCACCTGGGCTAGAGAACACGGCATTGAGTGGGTGTGCCATATTCCCTACCATGCACCAGCGGCTGGGAAAGTCGAACAGTGCAATGGCCTGCTTAAAACCACCTTAAAAGCACTTGGTGGGGGAACTTTTAAGAACTGGGAGATTAATTTACCAAAGGCCACATGGTTAGTGAATACCCGAGGTTCCATTAACCGAGCAGGTCCTGCCCAATCTGAGCCCTTGGGAACACCAGATGGAGATAAGGTCCCAGTGGTACACCTGAGAGGCATGTTAGGGAAAACTGTTTGGGTGAACTCTGCCTCCAGCAAAGACAATCCTGTTCGTGGGGTGGTTTTCGCTCAAGGACCAGGTTGCACTTGGTGGGTGATGCAAAAGGATGGAGAGACCCGATGCATACCCCAAGGAGACCTTATTCTAGGGTGAACTATCTATGATACTGTGCCTGTAACTGCCTGTATGTATATGATTTAAAGGTTTTAATTTGCTGTAGCCTGTTGGCATGGAAAAAATTCGAGGTGGATAATGTTGGGAGTTAGGGTTTTGTTCCTTTAATGTATGAGTTTGGAGAATTTTTTCCCATTGTGATGCTAACAGAACCCGCCGGCTGTGCCCAGGGTTTGTGATGGCCCTGGACGGGCGGGTGGGTGGGACTGGAGCTGCTCGGAGGACCAGGAGGGTTTCCGGGTGGGGCTACCCAGAGGAGCGTGCGGGCTGGGGCAGGGGCACTGCTGTTTCCAGCGAGAGAGGAGTGAGGAGGCACCCCCTGGGCCTGCACCGCACGTGGGAGAGAGGCAGACAGCCAGACCCTGCTGCCATCAGCTGTCCTGCTACCTCGGAGGCACTGCTGACCACCAAAGACCAAACGCCTCTTGCCTTTTGGGAATACAGCTGATCTTTGGACACAACAGTGAGTGAGGAGCTGCTCCCACCTGAGCCAGCCCGGCTCTGGCTGCTCCCCTCCACCTCCCTCGCTCCCGCCTGCCCTGCGGCACGTGTTACAGCCCCGGGGACGGACACAGACCGAGTGTGTCCGCGTCTAAAGAAAGGACTAGAACCGGGTTATTTTCTTCTGTTCTTTTTGTCGGTAATTTTAATAACTGTTGTTTTTTACTTGTGCTGTTAGTTAGAGTAGTAAAGAGCTGTTACTTTTACCTCCTTATCTCTGCCTTGAGTCCTTGATTTAAAACAATTATAACACTCGGAGGGGGGTGAAATTAATTTCTCTATTTCAAAGGAAAACTTCTGCCTTTTATTGGCAGAACCCTGTCCTAAAACCAGGACACTACCAAAATTCTCAGCAGCCATGACAAAATTACTGCAGAAATAATGCAGCATCCTGGCCCTCCTGTTGTGTGAGGAATAAGAGCCCAAGGGACAAAAATTGTTCTAACTGAGTGTATTTTGAAAGCACAGGAAAGAAGAAATTAAGTGTCTTTACTGTCGAAATTTAAAGCTTTTGAGAAATGTTTCCAAGAACTGGACAAAGGATGGGAAGACAGATAGTACCAGAGGCAAGAAAACCTTGACAATAAAGAAAAATAAAGAAAAGGAGAAATAAAACAAACAACAGCTTTAATAAGAATTTGTGCATAACAAGATTAATCTTTGTGGTAAAGTTGCAGCAAAGGAACTGCTGAAAGTCCTTTTCTGAGAAGGACGGTGACAGCAATGCCTCAGCCTAGGGGAAAGTGAGCACATTGACCACAGCTCATCAGTGGAATGCTATTTTCTAAGGGTCTCCAAGACCTCTCCTTTCTCTTCTTCTGGATATTTAGATGTATTTGTTTGGGGCTATGGAGGATGTTTCCTAGTGCATCAGCCCTCAGCGGTTCTTGCCCTGACTCAGGAAGATACACAAGGAGTTGCTCCACTGAGTCTACAGATTCAGTCCCTTGGCCTCTATTTAACCTGCTAATTGGGAAACTTCCCTCCCAGGAGCAATGTCATCCCTTGATAGGACTTAATTAGCATCCAAAGCAGAGCCCTCAAACAAAGCTTTCACTAATCTCTGCCGCAGCTCAGCTTCCATCCCAAGGCTGCACTCCAGCTGCATGTTCCCACCTTGGCAGTGTGAAAGCGAGGGACGGGCAATTTCCTCTCAGGCACAAAGAGCACACAAAAACTGAGGGAAGACCAAAGGGCCGGGGCCAGGAAAGGAAGCGAGATCCAGAGTGTGTTTCTCTCAGGACCCTGAAGGCAGCTCCCAGAGGCCGCTGCCCGCAGGCGGCAGAAGCTGCCAGAGGGGGAGGGAGGCTGGCTCAGCACAGCAGAGGCTCTGGGAGCGCCTCAGCCGATGTAGATCCTGTGGAAGTCGTTGGCCCCGAAGGCCGCGTTGCACTTGGGGCACTTGCGCTGCCGGGTGTCGTAGCGCGTCTTCACGCACTCGAAGCAGAAGACGTGGAAGCACTTGGTGAGCACCGCGTCCTTCTTGCGCATGTTGCAGCACGGGCACGTCAGGCGGGCCTGCAACACACAGACACAGAGAGAGAGAGAGCTGTGAGGGGTCCTGCAGCCCAGCTGCTCTGCTCAGAGATGTCGCAAGATGAAGGTCCTTCCATTCCTCAGAAGGACACTGTGGTTTCTTCAATGCCAGAGTACACACAAGAGATGTCAGATACTGAAGGTGTGCCTACACACCTTCTCACTAAAGTAAAAAGGGAAGTTGACAGACACAGATACTCACCTTGTAATCCTTGATTTCCTCCATTAGGATCTCATCACAGTTGGGAACCATGTCAGGCTTCTTTGTGGTCTCCAGCTTCCTGCGCAACCTAGAAATATCTTCCTGCATAAAACAGGAGATAAGTGAAGGAGCAGTACATTCTCTGTCAGCTTCTTCAGGGAACAAAGAGAACATGCACCTGGCTAAGTCATGCCACCCACAATTTCATCTCCTATAATCAAAGAGACAACATGATAGTCGGATGCCACAAGTATTGTCAGTGGACAAAATCTGAAAGAGCCAGGACCTGATGAAGCCAAAATCAAAGTGAAACTGGACACCAAGAGCAGTTCAGCTGAAATCCTCTGCAAGCTCAATGTACACAGAGAAGCGTGCTAAAGCATACAGGTCTTGAAGGATTGTGCACAGAATATATACCTCAGCCCTTTTGAAGTTGAACATCTCTTTCTCTCTAGTTACTCTGTTTTCCACAATCTCCTCCTGAAAATCATGTAATTTCTTCTGAGCCAGCTCTAGCTGAGCCTTCAGATCATCTGCAAGCTGGGCTGCATCCATGGCCTGAGAAAGAAAACCAGTATATAAAGACCAAACACAGAAGAACAGGTCTGGTGATTTCTAGTCCCTTGTTATTACCCAATTATCAACAAGTTCTAATCATTAAGCTTCAAGATTTGTTTGGGCAGAGCCAAACCTTGGCACACTGCAAAGCACATCACTTGGAAAAAGACTAAGGAACATCAATTTCTCTTCATGACATATTTTTAGCCTTCCAGCTTTCATGTTTCTTTACTGAATTGTTTAGATGCAGTTCTGTAGCTGAGCTAGACAGAACTGCAAAATACCTTTTTCTAACAATCTTCTCTCTTCACCAGTTCTCTTGTAACTTTATAACCAAACTCCCTTAATACCATGAACTGTTGTATTAAGCATGGGTGACGTTGCTGAATTCTCCCCAGTTCCTCTTCACAGTGATACTCCTGCTTTCCTTTCTGCCTATTTTAATGTAATTTCTGCATTTCTACTAAAATTTAACAACAAAGGCAGCATCAGCTATAAGACTTAGTCTTATTTTACTGGTAACACACCTATTTTATTGATCATATGCATTTGTTAAAAGTGTTCACGTTCCCCAGCTGTATTTTCCTTTTGCTTATCATCCTATCTTTCCTACAAAAGCTTTGACCCCAGTTAACTTCATCTTGCTGCTGTCTCTTTCTTCATCATAGTTTTCACAGAAACAGGTATGACCTGCTTCTCCTTATCAAAGGTAAACATCAGTCTCTAGTACTTTAATCATAATTCTTTCCAGGACTCCTCAGCCTTCTGATAAACTCACCCAAAACCAGGGAATACCAGGTTCTGTAATGCCAGTGAGAGCTCAGAGCCTTCTATGCCTCCCCCAAGGCAGCAGCTCCACCTCACAACTCAAGAGGCAACGAAGGCATCACTCACCTTGCGTTTGTTCATTTCCAGGGCCTGTGTTCGCAGACCCAACTCCTTCTCTCCTGTTCCAATACTGCTCTGCAGTAGGTGTTCCTTCTCCTCCAGCTTACGTACAACCTGCAGCTGGGCATCCACCTTGGAAACAGGAGTACAGAAGAAATGAATGCATGCTCTGTGGGTCTTCAGAACTGTCATTCAAGCTACAGACTAAAACTATCCTGCTTTCCCATCACCAGGAAGCACACCTTCAGCTTGCCTTTTTGTCCCTGAACAGCTGTGCCTGTATCCAGAGAGCCCTATCCAGATCTCTCTGGGCAACACTTTAAAACTTAGCAGTCAAATATTTGCAATAAAGATGTCCTAATTCTTGGACAGTGGCTTAAAGACTTGCTGCAAGGGAGTGAACAGTTCCACAGTGGTTCCACAGGACGACAGGATACAGAGTCATAGAATGGCCTGGATTTGAAGGAGTCTTAAAGATCATCAACTCTCAGCCTCCCTGGGATAACTTCCACTAGGGCACATTTGTCAAAGCCTCATCCAAGCATGGCCTATAACACTTCCACGGATGAGGAATCCACTACTTCTTTGGGCAACCTCTAGGAGCGCCTCACCACCTTCTGAGTAAAGAATTTCTTCCTAACATCTAATCTAAGCTTGTCCTCTTCCAGTCTAAAACCACTGCCTCTTGTCCTGTCATATAAGAAGTTCCTCTTCCTTCTAAGCCATCTTAAGGTACTGGAAGGCTGCAATGACATCTCCCCAGAGTCTTCTCTTCTCCATGTTAAACAATGCCAGCTCTCTTAGCCTGTTCTTGTAGCAGACGTGCTCATTTCTTCTCATCACCTTTACAGGGTCCTCTGTACTCCCTCCAACAGGTCCATGTGTCTTTCCTGTGTTGAGGAACCCAGAGCTGGATGCAGCACTGCAGCTGGGGTCTCAGGAGGGCAGACTAGAGGGGCAGAATCCCCTCCCTCAGCCTGCTGCCCACACTGCTTTGGGTGCAGCCCAGGATGCCAGTTGGCTTTCTGGGCTCCCAGCATGCACTGCTGGGTCACGTCCAGCCTCTAATCCGGCAGAATCTGCAAGTCTTTCTCTGTTCCAGTGTTCTCAGTGACCTCTTCTCCCAGTCTGTGCCCATGTCTGAGGCAGTTCAGACTGAAGCACAGTTTCCAACTCCTCCTGCTTGTTACCAATACATACAGGTATAGGGAGAATATACAGGTAGAAGTACCATTCCAACAGGACAAGGACTTCCTGCTTTTCCTCACTCATCTGCTCTCCACAGCAGTGAACCCGTAAGACATTTTCATGCTCATACAGCAGTCTCAGTTTCTTACAAAGACAGGCCCCTTTAAAGCCTGATGCATTCCTAGGCTGGTGAGAGGAGCACTCCATTCTGGACTGATTTTGGTGAGGTTAATTCTCTTCAGAGCAGCTCACATGCTGGTATGTTTTGCATTTTGGAGCAAAACACTGTCAGTAACACAGCACTGTTTTAGCTGTTGCTGAGGAGTACTTACACAGTGCCAAGACCTTCTGTGTCTCATGCTGCCCACCAGCATGTAGGCTTAGCGTGCCTAAGAAGCTGGGATGTCACACAGCCAGGACAGCTGATCCAGCTGGCCCAAGGGGTGTTCCATACCCTACAATGCTGTGCTCAGCAGTAACAGCTGGTGGAAATGAGAAAGCAGTAGGATATTCAGAGCTGTGTTTATTATATAACAATAAGGCATGATGAAGCCCTGCCTTCCTGGAGATGACCAAACTACTGCCTGCCCAAGAAGTAAAAATTAATTAATTTCTTGTTTCGCTTGTATGGACATCTTTGCTTTAACTGTTAAACTGCCTTTATTTCATCTCACCCGTTTTCTCACTTTATCCATTCTGATTCTTTCCCCTTCCCCTTGGTGGGGAAGCGAGCAAACAGTGGCTCACAGCTGCCTAAAATAGATAACCCACAACACCTCCACCTTCTCCACCAGCTCTTGTCCTTTCTCCTTTTTCCATACTACCTGTGTTTTCAGTGTCAAAACTTGGTCTGCCAGCTCCTCCTTTTCTTCTTTCAGCAGCTTATGGATCTGGTTGGACTTGATACGTTCTGACATCAGCTTGAAGTTGGCATCATCCTTCTCCCGCAGCTGCTGCATCAGGCGGATGTTCTGCTCTTGCATATCCTCAAAGGCTTGGCCTGTGACATCCATTTCTGAAAGCAGGGCCTCTTCCTCCTGCAAAAGAATCATAGGCTCTGGCCAAACTGTCCCCTGGATCCCCCACAGTGAGCCTGTACATTTTATTCAGAGACATCAAAACTAGTGAAGATGGAAGAAGATTCTTGGCACCAGGGAACATTATCATCCCAACACCAGAAAAACACATTCCCTACAAATCTACTCCACAGCAGAGAGACTCTGAATTTGAAGGTGAAGAGTTAAGATGGGTCACCTATCTCTTGCCTATCAGGATCAGCTTTCACACAGCCATTGCCAGAGCTGGGGCAGAAACCAGCTCCCAATTCCCAGGAGCTGAACAGCAGCCAGATACACCAGGCCAAAAATTCTAGGTGTGGACAGCTTGGCAGCTTCCAACTAACAGGTGGCCAAGCTTTTTAAACTCACCTATGGCCACTTCAGCATTGACAAGGTAGAGCAGCTCTGTTCTACAATAACAAGAATCCAAATTCTAAAAAAGTTCATGACAGTTAAATGCCTTACCTCCACCCTGCTAATGTGGTCCTGCTCTCTCACTGAATTGAGCCCCTTTTTAGCAGAAGGTATGTACCAATTCCATGCAAACATATTCCCTAGATTAACTGAGGAGTTAACTTCTAAAAATAAATTATCATTTCTTCCCCTAATGGCTGAATAAAGCCATTTCTCCTCTGTGTGCTTCCATAAGGTCACATGCTTAACTGTTTATTTAATGTTTAATTGTTATTAAACATTTCCTACTAAAAACTGCCCATGGTACCCCGGAACTGAGGGTGGAGGGGGTTATTTTGTTGGTGGTTCCTTTGTTTGTTTTCTTCCCTTTTGGTAAACATTGATCAAACTCCCATCTCTGGCCCACACAGATATAAACTCCTTCTCCCTCCCTGGATATAATCCAAAACCAGCTCCTTCACAGTTGCTCCAGCCAAAAGAGAACTCATCAGAAACTTCTCACCTGCTTAGCCATGGCAAGTTTTTTCTGTAAATATTCAATTTGTTCCTCCACTGCTCGGATCTTGCGGAGGGCATCCTCATCAGCCATCTTTTTACTCTCCTTTTTTTCCTTGTCTTCCAGTTCTTTCACCCTCTGCCTCAGTTCTTCAAGCTACAAGAACCAACCAGAAAAGACACTAAACACAAGCATGTGCCTTGAGCATTAAGAGCCTGTTTTCTCAAAAATTCTCTGAAACTCAGGACTGCCCTCAAAGCATGGCAAAAACTCCCATGTCCTTTTGACAGAGTATTATGGACTGATGTACCATTGAGATGGGCTGTAAGCCCAAGATCTTGACTTTCACACCTTTGAAAATTCCACAGCATCTTTTATCTGAATAGGAACATCAGCCTCTTGCAACTGTACAGAGAGCATGTGCTACTTTTAAGGGTATCTGTTCTAGGACTTTCTTCCATACAAGGAGGAGATATCAGGAAAAAGAGGAGGTAAAATAAAGCCTATAGAGACACAAAATTGTCAGACAAATTATAAGAGAGGTAGTGATGAGAATGAAACCTGGTCAGTCACACTAACTGATGAAAGCACATGAGAGTGTGAAAATGTTTATTTTCATTGTTTTCATTAAGGTTATCTAAATGTGGGAGAAGGAGAAAACCCAAACAAAATATACAGAGACACAAACCTGACAAAATAAATGCAGAGACAAAGAGAGGAAGCAAAGGAAGCAAACTTCTCCAAGTCACAACAGCTGATAGGCTTCCAAGAAACCACTTCCAGGAAGATCAGCTTGGATTTTGTAACTGATGACACTGTAAGCCAGGAATGGCTCCTGAACTGGGAGAGCTCCTGAGCTGTGGGAATCAAGAGCTGTTCAAATCCAGAAGCAATGTGCAGGGAAATGCAGATCAAGGATGAACAAACTGGGGTTTGTTCAGACAGAGAAGGGTATATAAGGAAGGCCCGTGAAAAAAATATGTACAGTCAGTATATATTTGTACTATCTGGCTCAGCCTTGCACTGATCATCACATCCTGTCCTGTCTTCTTCTTGTATCTTTTTGTTACATATTTTCTTAAGTATCAGTGTGTAATCTAACTCTTTACCCTGTGTACATGTGCTCCACAGGGTAAATGCTGCTTATAGGGGAGACCTGCTTGTGAAGAAGGTAAGAGGGGCTTGGAGCCACAGGGGTCCCAGTAGAGAGACACGCTGTTACTTAAGGGATCTGCAAAAGCGTCTGTGCTTATGAACCTAGAGATTGTTGTGTGTGTACACTAGCAACTGCTTGCACTAGCAACTAGTCCCCTGTTTACCTCCAGGCCATTCCAATCTCTAAGTGACAAAGATAAGAAGACTAACAATCCTAAATCCTGAGGAGAGAAATTACACAGTTCTGCTGCAGAGTATCCAAAAAGAGAAGTTTAAGTAACACAGTAAAAAGAAGTAATGAAATTAGAAATACCTCAGCTTTTGCCTTCTTCTCAGCTGCCATCAGCTGCACTTTGTCTCTCTGCTCTTTGGGGGCAGAGCGGTACATATCTAGCAACAGTTTCATCTCCTTCTGGCTCTCCTGGGCCTTCCTGGAGAAAGGAAGACAGATCAGGGTGAGAACACAGCAGCAAAGCCATACTGTTACATAGCCAGCACAAGAACTGGCAATTTTCCCTCAATCTCCCACATGGATATGGCGCCTCACCTTATCCTGGTAACAAAAGAACAGCTGAGTACAGGCTGGTAAAAAAACATGTTCAGGCACATGGGTTCAAAGGCAAGAAGTGAGGTGGAGATTAAATATACATCCTAGTAATAAACTACAAACTATCCAGCTCTGCTTTGGGAACCATCCAGGGTGGGAACACTGCTGTGTCCTCTATTAACAACCTGCTGCTGTGAACTTTTATGCTATTATTATGACAATAACAAATCAACATTACTTGACCCTCAACACGAGGTATCTGGTTTGGTAATTCATGCTTTAGGCTAATGTAGGAGAAACACTCCTACACTGGCCACATCACAATCAGATACAGAAACTGTCATGAAACTCTCTTGGCCTCAAACATCAGTGATGCTGATCCCATGAAAGCAAGAACACTTGAACACCCCAGGCCTGGGCACTGCTCCCACAGGAAAGTGAGAAACAACTCTTACTTGAGCTCAGCCTTCAGCTGCTTGATCACTTCAGCCTCCTTCTTTCTTCCATCTTCATGCTTCCCTTTCTCCTTCTCTTTGGACTCTCTCTCCTTCTCAGATTCTTTCTGCTTCTGCTTTTCTCGCTCTCGTTCCTTTTCCTTCTCTTTCTCTTTTTCTCGTTCTCTTTCTTTCTCCTTCTCCTTTTCCTTCTCTCGTTCCCTCTCCCTTTCCCGTCTCTCCCGCTCCCGTTCCTCTTCATCTCGCCTGGCCTTCATTTCATTAACATCTTCAGAAGCAGCCTTGGGAACAGACACTTGGGCAGAAGGGTCATCAGGCTCCTGTTTTATCTCTGTAGGTTCCTCCTTTGTGTCTTCAGTGCTGGACTGGGACTGGAGGAGAGCACTGCCACTGCGAGAGCGGATCTGGTGTGGAACAGCAAGAGAGACGACCAAGAAAACAAATGGTTACGTTCCTAACCACGAATCTTCCTTACCCCCTTCTTCCATGTCTTCCCAGATCCACGCTCCCATGCCCCCTTTTTCATGGAGCACTACACAGCTACAAAGGAAGAGCATTCATTTGGTCAGAGGAAGCAGCTGAGTGCAGAGCTCCACAGAAAATTCCACTGCATCCTGCACAGCGTATCAGAAAGGTTGATACTGCTGGCAAGGATGACATTTCCCCTTCTCCTAAGCCTTTCCCCTCTCTTCTGGCATTTCCTGCTGTATTACCTTGCTCAGGTCAGACTGGGCCTCTCTCAGTTTGCGCTTGTATCTCAACACCTCTCCCTTCAGCTGGTGGTTGTGATTCTGGAGGCTGCTGATGAGGTGACGCATCTCCCGATTAATTGGGCCTGCAAAAACAAACACCTCTGTGACAAACTGCACCTCTATCAACCTTCTTGAGAACTTTCACTGAAATGGAGAACAAGCTAAGTGGCAATGACAAAAAAAAAAGTTAGACTATTACCACTCTGTCACATAACAGAGTAACACAAAACACTTGCAGAAAAAATGTCATGCCAGATTTATGCACAACCATAAGTCCTTGCAAATTCACAGTCCTATGTTCCCACTTAACATTATTTTTATACCCATTCCCACTTACCATTATTTTTACACCCATGATCCTAAGGGAAACAGGTCAGATTACAAAAAAACATCTGATTTGAATGCTACTTCAGAAGTAATTTATTTCCTCTTACGAAATTTAAGATTTACTGCTTTGCTATCTAGATTATCCTTACAGGCTTGGAAATGAATCCTCCCCCCACAAATAGTTTTTAATAATGTTAAATATCCTGCATAAACCAAATTGTTAGCAAAATATATCTAGTATGCAGCATCTACAAAGAAGTCGGGTAACATGGAACTGGCCTCCCAATAAAACAGGTGAAGATGTTTGTTTTTTGAGATGAAGAGACCTGCCAGACCAAGTATTTAACAGTAACAAAGAACCAATCCAGGTGTTCTAGTGCACTGTGTGCCCTAATGGGCATGGGTGGGTAGGTGGTGTTTGTTTTTAGGCACAGCAGAACACCACCATACCTGCTTGCTCATTGGCTGCAAGTGTCTGCTCAAACTCTATCCTCAACATCTCATATTCTTTGCGGACTTGTGCCAGGGTGTCCTCCAGCTGAATCACCTCAGTGCGCAGCTTCTTGTGAAGGCTGACCTCATCCCTCTGAGGAATAAAAAGGAAACAGAACTTGGTGCTTTGAACCTGGAGTATCCCTCACTTCATCACAGCAATGCACCACAACAGCCTGAATTATTGCCTGAAACGTAAATTTCCCGAGCATTCGCAGAGGCACACAGACCCAGCCGTGACAGTCAGTGGCATGACACAGTTCCTAGGCTGACAGAGCAGAGGTGTTACCTCGATCAGCTCCACCTGGCGCTGGTGTGTGGCACGGGTGCCGTGGAGCAGCGTGCGGGCCTCGTCAAGGTGTGCCTTCAGCTGGAGACTCTCGTTATACAAAACTGAAAACTGGGACTGCATGCAGCGATATTCCGGGGTCTCCTTCACAGCCTCTTCCACTGCTCGCCGCAGCTCAACCTAGTCAGGACACAAGAAAATGCCACAAAAATTACCCCTTGCCTTTGGTTTCTGTCTCTCAAGACAGGAGAACAGTGAATCAAGCTGACACAAGCAAAGATAAAAAAAAACTTCAAAGCACTGCTGTGAAGTAGGTCCAAGTGATATGCTTCAGCATCAGTTTTAAAAAGTCCCTGTGCTCTCCACATGAACAAGGCTGCTCCTCTTGCACAACCACATGATGGAAGTTTTTGAACTCCCGGGTCCCAAAATAGTTTCTCTCAAAGATATGAACTTGGAAAACATAATAAATCACAATCACCCATCAATAACAATGGACACATAGAAAACTATGAGAGAACAGAGAAAATGCACATACAAGTAGGCATTATGTTAGCCTTCTACCAGTAAGACATAACGACTGAGCGGAAGAGAAATGAAAAAAAAACCCAGACCTACCGAACTGAATCCCTAGAAAAAAGTTAGCAAATGATTGCAACTAGCAGCAGCAAAACAGACATGTCTATATATGCATTCAGCTTAAAAGTAATTAGAGAGGAAAAAATGTTGTAAGCTAAAGACCATTTCTCTCTAAACAAACTCCTGGGGATAAACAGAATTCAGAGGTGACTCAAGACAGTTCCCAGCATCAGATCTCTGGATTTATGTTATCAAGACTGACATTTCTTATAACTGGCACTGACCACTAAGACAATTTGATTATTCTCCCTGCCATATGCTTATCTACCACAGAGTCACAGCTTCTCATGTTACCACCTTTAAAACATCACAAACTCACAGGCTGTATCCTATCTATCTATTCCTACACCAGGAAAGACATTAAATTCATTGACTCTTTCAAGAGTCTCTCTCCCCACACAAGTTCCCTGATTGTTTCTGTTCTCTGGTTCCATTTGCACAGGGCGAGGGGAAGGTGGAAGAGGGATCACTACCTGCAAAGAGGTGAAAAGTTTTAACCAGACATGGTTAAAATGGACTCGAAGAACAGAATGGGACACAAGCAGGAAACCATTACAATTTCCAGCGGTGGCCACACGGTGTCACCAACGCACTGAACTGCAAGTGAGGCCACAGACTCACTGAATTGTACCTGCAGCAAAGTCTAACAAAGCTAAAGAGCAGGCTCAGAACAGACACTGCTAATGACGTTTTCTGCAGACATAGCATTGCAAAGCTGAGGGCAGCCCTTCATACAGAACACTCCATCCTTACACTGCTACATATGTCTCACCTTGAGCTTTTCATTCTGTGTTGTAACTTCCTCAAGATCCTGACGTAGTTCCTCCAATTCATTAAGACGATTCCCAGCAAGTTCTTTATTCTCCTCCAGCTCTGCATTCATCTCCTCAAACTGTTGGGATAAACTGCTTGTAAATCCTACTGTTGATGTGCCTCCTGAGAGTGCTAATGAACTATCTGTTCATGCAGTAACAGCAATTACAGACTGAGCAGTCAGGCAACTTGGCTAAGTGAGAGTCTAATTCCACCAGGTGTTTTTTAAGTAGGAAACTCGTACACAGACAAAATGGCTTTCCCAGAGTCATCCAGATTTATTGCACAGGATCTAAAAATTACCTAAAGTAAGTATCTAAACTCTGATCAAATTGTGGCCCTTGCTCTCCTTGACTTTATTCTTCCCCTTGCCCACAACCAAGCTCCTGACCTTACCTTGCGGGCATTAATGGTGATTGTTCCCCCATAGAGGCTGCTACCAGCTCCATACACCTTGTAGCCTTTGGAATTTACCTGCAAAAAAATGCAAGAGACTTCCTCAAGACCCAGTGAAACACTGGCAAGAGTTATGCAGCAGATCCAAGACCCACTGCAGGTTCCCAGCGCTCGCAGTCTCAGAGAGGATGTCCCACCCCATCCAACATCACTCCCACTTCCCAGGTCTCCTGGCCAGCAGGGCAGCGCTTACTCGCTCCAGGACATCGGCCAGGTGCCGGTTGAGCCTCTGCTCCCTCTTGCGGATCTTGTCAATGTCCCACTGGAGGTCATCAATCATAGTCTCCAGGACAGACACCCGGGATTCTGCTGTCTCCACCCTCTCTTGCAGCTTGGAGAACTGCAATCAAAGCAGTGCTTCAGCCAGAATATTGCATAGAATCAGCTCTTCCTGAGGCTGCTCAGGAGTAGTTTTTCTCCTATTCATCATCTGCTTTTAATCTTTTGCTGTGATGAGTTCTATTCTATGAACTGTCCTGAATTTTACAATGGCCAAATCCCAAGACAGCAACAAAAATAAAACAAAACTGAAAATGGAGAAAGAGTGGGAAGCTGGTAATATCTGGCAAAATAGAGGCACCACCTCAGCTTATTCAAAGGCTTTTTTGATTTTAATCTTTCCAATCCCTATGTCCATCTGCTCTACAGACCACTTAAGTGCTCAGAGGTCTAACACTGAGCAAGACCAGCATTAACACAATTTTTAAATGAACTGAAATCTCTCAAACAAATGCTGTTAATAACGTGAATCCTTTAATAACTGGGATCATCTTGTAACTGATATCATTCCACTGTCAAATGACACAGAGAAACCAAGGAATTCAGAATGACAGGGATGTCATCTTGACTGCTTCAGGTGTCTACACAGCCACCTCAGCATCACCTGCCCCAGTTCTCCTGCTCTTCCCTTTTCTTTAGAAGTTAAATCCATTCAACTCACTGACTTGCTTATATCCTTTTCTTTAGTGATGAAACAAATTAACCTGATTTATACAGAAAATCTGTGTACAGCTCTCACAACAACAACAACCCTTTTCATAAGTTTCATGTTGCTCCTGTGCCTCTCCAAGGAAATAAGCTGCTTTCCAAACTACGGTAACCATAAATTATGCTAAGCAGGACCCTAAAGCAGATTTCTTTCTCTCTCCTTTTTATACCTCCTGAGACATAACTCTGTGCTTCTCCTGAAGAACATCAGCCAGTTCCTGCAGCCGTCCATTCTCATGCGACAGGTAGGAGTTCAGCTCCACTACTGCTTCTTCCATCAGTGAAATATCTGAAAGGTGCACAAAGAAAAGGAAATTAATGGAAATCAAGGAACACTGGTTTTAATTCCTGAACAGCAAAGAGAGAAAAAAGAAAACAGAAGAGGAAATTTCTGAAATTAACTTCAGTTTACTGTACCACCTCAGTTTACTGCACAGGTGCTTCCTGAGGGCCTGGTCTCCATCCACAGAGCTCTGAGTTGCACTCCATAAGCAAAAGACTCTGCAGTTTAACAGTGCTGCACATTTCTGACCTGAGGGCCATCCCCTCACACCAGGCATGTGTCAGCTGTGTCAGTACCAGCAACCCAGAGCATGCCCTTGGAACCCAGGGACACCCGAATGCTGCCCAAATTCATGCATAAACCTGCTACAACAGGTGGTCTGGGATGACACACCAGGCCAACACGACACCCTGTGACAACCACAGCACCTGGGTGACAGGTGAAACTAGAGCACCTGAGGGGAGGCTCACATGGCACCCAATGTCAAAGCTACTACAGTTTATAACTGCCAGCCAAGGACAGCAACGCTTCCCTACACCAATGCCAGACTTGATCGAGCACACAGAAGGCACACCAAGCATGAGCTGATACTCCATCAAGGTTTCATTCAAAAGATTAAAAATTCTAATTTTTAGCTAATTAAGTTTTTTGAGCAGTCATCTGAGTGTGAAGTGAATCTGCTACATTAATTTTTAGAAGCTGGTCATTTGGCTTTCTCTGCAGAACTCTGCTACATTCAAAATGGACAGTTAAGCACACTAAGCACATCACTAAGCACATCACGTCATTAGATGGGTACAGCTTTGTCCTCAGAACTCAGCGGAAACTGAGCATTTGGTTATTCCTACACCTTCTACTAAACTGCAACATCAGTTTGCAATGCTGATTTCACGTCTTTATTTTTAAGTGTGAAGCCTTTTATGTGGTGACTGAGGACAGCTGGCTGATAAGGTTCAATTCTCTGACTTCTCAGACACATGAACATGGTACTGGCAGAAACAAGCTGCTTCTTAGCCCAACACACTGGGCAGAGCCTTCAGCATCCAAATACAGAGGGAGCTACAATGCACTTCTGGCACGTGGTCCTTCAGTAGAGATTTTGACAAGAAGAGTTTAGAAAGCCAAACAAATTCAGTTTGCAAAATACATGCACATGAGAATGACTACACCTTAATGTCTACAATGCAGGATCAGGTCTAAGGTGGGGGCAGATAAGCATTCTTGAATACCTGCTACCTTGGTCATACCTCCACTATTCAGCTTGTGAGTCAGCACATCCACCTTCTCCTGCAGCTTGTCATACATTGTGACAATCTGGGCAACAGCCCGGCGGGAGGACTCCACACGCTCCTGTAGCTGAGACTCTATCTCCTCACTGGTACTGCTGGCTAGAGTGGCCAGGAAGGAGAATGCTGGCTCCAGTCCTTCCCCTGGGAACATAAAGAGGTGAAAAATAGTAAATATGTTCTACAAGGCAGCATATCACCGATTTTTACAATCACAAAAAACAGGCTCTGTCAGCCTTTAGAAATGGACATCAGCATTGTCCACAGCTGAAATCCACTGTCCCCAGACAGGTGCCTCACCTCGTTCCCTCTCATCTTTGCGCTCCTGATTACTGTCAGAGTCTGGTTCAGGTTCTGGCACCACCAGTGCTTTTCTTTCAGACAAAAGGTCTCCAACTCCTTGGTCCAGGTCAAAGCGTTTAAGGATGATGCGGATATTTTCATCAAACTGAATGATGGGACAGCCAAGGAATAACAAGACAAAGAAGAGATGTCAACAAGAGGAGTGCAGTTATACAGGAAAGACAAGAAAACAGTGTACAAGAAGTAACAAAAGCTGTTACCAACCTGATTCCAGTATCGATTGATGATCAGCAGGAGGCATCGTCAGTGGCCTGCCGACGCTCCAGCTTCTCAATGTGCTCCCGCAGCTCATCTTCGATGGCCTGGCGCTGGTCCAGCATCTCTGCAAGCTTCCGGTTCTTGGTCTGCAGGGTCCGGATGTCCAGCTCCTCCTGGGCACAGGCACATGGGACACAGGCCAGGTCACAGAAGGCCTCATACTGACCCCAGAGACATTTTTGCCTCCAGATGAAAAAAACCCAAAAGATAGAGTGGGGGTATGCAAGGAAAACATACCGTTGAAGAAACACCACCAAGTTTAATGGTCTCCACAGTGGTGCCCGAATCTTCAACCCCTGCCTTCTTCTCCGGAGGTGCAGAAGGGCCAGGCTCTCCAGCCGTCCGTTTATTGCCAATTCCAGACATGGTGGCCAAAGTGTACAGACTCCCACCTTCTCCAAATTCTTCCTGAACATTAAAGAGCATTATTAAAAAACATCAAATGCACATCCACGTGGTGGATTTGATTTGGAGCTCTTAACACGCTGATCTATCATGGTAACAAGATGCCCAAAACACACCAGATCACAGAACTCAAAAGATTTTGAAAAATATTTTTTGGGAGGAATAGATTAAAACTGGAAGACTGGTATGGAGGAATGCAAACCACTCAAGTGATTTGCAGCTGGGAATAACCCTTGATAAGCCAGTGATCCTCCAGCACAGGCTGAGTTTAAGGGTGCCCACATCTCTATTTCTGCACCTCTGCCCAGGTGTTGCTTTGGGGATCCCATAAGTAGCAAGGTAACGGAAACAAATCTACTCCTTTTGTTCTGACCGGGAGTTTGTGCCAGCCTGTGTTGACTCACACATTCTGGTCCAACATTAAGCTGTAAAAGACACCAGCAGGATCAGCACTGCAAGCAGAATGTTGATGGGGAAAATAATCACTGCCCTGGAATGTTAAAATGGAAGCACTGTACCTTATCACACTCTTTGCAAAAAAATCTTCATCCAGGTACCCTCTCTGCTTTTCTGCATTAACAAAAATGAACCAGGTTAGACTTTAGCAAACAACTAAGACAGTATGTGGCACCAGTTCACTTCACAACAACCAAACTTAGGGCAGCAACACTCTGGAAATAAATGAGCCCTGTACTTAGAGAACTCACAAATCCTACGGAACTGAAAGGCAACTCAGAGCCAAGGCTTGAAAAGACCCATTCCAAGAGTTCTCCCATGTACCAGGAGAGATACAGACAATCTGAAGAGATCCTATTCAATGCAGTCTGAAAAGCTCTGGACTAAAAGAGAATCACAGATCAGCTGAGGCTGGAAGGGAGGACTGAAGGTCACCTACCCCGTGCTCCTGCATGAAGCAGGCTCAGCCAAAGCAGGTTGCCAGGGGCTCTGTCCAGGCAGCCTGACAATCTCCAGGCACAGAAACTCAGCCATGGCTCTGAGCAGCCTCTCCAGTACTTGAACACCCTCAACATTAAAACTTTTCTCGTGTCTGAACAGTACTTCCTGTAGTTCTCTAAAATATTATTCAGCAAAATTACAATTATATCCTCTAAGGGTTTCAACACAAATGGAGCAGCTGGAGATGAAAAATGGAACCAATTAGATTTTCGCTTGTCATGAGCTGCATTATTCTGCCACAGTCACTGTGGCAGCATCTAGACTGAATGAAACCAGAAGTGAACGAAGTGCAGAACATACCAGTAAAACCTGACTTGTTCCACTTAAGCCTATAATAGCATTTACAGTCAAACTAGGGGTTACAAACTGAACTGTCCGGTTCTTATCTGCTTTAATTGAGCAGTTCTACTGAAATCAACAAGGCCAGTGCATTTTGAAGATTAAGCTGGTACACTGCTTTGCCAAATCTCAGCATTTCACAAGCATCTCAGCTTGGCATTACCCTTCATTGCATGCAAAGCTGTATAAAGATTATTTCTAAATGAGTTACTGAAATAGCACATATGGGGAGCCTTTGAGGTATCTTTTAAAAGAAACATTAAATTACATCTCAAATTTACAAAGAAAGACAACTGCCACTGAACTATTTTACTTCTCTTAGCAGCAGCACTGACTTTAGCTGGAATTCTGAGAGCACTGGAAGAGAACAGCTGTCACTAAAAACATCTCATCTGTCCCCTGTCAGTCCACCAAGCCACCACTGTCCACTGGCTTTCACACTTTTTGTCCATTGACAAAATACCCCTTTCACTGCCTCCTGGAACCGCTGCCTTCAGCTCCAGCTCCCCTCTCACCACGTCCTCACACACTGTACACCACACCCCAACCCATTTTTTTTTTTTTGGCCACAGACCCTCTCTTTCACAGAATCATATCATAATTTAGAACGAGAAAAACCTCTGAGATCGAGTCCAACCTATTAAACAACTCCACCTTGTCAGCCAAATCAGGCACTGAGTGCCACATGCAGCCAGAGACACGGATTCCACCACCTCCCTTCTAGTACCTGACAATCCTTTCTGCTGCTCACACACAGGAGAGGTAAAGAACTCTAAGTATGAATGTACATTTCTTTGAATGTCAGATTTACTTCCTTGATTTCCAGATTTTATTCCTTGACACAGAACAGCTGAGCTGCTCAGCTAACGAGTAAGTTTTACTTACTCACTCTGTATTTGCTTAAAAAAAGATGGATTTCTGATGACAAGCCCTATAGACTGAAACTCGAGCTAGATCTTCTCTTCTCACTTACTAACATTTTACAACTCAATCCAAAACCTTTAATACATCTGCCACCACCAGATGTTCCTGCTACAATACAGAAATTACACTACACACATATAAACCTGTATTCATGTACAGACACAGAACAACAGAAATAAAAGCCCTGGGCAGATTTAAAAGCTGCTACTTTAGTTTATATTCCCCAGCAGGAACTCCAGTCAAACGGTGTTCCATCCACAAGCCTAATGGGGATTTTTCCATGCCTTTGGGTCTGGCTCAGCAGGAATATCTTAAGCCTGGGGGAAAAAAAAAGGGAAAACCGGCAAGCCTCTGCTCTGCCTGGCCCTAGCATGGCAGAGTCCAGCTAGACTCCTCAATACAACGACAAGGTGCTGCTGGATAGGGTCCAGTGACAGCCACTAACATGACAAGGGCCCTGGAGCATCTCTGTTATAAGGAGACTGTGACATCTGGGCCTGCTTAGTCCGGAGAAGACCGAGAAGCGATCTCATTAATACGCACAAATATCTCCAACGTGAGTGCGAAGAGGGTGGTCCAGACTCTCTTCAGCGCTACCCAGCAACAGGATGATGAGGAGCAGCCCTAAAACACAAGGAGTTTCACCTCAACATGAGGGAGAGCTATTGAGGATGGCAGAGCACTGGAACACCTGCCCACGAAAGTCGTCGACTCTCCCCCTCTGGAAACATCCTAAACCCACCTGGATGTGTTCCCCTGTCACCTGCTCCAGCTGACTCTGCTTTGGCAGGGGGGTTGCACTGGGGGAGCTCAACCCGAAGGATTCTATGATTCAGTTTCCCACACACACCAGCCGCTCCCACACCTCCTCCGCTCTCCCACATCCCGCGGGGATCCTGCCCCTGACCCGGCATCTTCCACAGCGCCAGCCGGACACGCCGCAGGCCTGTCCCTCCCTACGCGACTGTGCGCTGCCTCCAGCCCCCAGAGACGCCCCCCGCCTTCCTCCGCACGGCCACCTCCCCGCTCTCCCCGGCCCTGGCCGGCCCCACAGACCCGCCGCGGCCGCCTCGTCGTCGCGGCCGCCTCCTCCTCCGCCGCGCCCCAACTCGTCCCGCCGGTAATGGCCGCCGCCGCCCGCCCCTTTCCGGCCGCCATTTCGCCCTCACCCGTCATGGAGGCGCCGTTTGCCCTCGCCCGACATGGCGGCGCTGCTGTGGCACCAGACGCCGGGGCCGCACCCGCACCAAAGATGGCGGCGCGGGCGGAGCCCACACGCGGCGCCGGCGGAGCGGCCGCCTCCCTGCCCGCCCCTGGGGCCGTGTCCCGGCCGGGCGGGGCCGAAGCGCGGCGCAGCTGCTGAATGTCGGCAAAATGGTCTGTGGCAGCCGTGGTGTGGCAGGGCGGTAGGGCAGTGATTGTCCTGTTGCATTTGCCACTGGACAGGCCACACCCTTGCTCCCCTCCGGTAGCGACAATGTTCTGCTTTCCTCAGTACTGTTTGTAGATTAACTGTGTGAATTGTTTTGCGGAGACAATACAGCAGATGAGGGGAAAAATACAAGAAAAAAATCTGAGCGGTAAGGAGAGAAAGAGGGGTATTAATAATATTTGTATTAATACTTGAGATACTTTCGTGAAAAAGAGAGCCAAGCAATCCCATGCCAGTGCACAGGACCTGCAGAGAGAGTCCTGCAGTAATTGCGAGTTAGAGTCTACCAGGAGTGTGACAAGAAGGGCTGCTTTTTCCTGAACCTCTCAGGTTCAACCAGTCCTTCACTTGCGGTTGCTACAGGAGAGAGTTAAGCATGGTACAAAATTACAGTTGGTTAAGAATTTGAGTGTCTGAAGCAGTGTTTCTTGGAAAGGATGTGCACTTGTTTTTAGATGAGCAGAGGGGAGACTGATTCGGAGCAAATTACCAAAGACCTAGAGATGAACTGAATAAAAAACGTTGTGTAAGGAACAGACTAGAGAGGAGATCGTTTTGAACTTGCAGTGTTGGTGTGGTCGTGCTGTGGCCACAAAAAGGCATTTATGTGGACTTACATGGACTGAATCACCTTTTGTAAACAAGAAATGCACAGCCTTGAGACCAGGATTGTACTGAGCATCACCCATTACCTGTTCCAAACCTTTATTCCAAATCAAAAGGACCTACAAAAACTCAATACTGTCTTTCCCTCAAGCTATAAGAGTTGTAGCATCCATCGATTTGCAATGAACGCTGAACACATGGGTGTGAAATACATCCTTTTTGGTAAGGTGGGAGGTAGAGATACAGCACTGTGAGCTATTCACATATTATCCACATGTGTCTGCAGATACACAGGTAAATTTAGAGTTTTGGCACACCCAGGAGAGTACCTAAAGTGATCTTTGATCCAGCAGAGCTGTACTGCTTCCAAGAGGAAAGGCCTTTTGAGAGATGGTGTGAGAGCTCATCTCTGTCACACCTGTTGCTGAACCTGAGATTGTGGTGAGCAGAAGGCTCTGCCCTCAAGGGCAGAGGGAAATCCTGTTTTTTGCAAAAACATTTGTGTACCTGGAGTCTGCTGAGTAAATAGCAGAGCACAGATTCATCCCAAAGGTGGGAACAGAAGAGCTTTGTCCAGGTGCTGCCAGTGACAGATGAAGAAAGGGATTGCAGGTTGCACACTTAAGGAAAGAGGTTGGACAAATGGACTCAAGGACACAAGAAACAGCCAGCCTAATAAAGTGGAAAAGTGACAAATCCAGGCAACCAGTGACAGGGCAAAGCACAATAGTACCCAAAACACTAACAGCAAACTAACTGCCCTAAAACAGATAACCGGATTCCAAATTCAATGGAGCAAAGCCCTGTCCATTAATATTTCTGTGGTAAAGGTGTATTGTGTCAGCACACAAATCAGCCTTTCATTTCCTAGGTTGTAAACTGGAACTGCAGCAGTTACTTTGTGATAATGCGGTGCCAGGCACTGCAGGAGAGCAGGTATGAAACACAGCCCTCAGTGTGTCCTGTGGCAGCTAGCACATCTGTTCAGTGTCTACTAGATCAAATCATAGAGGTGAAGTAAAGCAAGGAAAAGACTCAGAAGGAAAAAAGAAATAAGAAAAAAATAGGAAATTCATGTTAGTGGAACATACTTCCAAATAAAAGTACCAGATCTGGCGTGTGTGTGTACAGGTCTTTGACTTCAAAGCAAATGTAGATTTCTTCCTAAAAACAATTACAATAGATAAATAAATAGGATGAAGGGCTTGTACTGAGCTCCCTAACCCCCTTAATTTCCTCATGCACTGGCTGTAGGCAGGGTGATTCTATCTCGTTCTGCCATTTTGATCAATGGTGCTTGAAGCAAAAATAGAAACACCAGTGTCTTAAATGGCTGATTTGTGTGAGAGGCACTTTCATGTTACCAAAGTGTGATAAGCAGTAAGAAGATTAATTTTACAAGCAGACTTTTGAAGCACAAAGCTTCAGTCCTTGCTCAAAATTTTGTCCTTTAGGTTTGTTCTGGTGTCCCCTCCTTGTGGCATGACTTTATCCTTACTTCATTGTAGCTAAAGATGTGCTGTAAAAATAGGATAATTTTTGCTTTTCCTCTCAAATATTGTGTATTAGCCTGTTTTGTTGCTGCGGGCATGAAATAGAATGAAAGGTGATACTGCAGAGTGCTGTGCAAGGTACACATTAATTAGGGACAACAGTGGAACTGTATTTGATAAGATCAAGTACTTTACCTAATGATATCCACCAGTGCAGTGTACATCAGATTACACAAAGAATGTATCACTCCACAACATCCTTGATCTAGCCAACAATTTTTATGTTATTTGGGATATTTCTCTTGACCGACAAGCTGATTAAAGAAAATGAACACACATAAAGCTGTAACCAATGCACTTGAACTGAATTCTTGCTTTTCCATTGAAAGAAATGTCACTACTTTTTTCTTTATTATTATTATTATTATTATTATTATTATTATTATTATTATTATTATTATTATTATTATTATATAGTTTTTCTTATCTAAGTAGCATAGTAGGATACTTATGACACACATTTGGGAAGAGATAAATTTCATTGTCATCTGACCAGAGTGGACTTGGATAGAAATGTTTCAGTTGCTCATATATGCTACACAAAAATTCTCATTTTCTTTTGTTTTGTCATGTTCCTTCCCTAGTTATCTTCCTACTGCAGGGAAACACTTGATGCTAAATGGAGAATATATGTGTGAATTGATGGAGCTGTCTTACTCCACTGACACCCAGAACATTGGCAGGCAATCTAAAAAAGACAGTATGAAAGCTTCCAGTCAGTGAGAGACCCATGCTGGCAAGTCTCAGCAGGGATTATTAGTGATTGCCTTGCTGTCTCACTGCCCAGCTGCCATAGTGATCAGGAGAAGTAAAAAGCCCCGGAAATGGAGTGAAGGCTTTACTGTTTTCTTCCCTTTCTCTCACTCTCTCTTTTTTGTTTGTTTTTTGTTTGTTTGTTTTTTGTTTTTGTTTTTTCCTGGCACCAGACCACCTTAATTTACTATCTGTGCACAGAGGATTCCTGTGTGCAAATGGTCCTGGAAATAGTACTATGAAGATTTACCTGAAAAGGAGCTTATGACCACTATCCATACTTATTTAATTGCAATAGATGCATTTGAATTTTAAAGACAGGCTCTTCAGAATCCTGGTAAGCTTTTTACCTGGTGCATTTAGAGACCAGAGAAAGAAAACTAGCTCTGTTCAAAAATATTAATTACTCAGCAGTGAAAATTACAGAATTCAAAAAATCAATTCTAGAAACTCTAATCAACTCTTGAACTTTTATACTAGCCAATGTAGCTCTCGTCATTATAGCAGGTTTTCCTTCTAGATCATGGACTAGTCACAGACTTTTATATCTTGCTTAAGTCTAACCTTACTTTCAAACAAAAAATTTACCTGAATGAATTAAAAATATGAACTAGGAGTGAAGTACTTGAGTCTCCATGTTACATTCCTTACTGGGTGGAATGAAAAAAGGTTAATAAAACACCATTCAGCTACATGGAATTAAAACCTCTTAAATTTCAAATAGTGCTGCCCCTTAGAGATTTGAAGCAGTTTTAAAATAATCATAATTTGATACAATTTTCCTGAGAGTCTTCGTGTAGTTAAAACCTTGTACGTGTGGTACTCAGATTTCCCAGCCATTTCTGTCATGCCAGCATCTGACCTTTAGTTCCAGAAGTGCTCACCTAAAATTTGAACTGAAAGAGAGCAGTTACTAACACTCTGTGCTTCTCACACGGATGCAGAATTTGTTAGTGAAAAGTGCTCAGTGACCATACAAAATAACTTTACTCCATTTTGCAAGAGAAAGTAAAAGTTTTCCAGCAGTCCCTGGGGGATAATTCCTCCTGATTCTCAGTTTGGAAATCTTCTGGTTTGCCTTTTCTCTCATTCTCTTTTTTTAGCGTCAGCATCTTTTGTTAGCAAAAAGTACACTGTTCCAGGCCGTTCTTCTATGTTGCAAGACAGAGCAAGTAACTGAGAGCCAATGTATTTTAACAGATATTTTGAAGACCACTAAACTTTATGCTTAAATTAAAATGTTTGTCGCTTTCTTAGAAATACTCTGTGGTCTGCAAGAGTCAGAACGTTGGAGCAAGATGGGAAGGAAGTTGGATCACCAGAGCATACGCCACTAAACTGGCCAAGGTACATCCGTTCCTCTGATTGTCACCAGGCTTGCAGTATTTCTGCAGTTCCATCATCATTTAACAGGTTTCTGTGTTGGCTCACTCTGTGTTCTTTCAGCAATGAACAGCCTTTTCTAATGGTTTGATTGGAGAAGCTGAAGAAGCATAGAAAAAGGGTATCTGTGGTGGGGAGGGATGCCCAATACTCTCTAAAGTGAACAGGACTACAGTGAGTGTATTTCTGTCATCTTCAGATGTGTGCAGCTTGGGTAGAAGAGATTACAGGAACGGTATTTAATAATTCATCTGCAAGATGAATTAGTTATTGGTAAGAGCCTGAAAAATCTGGCTGTGGTTGTATATGGGAGACTCCATAGAGAGAAGGCTTGGGAAGTATATGAAGGGTGGTTAGTCCTGAAAAGAACCAAAACCAAATGCACCAGACCAGGAAGAAAATGAGATTAAAATATTTCAGCCTTTTTAGAGAATACTAATGTACCCTAGACAGCCAAGCCAGCATGAATCCATTCCTGCTGGAGCCGTGTTTCCTCTGACTATTGTTGTCAAAAGTTGAATGCAGTGGCCCTGACGTATAAGCTCATTATGCCTCCAGTAAACAGCAAAGGACTTTGAACACTTCTTGTCTCCAGTGGCCAATATTGAGTCTAAAAAAAAAAAAAAAAAAAAAAAAAGCAAGCCACTGCCACTCTATGTAATTTGCTTATCCTCATAGTGTATTTCTATTCAAAATAGCCATCAGAAATGTCTGCTGCTTCTTACAAAAGAAGAATATAAGCAAGAAATATTAATTGGGGTCCCCCCCATAAATAATTAGCAGAGGAAGAAAATTACTGTAAAAGTTAGCTTTTAAAGTGAACAGCAGACGCCAGAAGGAGAATGTATCCATCATGCAGCTGGCAGTTCAGGAATAACCAGGCAGTTGTCATCATCTGGTATCTGAATGTGAAGGAATAGTGTTGTCACTACAGAACTTCTCAGAGTGTTTGCGAAAGAGGTACCGCCTTTGCAGGTTATGTACATACTGGTACAACATGTTATGCTAAACACATTATTCATTCCTCCTGCTGACACACTTCTCAAATTTCATTGCAACTGAAGGAGGTAAGCCCCAAACATGCAAACATGCAGAACCTTAGGACACCCTGAACAGGAAGCTCTTTGTTTGATTTGTTGGCTGAATAATCAACACAAGCAGCTTAAAATCAACACAAGCAGCTTAAAATCAACTGGGGTGTGCATACTCTCATGCCCTTGCCTTCAGATAAAAAACATGAGGCAGTAGGAGGAGAACCAAGGAATCTGGAGGGGATAAGGAAAATGAGCCAATGAGTAAGGAGTAAGGAGTAAGTTATTTGATGCATAGGGCACAAATAACACAACTTGGAAGACACCAGGCTTCTCAGTTCAGCTCCCCCAAGACCATGAATTTCTGCCCTGCCTGCACATTGTGCAAGTATGTAAACGCAACCTGCCAGGCTTGTCCCTCCTCTCACACTCAAGCTTATGAAAAGCAGGAGCTGTACCTGATCTCAGGCAAAGCAAAAATTTGTTCCCCTGCACAAATGCTCAGTGCCATCAGAGCTGTTAGAGTGGATGGCAGAGGGGAAAGGTGCTTTGGCAATGAAAAGTACTGGGATCTGAACGGTTGGGCTGAACCTTTGTTATCCTGATAAATTCTCATCTCAAATGTTTTTCTGATCATAATTTTTAAGTCCTGCCCTGTTGTTGTACAGGCTAAATAATTTCCTAAGTACCTATTTCTTCTGAGCATTTCAGGTTGCAGTTCAGTTACTGCAGGAGCAGTCAAGTCCCCAAATGCTCATCTCTGCTTTCCAAAGCCCTCCCAGCTGTGCTGACAATGCTATTTGGTGTGGGGAACTGAAGGGATAAAGTGACCCAACTAAGACATAACCCACCAGGAGAAAAAGTTGTTTGGTTTTTTTTAGCTACATCAGTGTGCTTTATGGTTGTGCACAGCAGGAGACAGCACCTTGATAAGAATGGATGAGTAGTCAGGAATGACTTCCACTGTCATTCTGGGCCACTGTCCCAAAATCCTTTGAGACTCTTCTCCCTCAGTCTTTTGGGTCTAACAGAAGCTCTTTTAAAGAAATAATTGTTTAAGGATGAAAGTCAAGTGTTCCCTGAAAAGCGTGCAAGTGAGCAAAGAGGGAGCTGGGAAGACTGCGTAGAAATCACACAAAATTACAACAACCTAAATATTTATTCCCAAAGTAAAGGCCTTTTGGCCTGTTTTTTTGGTTTTTTGTTTTTTGTTTTTGTTTTTTTGGGTTTTTTCTTGTTTTTTGTTTTGTTTTGTTTTGTTTTTTAATTGCCCCTTGCAATAAATTCTGCTGGCTAAAACATCATCCAAAATATAATCCTGGGTGCAGTGTGGTAAGTGTTTCTGCTGATACTGCTCAATAGTTACTCTCCCATATGCACACTGACACAGCAATGGAAAAAAACATTTTTTGTTTTTCAAAATTCTGCAACTCTTATCCTGGAAAGAACATAATAACAGATCTCCTAGCAATGTATAATCTTTTTCTCACCTCCAGTACTCTCTTCTTTTTCTCACCTCTGTTCCAGGATCTGCTGTGTTTCCAGTTTCAACTTCTGAAGCCACGAGAGCATTTAAGTGGAAGGTACAGTATAAATAACTGTCATTAAAAACAAAAAAAGAGGCAGAGGTGGTCAGTAAAGAAGGATTTGGGAAAGGAAATCACTGGAGAAACCATAATTTCTTTAGTATTTTGAGAGAGTAACATGCATCTTAGTAAACTGGTGGACCTTCCAGTATTCCTAAACTGCTTCTAGGAAGTCATACAGGAACCCAACTGTGGTGCTTCACTTGTGTTGTTTATTTTAGGCATTACTTTCCTCTAACTTTCTCCCCTTCTCCCATGTTTTCTCTGCAATAAAAAGCTCTAGGTGTGGGATAGCTCTTGTCGGGAGGAAGAATAAAGATCACAGGCACACAAAGCTGATTTCCTTTGTTCATCATGCTTATAAAAGAGGGAATAATAGAAATTGCTATGTTAAAATTAAAAACATACATCATGCTAGAACCTTCTGATTACAGGACTGGACAGTAGCAAAATTCTAGCTGTGCTCAAGAGAACATGTTCTACTGAAAGGGCTTAAGAGTTTTTTTCTTGGCAGGTTTTTTTTCTTTCCCCCCTGTTCTTCTGAGACATAAGAGACACTTGGGCCTGAAAATAGTTTATATATACATGTTTATATACATGCAGTTGCATTTTCTGGAGCTGCAGGCACAAGCCCAAGTGGTTCCTACAATAACAGACAGTAAACTTCCCCTGAAGCATTTTTCAGGTAAGCAGTTAATTAGGTATTATGGTCACAGGGCTGAAGGGTGCATATAAGAATAGGGAAGCAGGACACAGAGAAAAGCGCTGGGGGGCAGGAGGGAGGGGGAATGAACGATCAGAGGCAGTCTTGGGGCAGGCTGATAAAATGTTTGAATCTTGAACAGCCTGATACAAATCTTTGTATAGCTGATCAGCCTCCCCACTTCAGCCAATACACCTGTGAAGACTTCGCTGCAGACTGTGACAGCGAAAGCTTTTACCTCTGACGGGTGACATGCTGGTGACTCTTGACACTTTCTGCTCGAGTTTGCGGGGCCTCAGTAATCCTGCCCTCCCGGGAGTGAGGCGAGGGGTCCGGAGCATCCAGCAGGTCCCAGTGGAGGAGGGCAGTGCCCCAGAGGCTGGGGAGCTAGCAGGGACACTCGGCAGAAGTGACATCGGACAGAGGGGACACTCGGCAGAAATGACACCCACTAGAGGTGACAGCCGGCAGAAGTGACACGCGGCAGAAATTACACCAACTAGAGGTGACACCCAGTAGACACCCAACAGAAGTGACACCCACTAGAGGTGACACCCGGTAGAAGTGAAACCCGGCAGAAGTGACACCCACTAGAGGTGACACCGGGCAGAAGTGACACCGTGGCTGGGGAGAGCTGGGGGAGCTGTGTTGCCCCGGCGGCTGTCCCGCCGTTCCTGATGGAGCGTTCAGGCACCGCAGAGCAGGAATGAGGAGCTCCGGCTGCGCAGCCGCCTCTGCCCCGGGCGTCGTCCTGAGGCTCGGGATTTACTCCTGAACCTGCTTCCAGGGACCGGTCTCTTCCCTGGTGTGCGGTGATCCCCTCCAGCATCTCCCCTTCCCTTCCTTTCTTGAGCATCCCTGTACTGGCGGAGTCACATGTTTGGTCTTTGATGCCTTTAATCCCACCCTCAGCGCCCGAGAGGGAGGAGAGAAATTCACGGAAGAGAAGTGAGGCACACGCCGAGAGCAGGATCCCGGCGGGAGCGGAGCTGCGGGAGGGAGGGAGACGGGAGCGGCCGCGCGAGGCTGCCCAGTGGATCGGGTAACTCTGCCGCTCGGATCGGGGAAATCGCCCGCTGGGATCGGGCTGTCCCGGGGGGATGCTTCCCCTACCCCTGAGGGATAAAGGGGAAGTGCACCGAGGCTGGGAGAGCAGGGAAGGGGGGGCCACGAAGTTATGGCTGATGAGCAGCCACAAACTGCTCATCAGGGCTGGGCTTGGCTGCTGTGGCTGCGGCGCCCGAGCCAGCAGGGAAGTGGAAACCCTCCAGGGATCGAGGAGATGTTTCTGTGCTTGCTCCGGGGTATGGCTGTACATGGTGACGAGAAGAGGACAAGTGGCCAGAGCCTGGCCGGGCCTCAAGAAATGGTCTTTCCCTTAGGAAAGGGGAATGGAACTTTTAAGAGAACGGGGAAAAGCCAGCCAGCTTCTGCCTTGTGCTTGGTGCCGCCCTTGCCCGAGGTAGAAGTGTGGCCAGAATCTCTGTGGTCTGAAATCCAGGCAAAGAGCTGAGGACTGGGCACACTGAAATGCCCTCTGTGTCTGCTGTCCTGCAAGGAGGGCAGGGTGGAGGTGGGATCAGCTTTTCTTATCTAACGCCCTCTCCTTTTGACCATCACCACTGAGGTAACTGCTATTAATCCCGGTGCTTTACGGGTCACCTTGTGCTACCTGGCAGCTCTCCCGAAGGGAATGAGGAGCACCTAAGAAACCCAATGGCCGAAGTCGCTGACATTTAGAATCAAAGGCTGCTGAGGAAATCTGCAGTTGTTCTGTGATGCAGCAAAAAATGAAACTATGCTGATGTACACTACAGGTTCCTGGGCTGGCTTCTCTCCTGCAGTCACTGAGAAAACCATTTATCTACAACCAATAGGGCACATCAGGTTCAGCATGCATTTGCAAGCACAGAAACCAGGAGAAGCACCCTCCTGCACATATGAAATCTGCTGCTTTCTTGTCTGTCCAACAAGGGACAGAATTATAATTATACCACAGATTATTTTTTATCTCCTGCATTTACCTCATTTTCTCCCCTTGGGGCTCAAACAGATCACCAGGATCCCCCACAACCAGGGCATTCCATTCACCACGCCTTCCTATGCAGAATAAATACTCTGGTTCATACATTGTGGGGGGAGGGGAGGAAAAGGGTGTATATTCCTCAGGCACAAGTGGTGAATACAGAGAAGTCAGTAGTTTAATAGTAGTAGAGAGTCTCTGCAAGGAGGAATGCTTTTTATCAATATGACTAACATTTTTCTTTCAGAGGTTTGAATTACAATACTCTGGTTGTTGCCTTGTACAGTTTTACATTTTGATTGTTACATAGACCTGTCCCAGCTGCAATTTACAGCTTTGTCATCAAAGGCCCTTGTTCACAAATACTCTATTTCCTTATTCCTGTACTTTGTTCTTCACAGTCATAAACAACCATAAAGCTAAAACATCTGCAGTGTTAGCAGCCATCACTGCACCTTTTTCCTTTTCTCTCCCTCTCCCTCCCATTCATACAACCACAACTCTACTGCCACAGGTAAATTTTTAAGAGAATTCATTATTGTGGGGATAACAAAGAGGTTTTATTAATGATTAGATGATGATCAAATGATATTTAATGATACATAAATTGCAAGTGGTGATTAAGGAATAATCAAATTATAATTTAACAGTGATTTAACAATGATTTAACAATAATTAATAATTAAGCTAATGAAATGAAATGAATGTAATGAAATGGTAATTGAACCATGTTTTTAGTTTCTGATTTCAACAATTATTTAAACCATGATTAGACTCTGTTACTTACTGCACTTGTACACCTAAAGCTACAGCTGGATATATAAATGTCATGAACATACAAGATACATTTAGGCTTAATGCAAAATGTGTTACCTCACTCTAGACATCAGGTGCTGGGTAAGGGCGTCTCAGCCTCCAGGAGTGTCCTTGAGCAAAGTCCCAGCACACGGGGAGATCTCCGCCAGGCCACACAGGAGAGCTCTGTGGGCTTGCAGGGACCACAGGAATCTACAGCCAGCAGTGACTGAGGTACCCAACACCTCCTTGGTGTAGGTACAGGGGTGCAGCTCTAGCAGCTCCAGTTTTGTCTAATCCCAGCTCAGGCTGGTGTAGTACCTTTAGCTCCTGTAAAACATGGCCTAGACACCTGAATTCCTGGGAAGACAGGCCTGGCACAGTCATAGAATAGGGCAGCTTGGAAGGGAGCACAGTGGGTCATCTGGTCCCATCTCCCTACTCCAGCAGGGTTGTTCCAGGGCCCATTGTACAGGATTGTGTCCAGGTTCCAAAATACATCTAGTGAGAGAGACTCCACAGGTTCTCTGGGCAGTCTGTTCAGTGCTCAGACACTGCACAGGAAAGAAGTTATCCATCACATTCAGGTGGAGTTTCCCAGACATCAGTTCCTGCCTGTTCCCCTTGTCCTACTGCTGGGCCCCATATGGGTCCATCCCCCAACCTCTCACTGCAGACAGACAGACATGGATCAGGTCCCCTCTCAGCCATTTCTTCTCAAGGCTGAGTAGCCCCAGCTCCCTCAGCCTTTCCTCACAGGAGAGATGCTCCAATCCCTTCACCATCTTCTGGAGCACATCTTCTCCAACCTCACCAGGCAAAGGGAAGGGGGTTTGAAATGGCAAACCAGCAAATGGTAACAGGATTGGTGCCACAAGCTAGGGGTCCAGCTTGCACAATAGGAAGTTTGGAGAAACCTGTTGGGACTGCTGGGGTCCTTCTGACACAGAGAGGGAATTTTGGTGATAGGCTCGCCAAGTTGGTGAGGGCTTTAATTTAAAGATGCTGCAGGAGGGGAACTTCAATCCCTTCAGTTTAAAGCCAGGGCTAGCAAGAGATGCCCAGAACATGGGGAGAGATCACAGATCAGCAGGAGAGCTCCTGAATGGCAACACATAGGAATTCCAGCCTTTTTGCTGCTATTGCTCCACTATTTTGCCTTCATCAGAGTGCAACTTACCTGCCCCTGTGCAAAGGCATGGGGAATGAACACAGGAAGCTGGAGTCATGGGCACACCTGAAGGGCTGCCAGTTCCTTGGCATCATGGCAATGTGCTGGGGTGACTCCTGGGACTGGAGTGGTGGAATGGCAAGGGTAGGTGGGAGAGATGAGGAGGGGTCACCCTCTGTGTCAGTAACCAGCTGGAGTGAATGGAGCTCTGCCCAGGGATGGATGAGGAGCTGTCCAAGTGATGACAAATCAGGATTAAGGAAGACAGGACAGGTGACATTATTGTGGGGATTTGCTCCAGGCCATCCCACCAGGATGATTGAGTGGATGAGTCTATAGACAGATAGGAGCAACCTTGTGACCACAAAGCCCTGGTTCTCTTGGGACACCTCAACCACCTGTCACATCTACCAAAATCACAGACAGCTCCTCCAAAGTCATTGCTTTAAGTCTCTGTGTTTAGCTATTACCTTGCAGAACTTTTCTCAGGCTGCTCTCCACTCCCACTTCAACTGATCTACCTGACTGCTTGGTAGCAACAGAGGGAGCATTGCTTTCCCGTGGGATTGCCCTGCAGGGAGGCAGGCAGGTGAAATGGGCTCTGATCAGGTTTATGTGACAGAGGAAAATTAATATACATGAGAAACAAGACAGTAGTTGGGGCAATAACTGTAATTAATATTGAGTTCACAACATCTTTCACTTGTGACATAGTCTTATCTTCTTAGTTCAAATAAAATGGGGGAAGTCACCTCCCACAGCTATGTCCCTCCTTTCTTAGTTCAGTAGCTTTCAAACTGTGCATCATGGATTTCAAGGGATTTATGAACAACCTGTAAAAGTTAACTACAGTTCAATGAGAATAGCAAGCCAGCCTAAGATGAAATTTACATTCAAGTTTTAATTCTTTAGTTTCTAGTGTAACCTAACTGGACATAATTACACCCTGCATATTTGTGTATTTTTACTGTTCCAGTAATGCTTAAATTCCATCTCCTTGGACAGAAGAGGTCTGTACATTCACTGACAGGCCCTGAGGGATCAAAACAGACAGCAGTGTCTTCAATTTCTATCTCATGCATCATATAATTTTTGCAAAGGGATAAGTCCTCTGCCCCTCTCTAGCCACTTCTCTTACACTTCAAGCTGTCATTAGTCTGCTGTGACAGTTTTACCCCTTTAGTACACAGACCATAAGAAACAAAAGTTCTAAGGGAGCTCAGAGATTAAGTGCAGCAGCCCTGATCTTTACCTGGCTTATCTGATGATAACAGGATAGATGACACTCATCATCTACAACCAACATAAGAACAATTACTTTTAGCAGTGCTCGAGGAGGTGAGAGATATATTTGATGCCTGCATTAAAATATACTGTCAAAGAACAATTACTGGTCTCTTACCAGTTAAGTTCCTTTGAATGTTTTTAGCAGCACAGCTCTTGCTGGGATGGTTTGTATTTTCTAGGGAGGCCAACTCCGAGTTTGACATGGAAGTGCAGTGATCAGATCTGTGGATGCATGGCTTCTACTGGACACTGCTGTTGTCAAGGGGGAACAGACACATTGCAGAAATATTATCTGGCACCTGACCTACTAAAAGCTGTCAGAAAACAAGAGGAATTGCAGATGAGAAAAGCTGGCCATCTGGCCCAGTAATAGGGATCAGCTCATGGCAGGGACCTCAGGCTCCAGTATTTGAAGATTGTATATTGCCCTATCAGCATGCCTGTATGTTACAGGAGATCTCTATGGCGCCTTGGGAAGCCTCCACTGGCTTCCTCAGATTTGAGCAGGATGTTTGTCACAGCACCACAAAGGCCTTGGCTCTGCCAGAGAGGGTTCATCAGCAGAGGAGCTGCTCCTGAGCCAGCAGCTCATCTGAATGATGTTAGGCTGGGGCACAGAAAAGCTTTTCACACAAAGGTTTCAATTGGGTGCTGCTGTAGGATCAACATACAAGTGTAAGGTACCACTTGTGTGAGCACCATTACTCCCACCACTGCTATGGCCCAGCTGGGACTGTGACAGCCCATGACATTTCCATGACATTTTCTAAGAGCCTCCCTTTGTTTCCCTCTTTCATCCCTTTGTAGACAGATGACTCTATGACTCTGATCACATTACTTCATCCGCTTTTTTTATGTTAGGAAAGAAATGGCTTTTCCCACTGACACTGAGAAGAATGTAGATAGGCCAAAAGGAGTCATTTAACATTGTAATTGTACAGTTGTGTCCTTATCTCATGGTGGAGGATGTAGAAGGCAGATGGTCTCTCTTACAACAGCTATCCAGGAACCTAAAAATTTGCAGCTTTGAAATATATAGGAAACTTTGTTCCAGGAGCGCCTTTCTGTGGAGCACACAGAAAATCAGCTTTCTCTTTTAAAGCACAAGCACAGCAGACAGTGCTCTGTGCCCCAAAGAGTACATTACATATTTTTATACTCTCCTCAGTGTGCAAATAGATGTGTTTTCCTGAACAGTGTAATTCAGCCTAGTAATTAGGAGACTAATAAAGATATGATACAGATTTGGAATTAGGTGTTTCTGAAAGGAATCTTTATCATGAGAATCTAAGAAAAGAAACAAGCCAAATCTACAGCTCTTTAACACCACAGCTTCTAGTTGTGTTTAAGCAATGGCTGAGTTCTACACAGAACATGTGTTAATTTCGCCTCTGCTGGAGGTACTTATATGATTGCAAAGTAGTTATTATTCACGTTTAATAAAGTGAGGGTTTTTAAGGCACTATAAAATCCAAATCTGTTTCTCACTTTTCTCCTCAAACTTTTTTTTTTTTTCTGTCTGAAATGCCACTTGCATGAAAAACAAGATGTTTTTCCCCCTAGAAGGGCAAAAAAATGAAAATGACAGTACAAAAAGCTCCTGAAAACAGTCTCCTCTGAAGTCAGAACCATCCTAATGGGTAGAAAACAGCCTGAGTAGAAACTCTGGATTCAAATCCTACAGATAAAAGCAAGCTTCACTTCTGCAGAAGTAAGAAGTTTTTAATCTATATTTTGAATTCTCAGGTTCCCAGTGTTACAGACAAAAGTTGGGAAGGAGGTCAGTCTCTTCCCTCTCTTCTAGATTCTCCAACTTGTTTTTCATGTTAATTGCAGTATTTGACCTGCTTTAATACACTCCTGACCGTTTTTAGCCTCTGTGATAATTTCACTGCCCAGTGAAAACAGCCATTTCATCAGCAGACAGAGCGACAAAGAGTGTGGCTGTCAGTGTGTGAACAGCTCAGGCAGCAGCAAATGTGAAGAGTAGCAGTAGGTCTGTGTGTGATTGCAGTTTTCTTGAGACACCCCGAATTGCAGAGCCAGAATAAGAGCTCTAAGATCTTGAATTCTCTTACTGGTGGAGTGAAGCCAGGGTTAAGTCATAACACTTGGAATTAAAACACAGTGACCTGCATGGGTGGCTTCCAGTCCCAGGTGCTTTTCCAGGAGAAGCTGGAGTCAGGAGGTCCCTCCAGAGAGGGTGATGCTCACCTGCCCCGCCTCACTGACCCGCCCTGAGCCAAGAGCTGGGACACCAGCAGGTGGAGTCCCCACACCACTTTCCCAGCACTGCTGGGCTTCGGACTCAGTGTGAGTCCAGCTGCAGGAACCTGGGACATGATCCTTGAACAACATGGGCTGCAGAAGAATAAGATGTCAAGTGAAAACTTGTTTGATTCATCTCATGAGGCTGCAGCGTCCCCAGCTCTGCTGGCCACTAAGGAGGACAGGACAACCATTTTTCCCTCTTCAGTAGAAAATGCTGTGAGGGAAGGAGCTTCCTTGGGTGAGCATTATCATCACAGAATCATAGGATGGTTTGAATTGGAAGGGACCTTAAAGAATAGCTAGTTCCAACCTCCCTGCCAGATGCCACTCACTAGACCAGGTTGCTCCAAGAATTACTAATGAAGAAATGCTCAAAGAATTTTTACTAGTGCTTCAATATATAACCCAAGATCTCATTGCCAGCTCATAGGTTTTGTAGCTCAGAGCTTCTGCATAGCTGGAAGATGGAAAGTAACTTTTATTCCCTGAGAACTAAACTACCTTCTAGTTTTCCTTCATCTCCTTTTCCCACTGTGGTCCTCACATTCAGGTTTGGAGGCTGGCTCAGAGACAGTGCCTATAATGATGCTTGTATCAAGACAAGGCTCAACAGTGTGAGCTGGAATATGTTTCTGCATGTCTGTGTTCTTTTAATGCTTGTGACAGATTACCTGAAAGGGTTAGGAATTTGGATGAAAAAATGCATTTAAATGCCAGATCTTTGCATCTGATGGATTTCAGGTCTTCACATCCTGAATCCTCAGGACTTGGATCTAGCAGCTGAAGTGCAGACATCACATTTAGGGCCTTTGAAAAGTTCACTGATGCAATTCAATGCAGCATTTGTGCAACAGGATTGTGTAACCAGACAGGAAAAGAAAGCTATATGAGAAGAAACTGCAGAGTCTCATGCATTACGATGTAAATCTATTCTCAATTAAATTACTCTAAATCTTGTCTTGAGCCCTAAGAGAGCACAACACTGATACCACAGTCTATCTAAGGATGGTTTGAGATCTCAGAGCATGAACTCCCTGCTCTCTAAGAAATATTTGGATTAACTCTTGTGTATTTTGCGTTAATCTTGTTAAAGGCCTTTCATATATGGTTGTCACATTCCCATATGGTAAGAGGAAAAGGTTCTCCTAATGGTAAAAACAGCAAATCTGTGACCTCTGTAAATAAGGCAGTTCTGAACTATCCCCAGGGCCAGACCCTGCTTCATGTCTTCCAAGTCTTTTCTTAAACAAGATACATTTTTCTGAGACAGAGGAGAAAAGCCATGATTTTTTCCATTCACCCAACTTTGCTTAGGCTACTTCAGATGACAGTGCAGAAGAGGACAAAAAATAACATTTGGTCTGGAACCACCATTTGATGATCAGAACTTGCTGAAGGCAAAATTGGAAAGGCTCTGCACTGAGCATCCAGTGCACCTGCAATCACCTCAGTAAGGGGAACACGAGTAACTCAGGGAGAGGAAATAGGAAATTAAAGGGAGAATGAATTGTCAGTGAGACTACTGACATGAGAGAATTCATCTGAACAGACTAACTGCCCTGATTTTGAGTAAGCTTTTGTCAGCCAGGCTGTGAGGTGTTCAGGGCAGCCAGAGAAGCAGATATGGCAAAATCTAACTTCTGTGGATAGGAAGGTGGATATTTGCTTACAGTGAATGTGTATACAAAAATATTACATATTTATGTGAATACTTCAGTTTAAAATTAAAGGCATATACTTCTAAATTGCATAATTTTAAATAAGAAGTAGGAGTCAATGGCTCAATTACATGTTCATGTTGCTGTGCCCATGTATTTCAGAGGGTGTAGAGAGGAGGATACATCTGAGAGAGTCAGACACACACATTACCCTTAGCATACATAGGCCCTCAGTGAAATTGGTGTCTTTGTTATATGTCTTCACACTCTGGGGAGGAGAATGAAAAAAAAAAAAACATTTCAAAGTGTGTGAGCTGCAGGAGGGCAGCATGTGTGCCTCCAAAGAGGTAAGAGTTTGTCTCTCCAATATGTGTTGGACTAAGATACAAGAGGTCTGGCTTTGCTTTGTGGCTGTGATCTAAACATTACTATGTCACTGTCACCAGAGAGGGGTACCTGAGTTCTGTGTCTTTAACAGAGAAAGGTATTTCCACACATCGTGCATCCACCTTGCTTGTTGTTACATATTTGAAGCACAGTAATAAACAAAAAAAGTCCTTTTGAGCTTGGTTAGATCAGAGCTCCTATGCACAAAAAAGGCCTTAGAGGTCCTTTGCTGAAAACTTAAGTTTGGTTCATCTGTTCTCAACCTCCCAGGATGCCTCCATCACAAGGGATTCCACACGGGCCTTGTATTTTGGCTTACTGAGAGACTAGTCCCCTGCTTTCTAAATTCTCTGCCAGTTCCTATTTCAGTAACTATCCTTTTTTCTTCCTTTCTAGGCTTGGACAACCTGTGCAGGTTTGACAGCAATGGCACCAGTGGTGTCCTGCAGTCCAAGGAGAAGGATGCATTGGGAGTGAAGGATTGAGGGCATGAGCAGTGCAGGAGTGCCCTCCTTCTGCAGTAGTTATGTTACACCGAGTCTGGCAGCTCTGTGGGAAGTGGTGCCGTTGGTCCAGCCCTTTCATCCATCTCCTCATCCTGACTGTGGTGACTTTTGGTGTGCTGGCACCTTTGATCTGCCACCGGCTCCTCCATTCTTACTTCTACTTGCGGCGCTGGCACCTGAACCCCATGAGCCAGGAGTTCCTGGAGCAGAACCAGCAGGAGGGCCAGGATGCCCTCCATTACTTTGAGAAGATGCAGATGCCAAACACCTCTGAGGACTCTGGCAGTGATGCCTTCCATCCCTTGCTGCTGATCACCATTATCACTGTGCAGAGGCGGAATGATTTCCACTACGTCTTGCAAGTGGCCTCCCACTTCCACCGCCTCCTCCAGAAATGTGGGGTGCGTTGCCAGAGGCACCGCATGCTCCTCTGTAATGTGGAGTCAGACCCCAGCAGCCATCAGGACGTCAGGCTGATGAGCAGCCTCTTTCCTGTGGTCAGTCGTGACAGAACTGGAGAGAATCCCGACCCCAGCCTGAACCAGTTCGAGAAGGAGAAGCAGGACTATGTCTTCTGCCTTGAGCAGTCACTATTGGTGTACAGCCCAGAGTACATTCTCCTTGTGGAAGATGACGCCGTGCCAGAGGAGGAGATATTTTCTGTCTTGCAGCACCTCTTCTCAGCCCGGTTCTCCAAGCCCTACCTCAGAGATGCTCTCTACTTCAAGCTGTACCATCCTGAGAGGCTCCAGCGCTACTTCAACCCCGAGCCCATGAGGATCCTGGAGTGGCTGGGCCTGGGCATGTTCCTGGGGCCAGTCCTAGCCAGTGCGTACTGTCAGGCCGTGGGGCGGCCGGGCCCCGGCTGGTGTCTGGTGACGTTCTTTGCCCTGTACAGCATGGCCCTGGCAGAGCTGGTGGGGCGGCACTACGGGCTGGAGCTGCGCCGCCTGCACCCCGCGCTCTACAACGTGGTGCCGGCCAGCGAGTGCTGCACCCCTGCCATGCTGTTCCCCGCCGCCTCCGCCCGCCGGGCCTCGGGATACCTGCGGGGGCTGCACTGCCGCCAGGGCTTCGCCAAGGACACCGCCCTCTACTCGCTGCTGCGCAGCAAGGGCGAGAACGCCTTTGTGCTGGAGCCCAACCTGGTGCGGCATGTGGGCATGTACTCCAGCCTCCGACTGAGGATCAACCCAAAACTGCTGTGAGTTGCTTCTGCCTTGCCGCACAAAAAAACCCAGGGCACTTGTCGTGGGGCAGAGGGACAGTGTGCAAACTCAGATTCTGTGCTGCTTGCACTGGGCATCCTGTGTCTCCATGTGGACAAAGAATAACTCTAAAAGTACAAGTTTTCTTATAATCAGCTTATGTACATAGAGACCCTGTTGAATATGAACTTGGAACTAATCACCATGCACCACCTGGGAGGAGAGTGGAGGATTCCAGCTCATTCTCCTTAGCAATTCCCAAAGAAAAGCTCTCACACCAACACGCACAGCTTTCCTGCCTACTCTCCTGAAGTGTGGTTACAAAAATCTTTGCCTTAGGGCAGCAGAAATGCTGGACAAAGTGAATGTTCGAATCCAAGCTAATGAGGAGGGGAAGGCCTTATTTCCTCCTCCTTACTAAAGTCTGATCTCTGACCTGTCTCTGTTCCAAAGCTGTGGTTTTGAGCAGACCCTTCAAAAGCAGAAGTGGTTTGCAGGAACTTTCTCACAAATTCTGCCTAAGTACTTCAAATTTATGAAGTCTCTTTAGTGTTTCCCTATCTGCACCTCCACCATTCCCACTTCTTTTGTTTCAACCAGAGACTCTTATAAACAAACCCTCTGCTGCTTCATTAAAGGTCACCTCTGAGAGTAGGGATAGGAAAACAGAATCACAGCCACTGGTGTTGCACAGATGGGTCACAAATGCACATTTTTATTGATACATGAGACACACTGTACACAATTGCTGTATTGGTTGGAATCATCACTCATTGTACTGGATCCAGTAAAAGAGGTTTTATCAGCCACTGAGTGAACTTAGACATTCAACATGAATTCACCTTGACTTTCCCTCAGCACAGAGGAAAAGATTAGATCACGTGCTGTTGTGCAGGATCCATGTTAATTCTGGACACAGCTCAGCTGGAGTGGTTCATTCACTGCTCCTGGCAGAAAGCAAAATACCTGTGGGAAACAAAGATGTCTGTTCACAAGAACAAGCAACAATAGCACTGCACATCAAGGGGCGGCTCTGACAATGACAGTGTGTCTTGGTTGTTAGGCATCTGGGATAGGTACTTTGCACCAGGGCTGTGGACACAGTTAAATATAAAACCTTGAACATAACAAGAGACCTCACACTAAATGAAAACAGGCAAAAATTAGGTATATCTGATGAAAAGCCCACTTTACTGAGCTTTGAATCAAATTTACTTAGAGGTGGCATTTGGTCAAACTGTTTTTAAAACCATATTCCTTGCTTTGGAATGAACCAAGTAAATATTTTTTGTTGAGTTTAATCAGTGGGAGTTGTTTGGGTTTTTCTTTTTGGTAATAGAAGGGCTCTGCTTTGAATTTTCTTCTCCCAGCTCTCTCCCAGGTGACTTATGCCTTAAGCTCTTAAAAAGTCTGATTATAGATGAGAAATACCTAAAACTCCTGAGAGATGAAACCAAAGAAGATGGCAATCCTCCCTCTGTCAGTGCAGTGGGTATCAGTTACACAGCACAAAGGCACAGTGCAGGTTAGCTGAGAAACAGCATCACAGCAGTGCTTTGCTCTCCAGTAATCAGCTGGATAATTTAAGAACATCTTTGGAAATTAGAGTGAGTAAAAACTGCATGTGAGTTCCATGCCATTCCAAAGGCAAGGAAATTCCTCCTGGCAGAGGACACCGGAAAAATGGCACAGGCAAAACCACATTTTGTTCCCAACTGCTGAAAGCCCTGGAGATGCCAGGGTAGTCACACAGTGGCAGGTGGACAGATCTCTCCTCTGGCTTCACTGCAGTGGGGTTTGGCTGGCAGGATTTGAGTGTCACTGTATATTTATTCTACCAAGTGCCTGCACATACAACTGGTTTCTGTTTCTTCAGCTATGAATATTTCAGTGCAGTGCTTGCTCTTCTCTCTTTTATATCTTTGTACTGTACAAATCCATGACAGTTCCCTGTTCTTTTCATGATTTTCTATTCATATTCAGTCTTGCAAAGAAAATCTCTCAGCCCTGTACAATAAATGGGACAAGGAATGGAAAAAGGAAGAGGGGAAAAGAAAGAAAGAAACCTTAGAAAAGAAACAAATTAACTATATCCAGTTAATAAATGTTTTGATGTGGGAAATGATTTATCCATTTGTCTCAAAGTTATTCTTCTGTTTGTCCAGTAGTACTTTATTTGTCATACCAAAAGTCCAGGGGAGGTCAGTAATTTCACTGAGCCTCTTAGCTGGAAATTAGGAACATAAATCTGAGGCACCTTTTCTAAACTAAAAGATAATTTTCATGGCATGAGAGATCAGAGAATTTGATTGTGAGATCAAACAATGTGCAGAGTGCCCATTTGAACTTGCCAGTGTGAGAATTTCAGATAAACCAGCTGAGAACAAGCTCCTTTGTGCAAGAAGCAGGTTAATAAATTCTTTATGTCCTTCTGTGACAATTTTCTGAAGTGCACCTCTCGCCTTCACAACAGAGGTGCTGCTTTGCTGAGCCTGCAGGGAGTTGTTCTGAGTTACTCAGGTACTTGCACAGTGCCCACCCTGCCAATGGGGCATCCCAGGAAAGGGCTCCTGCTTCTGCCTTTCAATCTTCCAGAAATAGATTGAACGTTATTTTTCTTTTCTGTGCTGCATATTTTACTAGAAATTAGAAGTCAGAGAAGTGCACATCACCCTCAGAACAGAGAATGGGAGGCTACATGAATTCTTAATTCCTGTTGGATTTTGTTCTGCAGTTCAGGCTAAAATGGCAGTTCCAAACACCCAAAGGCATTATCCCTCTCTTTTCTCTGAGGGGAGTGGAGCTGAGTTGCCCCATCTCAGACTACAGAAGTTCAAAGCACGGTATTAGCTCCCTGAAATGTGGCCTTAAGAGCTTGGTTTCTTTAACTTCAAAACAAACTTAGTGACTATTTTTGAAACATACAGTATGGATTTACTTGGGTGTTGGTGTGTTCCAAATAGTTTGGAGACTACTCTTCAATGCAGCAGCTGCTGATTGCACAAGAGGAGTCTTTCTCGATGGGCCATCAGCAGGACCCAAGGTTTTATTGTCCAAGGCAGTTCAGGTGGAGTTATTGACTTAAACAAAAACTACATTTGTTTCCAAAGCATGTCCAACATAAGCATGATGCCAGCAGAACACAGGGGATAAACTGAGATGTCTCTACTACATTAGATGCCCAAGAAAATTTTCTAATTCCAGTAGTCATCAAAGTCATAGTGAGAAGGCACTCCATTTGAAAAGAGAAGAGAAAAGCCTTCCTTCCTGTGGTGAGGAGCTGTGAATCACCAGATTGGGTATTTCAGCAGCAATTTATCTGGATACAGGCTGACAGGCTGAATTGTTTTGGTGGTTTTTTGTTTGTTTTGTTTTGTTTTTGTTTTGTTTTGTTGGTTTTTTGGGGTTTTTTATTGTTTTTGGTTTGTTGTTCGGGTTTTTTTTTGTTGTTTTGGTTTTGGTTTGTTGTTTGTTTTTGTTTGAGTTTGTTTGTTTTTGTTTTTAATAAAGTTATTTACAAGCAACATTCCTAAAAAATAAACAACCTTTCTATAAAAACTCTGCTAATAGTCTCTTCTTTCTGTGTCTCACTGTTTGTTTTCCTGATTGGCAGATCCATCTTTCCTTACCATATTTGACAAAAATATTCTCATGTTCATGCATTGGCACAGATGTTATCATTTTGATTGAATCCCCACTCAAGGCAGGTCTTATTAGACCAGGTTTCTCAGGCCCTTTTCCAATCAAAATCGAGGCATTTTAACAGGGACCTGAGGTAAAATCAAGCTCTGAGTGGTGGAATTAACTTTGGCTTCCTTTTGTATAAAGAAGGTACATATTTCACAAAATAAGGTAATTTTCTGTGAGAGAGAGTTGTAGTTACAAAGGCACTAGCAGTTTCTCTCCCGAAGTCAGAGTTTCATTTTGTGTATTTTAGCACCAGCCTTACAGACATCATATCCAAATTCAGCAGATGGTAGGGCCCAACATGTGGCTCTGAATAATCTTCAGTTAAACACACACCTGCCAAAAATGCATAGAGAATGAGATACTCCGTGGTCTGTGCTTCTTCACTGCATGTCTCCATTCTGGAGTAACTTCATTTCCACTGATTACCTGTCCTGACAGCTTTGGGAGAATCCACTCCATCAGCCATTTTATCCATGTACCCTATAGGCAGCAACATCAGTGCCCCTTCCCATGACTTTGGTCTTCTTTGGCAAGCTAGGAATGCCACTTTCCCAGCTGTAGAGCAACAGTGATTTTTAAATGTTGATGAAGAGTTAGATTTTATTGTTCTGTTTGTAAGCCCCTGGGCAGTTGTGCCTGCTTTGTCTTAGAATCTGCCTTGGTGTCCAGTGTTCCTGGACAGAAAGCACATCTACAAATGGTCCTGTAAGCAAGCTGGTCCCGTTCAGACATCTGCTGTGGTTTGTATTTTGCAAACTTAATGCAAATATTAACATGCAGCACCTAATTGTGCTTTTGTGGAGGACCATGTACTGCTCAGATAAACAGATAATAAAGAGTTAAATGTCTCCCTTTATAGAAGCCAGGTGTTTGCCTTCTTGCTTTATTTAAAAACAAAATGTCAACAGAAAGGCACAGGGACCAGTGTCATTACAGCATTTACCTTCATGACCTGTTACAGCTGTTTCTCACAGCCCAGGAAAGTTGCCATAGGCAGCTCGATTAAAATTGTATCCTTGTTTGCTATACCCACTATTGAAACATGCGTGCTTGCATGTTTTTCATTCCAAGTCATGATATTTGTTGCAGCCCAGCTTTAAATTGCACAGAATGCAGAACAAAGCAAACCCTTGTGCAATCTCCTTGGTGGTCTGAGTCTGTTCTGCCCAACACTCACCAGTCCCCAGAATGTACTTGTCTGTAGACTCTGCTGGGGGCGTTTCTTCCAGTGGGGTTAAAAAGCCAAGATCTTCATATTGGGGCTGAGGGCTGTAGGTGACTGGGGAAAACAAACCACTTAATAAACAATACCTCTGATTAGATAGGGATGAACAAGCTGGACTTTGAGATGGTTAAGCAAGACTGCAGAGTACAGAAAACAGGAAACATCCAGCACGGTGGGGAGAGGTAGGTGAGAGGCAGACTCCACTCTGCTCGAGCCTGCTCAGATTAGACTTCAACCCCATCACGCAGGCAGCAGCCTCATGGAGCAACAGAGCCAGGTGTTTTTCATGTGGATGCATATTATTCCTGGAAATTCTTCCAACTCCCAGTGTTTTTTTCCATTCCATTTCAATCCATTTTATAGGTCTGACCACATCCAAAAGTAGTATTTAATTTACTTAAGTGCAGAGAGAAGCTGTACATTTTTAATTTTTCTCATCGTGACCATATAATCTCTGAAGTTGCTTCATCCATTTCTTTTTCATCATTCTTTCTGAGGTGTACTACAATTGATCTCTCTTCCCACTTACTTCTTTTTTGACTTAAAATGCTAGTTCATTTGAGTAGTTAAGGCAAAAAAATTATCAGAATTATACTGGTAGAAAAAGACAATAAAAATCACAATCTGGAAAATCATAAGCAATTAAAATATTTTTATCCGTTATCTTTAAAACAGGGTTTCTGTTGATTTTAATATATTTTATCCAGCAAGACTTCACCTAAAACTGTCAGATCCTTTGACAGCAAGGCTGGATTTAACAAGGACAGCAATTAAATTAACTTCTATTACAAAAATCCAGTACTTGCATGTCAAATTCAAAAAACTAAACTCACAAATTAAGACCTAAGTAATAACCCATGGCACATGTGAATACAGTTTTCAATGGTCCTTAATATTTTTAAAGGCATATTTCTGTCAACTTCTGTAATTTCAGATGAAAAAGTCGACACCAGAAAAATCTCCAAGCCATTCAAATAGAAAATTCACATTTGTTGTGTTTTAACTTAAGCAATCTCTTTTATAGCTACATTTTCTGTTTCTATGCTTTGAAAGGCACAAAAATGAACCTTTAAGCTCTGTAACTAGTTATGTATCTTGTTTGCAGTGTGTTTCAAACACAGGTATAAAGTTTTTTATATTGCAAGACCATCTATATAAGCTCTCTGATGAACATATAAAAAAGCCATAATCTGTGCAGAAAACCCCTGGTCATTGTATTTAGTTAGATGTATATTTAAGCAATCAATTCTCAGACATCCAAAATTCAAAAGCAGCTAGTAATCCTTTCTCTAATAAATGATTATATTCTTCAGTATATCAGCAATCACTGCAATAGTCTGTATAACCATTTTTAAGAATACAAAAAACTGAGAGTAGTAGTTATTTAGTGCAACTGACCTCCCTTCTTTTTCACCCTATCTTTATCCTTGTTTGGGATCTTTGTCCTATGTCCTCCTTTCCATGCCAGAGGCAGAGGGGGATGAGGAATGCCAGGGATGTAGAGGAAGAATGGTTCTGTCTCTGAAACTGAACTCCCACTGGGAGCCCTGCTTTCATTGCCACTGGAAAGGTGTGAGTTCAAACACTACCTCAATGAGATAGAATTACAGCTTGGATAATACACCAAATTTGCCATGGAATACTTAATGCAGGCAGTGATTTATTACTTTTTATGGGCCAAGTTAGTTGTTTGGTAAATGCAAGAACACTGCATACCAGTCATGATGCAAGCTTTTTCCTCTTACTATTGTTTAAGAAATGATGGTACTATAACCTCATTTTAAGCAGCACAAGTACAGCCAAAGCATGATTACATGTGATGGAAGTATGTACTCTTTTCCAGTGTCATTTTAATATCACTGTAATTTCTGCACAGTATGGTCACTGTGATGGGTCTGCATAATAACACCTTACAGTGACATCATCTACTATGACTGCTCATTCCATACTCTTTCCTGAAAAGGTTCTTGTTCCTAAATTAAGTGAAAAACATAAGCATCTTCTCCATTCATCTTTTTATCTCCTCTGTCCTCAAAATTTCTGGGAGAACCTGTAATCCTATGCTTGGAGTGTTGGATTGAAGGGTTAGAAGGCCTGGAAAGGCACACACCAGAAATTATCCATCTGGAAATACTTTTATATACTTCTCAAGAGTTAAGAATGCAAGGTGCACTGCAGGGGGCTATTTAAAGTGGTATCTAAATGTCTGACACTGCTTTTTTGCAAGAATACTCCAACAGATTTTCTCTAATAGCCTGTCAGACCATATCACAGGTGAGACTGGGCATAAAACACTTCCAAGAACTTCCCTACTGTGTCAGCTTCTAGCCAAACCAGGAACAACAAACTCTGACTTGAAGAAGACCACCATTATGATACTTTCTTGGTCTCAAGAGGATCTTAGATAAGGTATTTTAAAGTATTTGTAATTGCTATTAGATGCCTCTGTTGTGGTAGAGAAACTTTAATACACCATGGGGTTTGTCTCTCTGCTAAGATGGGAGAAATGGAATGTAAAGCAAACACTGTAAAGCAGGGAAAGCTTTATGTCCATGTTATGTGCTACTGCTTCCCTCAGCAAGAAAAGAATGGATCAGGAAGGGCAACGTGGAAGAAAACAGAGGCACACAAGCACAAGGCTTTCAAATGGACAGGACTGTCAGCTCCTTCAGAGTTTTCTCTGCTCACTGTCTGGCTGTCAGGTTCCTAATGTTTCCTACAAGCACTGACCTTGGCATGCAGCTGCACAAGAGAGGCTCAAGGAGGAAGTGCCCTAAGGAAGGCACTGTTGTGGAGAGAGAAATCAGATGTCTCACCTGTCCATGTAAAGGCCAAAGGGGTCACTGCAGGAGCCAAACAAATGGAGAAACTACGTCATTCTTCTGGCAAACACTGGGTCTCTGTGGTAAAAATGTGCCAATGTCCAAGGTTGCAGAGGTGTTGTTCCTGGGGGTATGATGTTTGTCCAACAGTCTTTGGGCTATTCTTTCCTCCAGGAATACTGGCCTGCAGGATGGGGAGAAAGAAAATGAAGCAAACAATCACATCTACAGGCCTAGACTTGGTGTATGGTTGTAGCGTGGATTTATATAAACTGCAATGTTGATACACTGTTTATACAGGATCAGTATTTTTCACTGAAAAATTCTGCTAAGCACCACAGAAGTTTGCATGTCACTGCATTATGGGTGGGCATCTCAGTGGGATTTGGGGGGAAAATTTGGCTTGCAGTTGTACACCTCAATATGGGCATATATGGTCTGACAGCCATTAATTTCACAGGTACACTGTGTTACAGGACATAAGAACTTGCTCTTTCATTAAACCTGATACTATAGCATCATGTTATGCCTTTCCATATACCAACTGGAAAAGGAAAATATGTTTACATGCTAGACTTTCCAGTGAGGAAAAGCAGTGTAACCCCTAGGAAGCCACTGGAATGATACCAGTTAAGGATCTGTTGCATTGTTTCTGCATTTAGTTTTCTGCTCTTTCTTCCTGCAGTTTCCTAAGTATAAGCTTTCAGAAGATCTAACCCTAAATGATAAAGTTGTGCCAAAGATACCTGCAAGCAATTTCCATGCTTCTCTTGGAGTTCTTTTTGGTCTGTTTTAAAAAGAGGAGGAATAATTTGAAATAACTGGAAAACATCTCAGTTTTACTGCATTACATACACAGGGGAGGAGAAAGGGGAGGAACAGCAGGAGGATGACCAGGTCCCATTGGAGGTGTTTGGTGGTGGTCTGATAGCCAGTGACTGGCCTTGAGCAGTGACACCTCCCTGGACAGCTTGCAGGGAGGAGGGACAACAGAGGACGGGAAGGGGGAGAAAAAAAAAAAGCTCCACCAAGAATTTTATAAAAGTTAGTGATAAGAAGGACCCAGTCTCTTTGCCTGCAAACGCCTCACCAGAAGCCTGTAGCAGCAGAGACACTGCCCACAATCAAGTAAGTATAATAATTTAATTTCTAAACTATAGAGCTGGTACATATGTCCGAAGCTGAGACCTGGTATGCTTATCTACAGTGGGCTTGGAAAGTTGTTTTAGGTTTTAATTTTTTTTTTTGTTTCAGGAAGAGCTTGTGAGAAATAAAAACACAGCCATTCTGCAAGAGTCTTCTAAAGTTATCCATTTACTGATAACACTGGCTTTCTAGCTTAGCTTAGGCACTCAGAACTCCTGTAGTGAGTAAGTGAATCCTCTGCCTAAAGGGACTAAAGCAATAATATACCTGCATTGCTTTCTGTTGCTTTGTTTCGTGTTTGTTTTTGCTTGTGATGTACATAAATTTCTGTTTTGCAAGGAGAACAGAGAATGACTGGAGAAGGCAGCTGGTGCTGACAAACATCAGTGCTGACAGAAATGCAATTATGTGTGTTTGTTGTGCAGCTTCTTCTGAAGCATTAGTGTAGTGGTGCGGATAGAATTATTTGGCAAGGGAATATAAGGTCTGCAATGCAGGAAAACAAAGCCTGTTCTTGCATCTGTGGACTGTAGCCTTTCAAGCTGTGAATAGCCAGCTTCAGGAAATTGCTTGACCAACTCAAATCCTCACTGAGTTTGTGATCCTCCATCACTTACTTAACTATCCTATATGCTTACCCAAAACTATTTAGTCTGCCTGAGACTCTCACCACTGCTTCCCCCAGCCTCCCCTGCTGGCAATACAAGACTTGAATTCTCATGCACATCTATCAGCAGTTTTTTACCTTCTCTGAAAAAAGTCCAGCCCTGAAAGAGAAGTACCTTCTCACTAATAACACTTGCTTCCAAGCAACCATCTTATTGCCACCTCAGCCAAATCTAGCCATTCTGAGTGCTCTGCACTGACTGTAGAGGACAGATCTCTGAGCATAACCTCATTTCATAGTTGCTAGGGAAATGAAATAGGGATACATTTGCTCAGGGCTTGAGTACAGCTCTGAGGCTAACATGGGAATCAGCACAGGGAACTTCAGATCCGCAGTTTCACCTGGAACAGGATGTTGAATCAAGGTCTCTAGACAAGAACATGAGGATGGCAAAAATACTCAGAGAGCAAAAAACAACCAAGCAATTTACAATCATATATGCCCCAAAGGATCTACGGTGATGGTGACATTAGCATGTCAATCAAAAACATCTGCCACTTCTAGGTGACAGAAGTATGAGTATCTCTTTTTGTCTCATACCGTTGAGACTTTTTAAAATCCAGAAATGAAATATTTTGCTAACACAAAACCTTCATCTCAGTGCAAAGATTATGGGAGAAACATTTTGTTCTTTCCTGAGAGCTCCTTCATATCTACCAGCGGCACCACTTCCACCCTGACTCTTTAAAACAGGTACTCACAGAGAGTCACAGGGGAATTCAGGCTGAAAGGGACACAGGAGGTCTGTAGTCCAACCACCCCTTGCCCAAAGCAGGGTTAGACACGAGGTCAGACCAAGGTGCTCAGGGTTTATTCAGATGGGTTTTGGCAACCTCTAAGGATGGAGACACTGCAGCCTTTTTTGTCAATCTCTTACATTGTGTGGCTGTCCTAATAGTAAAAAAAAAATTCTTCACATCCAATCTGAATCTTCTTAGTTTCAGCTTGTGCCTGTTGTCTCTCACTGTCCTATCACAGTGGCTCTGAAAAGCTCAGCTCTGCCTCTTTGGCCACACTCTGTAAGTACTCAGGACTGCTGAAAGGTGCCCCTGATGCCATTATTGCTTGAGGCTGAACGAGAACCAGCTCTGCAGACTTCTCACAGAGCAAGCGCTGCAGCCACTGACCTTCCTGGTGGCATTTGCTGAACTCGCTCACTACAGTCTGTCAGTGTTTTTCCTGTAATGCAGGGGCCCAACACTGGATGCAGCACCCAGATGTTAACTGCAGAGTGCTGAGCAAAGGAGGATAACCCATCTTCTCCCCTGGCTCTCCAGGCTAGACCCTGCTCACACAGGATGCTTGGGCCCTTGCTGCTGGCCCCTGTTCAGCTCGCTGCCTGACAAAGCCTTAGGCCATCCCCAAAGAGCTGTCCCCTCATCCCACTAATCCTGGGGGAATGGCTGCAAGGGCTTTGGACCCCAAGCAATGTCTGGGCATCTGTCTTGACCAGACTGCATGGTGATCCTGTTGGCCTCTTCCTCCCGTGTCCAGGCTCCTCTGGATGGCTGCCCATCAATCAGGCATATCAAGTAGTCCTGCCAGCTGTGGGTCTTCTGCTGCCTAGATAAGAACATGCTCTCTCAGCAGGATGGGTCCAGGCTTGCCCAGCCATTCATATCCATCTGTCTTCCCCACACTCAAGGAGCCAAACATGTTTAGAAACAGCTTTTTAATGGAGCTCCACAGAGAAGTGAGGTCAGTAACCACAGACATCCACTATAAGGTGCCTAAGTCATTATGTGTCTGCCTCCTCTAAGCATACAAGTGTAAAAGAGAAGTAAATTCAGTCAGGCCGACACTGTGCCTACATGCAAGAGGTTAAATTTTGGAATACTTTTCATTGTCCCTACCATCATATTTATCTGTTTATGTACTCAGCTGCTTCTTCTTCAAACCCTGTTCTTTGGAAGCAAATCTCTTGTGTGCAGTTTGTATTGCTGACTGTCAGAGATGGTGCTGAAGGGCTGTGTTTACTAGTAATTGAATAGGACACAGCCACTTGTGTGGGATACAAACTGTACTTTAAAACTTTGATCCTGCACTTTTGCAATCAATTTTACAAACGAAGGTAGGGAGGAGACCCAAGAGAAAAACTTAGAGATTCTGATCCAGTCTTTTCCCATCTGCAAACCGGGACTCAGGTGAGCTTTTATGCAAGATTAGAAGATGCCAGCCACATGAGGTTCTTGGATAGAAAAGACACCAATGATGTATTAGGTTTCTAAGATGATTGGAAGCGAAATGTAACATTGTTCCTTCTGCTATTCATCTTGAGTCTGCTCTTTGGTTCTCACTATTAATATTAACAGGATCAAGTGATTGTGCTGCCATCACACATTTCCCCTCAGCTCTTCTTTCGTTATGGCAGTTGAGAAAAACCCAAGATTTCAGCATGACAGTATTTACTTTTACAACTGTGTTGTCCCCTGTTCCCACTTCCCCACCTCCTGCTGGCCACAGGGTGGGGGCTGAACAAAGAAGTTTGTTTGCTTAAAGAGCTGTTGAAACCTGATAAGCACTCCAGGTAGCTACAAAGCTGGGACGTTTGTGCAGTTTTATTCCTTTGAGGTTTTTTTTTAAAAAATTACTACTTTAAAAAGTACGTAAAATTACGTAAGCAGATAACTACAAAGAGTATTCATACAATGTAAAATCAATGTGAAATCATCTTATGCTTAAGCTTATGCCACTTAGCCCACAACCTAAAATGGGTAAATAAAAATAAAGCTTCTTGAAACACTTTAGTGGAGTGACAACTCCCAGTTACTGTTACTGAGATCACAATTCATTAGAACTTTTTTTCTTCCTGGAAGAGTTGTCAATTTAAAGACATAAAGCAGATTATGACAAATAGGCTTTGTTCTTGGAAGACTGAAATGAGCTGGCAGCCTGGGCACAACTGCTTTTTTCTCAGGACCAGTGAAGTGACATATCCAGGTCTTTAAGAGGGGGCATTAACGATTCTATGGATATGCTGAGAACTGACTCTTTACAAGGCGTCTGTATGAAATGTTATTGAAGTGTAAGACTTCTCCACTCCTCTTCTGCCTGCTCCTCTGCTCAGAGCAGGACCTTGCAGCAGAGACACCCTTTCTGAATGCAGACATGAAGATTCTCAGAAATTATTCTTCTCACAAAAGAATCACAGAAAAACAAAATGCTAAATCAAGGGCACTAGAACATTCCACACCTTTGAGCTGTTATAAGGTTTACAATTGTTCTTTTGCCCTCATTTCTTCACCATATTGGCCAGAAACACTGTGCCTTTTATCTGTCCCTGTAGCTCAGCAGAGTAGCTGGGAACCATGGCCTTAAAGATCATTTTGAGGAAATTTTGGGCAAATCTCCACCTGCTCCTCACTCAGTGAGATACTTGCATAGAAAACAAAATTTGCTGTCTTTCATTTAATTACTCTGAAACTACACTTTGTTTTTTCAGTCTCTCAGAGTACTCACTTGGAACAGCAGAATTCACTGAAAACCAGCCTTGCAGGCTGGTTTTGAGTGATAAATGTCTACTTGTTATCTTTAGGTGAACACTGGTAATAAGTAAGATAGAGCAGACATTAGTCTCATTGTTTACTGAATTGCTGGAAAGCAAGTGTACCCATCATAACATGACTGGAGCAACTGGTGATCTTGCAGTCCAGCCAGCTGGATTCAGTGTTACCTGGATACATCTCCTGGTGCTGTAACACAGCTCCAAACTGCAACTCTAAAATCCTACCCTTGATTTAGCAATTAATTAGCTTTGACCTTGAACAAGATTATATTCTTGCCAGAGCACAATTTTCCAGTCTTCTCTACAGAGACTCAGAACTACTGGAGTGATTCCTTATCATTTTGCATAACAACTTATTTAATAGTAGGGTAGCTTTAACTGAGGTGCTCATCACCAAACTATTATTACAGTAATCATAATAACAAGCCAGTTTCCTCTTTTAAAACACATCCAGCACAGAAAGCAGGTGAGGAATGAGAGTTGTAGGTGAACTTAAGTAGCTACGCAGCATAAACTATAGATTTTCAAATTCTTCTGAGCTATCTGAAAACGCCAAGAGCTGGGAGTGATGGAGCTGTGATCACCACTGTAGAATGATGGCTCCCAGAGTTCTGGCCACAGGCTGGCATACTGAGAGAGGGGTTCAGCTAAGCCTATTTCACCAGGCCACAGCAAGAAGGCATTTCAGCCCTTTGAAAAGCAGGGAACTCTCCCTGATTTGACTAAGTCTTCATCCTGCACCCCTTCATCTTCCCTCTAAATCTAAAATGACTCTGTGGTAAGCTGCATGTGAAAAATTCCAGGCTTGGCTCAAAAAGAGGTAAAGCAGACATCTGGACACTGCATCTGACTAGTCTGTACTGGCAGACAATGGCATTTGAATCTTGCAGGATAACATTACCAGTACCAAAGTACCTTCAGCTATAAATCAGGGACATGGATTTACAGCTGTTACCACACTGTAATGGTATTGTTGCCAGAAAATTTTGGCACCATTTGGCATGCTATATAGGACTCTGTACCCTATCATAAGTAGCAGACAGACTCTTTATTGTTTCTCCCCATTATGCCTTTCAGAAGGAAGGATAAGACAAGGATTCCCTGACAAGACAGCATCTGTGTGCAGGGAAATAAGAAGTTGGACTTGACTGCCTACATGCTTATATAGGGAGAAATATTTTCTTGCCATCTCTGATGAAATGGGAAATGGCATGTTCTCACTCCTCTCTCAGGCAGAGTTTGGGAACAGGAAATGCAAACACTGTCCAGAGGCCCGCCCTTTTGGAGGAAAACGTGATATTGAAGATCTTATATGTTGTTTTTAATCAATTACCTTCTGCATTTACCACCCACTGATAAAAACACAGGCGTTGTCTTAGCTATCACATATGATAAACTGAAGTAAGTCTGAAACAGAAAAATTCTCTTCCAGGTCTATACACTCAGAAAAGTAACTTGGACTATTCAGATGATCAGAGAAACTGTAATTTAAGGCCATATAACCAAAACTTTATTAAGACCAAGAATTTTGTCATATCAAGACAGAACCCAGACTCAGTAGTTGCAGCAGGTAACCTTCTACCACAGCTAAAAGGATAGAAATGAGGGGTAATTCTCCTAAGGCCCCATATCTTCTGTAGAGGAAGCAATGCACTGCAGTTTGGAAAGCAGCCATACGGAGAAGAATTACAAGCCCAGGCAAAAAGTAGGGGATGGAAAATCAACCAGACTCAGCAGCAAATACTACCAAGAGAGGCAGGAAATAGAAGAGGAGCAGTGTTAGGAGAAGTGTAAAGGTAAGTAATGGAATAACTGGCATTCCACTGACAGGAACCAAGAAGTCTGCAGAGTCAGCAATTTGCTTACTTTTTGCTTGGTGCATGTTTTTATGACAGACTGACCTTCCTTTATTTTCTGAGCAAATCCAGGTAAAATGCAGGGTCTTTCCCAATTTGGTTCTAGAATGATGTGGCAGGATATGTATCCTGCATTTCTTTCTAGTTTTTCCAGACACACCAAACCTAGAAGAACTCAAATGGATTTCTGGTCATATTGCCTATGATAAAATGGACCAGACAAGCACCAAGAGCCCTAGAGAGGAAACACCCGTTTAGTGTTAGTGGTTCACAGTCTTCCCCAGAATTACTTTTAATTACTTGTAACAGTAATTCTCTTCCACAGCTAAGTCAACATGACCCACCAGTTCCCAGCGCTGTCTCCAGAGCAGAAGAAAGCTCTTGCAGACATAGCTCAGCGGATTGTGGCTTCAGGAAAGGGGATCCTAGCTGCAGATGAATCAGTGGGTAAGTTTTGGACATCAATCAGTTAGCAGTATGGAAGATGTTTTTTCCTTTTAGTTTTGCTTCATATGTGAAATCAGTGGAGTAGATGAAAAACACTTAGAAACTGTAGTCTGAGCAGAAACAATTCAGCCAGGCAGGATTGCAGCTACAACAACAAAAGCTTACAAAGTATGAGTTGAGAAGGGGAGCTCTGAACTGAAGCCCCAGCTCATTACTACTTTTTGGGACCAGAAGGCCAGCCAAGCCTGGAACCTCTTTGTCTGGCCTTTGTCCACCCCACTAGGTACCATGGGGAACAGGCTGCAGCGGATCAATGTAGAGAACACGGAGGAGAACCGGCGAGCTTTCAGAGAGATACTCTTCTCTTCGGACACTTCCATCAACCAGAGCATTGGGGGAGTGATCCTTTTCCATGAGACCCTCTATCAGAAAGACAGCAGTGGAAAGCCATTCCCAACACTCATCAAGGAAAAAGGCATTGTAGTGGGAATTAAAGTAAGTATCTATATGTGCCAGGCTGGCACCATAATTCAAACTGCATTCCAGAGAAAATTATATTTGGGGCTGCATTCTCTCCTGAAAAACACTGCCGCGCTCCCATCCCCCTCCACCCCCCCACATTTTTGTCCTCGGTTTTAAAATTCTCTGCATTGCTTTTGTGCAACTAACTAGAGACACATTTGCACTAGATAATGGAACTTTTCATACACCAACTCCCATCTACTCACCATCATTGCAAATAAGTCTCTCCAAGCAGAAACCCAAATCTAATTCTTTCCACATGTGATACAGTTCTCCCTCCAGGCATCTATATTCACATTGCCCCTCCTCTTACCCAGTTCACTCTTTTTTCTTCCCCTTTGCTCTAACATTTCCCTCCTTTGCACCCTGAGCATGTTAAGGTCCACAGATTATTAACAGCCAACCTTCAAAGGCAGACTAGACATAGGTAAGAAGGTAAGAATTAGACCAATTCCCACCTCTCTGTAACTCTTCCTGTTTTCTCCACAGCTGGATAAAGGCACAGCACCTCTAGCAGGAACAAATGGAGAAACCACCATCCAAGGTAGGAGAGATCTAAGAAGCCTAAGCTATGGCCTGTGCAGCAAAAGCCATAGGGTGACTCACCTGCCTTGGCTGGAGTCACAGTGCTTTCCAGAGGTGAAGAGCAGCTCTCAGTGAAGCACTGTTCTCCCTCTGCAGGGCTGGATGGGCTGGCTGAACGCTGTGCCCAGTACAAGAAAGATGGTGCTGACTTTGGCAAGTGGCGTGCAGTGCTGAAGATTACCAGCACAACACCCTCTCAACTTGCCATCCAGGAGAATGCCAACACATTGGCACGCTATGCCAGCATCTGCCAGCAGGTACCTCTCCTCCAGCAACCTTTCCTGAGAATGCTGCTGCCCCCAGAAGCAAGGGTTTTGGGAAAGACAAGGAGGAAGGGCAGCACAGCACAAAGGAATACCCCCAAAGTCAGGGTAAACAAGAACAGTTTTACTTTCATAGCTCTAAAGAATCCCCTGTCTTTCTTTTCCTAGCATGGCTTGGTGCCCATCGTGGAGCCAGAAATCCTGCCTGATGGAGACCATGATCTCCAGCGCTGTCAGTATGTCACAGAGAAGGTAAGAAGAGATTCTTTCCTCTGTGCTCCCCCTCAAAATCAGCAGCTAAACTTTGTGCAGCTTGACCAAAAATGTCCTTATGACTGCATCACAAAAATGAGGCACATAACAAACTAATAAGAAATCCAAATGTATTTTCCATGCTTTTGGATTTTCACTTCAATGATAATATAAGCATTCTCAACCTCAAAAAGATGTATCAGGACCAAACCCAATTACCTCAATCTCATCAGGGACAAATCCCTTAAATATGAAGAGTTGTATCCTGTATCTGAAAAGCAGTGGGATCTCTACAACTGCAAACCTGGAGATCGATTTCATGAGAAAGCAAAATTCAATTTGATCTTGCTACAGTACCAAAAGAATAAGCTGTCTTTCCATAGCAGGCTGAGATGAAGATCTGAGCAGAGGTCTGTACTCAATCCTCCTGTTTTCAGGTTCTGGCTGCTGTCTACAAGGCTTTGAATGATCATCATGTGTACCTGGAGGGAACCCTGCTGAAGCCCAACATGGTGACAGCTGGGCACTCCTGCTCCAAGAAGTACACCCCTCAGGATGTAGCCATAGCAACAGTCACTACTCTCCTCCGCACCGTTCCTGCTGCTGTTCCTGGTGATTCCTGATTCATTCCTATCTCTCATTCCCACTCTCTCTCCTACCTCTGACATGCCTGCTCCTCTGGCAAGTGAAGGTCAGGGACTGAGGTGGCTGGAACACTCTATTTCTAAGCCTCAAAACCTCTTTCTTGCAGGAATCTGCTTCCTGTCTGGAGGTCAGAGTGAAGAGGAGGCTTCTCTCAACCTGAATGCCATGAATCAGTGCCCTCTGCCTAAGCCTTGGAAACTGACCTTTTCCTACGGGAGAGCCCTGCAAGCCTCTGCCCTGGCTGCGTGGTTGGGCAAAAACGAGAACAAGAAGGCTGCTCAAGAGGCCTTCCGCAAGCGGGCACAGGTATGAGGCTTCCCTCAGCACAGAGAAGAGGCGCTCTCCATTAAGGGACACATGCTGTCCCCTTCCTAAGGCTGCTTTTGATCCCACCCTTCCTGGCACTTCATGTTCACCAGGGCTGTTTCTCTGTTATTTCTGCCTTGCTTGGTTACTCCTGCTGGTTGCTCTTTACACATCTGCCTTTCTTACCAGATGCTGATTGTTTCCCCTTCCTTTTTTTTTTTTCCCCCTTCTTTTTCAGATTAACAGCTTGGCTTGCAGGGGACAGTATGTCCTGTCCGGGAAGACTGATGCAGCTGCCACGCAGTCACTGTTCACTGCCAGCTACACTTACTGAAGTTGCAGGAGCCTTCCTTCCTCCTGTCTCTTCTCACTGGAAGATGTTCAGAAATGAAAGAAAAACATAGAAATCTAATTTCCCTTACCCTACACCAAACTGGAGATAGAATGGCTTAGCTTCCTCTCCACCCTTCACTCCCACAATTTACCAAGGGGATATTCTTTTTTCATTTGCACATTCCAAGGAAAGGGAATTCTTTCCAAACAACAAACAACAGCTGCCAATGAATCATGAATCCACCATTCCTCAGTCTGAAACTCAGCCCCTGGAATAGCAGGCAGCTTCAATAGTTCCCTAGCAATTCAAATAGCTACCCCTGCCCATTACCACATTATGCAGCCACAATCCTCAATTATAAAACCTGAATGTGTATTCAATCATGTCAATAAAACAGTAATTGGAAAAAAATCTCTACCTCACAATTCTTTTTGTTTTGTGTAAACTTTGCAATAATTTTCACACATCAGTGGTTTTTGGTAGTCCTTGCAAAGACTGAGTCACAAAATGTTACAGCTGGTGAGCTTGGGAAACTCTGAGGATATGCAAGGGAGATAACCCAATAGTGACACAGCTGGAGAGGTTAATCCTGCTGACAGAAGCCTGGCAGACACTGAAACACTTTGGATATGTAAACAACAAGCAGTGCTTGGGAATCAGGCCACAGAAACAACACCACCTTCAGAAGCTTCTCAAGTCTCTGGAGAACCATTGTTGGTGAGACAGGCCGCTGCACACTGTGTTAGGGTTGCTGTGCAAAGACTGTCCTTACAAATCACCTTTACAGTGGTGTTTTCCACAATAATTAACACAAAGCATGCATGAAGCATCTTGGTCTACCTGTTGTGTAGCTTGAATAATGAGGCTGATGTTGCAGACCAGTGGTTTGACCTTTGGCAAAGTTTCTGTGTCCCTGTTACAGGCATAAGCTTTGTTAGCTAAAGTCAGATGATTGTCATGAAAAAAAGGCACAAATGGCAAAACCAGCAAGCCTAAGATTATGTAAGAATATTTGCCTGGCTACAAGCTACACCAATCAACTCATGAGGCCTTGGAGCAGCCCCCTAAACAGCCAGGGCCAGGCGTTTTTTCCAGGTCACCTCTCTGCTGGCTGCTCCTCCTGGCCACTGGCACTTGCTGTTCCTGCCAACAAACACAGGGAAAACAGGCAAAATCACCTCCTCATGGCCTCTGTATTAGTAACCAGTGTGTAACACAGGCAATAAATAAACAGCCAAAATCCTTCATGTGGATCAAGTCACTGCATAATTAAGGCTTGCATTTAGTCTCTCCTGACAATGAATGAAGAGCAAGTGATTTGTCAAAAAACACTCCAGAGGCTGATGCTAGCATCAGGAATAGTATCTCTTTCCTGCTTCAGCTGTGGTCCTCTGGGCCTCCACACAGGTACCTGAGTTCAGTGAAACCTCTGCTCTTGATGAGCAGCATCCTACTGATATTCTGATCAAAGGTCAATCTCAGAATCATTTCCATTAGAAATGACCTTAAAAATCATATTTTTCAACCCATCCAGTTCCAACCTCCCTGGCATGGGCAGGGACAGCCTTCACTAGACCAGGCTGCTCTGAGCCCTGCCCAAATCTGGCCTTGAACATTTCCAGGAATGGGGCATTCCCAGCTTCTCTGGACAACCTGTGTTAAGGTCTCACTGCCCTCACAGTAAAGAATATATTCCAAATATTTACTCTTCCCTCTATTAGTTTAAAACTGCCGCCCCCTTGCCCTGTCACTCTCTGTGTTGAAAGTCCCATTCCCTCTTATTTATAAGCCACCACCAGCACCAAGACTACCAAAATTTTCCCCTTATTTAGTTATTTTAGGAAACAAAGGAATTAATATTCATTGACTATAAGTTACCTAGTTTTAATAATAATTAGTGTCCTGTCTGCTGCTGGTTAATGATCTTCTCGCTGCTCATGCTAATTAGTCTGCATGCTCAGTCCTTCTCTTCAGTCAGTGGTTTCTTGAATTGCTGCCTGTGAGTCGATGGCCTTGATCTGCCCCTGCTGGAATTATCTTTTACCCAGCCAGAGCTGATTCAGCACAATTGCTACATTGGCTTTGCTAGTTTGTGATTTGTCTTGGGGGTTCTGCCAAATGTCCTTGTGCCCATCAATTCTGCATTCTTTGTGTCCTCCATCAGTGGTACATTCATCTTCCCACGCCTTGCTAACCTCGCCTAAGTCTGAGGTCACTGAAGCCTGTCAAGACCTTAACCTTAAAAAGGCAGTTCAGCCAACAAATAATTTGCCTTTCCAATCACTTAGAGCTTGTTACTACTTTCTGTTACACGGACAAAATCTCCCTTCCAGTCGAGAAAGCTTGAAAGGCCACAAAGAGCAAACATCAAAAGAACGCCTTCTCCTAAGGCAATTTTCACGCACTCCGCTTCCCAGCGAGGCTGCTGGCTTGAGGGGATGGACTACATTTCCCACGAGGCTTTGCGGGGCGCGGCAGGAAATGCGTCATCCGCGGTGGCCGCGGGAATCGTCCGGCGCTCCGACAGGATGGCGGCGGTGCGGGCGCTGCGGGTGGCGGCGCGGCGGAGGCCAGGGCTCGGCCCCGCGGGGCTCAGAGCGTTCTGGAGCGGCCGCAGGTACCCGCAGGTCACAGGGTGGGTGGGGAGTGGCTTCTGGCCTTCTCCGCATCCTGGGCTGGGCCTTCACCGGGCCGTAGCTCTCTAGAGGTCACTTAGCTCGACACCCTCTGAAAAAGTCCCTCAGGATTTGCCTTGTTAAAACGCTCTTTTTACTTAGGTCAATGAAATAAGGTGGGCGGGTGATTGCTCTGCAAAGGCAGCCTGTGTGGGGAGCATCACTTGGGGAAAGCCGGTGCACTTCTGTATAATAGACCTGACGAGTCCGTGGGATGTGTGAAGTGTGTGGATTGAGTCTGGTTAAAAACACCACGAATATAAAAATGATCCAACTCTTTCTTGGATAGCCCAGAGGCTGAAAATGTTTCTGTTCTGTTGCCAGCAGGAAGGAGGAAAAAGGAGTGGAAGCAGACCGAGCAGTTCCTGAGAAGGAGGAGAGGAGCGAGCCCAGTCTGATCTGTCCCCCGCCACGCAGCCGGAGTTACCTCCCTCCCGAGAACCTGCAGAGCTGCCTTGAGTCCCACGTCAGAGAGGTCTTTGGGCCCTCTCTTCCTGAGGACTGGCAGCAGACTCTCCTGCAGGAGAACAGGCTGAAACATCGCCTGCTGGCCCGGCTGGCAGCAGAGCTGGGACACGCTGTCCCCAACTCCCAGCTGCACCGGATGTGCTGTGCCGGGGACGTCCTGGGTTTCTATCGCACCCCCGTGAAGGATGGGAGCAAGATCGATGAACTCGTGGCTGCAGAGCTGCCCCCAAACTTGAAAATCATCTGGCAGCAGTGAGTCTCCCCATGGAGCATCCCTATGGTGCCTGGCTTGTGCTACAGGGCAGCAGCAGAGCCCTCTTGTTGGGTGAAATCTATGAATTTCACTAATAAAGGTTCACTGAAATCTCTTCACTCAGTAACAGTGAAGCCTCCAACAGCCCTATAAAATCAGCTGCTGTCGAGGCATCTTGTCCAATTCTACAATGTCTGTTAAGAGCCCCGTTTTTTAAGTTGTTAAATTAAGGGTGTTGTATTTCTTCCATGTTGGCTATGTGTTTAGTTTTTGTTCCCATGTAACTGATGATGTAGGTCTCCTTTTAATCAGAGGAGGCAAGCAGAGAAGTCAGGAACAGAAAAAAATAAACGCTCTGAGAAATGCCTAGTACTTCACAAGTGTTTTCTGTGAAGCAAGTTGTTTCCAGTGTGATTTTTTTTGGGGAATAATCCAGAAATGTCCTGGTTATACCACTCTATGCCCTGAACCCTTGCTCTCCGGGTTTCTTTTAGTGTGCAGGTGTGTGAAGCACGCTCAGGCAAAAGCTCTGAAGAAATTTAGGGAATACTTTCTTTTCTTCTTTTGACTCTTGAGAATTACAGAATAGTGTAAATGTACACCTACATGTTCCACTGTGGGGTGAACTGGGATGTATGAACTGGGGCTGTTTCACTGATCACTATGGAAGGCTGAATGTTCACAAATCTCTCCCCTGTAGTTTATGGGGAACCACATTGTGACAAATGGCTAACTGTCATCTTACTGGCTTCAAAGGCTGTTTGGGAGCAATGAATTGGAAGTTACTTTTTCATGAAATTATGTCCTTCCATCAAAACCAGAGATAGCTGCACCTCCTTGTTTCCTCTTTAACACTCACTATCTAAGAAAACACTTTGAGTTGTAGTTGCACTTTGTGCTCATTCCCCTTTCTGTATCTCTCCCGGGATGTAACTTTGATAGCTCACATAATGTGATCAGAACAGAATGAAAAACCGGACTGGGAATTGGGACAGAAAAGAAAGGAGCTCGACAGCAGCTTATCTCATGTTTTGCTGTGTCTGAGTTGAATCAAACTGCTATTTCCCTATCTCAGACCTGCCAGTCCCTTAGAGGTGCAGACCTCATGCTTCCATCAGCACAGGAAGCTGCAGGGACTGGAGTACAAGAGGATCACACATAGGTGTTTGAGACGCAAAACATTTAACTGCTTGTAACAAGCTGAAAAAGCAGAAATAAGACATGACATCAAAGTCTTGCACACAGCACCTGTGCTGTGGAAGGGCAAAACTTCTAGGTGCTTAGTCACTTTATCCCTGGGCTTTTAAGTTTATCACTTCAGTTGAATTGAATTATAAATACATAAATAAAAGCCCTGCCCATGCATCTTTCTTTGTTTTAGGCCAAGCAGTAGTGAAAATCAGAAGAAAGTGTGTAAAAGCCAGCTTGGGAGGGTATTTTTTAACAAAATGATTCAGAACAGATTTTTCCCTTTGGAATTTTGATTACAGCTGTAGTGAGGGACCCAGAACACTTAGCTCCTCATGACCACAAAAAGCATGGCCCAAGTTTGATCTTTATATTCTTTAGCCAGAAGCAGACATCAGTAGAGTCAGAAGAAGGAACAAACACCACAGGACCAGACACAGACATTCCAGATTTTGTGTCATAGGCAAATGAAAGACTGGTTCACATATTTGCTTTCTTGATATTTTTTTTTTTATTCTGTTTTGGAAAAAATATACAAAAAAAAGCCAAGAAGAATCAACATGGAAATGTGAGGTAAACATTCCAGTAAAAGTACAGAGGCTCCATTCTTTAAAGGACGCACACAGCAGTTATCACCATGCTAGAAGAATGAGATGCAGGAAAATCCTAGAAACAGTGAAAAATCATTTAATGAAGCCTTTGCCCAGTTCTAACCATTAAAAATGGACTTTTTTTTGGTTGTTCTTCCCATCCCCAACCCATACTTAATTGTCTTTATAATGCTTAGACAAAGTTGTTAAATTGTAAAATAGCAGTTTTGATATAAATTCTGTATGGCAGAATTTACAAAAAATGCAGACTGCTATTACAGACTCAGCTTCTTTCTTTCTTTCTTTCTTTCTTTCTTTCTTTCTTTCTTTCTTTCTTTCTTTCTTTCTTTCTTTCTTTCTTTCTTTCTTTCTTTCTTTCTTTCTTTCTTTCTTTCTTTCTTTCTTTCTTTCTTTCTTTCTTTCTTTCTTTCTTTTCTTTCTTTCTTTCTGTCTTTCTTTCTGTCTTTCTTGTCTTTCCTTCTGTCTTTTTTTTTTTTTTTCTTGACTTGTCAAGGCCCCTCAGGAAAAACATATGTTTTGGGTGGCAAAACTGGCTTCTTGGCTATTCCAATCTGAATGCCAAGGAATGCCGCCCTGGTGAAGGAGTGGTGTCATTTTTCCTTGGCACCAGTGTCACTAGTTACCCCACAAATCTGTGATGAAGTGATAAAAACTTAAAGCACAGCCTCAGCCCCGCAGTGGTGGCTGTATATCCCCATAGTCAATTCCTGAAGCCAGGTTTCACTGGGAGCTTTAGCTGGGCCTCGGGGAGGAATGAGTGTCTAGGGAGATGTTATAGTCAGCTCACATGCTATCAGCTACTACTGTAAATTTTGACGTCTGGTCTGTCTATACTTGCAGACCAAGGATGCTGTTTTAGTTATTCTTCAATAACTGGCACAATCACCCACACCAGAACAATCAGGCTTTGATTCAGTGAGGTGCTTAAGGACATCCTTCCAGTCTGGAAACTGGGTGGTAACTGAAAGCCATTAACTCCAAGGGAACACTTAAGCAGCTCACTGAATCAAGGATGGATTTTTGTTTCTTGTCAAGAGAGTCATTCAGGTTAGATTCCTGATCGATGTTATTTTAATATGAATTAAATATATGCAATTACTTCAAATCCATGCTGAGTTTTCTCACATAAGAATCTGACTCAGCACTTCTTATGGTAAGAAAAGGTAAAAGTGAATTTTTTTCCCCAAGATATATAAATTCGAAACTGAGAAGAAAAAAAATTGTGTACAAATATCACATAACAACATCAACAATTCCATAGATGTAGTTTCTCAGTGCACACTTTAAACAAGAAAAGGGTTTTTTTTGTTCTTTTTCTGTTTTGCTTTTAAAGTCTGGCATAATAATATTAAAGCTGACAAAAAATCAGGGCAAGCTACATCACTTCCTCATACAAAAAAGGTACAAAACATTAGCCTCTAACTAGACATAACATAATACTGGTCATCACAGTTAGACATTTAGTAACTGTGTGTCTTGGAGTATTTTACTGGAGGGTAGTAAAAAATAGCTTCGGCTGCTGATCTCCCATCTCAAGTTACTTCAGTCATAGAGGCAGAGTGATTCTGCAAAGAGGAAAAGGAAAACACATGAATGTTTGTATACAGTCTGGCTCTGACATACCCTACTAGTGTGCAAATGGGAAAAACCCTCGCTCATAAAACCTGCATTGTAGATGTACGGTCAATAATTATAATTTAAGAAATTTATCTTGTTGATTTCTGGTGGACATCAACAGCTAAAGTCCAGTCCCTACCTGCACTTCTCAGTCCAATAGCTGACTGGACAAAATTTTTCTCACAGCTCATCTATATTTTCACCTGCTCAGCCCTTCTGTCTACACAACACCATGTGGATATATAAGTAGCACTGAGTTTCTGGACTATAAACCCATCGAGAGAACATCTAATGCACACAAATCTGCAGATTTAGTGGAAAGTCTTCCAGTAAATCTTTGCCTAATAAAAACTGACTCTTCAATTAAGCAAAGTATTTCTGGACATTAGAGACAGTATTTTCCCCATTTAAAAAAAAAATCCTCTTTTCAGTGTATATCACAAAGAGTTTAACAAAAGTTGCTATTGATCTTGCTACACATCATATGTGACAGGTCATCAATAAAGGAAGTACAATTTAAAGACCAAATAAATTACACTGGTGTATTTCAGATAACTCATCAATTACAGTTTATCCTTGTCCCCAGAAATTCTTGGCAGGTTGCATTTACTTGTCTGTTTTGAAAGGGCTGGGTATGATTCAGTTATACCAACACAAGCCATTTAAAGTTAGTGGTTTTAACAGAAACATTATCAATATTGATGTCCCCAGAAGCTATTTTTTTGCACACTTGAAAGAATGCTAATATGGTGACTTAAAGATAGAAAAGAGTATATTATTTCTTCTTATTATAGAAGATTGTGAACAGTAACAAGGACAAAAAACCCAATCTCTGTATTATTTTTGAGGACAGACTAGTTTATCCTCAGGAAAGAGTAAATCCTTCATAAATCCCAGAAGTTTTCTGGAATGTAATTAGGCAGAATTATTTTTTATTTTTCTCTCAGTTTTCTATTCTTCTAAGCAAAAGTTTGTGAGCCACATGAAATTCTACTTCTTTAGCTGTGAATATATGGTGGCAGATGACCTACAGTATTTGGTAGTTTCAGGACTAAATGCCTTAAAAAAAACCCTGTTGGGATGCAGATTCAGTCTGTTCAATGGGCTTGAAATGAGGCCTGTGTAGTCAGGAACAAAACTACTTTTTACTCTGATGCAGCAGAAAATATGCTTGATGATGATCTGGGTAAGAGCTTTACAGTACCTGTGCACTCAGTGTCTCCAGAGGACTTTCCACCCTGGGAAAAGCCATTAGTGGCATTCCTCGTGGGTCTTCAGGCTTCGGTTTAGAAGGAGCTGCATGACTGCCCTTAAAGTTATGGACAACACATATCCCCTGTGTAATGCAGAAAAAAAGACAGAGTGAGGTCCTCAGGAAAAACCTGTAGGGAGAATTACCAGGTGGGGCACAACTGAAAGAATTTAACCTGAAAGAATTTAATCTGGGTTTGGGTTCAAGGCATTCTCTGTCTCAGCCTTGGGCTGCAGTGTTTACTGACACAGCTGGGCATGATGGACTGCCTTGGTGATGAACCATTCTCAGACTTTTTACATTTCACACTGGACACAGCAGAGACCCCCATGTGTGTCTTATCATCCCAGAACAACAGACTACCCAACTTATGCCCTTCACTGGCCAAATACTCCCTTCAAACTCAGACTTTGCCATTTCCAAACAGTGAATGTGGATGGTTGAATCTCCCTCCCGTCTGGATGACACCATTTAGCACCATTCCTGCATGCTTCCAGCAACACCACTGTAGCATTTATCCTACAAATCCCTCGCTTATGCATGACCAGACTCACATTACCCACATGGTGATGGTGATGCCAGTAAGAGCAGCCATGCATGGCAGTGGGTAGCTTGAGGACATGGGGGTAAAAAAAGGTACACAGGAGATGACATGTTTTGCTGATGGAGTGATTCCTGCAGTCAGCTCCTTGCTGGCTGTTCCCCTTCACTGCCACAGACCCGAGCAAGAAGCAGGTTGCAGCCTGGATGGGTCCTGTGCCAGCAGGATCTGACAATATCCCTCTGGGGAGACCCCTTCCACCACTCTGATATTCAGCTTGTGACACTTGCAGAGTGCCAGAAGGTCTGCAAGGTCAAAATACAGCTGGGAACAGGCTGTCAGTGCCACCAACAGGTACTGGGAGCACAGTCCAGGCCTGATAGATGGGGCAACTGCCTCTTAAGTAGCATGGGTGAGATTTAAATTGCCCTTCCCAGCGGGAACCAGACAAACTATTCACATTAAAGTCAAGGAGATTCAGGTCAGAGGATGTAGATATCTTTTTATCTGAAATGAGCACAGGAATAAATGACGCTTGAAGGTCTGTTGTTGTTGCTTTTTCAAGTACAGAACAGAAAAAAAATCAGTAACAGGACAATCAAGATTTAGGGGATCTTTGAAACTTAATCCCTCCTGATTACAGGGATAAAGTGTCTGTTGCTATGCAGTGGATAGTTTTGAAGCATATTTTGATTAAATGGAGCCAGGCACATTTCTTGGTAATAGTGAGAATGACCTGGACAGCTTGCTGTGCGAGTAAATCCTCAGCAAGAGACCTGTCACCAAACAAAACATTTAAACCACACAGCCCACAGGAGAGCCAGTTACACTCAGAGTCTGGAGAGTCTCCTCCTAGATTTTGTGGGAAGGCCTTTGATGCATTTGAAAAAAAAAGAAAGAAAAGAAAAGAAAAGAAAAGAAAAGAAAAGAAAAGAAAAGAAAAGAAAAGAAAAGAAAAGAAAAGAAAAGAAAAGAAAAGAAAAGAAAAGAAAAGAAAAGAAAAGGAAAAAAAAAAAAGCATTGGGAAATGGAGAAAGAGGTTTCAGGTAATTCAGAGAACACTTTTAGAAGTACAAACCCAGTACTGTTAAATGATGTGAAATATCCTCTTGCATTTATATACTGGACACTTTCTGAGCAGTTATGAACGGGCTCAGCTTTACTGATTTTGTGCAAGTCCCAGCTTGTATGGTGGCAAACACTCATTCTGAATGCACATTGACTAAATGTTTGCAGAATGACTCAGGAATTCATGCTTATACTCCTGCAGAAACTGCAGTGTGCAGAAGATGGACTGCTTAGAATCTGTATGAACTAACTGTTCCAGTTTCCTAGATAGCGTTAAGTTTAAGGAACAGAGAACACTGAGAGAAGCCATTCCAGCAATTTCCCCCACAAGATGAAAGGAAACACACAGTATGAGAGGTTTCTTTCAAAACAAAGTTGATTTTGAGAATGCAATTCCAGAGCATTAAGTTTCACTGTTCTCCAAATATTTTTTAATGAATCCCACATGTTTCTGGCAGTTTGTTGGGAATTTTTTTAATACATTCTGACAGAGAGTAAAAAAGTGTGGGTCACAGTTAGCAGCCTGTCATTAGTTCCAGAGGCACAAAGTAACAAAGATGAAGCAAAATAACCCTGATGGCAAAGCAATTCATTAAAATCCTTTTCAGCCAGCAAGTATGTAAGCCTGCACGACTTCCAAAGCTTTGATAATTTGAGATGTTCCTGCTTGCTTTGTTCTTCACACCTGAACCTGACTGCAGCAGATGCCTTGTGACAACTAACAGTGAGCACTAGGCGGCAACCTTGCCCCAGTCTTGGCTGGCAGGCTAAGCTGCACCTATCACCAAAACTCACATTAAGGTTCTCTGGAAACAATAGGGGAAAAAAGCTAAAATCATTGACACTGTGTGAATAATTACCACCCACCCTTTCACCCTGTGAACTCCTTCTGCTCGATTCAATCGAGCAATAGGGAGCCAGATTGCCTTACTGCTCCCCACCGAAGCACTGCTGCTGTTGGCAGGTCCACAGGAAAACCCATCACCTCTTGGAAGTAAGAATGCAATCCTGCTGCGACAGCTGCAGGGAACAACCCACTCGTGCTTGTTTCCTTACAGGTACAGGAAGAAGCTGGATCTTTGGGTTACCCACGTGGGAGGGTTCTCTTTGTCACAGATGGGAAGTATCCGTAATCGGAGTTTCACACATCTTGGCAAGAAAATGTAAATTTGTAGTAAAAAGAATATTTTTAGCAAGGAGGGTAATCAACTATGTGAACAGATTGCTGAGGGAAATCTGTTAAACCCTCGTGAGGAGGGTTTTAAACAAGACAAACTGTTTTCCCAGAAGGTGGGCTCCAGTTCATCCCTAAGTCACACACCATGTTCAGAAAACTGGGAGAGCTGCTCCATTCTGATCAGACTTCTCAATCACTGAAGCTTGATCTTTATCATCCAGGTCCAAAAGCCAAGATATTTTTTTAGGATTCCCACAGTGTCTACTCATGTTTGGAGCATGGTTTCAGAGATTCGTGCAAGAGACCAAAATCTCAGTCAAAGCTACTTACATTTGGCTTCCTACGTACAGCAAGTGTTTTTGAGAATTTCCCACAGTGCTATCCATAGAGTAAATTTATTTACAGATTTCTAAATGTTGAAACCAGAGAGGAGGAAAGACATGAATATAAAAACACGTCTAGAACATATTAAAAATAAACTACACATGATTGAACTATATAATTTGCCTGTTCAGCTTTTTTGCTGGGATCTTATCAGTACACTCAAGCAATGTATTTAGCAATATGCAGTGTGTGATAGCAGCATTCATCCCATGTGATTGCCCACCCATCTTTTTCAGAGAGACAAAATCATAGACAAGGAGGCTTTTTTGTCTGCAAGTTTAAAACAGACATATATTTTTATTTATATATGCAGATATATGCACGTATTTAAAACATGTCATATCTATAATGAGAAAGGTAGAGTGGAAGAAATCTGTCTTGCCCCTTCAGCAAAAAGTGAGGAGATTTGTGACAGTTTATTTTTCTTATAAAATTAAAAATTTCATACCAATATTGCAAAAAGTCTGTGTCCTAGAAGTTTTATGGACAATCTTTTCTTTTCCCATAGAGATTCCTACAGGAAAAGCGTAACAGAGCATTTTACAATGATGCTCAGTGCAGCTGCTCATGGTGCCAAGGCCTGGAATTAATCAGCAGTATTTGCCATTCAGAATTTCCCAGTCTTGGAGGATTCATGCCCAGGTGCAGAGACCCAGAGAGGCTGACTTCACTCATGGGGTGGATTGTGGTGGTGAATCTCTCTCCTCCCCTGGCTGCACTATGAGCTGAGAAATGCTCATTAAGCCTTGGCCTTGATGAGCTGCACCTGGACTAAGTCCCTATCGAGTGTATCAGAAACACTGTCTGTTCCCATGATCTTACAAGCACCTGTTTTTTAATGAACAGCCTTGGAAACTTATTTTTCCTCCGGCTTGAATAACAACCCAAGTGGTTGTTATCATATTTTCCTTAAATGAACCTTCAAAGAAAGTCACTGACTGATATTGTGGCTACGATGGAAAAATCACCATAACTAAAACTAAACCCCCACTTTATTGGGGTCCTCTAAACAAGAGTCCAAAGTGAGATCCTTTTGAGCTCATGACTCCCAGAAGACAAGAGGGTAAGAAGATAAGGGTGTATGTCTCAAACACTGATAACCAGATGGCTGTGGAACCAACCAAGGACAGGTGGAAATAACAGACAAGAATTGGTGGTAATAACCAAGGACTGTTTTTATTAACACAGCCATGAGAAATACCATGTTTTGGCTGGAGAAGGGGGGGCAGAGATAAGGCATTTCTCTGTGACAAACAACTACTACACAGCACAGGAAATGGGCACAGACTATGCTGGATGGGATTAAAACTACCCAAGACCCCTGAAGCCCTCCACCCATTTCCAGAAAGACTGGAAGAATGAATTAATGATAATTAATTTACAGAGAAAGTGAGAAACTCATTTCTGAGGTGAGGAAATCTGCCCATGAAAAAGCAGTGTCCCCAGGACCCTGGACATCTCATGGGCTGGGCGAAAGCAGGTGGATCGATGCTGAAAGCAGGATTGACATCCCATCAGCTGGGTTCATACTGGAACAGGGAGTGGTGATCTCTTTTTCTAACCCTTTTTTTTTCCTTGGAAGAGGAACTTAAATTCATGGGAATCCACAGCAGTTTGCACTAGGTACAGTGGCTTCCATCTCTTCCTGGGATCATTCTGGGAGACTGATAAATTTCTTTAGACAACATTATTTTTTTTGTAAGTATGGAAGCCAGGGCTGAAAGGCCTTTTCTCTTTCCCCTACTTTAGGCATACAAGATTCATTTCCACCTGCAGAGATCACAGAAGTAATGCTTTGGGTTCTCCTCAGCTTCTTTAGAAGGTGGCAAAGAAAAGTCTAGTTGATTAAATATAAACCCGAGATTATAAAAAACCAAAAACAAACACCAAAAATCCACAAAGTCAAACCAGTCACAGTTAGAGTATTTTCAGTAGCAGATTAATGAAAAAGTAAGTACAGAGACATCTGCACAGGGTACTTGAAGTTCACTGAAGGGAAGAGATTCCCAGATCTCATAAGACATTTATAAAATGAGAACCATGTCTGTGCTGGTTCCATTCTCCAGCCTCCTCATGTGGTACCTGTTCTATTTTTCTTACTCTATCACTCAGCTCTTCAGCTTTATGCAAAATACAGCTATCACTAAGCAAATAACCTGTGTTTTATGTTCAGTAGGCCACATTATAGTGCATATTAGAATCAGCAAGAGACTTCTCAAAAAATTGTGCACAGCACAGTTATTAAGCAAAGCAGGATATGAGCAATCCATTTCTCGTGTAATGCTCATGTTATTCCCAGCTGACAGACAAAGAAAAGAGGAGTGACAACTTTTTTAGTTCTAGAAGGTGACTTCAGGCAGAGAACTGGGCTGAAATTGGACTGTGGGCCAAAATGCTTTAAGGGCAAAATTTCATGACCTCATGAAATGTGGCTTAGAAGGAGTTCCATGTCCTGGCTCTATCTGATATCTTCCTATGTGAGAAGTGCAGGCCCATAGCAGATATTCCTGGAAAAGTAGAGCTCAGAAACACTGAACTAGTTGGGGTTTAGGCTCAGGAATGAAAAACAGCTTTACCCTTCAGCTGCAGAAGTCAGCCTGTTACAGAAAATTTGCCTTCCAAGGGAGGCTGGGCAGGGAAAGTCAATGAAAGGATGTAATTACCTTAGGGCAGAACCAGGTCTAAGCCTGACCCTGGAACTTCCACCTAAGAGGTTATCATGGTGCTAACAGCTGCTTCAACCATGTTGAGTATATTGTGAGCTGTATTTTACACACGGTTGCACATTGTTCAGGAATAATGTGCACAAAATGTTACAGGCTTTCCAAACAGTTCCCAACAAATCCTGATCAAAGGAGTTATAGTTTATTTCTCCATCGTTATTCACGCAACATTCAGTGCAAACAGATGGATATTGAAACAGCAGTGGGTGGACTCTTCATTTTAAAAGTAATAATATGGTGTTTCATTCATCTGCTATCAAGAGCACAGGGGAACATACTCAGTAAATACTCTGTCTTTAATAACTTTAAGGCTTTTCTTGCATACTGATGATCAACAGACAGACTCTGACACTACCCTGAATCAAACTATAGGGAGAAGAAAGACCTAGGTTAATGCACTTTGAGATCAGAAACAGGTTAAATCCTTGGATCTTTATGGAAAAACCACCGAAGTTTTGTGCTTTGCTAGTAAGATTCTTGGATCAATTTTCAAGAATCACAGAAACTTTAGTCAGAGAACACAAAGGAGCCATTGATGTGTTTCATCAGACTTCATAATTTCCCTCCTGACTGCATGGCAGCGTTACCCTGTCAATGTGTCAGCTGGGATGCATTTCTCTGTGATAACAACAAAATTCTGGCACTGAGTTTTATTAGAACCCTCCTTGCAATGTTAGTTCAGGCCCTAAACAAGGGAAGCAAAATTCATCCTAAGTTCAGACCTCCACTGAAATGGCACAATTTGAATTTTAAATGTTCAACAACACATGGTTGGTGAACAAATGAAGCGATCCAGGAGCTGCTTAAGGATCAGCTTAATTTTAATGCTCATGAGACAGGGGCAGGGAGAAGAGAAGATTGAATGAGAAAATCAACAGCAAAGACAAGTTTAGGACCTCATGCCTCCACATGTAGTGCCTCAAAAGCAATGAGTATTTCATTTGCTTCTACCAGTACCAGTAAAATGGAGGAAAAAGGGGATCTTCCCCTACTGATAAAGAAAAAAGCTCCCCCTAAAACAACCCTCTTTGTGTCCAAAAATCCATTATAAGAAAAACGCCCCATCTAGATGCACACGAGAAACCTCTTATGCAAGTGAGCAGTCATCACTGGCACCCACCGTGGCATACAACGCTGAGTAGATGCTCAAAGCAGCATGTTTGGATGGAAAGGACCTCCTGGCCTTCTCAATCACCTCCACATCCCCCGTGCAGATGTTGCCGTTGTTGATGAACTGGTGGTGGGCCCGACAGTCGTTTCCAGTGTAGTTGGGTTTGCACACAGTCAGGAAGTAGGGAGCCAAGTTCCCAGTCACAACCTGGCCAGCGTTTACAAAGATGTCAGTGGCAAAAAGTCCAAATGCAAACACTCCTGTGAGGAAAGGTTACAGAGAGTGATTATTCAAACAGGTTTAGAAAATATCATTATACCTGAGAGGGAGAGACATAATGAGAGTAGTATCATGTACTTTAAACAAATTTGTGACCTGAAAAATGGGATCTGTGAACCTGAAAGAGTAGCGTAGTGCTGAGATACAATACTTCTCTTATCTAACATCACCATCTAGGATTAAGTACCTTTTGGATTTTGACTATTTTCCACCTTGATGCTGAAGATTTACAATCCTGACTGAGCAATATTTGGCATGTACTTTTGGAAACAACCCAATGTTTTTCTCTGGAAGACAGCTGCAATTCAGCTCATGTCACGAGGAGCACATCCTGTAATTCACTTGAAAGCAGGAACTTTTCCAGGGCTGTGAGGCAACTCTTGATCAATACTGAAGTTGTCACATCCTTCATTGACTCCCCTTGAGTGTTATCAATATCTGCTACAGCTCCTATGAACATAGAGGATCTTTCAGATGCATGTAATGCCTACATACCAAAGGTACAGAACAGCAGGTTTGCAAAATTACCAAACCCAAATATTCTGAAAGATTAAATCAGCTCTCCTCTTTCCCTTCTCATCACTAAGGTTGATTAAAGCATCACAAAAACATAGAACAAATAAATCCTGACTTCTGATGTAGGAATATTGAGGGTCATGAGTTTGCTTTCTCCCTTCTGTAGCTCTGTAAGCAAAAGCCATTAAATTAGAAATTATCTGAGACTGTTATGTTTTTAAATACGACCAAGAATTGGAGCTCTAGGGAAATAACCTTAGGAAAGCTGTGATAAAATCTTAAGAGCTGGCACCACCATGACTGTAACATCTTCACTGCTTATCTATACTGGGTTAAAAAAAAAAGATTAAAGGACTGCTCCAGTCTGAGACACAAAAAATATGATGGACTCAAAATAATGCAGCATGTACCGACAGTAACATAAAATGAAACTATAACTAAAATGGATTTGTTGTACAAGTGTTGAGTGGGGCTTGCCTGTGCCAGTCTGTCAGAGACATGTTTGGTGTCACTGTGGCACAGATCCCTTGCTGGGGTACTGATGGGAAGAGCCCTTCCCTTGGGAAGCAGCCTGGAGGGGCTGCAGGACTGCAGAGCTGTTCTTCCTCACCATCCTTCCCCAAGGTCAGCAAGGGGCATCATGCAATAAGATGATTCTGGAGGTTGAATGTGTTACTGTACTTCATGTATGTTTATTTTTATTTATTATTAATGAACTGGTATTTGATCATGGATTTAAAAAGCCAGTGATGACCAAAGAAGGAGGCTGCCTTCCTCTGGTTTTAGGCTGCAGGACTGGCCCCTGTCTTTTCAATTATGTGACCGTTTTCCTCCCATTTGTCTTGCTAAGTATGTTTAAAAGGAGAGAGCACAGAGATTGCTCCTTTATCTCTCTGGTAATATTTCAAATGGTTCAATGGTTTTCCACAGCCATTAGAAACTTCTCACCTACGTTAATTAATGAACAAGCAAGTTCAAAGGAAAAAGGCAGAAGGGTATCTTTTCAGCCTGGTGAAACAGCTGAAGTTATAACAGAGATGAACCTAGTTTTATATACAGCACCCTGTCGAAATTTTAATTTTTTTTTTTTTTTGGCACAGCTTGCTTTAAATTAGCAGCTTTCTGATGTGCTGTGCAAATTACAGGGAGTGCAGCCTTACAATAATTACAGGAAATGTGTCAGGCAGTCTGGCTCATGCTCTTTATCGTGTAAGTACAAGCCAAGAACCAAGACATTTTAGGAAAAGCTCATGAGCTACACAAAACTATTTTGATCTCTTGGAAGTGCATATATACAAAGGTACTTCTCTCCATTAAGGAAAGAAGTTTTAACACCTGCATTTTCTTAATATTTGGTAGCACAGAAAGTGCTGGCCAAAGCACAGCAGCTGAGGCCTGCAGTAATCTGGAGAAGAGCAGAGCAAGCCATGGCTTAAACCTTTATCACATTCTGACTGTGGTGCATCCTGGCTGCTGCAGCTCCTCTCTCACATCTCTGCCAAGCTGTGCTCTGTGACAATCACAGCTCTGAGCACAATGAGTCTGGCTGGCAGGGGTGTGACCCTCACAGGCTGATGGAGCCTCATGTCTCCAGAGACATGGAGCAAGGGCTGTCTGTAATTGATTTAAAGGCTGTAATGCCAGTGTGCTTGGGCAGTGCTGGACAGTCCCCTGATGGTTTTTGCACCTCAGGAATCCATCTCTTCAATGGGCTTGTTTAAGGACCTACAGCAGCTAAACTCACTGACCAAAGCACAAAAATGCAGTGATGTGATTGCCAGCTTTTTAGGGGCAGACAAATTGCTCTGAAAGGCTTCATGGGAAGGACAACTTGCCCCAGCTCTTTGGGGTCATACAGCTCAGGTCCATGATATAATGTCAGAGAGAAAGAAGGGGAGAAGATTAGCCTCTTCCAGGCTTTGATACTGAGGTGTAATGGAGGTGGTGCCATCCTTTATTTCAGCGTGCTCACTCTGGGCCAGAAAACATGGGAATGAACTCTAGTGCAGAACCTGGCATATGCTGAGAAAAGATGGGAACAGTGCAAGCCCCACGGGAGGCAGACCTACAGCTGCTCACTAGCAGAAAGGATAAAGGTTAACTGCAATTACACAAAGCCAATCTTTCCCCTCAGCTATTCATGTCACAGTCTGGCTGCAAAAAGAGGCCTTAAAGAGGTAGAAGCTGTGTCTGGAAAGGCCTCCTGACTTCTTCGCACTGTACTGACTACGCTCAGCTGTGTTTGTGTCTCAGGAGCAGCCAGAAAGAGGTGCCTAGAAGACAAAACAAAAAGCAGAATGTAACTGGGAGAGATACTAGCTTAGACCAGATATAAGAGGACAGGCTGTACTCCCTGCTACTCTCTCAGCTGCTCCAGAGAGATCAGATTTTAACATATCTGTACCTCCAGTGAGAAAGACCGTAGACGAAGTAAACGTTCAGGCCAGAAAAAGAAAAAACAAGAAAAGTCCTGCTGAAAAATGCTGAGGACAGATAAAGTAAAACTTGACTTTCCAGCATCATCTCACCTGAACTAACACTTGCATTGGCAGAAAAGTCTAAGTATTTAGCAGTTTAAGTTTTGAATGCTTAATTTTTAATTTCTCCACTTACACATCCCTCTGAATGACTGTCAAAAAGTCCTCCATGAACCCCTGGCTTCTGGGCTCTCACCCACATCCTATTCTCATGTTCTATCTCCTACCAAGCTCCTTCTGTGGCTGTTCATCAGTGTTGCCACCTCCAGCTCTGCTGCTTTTTCTGACAGAGGCATCTGCCCTGAAGAAGAATCCAGCTCTTCTCCCTCACTGTAGCCTCAGTACAACCCTCTGTCCTTCCTGCAATTCATGTCCAAGCTCTCTTCCTCCACCCTGAATCTGTGTAACATCAGAGACTGCAGCCACTTTTTGACTCTGTGCAAATTCTCACTATTAGAGGCATTTAAAATGCCACTGATTTGAAAAAAAAAAAAAAAAAAAGACCAAATTACCACAATAAAAATCAACAAACCCCCTTGGGACTCGTAGAAGAGCAACTGAAAAGACATTGGGAAGAGACAAGTGAGAAGCCAGTTTGTGGAAGTAAGAATCGGGAAGTAGAAGGTTTTATTAAGGAAAAATTATGAAACGCTCAAATAAAGTGACAGAAGAAATAATGCACTGAAGGGCTCATGAGACATCAGAATCTGGGCTCTTCAGTAAAATATCATCATGTTTGCTGCTAAGGACATTTATTTAGGTACTCCTCTCTGTCCCAGTCAATTCTCTGAATTTGTCACTCTCAACCTAACTTGCTTGGAAAATATTCCTATTTCACATGCACACTCATACTCACCTAACCCCTTTCCCACCCTTCTGTTTTCCAAGGAAGATTAAAGTTGCATGGGAGAGTGTCCCTGGAAAGACTCAGGACTCTATGGGCATGATGATCCTCTATCTCTGAATGTTCTGCTGTAAGCATCCTGTGCATCCAACAAAGCCATGCATTTATAGTTCTGTGACTCAGACTCTGCTCAACTACCCTTCATCACTACATCTTAGAGGGTGTGTTAAAAGAAACCTGTATCATTAATCCATTTTACGATAGGAGAGATGGAGGTTGCAGGGGAATTTATTGTGCTGTTGCCATGGCATCAGGGACAGGCTCAACATCAAGCTTCTGAGCACTCATAACCTCATCCTAAGATTGGCTTTGATCTTCCACTGAAGACCCCACAAAGCTCACTACTCCAGGCATCTACTGCCTCCTGAATCTGCCTGCTTCACCTGTGTGTGTCCTGCCTGGATACTGCTCTTTCCTGGTATAAGAAGGACGACACATGGTCTGACCATGCCAGAAGAAATTCAGTTCCCAGTGCAAAAGTACTCTGGAAGCTCAGGACAGATGCACAGGGTATCTTCCTTCCTCACTGCTTTCACAATCACCAGTTTTCATGGAGGCAGCTGCCAGCTCAGAGCCTGGCATCAAAGAGAACAGTAAGGGCTGATGTGTCCCCAGCCCAGAGACCAATTCCTCGCTGTGGGGTTCTTCAGTGAAAATATCTGCAGTAGTTCAAGCTGCTGCAGCAGTTTAGGTTCCAGGCAACACCCCAAATATAGCTTGAGCCCTGTGGAAAGGCAGCCAGTTAATAAAAGAAGATGCACTGTTTCACAGTGCACTTCAGATGCAGGCAGACAGAAGGACAAGGTCAGGGAAGCTGTCTCGTGCAGCTGCTCAGGGAATTGACAGAGCTCTGGGGTATATCTATCCTACTACAATAAACCCAGTGTGTGTATAAATCTTGTAAACCTTTATTTGCCGAACTAAAGTCTTAATTTGCTGATATAAAGCCCTAATTTAATTATTTAGCTGCCCACTGCGAAGTGTCACCATGCTTTAGATTAAATTGTCAACAGAAGCTGATCTGCACCATTTGTTAACAGCAAATTATGCGCACCCGAAGTCAAAGCCAGTGGTAACAAGCTGATGGAGCATGCTGAATTTCTAGATATCTGAACTAGAAAGGGGTTACTTGTGTCTAATCAGGGCTTTGCAGGTAGACAACTTAATCACATGGATTAGATACTGAATATAACGAAAAGCAACACAATACATACCATAGTCACCCTGTCAGACTGGGTCAGGGAGGTCTGAATCCCTCATTCTAGGGGTGTGATAGCAGCTGTATATAAAAAGACTAAAACCTTGACTGAAACCTAAAATTCACTAAAATATTTTATAACCTCTATTTGCAATACAAAGGATTAAGTAGAACACAGAAGCAAATGCAAGGTAGAATGATGTTAACAAAGAGCTGAATGTGAAATTACAAGACAGAATGAATACAAAAAGCTGTGTATGCTCAAGTTGAGAGATAAGGAGAAGAGGCAGAGGCCCAGAAAACAGCCACCCTTACCAATTAGTTTCTCAGAGGTTCAGCACATAAACAGCAAGTTTTGGCACCAGAAATTGATAATAGAACTGCTGGGAAGGGTAAGAAGAGGAGAGAGGATGTGCTTAAAGTAAAGCAGTGCAGCAACAATATATTAGAAAAACTATTCTGAAGAAATTGCACACCACTAGTTTGACCTCAAAATCTTTTTAAAAAAAAGTCTGGAAAAGCAAGTGTAAAAGATAAAGAGGAAGACAGAACAAATTGAAGCATACATCAAAGTCTTATGTTTCCAAGCTAAGCCAGCTTTTTTCACTGATAAAGAAAGTAGTTTTCTGAATATAGGGAACAGAGCAGGTTTCACCAATCTAGGCTGCAATACAAGACTTGATATACACTGCAGCAAGGTGAGAGGCAGTCTATTGCCACAAAAACAAATGTCTATCAGCGTGAAGGATGCTTGTCTGGGCCAGGAAGCAAGAAGAAATTGTGGTTCTGCTTCATGTAGAAAAAGAATAAGGGAGACATTTAATGCAAAGCTCAACATTCAGAGACATGACTAAACTCAAGGGGGAGGCTCTTAGAAACAGATGTGTGCTGAGACCTTGAGGACAAGAAGGAGGGAATCAACAGAGATCACAGTAAACAAGATAGGAAAAAAGCAGAAAAGAAACATGGGGCTTTGTTAGCATTCCAGAAAAGCTGTAGGTTTTTTGTTTTGCTCTACTTTCATAGTGCAAAAAAGTCCTTAATTCTGTATACATGAAAGGAAAGCAAGAGCAGAAAAGCTCAAATCTGACAACCAACCAAACCCAGAAGATCCAATGGAGATTGTATTATGAGGGTCCTTGTCCTTCATAGGACCAAAAGACAGCTTGAAGTTTCCCTTTTTACATCTCTTTGCAAAATATAAATGAATGTTCAGTGAAGTATCTACAGCTTTCTGCTTTTTTTGTGGAAAGCACATTTAGACTACAATTCTTAAAATCCTGTCTCTTTCCAGCAATTTCCACTACAGAGTTGGGAGGTGGGGGTGGGGAGAAAAAGCCTCTCTGCCCTCCTAAAATTTGGAACCAGCAACTCTCAAAAGTTGTCCATGATGTGTCTTGCAGGTCAGACAGTATTGTTCATTTTTCCTGACACATGAGAACCTAGACACATTGCAGGGTTTTTCTCGTCCTTTCGAATAATATAAACTGCAATGCCTTATAAGGCAATTTTCCAGGGCGTTAAGTAACTGCTTTTTGCAGGTACTCAATAAGACTTATTCAAATATCTGGTACCAAATTTAAATTGGCAGCAAACAAGACAAACTGCTTGCTAGGGAAGAGAACTTACTTGCAAGAGAACTTAGCTAGTCAGCTCTGTAACTTTTGGCCCTAAAGTTAATCAAGAGAAGGCACACACAGAAAAATCCATGTGCAAGCAACCTGGTTGTCTTTGCAGGGCCAAGCACTTGGGAAGCTTCATTTTGGAGTAGGCAGCTGTATGGATCATCTAATTTCTCTGGATCATCCAGGCACAGGTTACAGCCATTTAGTCCGTGGCATGTTTTCAAAACACAGGTGAAATGCAAAATGAAAAAAACATGTAGTTATCTTCAGTTCCTTTCATAAATTATTTCATCCAACAAATTCTACTTCTCTTTCACTGCAGAGGCAGGGAAAAGATTTCAGAAGAAAACAAGCACACAGTGTAGTTTTTGACAAGGCAAAGACTTCAAGCATTTTCTTATAATATTAACTTCATTTTTCTCAGGAAGATAAACACAGGTGCAAAGCCAAGATTAATTTCCCTAGCATGGTTTATGTACTACTACTCTCTGAGAGTCCACTGTATCATTGCTACTCCCTTATCTTCCACCAAAAGAGAAACAACAGCAAGAATGTTTAAGAATAAAGCTAACTGCAAGTAAACATACTGAGGACGTACTTAACGTCCACGACCACAAAAGCGTTTGATTGGGATTTTGCAACATGCCAAATGTGCTGCAACAGTCAAAAAGCTCTGAGTGGCCCAGTGGACATTGGTACCTTGCTTCTCTCTTAATGGCAGTTTGCTGTCCATCAATATTTCCTGGGGGTTATATGAGTGCAGGGGTGTTTTGTTTTCAACTGCATTTCTCTGTCTTTTTGCACCCCCCAGCAGCACACAGACTGAGCAACAAAGCACATGTGGTTTGCTTCCACCTCCACAGTGGCAGAGGGCACATTTCACTCCCTATCTTCCATGCATAAAGCAGAAGGCACAGACAGAGCTGAAGGAGAAGGAATACCACAGTTACTCCTCCTTTGCAGCATGTATTTGCTGCTGATGAACATGCTAGCACAGGTAAGACCTTCAGCTCTGTGCCCTGGGGAAGTACCTCTGCCTGCAGCCAGGCATGTGCTCCATGGAAGCAACACAACACTTGCCACAGCCACAGCAGGTATTCTCATTCCAGGTATAGCTCAAAAATTCAGCAGTGACAGGGAAGAAGTGCGCCAGATGCTTTCAGTTTTTTCCTCCCCATCACCAGTTCCAAGTCAGACTGTGAACTGGGGCTCTGCACTCTGTCAGAGGCAGTGTGGGAGGGTGCTTCACTTCTCAGAGTGCACGAGGAGGGCAGTGCTGTGATGCTCTGTGAGCAAAGCCCCCCCTGGCCAGTGGGGAGCCATCTGAGGAGCCACTGGCCCATGCCATCAGCCACACATCCCATCCCATCCTACGCATGAACTTGGGACTCATCAACAGTATGAGGAAGGTAAAGCGGTTGGCAAGCACCATAGAAAGCAACCTCCAAATGGTTTAATGACAGAACTCCATTTCTCAGCAATTAACTCAATGAAAGCTTTAAGAAAAAGCAAATATAATGAAAATAATAATAATATTATTTTGAAGTGAGGCCTAGGCTTTTTTATGCTGTGCTCAGCTGAACATTATGTGGCAGAGCCATGGATGTTAAAATTAGAGCTGAAAAGAAAAATGCCAGATAGATGAGCTGGTGAGGATAAATTTGTAACTAAAATGGGTAGCTCACATAAACTAGCAATGATGGATTTATTCATATAAGGATTTGATTGGTATAACCTTTCTTTAGGGGGTCTCAAAAAAGCATTAAGCTCAGCAGAATATGATCTAAACCAGCTCCAGCCAGCATGATATGGCAAATTTTGAAAGTTACCTTGGAAATCCTGAGGGGACTATCCCTCTAAGGTGGAAGATGCCTGTAAAGATTTCACAGCTTAATTAATTTTGTGATGTACTCTGTAAGGGTGTTTTGTCCTGGTTTGCTGCAAGCAGGGTCCAAGCCTGCAGTGCACAGGATGCTTACCTATAAAACGTATTATTCTTCGAAGCAGTGGGTTCAGATAACAGCACTCTCCAGTCAAAATAGTTTTCTCTTGAATAATGAGGGTTTCTCGGGTTGACTTTATGAAATACATGGATATCTCACCAATAAAAATCTGCCAAGGAAAGGGAAAGAAACAGGACATTAAAAATTACATGAGCAAAAGTTGAAACATGGGTGACTACTTCCAGCCCACAGACAGTGCTACACAGCTGTGTGTTTTGGGGACACTGCACCTGCACTGTGGGGCTCAGCGTTACTGAGACACACCCAGCTCCCACCCCGGAGAGGGATATTCCTGCACCCAGTGGTGCAGAGACCCAGAGAGACTAACTTCACTCATGGGATTGTGGTGGTGAATCTCTCTCCTCCCCTGGCTGCACTATGAGCTGAGAAATGCTCATTAAGCCTTGGCCTTGATGAGCTGCACCTGGACTAAGCCCCTGTTGAGCATATCAGAAACACTGTCCACTCCCAGGAACTCTGCTGTCTAATAAGCACCTGCTTTATCATGAGCAGCCTTGGAAACCTGTTTTTCTTGTCTGAATAACAACTCAAGTGAAATAATATTTTTGTTGTTGAACTTTCCAAAAAAGCTACTGACTTGAATTGTGCCCAGGGTGGAAGATTATCATAACTAAAGCCCACTCTACTGTGACCTTATAAACAATGGTTCAAAGTGAGATCCTTTTTGACCTTTCAATTCCCAGAAGATAAAGGGATAATGTGTATGTGTCAAACATTGATAACTGGATGGCCATGGAGCCAGCCAAGGACTACTGGCAATAACAGACCAGAAATGTTGGTAATAACCAAGGATTGTTGTTATTAAAACCCTGTGAGAAAAAATAGTATTTGACTAAATGTTCTGTTATCAAAAATGAAGGCTCCACAGAACCACTGATCATGATGTTAGACGTGCTTATGTATTACATATTTTTATATGATTTGAACATTCATGCTTTCTATAAATGTAATAGCTGCTTCCCATAGGAGTAGGATCATTATTTCTTAAGCACTTAGAACTAATTTAGTTCTGCTGCACTGAGCCCTATCTACTCTCACTAAAGCTGGACAGAATTTAATCATAGGCTTTAGAGGCAATGACTGTCCACATACAGCAGGAACTTCTGAAAATATCACCCATCAAATTCTGTTAGCAGGCTTTAGAAACTGGGACCCTTTTACAAAGACAGAGTTTGTAATTAAAGTCTTTAATATAAAAAAAAAAACCCACCAAAACGCCAGGGGTGGAAGAATGGGCTTTTAAAGGGGAGCATTCAAGATTATTAATTTAATACAATATTACAGAACATATACAAGAGGAACAGTCAAGGAAATACATAACAGAAGTGTTTGTGTACGCACACAAAGGGTGACACAGACACCCATAGTTAGTATAAATGTCAAGGAAGTCACCTTAGTTCACTCTGACTGCTGGAATGGGGTGTTGTTTCAAGGGCAACAATTTATCCTTATTAAGCCAGATGAGCGTCCTTATTGATTATTGACATTCAAGCCAAGTATGCTCAACCTCTTTATAATTCTGCCTGCTGATGGCAAGAGATGTGGAGCTGTAAAATGCATGTCGATAATGGCATCTGGAGGGGAGCTGATGCATGGGAGCCCCACTGAAATATAGCCTTTATCCCGTTTCACTCCATCTGCTCTTAACAGAATTGGCAAGCAGTTCAATAAGCTCAGCTCACTAACGATGGGGCTGGGAATTAAGAAAAAGACCATCTGCACTAAAGCAGTTTGAAAGTGACACTCTGTTTCAAACTGCTTATTATTTGAATTATGATGATGTTCAAAAGTTTGAATTACTGCTTTGGCTCTCTGTCTGCCTGGGGCTGTACATACACACTGAGAGACAATTCACACCCTGGGGGAATTCTACTCTATGAACACAGGGGCTACCTGACTTTAAAATATCCTAAACTTTTCAAATTCAAGAGACTTAGATATAAAATACTAATAGTCCTCCCATAACAATACATCCATCTTTAAAGTTCCTTTACATCAGAAGTTTATAGAGTATTTTCCCACTTCAATTCCCACCTTTGTTTCTATAAATCTAGATGTACTCCTAGCAAAGCCCATATGCATAGATTAGTTCCACTTAGACTCAGGAGTAAATTTTGCCAGGCTGTAAATCTGTTCAATTCTGTTCCACTGATTGAAGCAGAATTACCCCAGATTTCCTACAGTGTAACAATTCAAAATTTGATTTTTTAAAATGAATACTGCCTTCAGTTAAACACAGAGTTTAGGTATATGGCAATAAAGCCATGTTTTTTTGGAGATACAAAGCAATTCAACATAACTGGAACACTCTTGTCATGTCATCTCTGGCACTGAATTTAGTTGCTGAAATTTTTTTTCTTGTATGCTTAATATGGGCTCTCCAGAAAGTCAGCCTTGCTGTTCCCTAAAAATTCAATGGGCAGTTGGACACCTGATTCTGAAAGCTAATCTGTCTGTATGCAGTTGAATGTAGTCTGAATAGCTCTCAAAGAACTTGTTTTATTTCTTTTCCCCAGGCATTTCTGAAATCAAGCAACTCCACTGATTCTCATGATTTAAACGCTGATGCTGCTGCATGAACAGGGTCCACATCCAGCCAAGTTCTCCAGCTGGCCTCCCAGAATCAATCACCGGCACTACCGAGTACCTCAGCTCCTGCCAAAGCAGAATCAGCACTCTAGGAATGGGTACAAATCAGTTCTGTAGCTGATCTCTAAATATAGACCCTGTGTCTAAATATGGGTGGAAAAAACCCAAACCCATAAGTAAACTGCTTTTATTTCTGTTTGGGAAAACAATGCAATGTTAATGAACTTCTTTATCATACTGGCTTAATTAGACATGAAATGTCAGGAGAATTGCACTGGATTGAAAGCACAAGTAATCTGCAGTCTGGCGCAGCGTAGGTAATAGGGAAGCAAAGGTAGTGCCCTGGATGTGTTTTTGTTCTCAGCTCCCTGAATGCAAGAGCAGCTCATCTACACTCTGAGGACATACTGTGTGAGAACTCTTGCTCACATTCCATTTCCTGTTACTAGCAGGTAAAAATACAAGGATGACCCAAAGCCCCAGTATGAATTAGAAGTACCCACCCAGCAGTCATATTTCCTCTGCTGATTTCAACCTCTCCAGCGAGAAAACTTCTTCAATTTTCCCTGCCTTCCCATTACTGGCAGTGTCACCAAATAGTTGCCCCACAATGTTCAGCTCTCAAAGCCTTCTCTTGCACATGCTTTACTTATTTCCTGGCTCATCCTGACCCAGCAGATGATAAAATTATCTGTCCATTTTCCTCTTCAACAGTCTTTTATCCATGATAGTCCTTGAGCTGACATTTTCAGACAGTGAAATGTCTCATCTTCCCCTTTCAAGTTCTCAGAACAGCATTAGCACCTGATACTCCCACACTCCTGTACAGATTACCGACAGTTCGTAAATTTAATTATCAATTTAATCAACAAAATAATGGAACTGTTGCTTTTAAAGGGACCTGAAATCTTTTTTCTTCCTATAGCACATTCCGATAAGCTCACAAAAAGGATCATTTACACAACTTTCTTAAAAAAAATCTAAAAAAAATATTAAAAAATACTTTAAAAATATGTAAACATCAAGAAGACTTGTTTCTGTGAGGATGAAATAAAATTAACTATCCAGGAATGTGTCTGTGGTACAACCAAGAGGACATTACAAAACAGTGGCACCTTGGAGATGCCCTCCTGTGGTAATTGTGCAGTGGGCAAGGGTGGGGAGCCACATGGAAGAGCTGTATTAAATTTACAAGAGTAATTATTGATGGTGCTGACAGCCATGGATGGATCCAGCTTTTGTTCCTTTCATCAGTTTTTCTTATTCAGGACATTGGCCTCCTACCTCAGTTCAAATGTTGTGGCAAAGCTGAGGAGTGCATCCCTTCTTCATCCCCCTGCCATGCTTTTTCTTACTTCCCCAGCAGCCAAAATATTTCTCCTTGGTCATGTTTCTCCAAGCTCCTGTGCATGTAGAGTGCCACAATCTCATTCCTCCTGTGCTCCAGTCACGTGTCCCTAGTCTCACCTCTGTTTTCCTCCCTTTGAAAACCCACTACAGATTCACTGCAACTCCAGCTGCTCACCTCATCCCTCCACGGGGATCTGCCGTGACAGCCTCCCACTGCTGCTGGCAGAGGCTGCACCTCATGCTGGAAAATATGCTAAACATAATTTATTTTATTTTATAACTTCAGTCAGTTTTCACAGAATCACAGAATGAACTAGGTTGGAAAAGACCTTTGATATCATCAAATCCAACCTATGTTTGCCTTAGCCCCGGTGGAAGGGAATTAAGGGAACTAATTCTTTCCAGGGCATTGTTCCACCAGGTGAAAGTCTGATGAGCTTAACATCTCAAGAGACTGGGAGCATCACAGAAGATACACAAAAGGTATCAGTGGCCATCAAGGACCATGAATAGACTCCAAACAACACCCCTGGCTGGGAAAGCAGAGAGAAGAATGAGGACCTAATTAGAATCAGAGGTGAAGATATCTGTAAGCAATAGGAAACCAAATACTAAGAACTACAGTAACTTGGAACCAATGAACACTAAACCAATGAATATCCATGGGTTTTGACTGTATAAATTTTGTGAAAAATCCAGTAAAATTATGCTTGTCATGGAATGATTTTTCTCTGCACACCTGGGCCACGTGAGGATGCAATTATTTCTGTTGCACATCCTGGCCAGAAATAAAGTAAAGCCTTGATTCTCTAATACTAAGAATGTTATTGGAGAGTTTTTGTTTTTCCTGCAGTTTTGGTGACACTCACAGCCCTCCTGTCTCCCCTACACTCACTCACTCACTCACTCACTCACTCACTCACTCACTCACTCACTCACTCATTTGTGACAAATGTGAAAAAAAATATTTTTGCAGTTTTTTCACAGTTCCATTGAACACTGGGGTTGCGTGGAAGTTCCCACTGTTTTAATTTCGCCTGCAGTTCCACACGGATGAAGGAGCACCAGCCAAGGTGCATGGCAGAGATGCAGGATGCATCACCATGCCCACAGTTTGGGACTGCCTCGCGTCTGTCTCTCTGTGAAAGTTACTTCCTCCTACTGCTTTTCCCAAAAAAGTACAATAATCTGATTTCCCATCACAGCAAGACAATGGAGTTCCTATACTAAGGAGAATTATGTGAAGTGCAGAGCAACGTGTTTTTCCTAGATATTAAATTAATGTTATTCTGATTTCTGTGAGCTTTTAATCCTTCACTTTGTTCATTCTTAGCAGCAATCTTGTGACACAGTCACAGACCACTGTCTACACTGAAACCCCAATCAGGGACATGCTATAACACACAAGAAAATCTCTGCAGCAAACAAAACTGAACTTAGATCTTGGGACATTGTTGCTCTCAGTTCTGGGTAGGTTTCAGCAGTCAGTATGACATTTCCCAAATCCTGTTGCAAGAATGTGTGTGGCTGCACTTTGTCACAAACAGAAAGAACCAAATTAATCAAGTGTTCAGCATTCCAACAGCAGCCAGGGGATGTGTGGATATGAGGAATGCACTGTCAGTGAGACAATCTGCATGCAGAGCACTCAAAAACAGAGAATAGTGGTAGATGAGGTTGTGGAGCACTCAACCTCAGTCAGCCAGCTTCAGCATGACTCCACACACTCTCCCAGGGAGAAGCAGGACTCTTCACCAAAAGGTGACCTTTACAAAATGTGCCAGAGGGTGTTTTGTCAGCACTGGCTTGAGCTGGGCCAGAAGCAGTTCTGCCCTTTTGCACTGATGTGTCTCTGAGGTTTGAATCAGAACAGCAGCAGCCAGGAGAGGAGGCATGTTCTTCCAGCTCTCCAAGGGAGCTCATGTGTTCAAGGATGGAGATCCCACAGCCTCTGCTTCAGTGCTGGCTTACCCTTATCGTTAAAGTTTGCCTAATTTTTAATGCATTTCATTTTTTGATGCTGGTGTCCCTTGCAAGATTGCCTCTCATGATCTGAACAGTCTGTTTCCCTCTTCTCAACAGTTCCCACTAAGAACATAGCTTATACTGACTTTCACTTTCTGCTGTGAGTTCCTGAATTCCTTAGACTGCCCTCACATTCCCTGAGGAATACTGATCTGCCATTCTCTCTGTTACCCTCAGGACCCAGTACTGACACTGTGCAGCTGAGACACTCCATGGTCAAACCCAGGTGGCAAACACTTAGCAGCACTTATATTGAGAAAAGGCACCTCAGAAGACAAGGGGAGGCTGAGGTCTGCCTCGACAGCCTCCCCACGACACAGGATTTCTGCTGTGATCCACAGACAGGGCCCTGAGGTTTTCCCTGATAAGATCACTATCACTGATATCCCTGAGGACAGGGACCAGCTGAGAGCTCCCTCAGACGCTCTCTTGTCTTTGCCCTCACACCCTGGACAGGTGTTCTCAGCCCCCAGGAATCAATACTGTATTCTGCAAAACTATACAAGGCAATGAAACAGTGTCTTCAGCTGAATGTTGCAGGCTCATTTCTAATTTTCCAAGGATACAAACTCAATGGTTCAATCTGCATTCAATTAGTCACCTCATTCTGTTTTGGAGTGGGTGGTTGCTGCTGTTGAATGAAAACAATAACAAAGAACAGTTTTAAGTACTTTTCCAGAACAAGATAATTGCTTTGTTGTTTTGTTTCTTTTTTCTTTATTTCAAGTCAAAAGGGCTGAAATCCACAATTTATATTCTAGCCTAGTCGAAACCCAAAACTGTCTTAATGTTGTGCTCAAAAAACTGATACACTGTGGTAAAACTGTCTAAAATAATTGAAGAAAACACACAAAGCCCCAAATTTAATTAAAATTTTTTTGTTAAAATAATGAAGAGAACACATTTTCCTGCATTGTTCCTCACAGACTGGTATGTGGCTGAGACCACCACAGGGTCCAGGAGACAGTCAGCAGAAGTGCCTGAAAGTGTTGCACAGACCAAAAGCGTATTTTTATTCTTCCAGAACGGTGTGCAAGTAGCAGAATATAAACACTTAGACAGGGCACACCTTTGCCTCACCCCTTTGTACCCCAGCTCCTCACTGACCAGCTCAGGACCTGAGTCCTGCAGGACTCCAGAAGAGAGAGGCAGGTCACTGCTGGCAGAGGACACAGGCTGCTATCCAGCACAGGGGGGAAGCGTGGTGGGCAGCAGGCTGGGGCACAGCAGGCTGTGCCCCCTGGCAGCACCACCACCTGCAGTGCCTGGTGATTCCTGCCTCAAGAAGCTGGAAAGGAGCTGCTGCAACAGAGCTCTGAGCTGCATCAGACATTCTTGGTTTTCCTGGCATTTGGTGCTGAGCCACCATAGAGGAATCAGCCCCAGGGAATCATTCCCTGGCTTCCCTTACAGAAATAAATCACTGTAATAACATGGCTGTGCAAAGTGAAAGCCAAGGAATCAAGACAGAACAGGAGAACCATCTAGAAGAATGATGTTTCTCAAGTTTGAGAGGTAAGTGCAGATTGTAGAGAGAAGTAGGAACATTTTCCTCCTGCTTCAGATCAACACTGTAATTCAGCTTCTAATTCATAATCAGACCTATTTACTTTGATTTCCAACATTATCTGAAAATATTACTTTGCACAAATGAACAGCACTGGACAGTTAACAGATTACATGTAGGAATCTGTTCCAACCTGGAAACAGAAGGAAAGAAACTGAAGTTTGTGTGAAAATATTAGTGGCACTTTCAATTCACTTTAAGGCAATGAAGAACAGTGAGAACAGTGCCCTTGAAGATTTCTGCCACTGTTCAGTATTCATTTCAGTGAGCTGGCTCTATTCCTAAGCCTCTCTGCTTCTCTTGGGTGGGTAGATAAATCACGTTGGATGGAGCAGAGCAGGCAGCAGTGCTGAACTCTGGAAGGATTGTTTAGTACCAGCTGGGGAATTGGCTGCTTTGCAGTAACCTTGTAACAGGGAAAGCTAAACTTCAGGGACACTGATGAATATAGTGGAGTCATCCCGGAATATATTTAGGGAAATGTTTCAAAAAAACCAAATAAAACTGCATAAAATCAGGCCAGTCACATTTATTTTGCCACTGAAATTGCAGGGAAATGCAGATACTGTGGTACCAACCCACAGCAGCACTTCTGCAAAGTGCTCTCAGAAATAAAACACATGCATTCGTTTTCCCCATGCCCACTGTCGTAGCCAAATGACAGAGACACAAAGATATTCCATTAGGTTCAGAAAGATGTTCCCTCTTGGCTTGCAAACACTGTAACACCTCAAAGCTGGCTTTGAGTCCTCCCCAGACCTATGCACACAGGACTGCACTTAATGCTGCTTGTGTCTCAGATGAGGGAGCTTGTACAGATCCCTGGGATAGGGGATAGAAGCTTCCACAGAAGCTTCCACAGCCCTTTTAGATAGGGTTATGAGCTAGTACCTTGCTGCTGCTGGGTTCCACCAGTAATCACTCCTCTCATGTCATGGGGTGTCAGGACAGTGGTAATGTGAAGTCAGCCAGAGATCAGGTCTGCTGCTGCATCAAACCAGCCATTTGCCAAGTCAATCATTTTGCCATTAGGAAGTGAAACAGTAAGCATGGTGCAGAGGAGAAAGAACTAATTATAAGGAGGGACTAGCACTACCTTTGACTTAAGCCATATCTTGGAGGTGGAGCTGCACAATGTTGGTGATTCTTCCTGAAAGCAAAGTGTAGGAAGTGAAACTACAACTCAATTTTGACAGTGAATGCACACAGTGCTCCCTCCCATGACACACAGTTGTATGGGTGTATGGGTTCTTTTGTTTGTGTGTGTGGAGGTTTTTGGAGGGCTTTTTAAAGTCTAAATAGAAATGGCTGCATTTGCTCCTTGCACTGAAATCCCTGGGACATTCAGCTGGATCAAGTATCTCTTCCTGGGCTGTGGACAGACTGAGTGACAGGCAGCACCCACTTGGGCACAGGATGACAGCTGAGTTCACTCACACTCTGAGTGGACTAATGAGCAGGGAAGTGCAATACAGAGTTTAGGGAGAATCTGAGCTCACTTTCTGTCTCATTTATAAGCTTTTTATTGATACCCATTGCCAAAATTCAGTCTGCAGAGTCAGCTACAAACTGAAGCAAAGTGTGAAAATACTGTGCAAAGAGAAGGTCTCTGAGGAAAAGATGGGAATGAGAAATAAAGTGAAGCTACCCTTATAAAGATTTTGTGATGAGCACCAGTCAGGAGCTCAGAAAAACATCTCTCTGACATATGCCCTGGTTGAAGATTAGCTTGATATTAAGTAATAGGACATTAAATAATTGAATTATGTATTAATAATACAATACATCGATACAACTGATTAAAAAATTGACTAAACAATGCATTAATAAAGATTACATTAGAAATGGAAATAAGAATGTTTTGCCAGGGAAGTTTGACCTGCTGTCTCCTTCAGCTTGTACCTAGAGATCACTGGTGCTAAGCAAGGTGCCAAAAAGCCCTGTGCTGACTCTGACCATGTCTTCTCTGTGTGGAGCAATGTATCTAGTGTAGCAGTACAGCACAGCCCACAAAGCAGAGTTTACCACTTATACCCAGCCCTGGATCCATTCACCCAAGGTGGTGGCTGTCCTTATAAACCCAGGCTAGCATTTCTGCACAGTCTGCATTGGATGCGTTAGTTCACACAGCCCAGCTCCACACAGCACTAAGCTGAGGGTCTCTTCAGCACCAACAGCCTTGCCTGCCATACACTCTAGCCTTTCATTCTTTGTGTTTAACATAGGCTATGGAAACTAAAATAAAACACTCCTCATAGAATCACAGAGCTGCTCACATTGGAAAAGGGATTTAAGATTGTCAAGTCTGACCATTAACCCAGCACTGCCAAGTCAAGACTCCAATTCAGCTTTTCATAAAGAATAGTAATTAGGGAAAGCTTCTTGGGTTACTAAAAAGCAAAGAAATGCTGATCCAGTGAAGCAAAACTTGAAAGGTTTTAGCATCAAACTTTGGCAGAGCAAGGATTTAAAGAGAAGATCCAAATAAAGACCAACACTCATTACCCAATGTTGTATCAGTAATCAAGGGACAAAACCCCATTAATGTCATTGTTCTGGAATCAAGGCATAGTTGTGACCCTCCATCTACCTTTACAAAAAGAAGTTGTGAAAGCTATGTCCCTGAACATTGGCGCTATGCTGATGGGGGAGTTCCAAAATATGGGGGTTTGTTTTTGTGTTTTGTTTTTTTTTCATTTTCAAATAACCTACAAAGTAAAATGAAAGCCTTGACATGCAACAAGATCCAATACACAAAATAACTCTGTTACTTCAGATGTTTTTTATAAACTCATGATGTAATCCGCTTCAAAACACCTGGTTGTTTTCAGAAAGTGTCCTGTACCAAAACCTATAGCCTGTTCTGCATATCACTTTCACATTTACTACATTCTGTGACAAGAACATGATTTGATGCACTAAAATTACTGCAGAACAAAACTTAAAATAGGCTATGGTGAAGCACTCAGCACTTAATAGTAAACATGTCAGGTACAGCTTTAATTAACTTTTGAAAGGGATGAAAACCAAAATTAATATAAGAAATGAATACTAAGGGAAGAAATAAAGAGAGAGAAATGAAACAAAGTCCATAAACACAATCTGACAAGAATTTATCAATGTAATTACAAATTCAGCAAAGCTGAGGCTATTGGTGAAATATGCAACTTTCTGTGTGGGAAATGGAAAAGGGCTGAAGTTTTGCTAGCCAGTGACTGCAATAAATTGTTTGGCATTGTATGGACTCAGCTAATTGAATATTTTAATCTGCATAGAACAAGTACATTGCAGTTTAACAGGCTGAATAGTGAAGAAAATCAGGTAAAAAAAAAAAAAAGTTAAGTGACTGTCAAAAACAAAGACAAACAAAAAAACAAAAACAAACAAACAAAAATAAACAAAAAGGAAACAGCATTAATATTTTTCTTTGCATTTAGCATCCTTCTCATCTAAGCCTTTTAAGGCCATTCAACCGTCCCTTTAATATAGCAGGAAATAATCCTTGATATACTGCACATCTGACCTGGATTTTACTTCAGCTTTATCCTGTTTTCTTATTTCCAATAATACATAACCTTTGCATCAGAGCCTCTCTGGAGCCCGGGAAATTCACAACTAATCAGTGAAGTAAGAAAGGTATTGTAAAAGGCTTAACAAGCTCTGACCCTCAGTCTTGCACTGTGATTACCTCAGAATAATTACTTCTGGAGATAACTGATGAAGATCATATTAGGCTGAGGCAAAACAGAAATCTGGCTAAGTGTAAATCAATTACAGCTGAACAGAGAGGCGAGGGGACAAAGATATCACAGGACTATTTATTGTTATTATTTATGAAGCGTTCATGGGGATTTCAAGTAATTCCTGCTACTCACAATTGCTGTTGGAGTTGAGGCCAGCACACAGTACAGCACGAGGGGTGAAATGAAGCTCTCGTCCTCCGTCCCAGGGTACGGCTTCATCAAATTGCCATCCTGACAGAAGAAACCTTGGATATGCACCTGAAAAGTGTCGGTGTACTCGAAGTAGTAGGCGAGCAGAACAGTCCCAGCCATGATGACGAGCTGGAAATAAAGCATAGTCACAGAGAGGCGTTAGTTGCTTTTTGAACAGATGCAGCTGTGCCTGCGAGCTACTCCAGTCCTGCGGACCATCCTCCCTCCACCGTCACTCTGACAACCCCTGCCATAATGGTGTGTGAGCGTGTGTGTGCGTGTTTCTGTGCCTTTGCTCTGCAACATCTGTTACATAAACCTTTTGGCAGACACTAATGAACGTCTCAGATAGGAGCGGGTCTGTGCAGGGGGCCCGGAGCTTTGACAACCCCGCGTCACCAAAGGGCATGTGAGTGTCAGGATCGATGGCAGCATGGCAGGAGACAGCAGCAGCCACAGCTAAAACCTCTGCTCAGTGGGTGAGAGTGGGAAAGGATTATTACAGAGCCTAGAGGAAGCTAAAGCCAAAATGCTTCCCCGCTGCAGCTGCAAACCCATGCTGGAGAACGTGCATGTTGTGCTAATTCAGATGAGCCCTCTGTGTCCCAGACGAAGAAGCATCCAGAGGAAGGCTTCTCTCCTGCCATTCACCTTTCCCTGGAGCTGCTTCGTGTGAGTAAAGCTCAAGGAGTCCACTCAGAAATCTCCAAGCAACCTGTGGGGATTTCTGTGCAGTGCCTGACTTACCCACTCCACCACAGCCACTTTTGAAAAAAAATGGCTTGAGTCTGAAGCTGCATTTATATCACAGATTTGAACTGCAAGGAGCCTTTCTAGTCTCTCTTTGCAGATTATATGGCTCCTAAATGGGTTGGTTGGAAGCTTAGCAGCCGACATTTTTTGTATATATCCACAGCATCAGCTTCCCACACGTCACATCAGCAGCATCTCACAACAACCTCACCGAACCTCACAAAATCCTAACGTCACCTCATGAAAACAAGCAGATTTACCAATTCTTGTTCTCCCTCTGCCACTCTGCAAAGAAAATTCCACATCACAGTCCTCACCCAAGACAAAAATAGTAATATTGATTTATAACTGGGGTTTTTTTTTTAGGGGTAATGGTTTTAAAACTAAAATAGAGTTGATCCAGATTAGGTATGAGGATGATGTATTTTATAATGAAGGTAGCAGAAAAATGGCACAGATTGCCCAGAGAGGTGATGAATACCCCATCTTTGGAAGTGCTCAAGGTCAGATTGGACTGGGCTTTGAGCAACTTGGTCTAGTGGAAGGTGTTCCTGCTCATTGCACAGGGAGTACACTAGCTGGTCTCTAAAAGTTCCTTCCAACTCAAATCCTATGATTCTAAATTGTGACTACAGGATCTGATTCAAAATCTTCTTTATGGAGATTAGTGCCACTATTACAGAAGTTGTCACAACCATTTTTGTCACTGTAACTATACAAGTTATCTTGCCACATTATAGAAAAAGGTGGAGTAACCAACTCGTGGTTTTAGTATTTTGCCTCCAGGATCTCTGCATCAAAACTGTATTGCTGCAAGTTTATTGTAAGACCTCTGAAAAGTAATTTTAGCAATTCCACTTCAAAGATACACTTGAAGCTATTAATGCACTCCTCTAGCACATCCCTGTGCACAGAGTGATTAAAGCCATTGGATATTTGAATGAGAATTGAACTAAATTTAGAAAAAAATAATGAAATCAGATTAATCATTAATGAAAGTAGAAGACCAAAGAACCCCTGAGTGGTTGAGGTGGGGAGGGACCTTTGGGGATCAGTTGATCCACCCTCCTCTGCTCAAGCAGGGACACCTTGATTTGGTTGCCTGGGACCATGTCCAGATGGTTTCTGAACATCTCCAAGGACAAAGTCTCCACAGCCTCTGTGTGTCACTTGTAAGACTGACTTAAAAGAATGTCACAGTGAAGCTGTAGTTGTGACATTCCATCCCCCATTTTTCATCTTTAAAATTAACCATCTCATTTTGTAGATGTATTATTTTCAACATCCCATACCTGCCCAGAAGAAATTTTCTTTTTAACAAACATAAAGCAAGATGCCGGTATCTCTGTATTCCCCAGACATCTTTACATCAATCTCGATGACTATAAACACAGTCCTATAAATAAGGACACAGGAGTTAATTTACATCTGAATTTAACTCCTTGACCAGCTATAGATTTTCTGATTAACCTGAGCAACACAGCTTTGTTAACTAACACCAGAGAAAGACAATGACACTCTTACTACTCTACCTGACATGCCCAGATAAACACATTGGAGAATACAGGATACTTCTATACATGATATAGAAGTCTTTAAACTCAGTTCCAGCACCTCATATGACTGAGGCTGTCAAAAACAATCTGACCCACCTTCCTACCCCAAATATACTCTCAGAAATTCTGCAGGTTGCCTGCCACAGCTGGCAAACACAGGTAAATGATAAATAATAAATGATACAACAGATAGCTGGTTTTTCTCCTCTTACTGGAAAACAGAGAAAGGTTACTGAACTTTTAACCTTCTTTGGGTGTCACACGGGAAAAAGAATGCTTTTCAAAAAATAAGCTGCTTTGATACGGGAGGAAAATGTCACTTATCCCAAATGCAGTCTCTGGACAGCAGTTCCACAGCTAACCTTGACTGTCCAGTGTTCAATGCTGACTCAGTGCTGCACAAAAACCCTTCCTGCATATAAAATACAGCTCTTGCCTAACTGACTCAATGTTGATTTTGACTTAGAATATGACAGATCATAGGATTACAGAATGATTTGGGTGGGAAGGGACCTTAAAGCTCAACTCATTCCAATCTGCCTGCCATGGGCAGGGACACCTTCCAACCTGGTCTTGAGACACCTCAATAACGAACTCAATCTTGTTCATACTCCCTGTGTTTCTGTATTTTGTTCTTTTGAGAAAGAAAAAAACAAAAAACAAAAAACCAACCAACCAAAGAAAGAAAAAAGAAAACCCCAAAACCAAAAAACAACAACAAAAAAAACCCCAAGCATAATCTGTTAAAAGAAATTTGAATTATGGACACATCATATCCTGTAGGTGACATCCACCATCTCAGGGAAACAGCAACAGCAGACAGTAGAAATTTGTCTTCCAGCTAATCAGACCCTACCATATCCCAAGGGATGACGTGAGATACAGAAAGTACAGTTAGCTACTACCAGAAACAGGAGCAAAATTTTTGCTGCTGGTATAGTCAGTGAAGACCTGACCACTTCTGTGTGGCAACTTCTGTGCCACATCTAGAGTAACCACTTCTTCAAGCAGCTTCTCAAAAATGCAGCCAGGAACTTCTTTTTGCTCCCCTTTCTTTTTCCTTTCCACATGGTAACTGTTTCATATGTGTTTGACAGGAGTGAGATAAGTGGCTGTTTGTGCAGGGAAAATGCTACTTGTAGCTTCATGGCAGAGTTAACTGGTGACTGAGGAATGGTCTGGCACGGACAGAAGGAAGGTCCAAGTGTAAGAAGGGGTCACACTGGCCAGAAGCAGGGATGTCAGAGACAGGAGGGTGCCCTGCAAGGCAGTGAACTTTCCCTGGGTGCTGAGATAAAGAACAGCTGCAGTGATGCCTTATAGACATCCTGGAATATGAGCACTCCAGGGTCCCAATCAGTGGGCCTGAACTTTGTAGCCTTTTCTCTCTTTTCTCCCTGTTTTCAGGTTTGCAATCATTGAAGGAAACAGGGAAGAAGAACAGGCAGGCTGATTTAAATTAAAGATACAAAACAACCCATAATTCAGAAAACATAATGCAGTTTAACACTAAGATTTTGCAGGGTTTATTTATTAATCCTTATTAACTCATTTCCTTGAGTTTACTTGGGGAAAAATTAAAAACGCTCAATAACTTCATAAAGGCAGCCCATGAAAAGAAGGCTGCTAAGAAGTCTAAGGTGCTTAATGGCTTCCATTAGCACAGTGTTTAACCACATCATAATCCCTGATATTTATCATCACTGCTCCATTGTAAGCTAAGAAAATGCTCTTATCACCATTTTACAAGGAGGGGACAGAAGCTGAGGAGATAAAATGACTGCCTGTCACACTGGGGCTAGTCTGAAGCTGCAGCCCTGAACTCACCAGCCTAGAGGGGACGGGTCCCTGGGTGAGCGATGACAGGATGGATGTGAACACATCCAAAGGATCCCAAACAATCCATCGAGCCCTAAATGCAGATGTATCCTTGGCCAGGGAAATGGGTGGCATGGGGACCTCGGCCAGTCCTGTGTGTACACCCAGGAGTTTTAAATGCCATGTAAAAAGTTCTGAACAACAAAACGTGCTGTTTGTTGAGGACCCTCAAGGAGTCCCCATTGTCTCCACTAATGTAACAACTGCACTCTGGTCACAGCAGAGCCTGTGGCAGAGCCAAGACCTGTCTTTCTTCTGGACCACATTTTTTTGGATTAGTCAATAATCTGCACATGAAAAGGCTCAATGATATATGTGCTTAGGTCCTGACTCTGTTGAAGCTCATTCATGACAGTGTTAAGAAAACAAATTGTGTATCTGATATGCTCCGATTTAAAAATTCCTGCTGAATTTAAATAAATTTTGACAATCTAGACTTAAGCAACCGGGGTGTGTTTCTCCCTCAGTCATTTAAGTGGATTAATTACGTAGCACTAAACATCCACCCCTTGATACATCATGAAATTCTGCCCTCCACACTGGTTCTGTCCTTACAGACCTTCCTGTCACTGCACACCCTCGCTCCTCTTTAACCTGTGGGCATTCTCTGCACTCAAAAAATTACTTTATTCAATGTTCAAGAAATAGGAAGCAAGTCTTGCAACCTTTTTGGGCAATGGACAATTGTATGGTGCAATCAGGTATTAATGAAAGACTGTGTCCTGAGTATAAAGAAAGGGAATCTTTGCAATAAGAAGTACAGTTATTTACACTAACTCTAGGGTACTGCTGTACATCCAGAAATCCTCCTCAGTGTAATAGCATAGTCTCTGACAGCAAAACTCAAAGAGCACTAATATCCAAATAAAATTATTGCACTTCAAAGCAGTAGGACTGAAATCCCTCACTGTATGCACTCTCATAATTCATAGCAAAGCTCTTCCTCATATCCTCAACAATTGGTAGATTTTTTTTTTAAATACTGTTACTCATAGAAAAGAAGCCCCTGTTCTGCAAGTAGGAAAGCAAGAGGGCAACTCCACTTGGGAAAGGGGTATAAAGCTATAAAAGGCAGAGATCTTGAGGAGACAGAATTTTTTGATCAGCCTAGACTGTTGACTCCCCATAATTCTGAATAGAGGAGCAAGAAACTTACTGAGAAAAGGAAGATGCTGGAAAAATTTCCTTTTAGCTACACAACCTTTCTGTCCTGTAAGACAGGCACACAGCCACTGCAAAAATCTCTTTTCACTCTGTGTTTTGTCACTCATATAAATGATATTGCAAGTCCATATGTGTAAACTTGAAACCCCTTAGTATTGCTGCTATTTATACATAAATAGGTATAAGTTCTTTCAGCTGATCAGCCTTCCCACAGACTACTCATATCTTACAGCACCTTTAATGTGCATGACTGAATACTGAAAAACTGTCCTTGCACACAAATGGCAACACAAATAGAGCTTTTTTATTCTTCCTGAAAGAAGAAGTCTTTCATGAAAAGTATTTTGTATGTGGTGTTCCTAGTCACTGAGATACTTACTGATGTCCTTGCTCAGTTTGTTTCCAGCAATTTCAGTGGTTTTCACTTCTTTAACTGAAAGTGCCACAGTTTCATGAGCACCATGAACTTGCACAAGGGTTTGCAACCCTTGACACACATGCTGTGGCTCACAGTTCCACATATTTTGACCATATTTCTACCTCCCCCTCTGCCTGAACTCTGTTATGAGATCTGTGGGTTGGAGACAAGACAACACACACTTCTGGAGATCCATGCAACAATAACCTGTTTTATTGTTCAGCTCCTCCCTAAATAGGAGATTCAAAACTCCCCCTGTAGACAGCTGGTTGGTGGCTTTAACATTGCCCAGCTCCCTGGCCATGGTACATCTGCATTTAGGGCTGAAGGAGATTGCCTGAGGGTCCCTGTGTAGGTTTGAATCCAACCCATTCTTGTTTACTTCTAGGCTGGTTGAGTTAGGGGACAGTTTCAGACCAGCTGCACTCTGACAAAACTCTAGTGATACACTGTTATGCAAAACCTGAAACAATTTGGTGTGCTTTTTTGAGAGAGGTGATGAGACTCTGGAACACACACACTGGAGCATCCAACACCCATGGCATATGTGTGTCCTGAAGCAATTCCTAAGTTACTGCTGAAAGGAATTGTTAAGGCATGCCTTTGCTCTCTAATGGATAATATCAGAATATTTAACTATGCATCCCAGACTGTTTTGCCCCGGAATGAATGGGTCCAGGTGTCTCTCTGTGAAGGGAGGCAGTCCATTTTTCCTTGGAGATGGGAACTCCAGCCTCGCAGCTGCAGCAGAGGGATGTTATAAGCACAGCAAATTGGAACAAATCGCATTTATTATTAAATTCACAGACCCACTTTTGCCTTTCTAAAAGCAAATCAAGCCTCTATCTAAGAGTTACCACATCTGTTTCCTGAAGTATCCTTATTACGATGAGGTCTCAGAAGCTAAGGTTGATTCAGGAACCAATGTTTTTTTATAAGTGTTGGTTGTATTTATTTGTGGCCAGCTGATCTTTACTTAGTGAATCAACCTTCAGTTCATAGTGCTTGTAACTGACATAAAGGAAGAAAACATATTAGTTATATTTTGTTTTCTTAAATAATCAAACTTCTTTCTGGAAGAAGAATTGCAGACTCCTAGAAAATAATGGATTTGGATAATTTGACTAGAAACAGTTATTTTGCCACGCCTTTTTAAACTATTCTCTCCGGGAATTCTTTTCAGGGCTCCTGAAATCATCTATTTTGAAAGACCGACCTACAACATCTTAAGAAGGATCTACATTTTCACATTGTGGAATGGTCAAGTGGTAAGGAAATGTTGAACATGCCTTCAGACAAGCTTATTTACAAATAACAAAGAAGATAAAGACTACCATTAATTAGAAGCTCATCTGATCCAGATGTGCCAGCAGCTGAAATTTCACACTGAGGTGTGAGGGTGGCAGGTGCTTGTCTCCCATTAGCTGTTTATGGGAATTAGAAAGATGAACCCTTCAGGGATCAGCAAAAGCCTGGGTCTACAGCACTTTGTGAAGCATCTGTCATGTGCCATTTTATCACAAATGATTCTCCTTTAAAGGTTTCACCTTCACACTTGTGCACCAGACCCAGGTCTGTGCAAAGAGAACAGTATTGGACAGCAAAGGCTCCTGAAGCCTGCAACTGCACCAAGTTAATGTTTGTAATGGATTATAAGGATCAGGCTGACTGCACAATCTTTATTATTGCCAAGAAACTGCATTCAGCAAATCACCTACTTTTATGAAAATACTGCAAAACAACGAGGACAAAAAACAGACACAGGAGTGTTGATTACAACATTATATTGCATAATGAGAGAGACAGAGAAAAAAGAACCTCTACTGGAATTCCACAAAACGGTAAAACAAATACAAGTGAAGGCTTTTATTATGCTGAATAACCATTTATTTTACATTGTCAGATTAAATACGAACCCTGCTACTCCTTCAGGTGTTCTCTCTCCCTCACCTTATATAACTGATTCTGAAATCAGTTTTTTAATGCAACTGTGGCACACAGCAACCATGTCTGCAGCAGCCTGACACAGGGCATGGCTTTGTTACAGTTCTGAAGTCCATTCTGTGTGCAGGCACAAGCTGGGCACTGGAGGCAGAGAGGCTTATTAAGGCATACAGGCTTTTGAAGCTGGAGCTGTGTAGAAATCAAAGCAGTCTCTGCAGAGCTTTTTATAAGTCCATTTAATGAACTTATTGTTTTATTTAACCATTTTAGTAATTAAGTATGATTAGGTATAGTTTATAAGGCTGAAGAAGACATGCTTAGGAAAAGAAAAAGGAGTTCATGTCTTACAAAGGCACTTATCTCAGCAGAAGTTGTTTTGTGAGAGTAGCATGACCTCTAAAAATACTGACATATGGTTAAAAACTCTTTCAGCTTCTTTTTTATATAATGGTCCTTGAAGAATGGCAAGGTGCTACTCTGCAATAGCTTAATGTTACCTAAGAGCTCACCCACATAAAGAATACAAATTTCTCCAGCTCTAACTGTGCAGTTGAAAGCAGTACAAGTCCCTTAATGGCAACAGACATAAAAGCATAAAAACGCTCTAACCAGTACAACCTTTTCATATGTAGAAAATAAAATAAGCAACAGTATGAAGCACCTTGATTACTGCAATCTATATAACTCAGATATAACTCAGTGCACTTTATACACTGCTCTAGCTTCCTCAGTTTAAAATAATGTTTTTTTCAACCTTTTCATGTAAAGACTTTTACTTTTCATCAGTGATTCTTATGTAATAAATTTAAGCCTACTTTCTTTGACAGGTAAGTATGATCCACAGATTGATCACAAGGTGAAACTGTCAGCCTGAATGAAGGAGGGACATCTACCCACACTGTGTCTTATAAACAGCTTGAGCCTCCTCTCACTGCATTCACTGCACTCACAAAGAGCTGGGCTGCCTTGAGAGAGCCTCTTTACATCAGCTCTGTCTGAAAAAAGCTCAGCCTTTGCTTCTGGAGAGGGACAACACAGGTTTTCTCACTCTCTCCAGAGGGAATGACATGCAGGGTTAGGTGTCCCTACAAGCTTCAGGTGCTCCGCCAATGCTGTGGGCACTTGCACAAGATTTTGTGTACCTTAGACAGGGAGATGAATGGACAAAGGAAAGATGCAGCAGCACAGGTGATGGAAACTGGAAAAAGAACAGTAGTGTCTTTTAAATCACTGACAGCAGGGGAAAAGCATTTCTCCCGCAGCTTCAGAAGGGAGGAAATGAATCCCCCCTCTGTCTTGTGGAATCAAGTAATGCCTGTGTTGCTATTTGCAAGAGAGTCTCTGTAAAAATCAGTACTAAATATATCTTTTATTTACCTAGAGAATAGATCATAAAACTATAAAAAGGCTTACCATTTAGAAACACGGCTTAGGGACATGGGCTAGTGGTAGACTTGGCATTGCTGGGTTAATTGTTGCACTCAATGGACTTGGGGGCCTTTTCCAGCCTCAATGATCTTATGACTCAGCTTCCTCTAGTACAGCCCTGAATATCTGCTCACCCTCTTGCAATTTCTCTATTTTGGCAAGTTATATTTCATTGTAATAATTTGGTTTTTTTATGAAATCATCATAAAAGGGTTATTCTTCTCCTTTAGCGTTTAGATTCTATCCAGTTATGCTGCATAACTGGACCTTTAACTAAACCAAGAGCAGAAGGGATTCATGTGGGACAATTCTAAGGAGCTATTTTTGTGATAACACAGACCTTTTTATGTAGCTGACTTAAAAGAAATGTGATCTATTTAAGAAGAACCCAGTTATGATGAGATATAGACTAAATTTTTTTTTTTTTTTTTTTTTTAATTTAAGGGATGTACTGATGGAGAAGACTATTAAATTCTGAGTTTGATTCAAAGTAGATTTTGAAGGCTTATCAGCAGGGGGCATTAATGCGACATTAAATTCCAAATGCCACACCACTAAACATCCATGCAGAGCTTGTGATGTTTTATGTTTCTAATATATTTGGGAGTTCCCCTGTATTTTTCACATCATCTCATTTTTTTAAGTATAGCTGGAATTTCAGGTCATTTGGTGGTAATAGTAATTTGGTTAATAATCTACTGTGGGCTTCATCCTGACTTTTAAAAGAAGTCTTTGTTCCTGGTTTGTGTAGTTTGAAAGAGGATGATTTTAGACCAGTAAATTTGCAGCCAGCAGTCTCAAAGGGGATTATTGAGCAGGAAGAATAGGTGGGTTCATTCCTCTTAGTGAGTATTTGTCCACAAGCATCAGTTGTTCCTTGACATCAGATCAAGCACACAACTCTCCTATGTTTGAACTCTGACCTTACTACTGACCAGAAGGCAATGCTAAATAGAAACATTTTCCCTCTCCACTGACTCTGAAATAAAAACAACCATAATGACAATATAAATTATTACTTACAAAGAATTAATCCAGGAGATCCTGTTCGTAGGATTTATTCTTGTGTCAGTCTTCCAACATTAACAAACAACAAAAAGAATATTTTTTTCTTTTTTCCCTAAACCTTAGTGAAGATGGTTCACAAAGGTTCTCTGTCAGAAAGCTGATCTAGCTGTGAGCTGGTGACTGAAGGGATAAGAAATAAAAAGGAAGAGCTTTCCACTGCATTGGCTCTGCTCCTTGGTCTTCCACTCAGGGCTGATTCTCAGATCCTGGCACACTGTGACCTCACTCTCACTTTGTTCACTAATAGCATAAAAGTTACTGAATCTGGTCTGGCCTTCCTGGATTAAAATCTGTGTAATTTACATCAATCCCCACTCTGTCTTTATGTGTAATGTAAAGAGACATAAATTTAAAATTTTGATGGGAATTACATTCGTAGATTTTCTTTCCCACAATAAAAGCTGGAAATTTAGATCACTCTTCTAAATTGAAGTTGAGATTTTCACATCACTATCTGATTGCAGAATGGAATTTTTAAGGAAAATTAAGAAAAGTTTTAAATACACAGTAACATTGGGACTTTAAGCAACATTTGGAAGACATACACTTTAAAGATGGGGATCAGAAAGCTGCTGGTCTGCTACAGTAGCAAACTGCTCTGCAAAATTAGGCAGGTCCTGCTTTGTCTACTGTATCTGGGACACCATGGTGCACATCATGGTATGCCCCACACTTTTTCTGTTCCTCAAATACATATCCTGTATTTCATGTAGTATCTTTTTCTCAGGTACATGCAGACTACTACCTTTGTTATGGTAAAAATCAATAGTGAAATGAAATGTGTTCCTCAAACAGCTGTATAAATCCAGACATTCTGAATTTTCTCTGAAATCATTGGCTATATTCTATGTATGAAAATCCAGACTGCTCTCTTAACAAAACTTGAGAACTACAATTTTCCTTTGAGACTCCAGAAACATGATACCCTTTCAGATAAATGTCAGGATGAGATTTATAAAAGGGGGAAAGAGAATTAAACTTCCACCTGTCAAGAGGGAGAATATGTAAGATTTTTAAAATTGTATTTTTATTTAACACCTGAAGAATGTCATCACTGTTACGAAGTGTTGTTAAAACCTCCAAGCCACAAGTATAGCATATTTATCTTCCCTTGAGCAAGTCCCACAAGATTTTCAGCAGGTGGCATTAATGCTCTACCCAGTTTCAAATGGCACACAGCCAAGAAACTGCTGCTTCCAGCATGTAACACCTTAAAGTAACCTATAAATTCTGGTGGAGACTAAGTAATTTTCTTAACATGAAAGTCTGCATTTAAATGGTGTATGTTCAGAATGATTTTTCTTTTAGAAACAGAAGCAGAGCAGATATATATTTCAACTACTCTGGTATTAAATTAAAAGAAACAAGAACATTTTTTTTTTCTCCTGTCCTGCCTGGTCTGTCTCCTCAGGATATCTGCAGAATCAGCTTTTTCAAATGAAGAGACCACCACTGGAATTTCAGGCATATACCAGCACCAGTAATACCTATACAGCACCTCTGATGACAAGAATAGGCACATTTCTCAATGCAGCACTACACAGCTTTCCCCAAGTTTAAAGATTTGATGTTGAAGCTGAGAGGGAGAGGAAGCTGAGAGATACTAAGGCAGCAAATACCTGTGATCACTTGGGACCGACTGAAAATAAGTTACATTCCCAGGAGTGGCTATTGCGCCTATCCAGCGCTGGCCTAAAACCAACAGTACAAAATGCTGCAATCATCTCCAGGACTTGTTAAGAGAGCTCTTACTGAATCCATGAAATCCAGCCTCTAACACACTAGTAAAAACTTGTGTACTTCAAGCACCATGTGAACAGGCATGCTGGAAACAGCTGCTTTGTTTGGTTGGAAGACTTTCAACTTTTTCACTGCTTCTAAATGCAGGAGGAGTGCTTTGCACCTCATGGAACTGCCCACAAGAAGGTCAGAACATAGAAAATAGTCTGCCAGGATGTTCTCAAAAAACTGGTGTCCAAATTGTGCTTAAAAGGATTCAGGGTTTTCTCCTCCAAGCCATGCTGGGGATCTACCTATTGGTCTGCTCCAGCCTCAGAAACACCCAAATTCATGAAACTTACTCAAATATTTGCATATAGCAAAGTAACTAAAAGTCCTGGAGACTCAGAGCAACTCCAAAGAGTTTAATGAGGACTTGTTGTTGAATTCTCCCTTCTAACATTGAACAAGATGTGTTCTCCTGTGAAATGCTGTTTTAAGTTTGACTCTTTCTGACAGTAGTTCTCAACCTGGACAACGACATGAGTCACCCAGTCCACTAGAAATAATGCAAAGTTTTATAATAATTAATTGTCTGCCTAATTTTAGTAACCAAAATCACAAAATTGCAGCTTATTTTGCTTTGAAGTACCAGCTGCTGCATAAAATATATCGATTTGACTGGCACACACAGATTTTATTTCCATGTATCTGTGTCCTCCAAAGATGCCCAATACAGGGACTGCTCTGGTAAGCTGAAAAGCTGCCTTTGGCTAAAACAGCTTCCAAGTTGCCCTGCAACCCTGATAATGGTTCACTGACTAATGGGTTTTCACTGTACAAATGGCTTATAAAAGCTGTTAAATCCATCACAAACACTAAAGGCTTTTTAATCTAATGACTATTTTCACTTACATAGAGGTGTCAGGACAATTTATTCTCCAAGTGTCAAGAAGCAACAGATCCTGACAGGACACAGGATTCTGACACAACAGACTTATACATTTTTTCAGTATGCTTTTCATGATTGCTCTCTGGTATCTCCACATGGTACATAAGCAAAACTATCCACAGGGAGATGCAGAGGTGTATTCTGATTTGTAATGTGTCCTTGTAGTCAGAAAACCAAAGATCTCTCTGAAAATTGAAGGGGCTGACAGTGGGAAAATTAGATGAAAATGAGAACTAGGATAAAGCAAAATACAAAAAGAACAAAGATCTGCACAAAGTGAAAAGCAAAGGACATCAAAACACATGCCTTACTTACCCTTTGTTTGTTCTCAGACTGCAGACTTATGGCTGCTAATGATGGATTGGGTGCATTTTTAGCAACGTGTCTGAGATGGGCTCAAGATAAAAGAAGTTGAGGGCTTTTGCCCACTTTGAGATTTAAACAAACACTAAGGAGTGCAACAGCAGTGTAGTGTACATACTCTCACCCCAATGAATGGCTGTTTATTCTTATACCCCATCGTGCATCTTACTTGTCCAGAAGATGATTCCCAGATTGTTCCTTGAAAGAAAGGAGCTACTGATTTTCTAGCTGCTCTACAATCCACAAGCCATTGCCTCATGCACACATCACTGTTCCAGGAAAACCAAAAAAGCTGTAAAAGTGCTGTCCGTCAGACAGATCTAAAAGCTGCTGGGATCTTATCTAGCTAAATGAAGAGGAAACTCTTTTCCTCTTCTCAGCATGTCTGCCTTGCAAGTTCAGGGAACATCTCTCCTGGGACAGAAACCTTATAATAAATTCATAGAGTGTGCATGGTTACAAAGAGCAGCTCCTCAGAGAGCTCCTCATTCTCTCACCTTCCTCACACTGAAAGCACTTGGCAAATCCGCTCCTTTCTCAGACATTTTTGGCGTACTTTCATCTCTTTTGTTCTGGTCATTAGTCTGCCTGTTGGGAAAGAATCTCAGTAAGAAATCAAACCTGTCAGGCTCTTAAAAGATGTCACTCTGGGCAATGCAAAAGTGAGAAGAAAGGAAGCCTAATTCCAAAGCAAATCAGTACATAACCCACATTTATTTTTAGTGAACACTGTAGGTAAACTGCAAGTTGGAGACCTATGAGGTTTAGAAAAACAGCAGTAACTTCTTTTAGTTAGAAAATTCTATTCTTAGACAGAACAGAACTGTTTTTCTACAATATTTCTCAACCCAGAAAATCCCAGGGTAAACACAAAGCCTCAGAGAAGCCAAGCTCTGAGATGCTGACATTCTTCGGCCCCTTTCTTGCTGCTTTTGAAACATATGGTCCTAATTCCACTGATTTTGAAAGGCATTAACAGTCAACCTTTTCTCCAAAAGCTTCATTACTTGTGGGCATTCTCAGGGCAGTTGCTTGGAGGTAGAAACGGGCAAGTAATTTCTCAGCAGTGGAAGTGCATGCAGAGACAAGAGGCTGTGGTCAGACCTTTTGTCACAGCAGTGCTTCTACAGCAGGGTTTCTCCCTCTACCAGCCATGTTGTAAAAATTAACACTTTTTTTTTCTCTTTCCCTGTGACAGAACTACTGTTCTACTATGAGGATTTGGACAGCCATTCATGTATTTTGTGCCTTTGCAATCAGAGTGTTTACTGGTGTGCACCTGGACCTTACTTGTGCTCCTTCTCTTCAAGGATGACACTCAGGTAGTTCAACCAGTTACAAAAAATTGCAATGTTTAATTCTTTGCCCTGCTGCCAAGTACTTTTTCTGTTATTATTAACTAATTCTTGCAGTAGTCACTCTAATATTCTACCTCTTCTTCCTATAGTGGCATGGAACTCTGACACATTTAAGCATTTTTGTAACCTGCCTCTTTTCCCCACATGCATCAAATCCTTTGTCTAATTTTTAAATGACTAATACTTCACTGCTACCTGTTGAGGAAAGGAAGAAAAGGAAAGGCTGAGCAATTGTGTTTCAAAGCCAGCAGCTTTACAAAGGACTGCAATTATTTATTACTAAGATGTATTTTTAAATGTTTTGCTGGTGCAGTGGAGCTATAAGTTGATAAATGTTTAGCTTTAGGAGAAAAAAACCTTTATTTTGCTATGAAAAATTTTGCTGATAGTTCAAGGTCATTAAAGAAAAAGACTTATGAAGAAGGGAAAAGGTGAGTATTCAAATAAGAGCTACTGACAAGCACTTAGGTGTTCTCAGGTAAATCTGACACAAGTCACGCCTTCAGACTGAAGCAAAAGTCAAGATAAAAAAAGGTCATCTGCAGATAATGAGATCTTGACCCTCACCAAAGGAATAACTGTGGGCAAGTCACCCTGTGCCTCCATTTTCTCATCTGTAAAAATAAAAGTACAGTTCTCTATAAATCGTGCTACAGCAGGAGACATGGCAAACAAGGGAGCAGTTAAATGGAGCCACCAGCTACAAACTACTGTGAAGAGGGTGCCAGACTGTGACTGAATTGCTCCTGCTGGCATGCACCTCTGGAGATCACCTAGACTGACTTGTGGCTTGAAGCTGTGTCAGCTGGAGCAGGCAGTTCAAGCCCACGTCTAGTTGGGTCTTAAACATCTTCCAAGGACAGAGGCTCCACAAGCTCTCTGCATCATCTGCCCTGGATGTTTCATCACCCTTAAAGGATGACAGCTTTTATTATGTTAAATTCCTGTTGCAGTTTGTGCCCACTGCCTCTGAACCTTTCCCTGGGTATCACAGGGAGAAGTCTCTCTCATACTGGGGAACCCAGCACAGATGCATCTCATGTATCTTACCAGCACTGAACAGAGGAGAGGAGATCCCTGCTGACCTGCTGAAAATGCAACCTCCCTTCTTGCTGTCCCAGCCTGCCCTTCCTGTAAATGCCTGTTTATCCAGGGCACTCCACTCATGTGAGCTCTCTCTCCACATGGTGACACCAGCAAAATCACAGCCCTGCAAATGCATTCAGACCTCCAATTCTTCTCATTTCCTTCCCACAGCATGTACCTCAGTCTACAGGGAGTGACCATGCACTTGTTCCTGGCTTTGAGTAGTAGCAAAAGTTGAGTGTAGCCCTGGTCTTGTGTGATCACAGAATAAGCTCAGTTGGAAGGATCCACAAGGATCCAGCTCCTGGCCCTGCACAGGACCATCCCCAAGAATCACCCTGTGCCTGAAAGCATTGTCCAAATGCTTCTTGAGCTCTATGAGGCTGGGGCAGTGATCACTTCCCTGTTCCAGTGCCCCAACACTCTCAGGATGAAAAATCTTTACAGAATAGCCAACCTAAACCTCCCCCGACACAACATTCCCTCAGGTCCTGTCACTGGACACAACAGAGCAGGAATCAGCACCTGCCCCTCCTCTTCTCCTCATGAGGAAGCTGCAGGCTGCAATGAGGTCTCCCTTCAGTCTTCTCTTCCCCAGGCTGAACAGACCAAGTGGCCTCAGCCACTCCTCATATGGCTTCCCCTCCAGTCTTTCACCAACCTCATTGCCCTTCTTTTGACATTCTTTAATAGCTTAATATAATTTTTAATCATTCTTAATATCATCATACTATATTTGTAGTGCCCCAATACACACTAGGACTTGAGGTGGTGCCATCCCAGTGCAGAGCAGAGCAGGACAATCCCTCCCTGGCCTGGCTGGCCATGCTGGGGCTGGTGCCCCCAGGACAGGAATGTCCCTCCTGGCTGCCAGGGCACTCCTGACTCCTATCCAGCTTGCCATCAACCAGGTTCCCCAGGTTCCCTTTCATTCCCCAGCCTGTCTTACATCCAGGGTTGGCCCATCCCCAGTGCAGAGTCCAGCACTTTCCCTCGCTGAACTCCATATGGCTGCTGATTGCCCAGTTCTCTAATTTGCCCACGGTCTCTCTGCAGGGCCTCCCTGCTCTGGAGGGAGTCAACAGCTCCTCCAAGTTTTGTATCATCTGTGGTCTTGCTTAGTATCCCTTTCAGTCCTGCATCCAAATCGTTTACGAAGATGTTGAAACACAGAATTCAATAAATAAGCTGCCAACTGCTGGACAAGGAGCACCTGTCATTAAATTAGACAAAGAAAACCTGTTAATGGTATGCCTGACATGCCAGCTATGAATCTGAATTTACTTTGTGAACCCTTTGTGCTGGGAACAGGCTGCTGACAGGTGGCTCCCATTAACACCAACAAGGCAGGGATTCCTCCCACTGCTTGAAAAATCTGCCCTTTTCTGCAGAAGTGAGAGGATGGTAACTGTGGTCAGAGGTTCAAGAACTGCTTAGTACTCAGTATGAAACAAATTTTACTTGCCAATTGAGATTCACAATCCTGAATCCTGAGTGTGTATTTGTGTAATCTGGTTGTCTCATGGTAAATGAACGGATTGAGTCACAAACTATTACATGTGGTGTGCCAGAGAAGCGTCTGGTTGTGCTAACTTCCCACAAGTGGATTGAAAACTTTACCTGCCACTTCCTTACTTATGTGTTTATGCTTGGTGGAATTCTGCTTCATTGTTCCTCTCTTGATTAGTGACCTTTCTGTTCAAAGCATGCTGGGTCCTTTGCTTAGTCCGCATCCTTTATCAGTCCTTCCAACCTGTTCCTTCACTTCCTCACTTCATTCTCAGTCACTATTTCTACTCCCACCCCATCACCACTAGTTTAGCTCTCCTCTCCAGGCTGGCCAGGTTGCTGGCAAAGCTGCTTTTGCTCCATTTGGACAGGCTGATTGCCTTCTAAGCAGTCCAGATCCTCAGAGAGGGTCCCATCGACAGAGAAGGCAAACCCTCCTGCTGACATCAGCTGGACAAACACAGGTATGGGTCATTCACTTAAGAGCTGGAGTCAGTGATCCTTCTGGATCCCTTCTAATTCAGGCTATTCTGTGATCTATGATCTCAACTGTGGACCCATCAGATCCATCCAGTCCTCTTCAGACCTTCCTCCTTCTCACCAGCAATATCAAGGAAAGCACTCATGGGAGCCTTCACTCTCCACAGGTAGAGAATATCTCAACACTCCACTCATTGTTTTCTCTTCCCACATGGTTCAGGTTCAGCTGGTTCACGTACAGAACCTGTGCAGAGCTCTCATCCAGGGAGCTGTCTCAGACTGAACCTCCTCTCATGACTGCAGATCTGCAGGTGGAGCAGGGTCTGCTCCGCCAGGGCCAGAAGCCACCAGCTTCTAACCTTCATCATCACTGGAGTTTCGACTTTCACTTTTTTTACCCTGGTAAACAGAGACTCCATCTGTTCTGCTGCAGTTGAAGGTTGGAAGCTTCAGCATCTCTGGGCAGCCTGTGCCAGTGTTTCACTTGATCCTCCTTGTTCAGGGCTCAAGATCTGCAAGCTCAGAGCTCCTTTGGATCAGGAGAAGCAGGCAGAGCTGACTAGAGGCTGCTGCTAGCAGACATGGGCTCATCTAGCTGTCCTCACTGGCACCCTAATGTTCCTCTAAGAGTTTCCAGCACTTCCCTGATAACTCATAAGAAGTTCCCAGAAGACAAGAAAGTCTCAGAGGAGAGTGGAGATACTCTATGTCATTGACTGTGTCTGGCAAATACAGAAAGACTGCAGACTTTTCAAGTGGTAGGTGCAGTAGTTTTTACTTTTTTTTTTATGCCAACTACTGAAGCTATTGGCTGACATAAACAAAATTACAGATGTCATAAGAAAGTTTTAAAACTCCCAGACATTGGAATTATGGGTGCCAGCAATTTATAAGGGCTTTTTCTATTAAAAAAAAAACTCTGGGAAAAAAAATCTGTAACTAGTAAGCAGACTGACACTCCCTCTTGCAGAGGATGTAGCAACACCATGTAAGAGTCATGACACAACAGTCCTGTTTTATACCCTTCTCTACTGAAGCTGCCAAGGCAAGGCTCACAACTGCCTTAGTTCTGTTGGTGAAGGATGTCACTCTCCTGGGTGCAAGGGTTGCTTGGGCTGGGGACAACAGTGCAGCTCTTTTGTCTCTGTTAAATCAGCTCAGTATTCCCTCAATAGCTGTGAAGCAATTTGAATGTCTTTTGACAGAAAGGTCTCCAGTGGCAGTGGATAAATAAACCATGGTGTAATTGTCATTGAAGGAGATGCAGAGAAGGTGATGACAAAATGGTCAGCACAGGCACAGGAGCAGCCTTGCCACATTTTTGATTTTCATGTAAGGACAGCAGACAAGTGGAAAATACCCCAGGGAATGCACTGCAGGACCCCTGTGTTGCAGGTCTGGCAGGTACCATAACCCTTCAGTGCACAGACAGAGACAGAGCAGCTCCCTGTTGTCCTGCCTTTCCCTTACCGTGCCCAAATGCAGAATCACAGCATGTGGTTTTTGCACCGTTGGTGCAAAGAGTTTTGGAGATCGCTTTGCTGATGCTGTTTGCATCCTATCCTAAATCCTACTGGAGTGGAGCATGCTGGAACCCAAATTTCATCTTGGAAAACAAAAAATCACTGGGAGATATCTTTCCACTACAAAGTTTCCAGGCTGCTTTCTTCTTCTCAAATGTCACATGTTTCTCTGATGGTTGGTATCTCCAAGCAGCTGATGTGGCTTAAACCACAAAGCAGAGAACCTACAACTCTACCTGCCCAGTTTGCTCTCCCTGTTAGCATCAAGCAACAAAACCCCCAGACTGGCAGATGAGGCCTCTCCTAGAAGCAACAGCCATGCTATACAAACCAGAACTGCAGCTCCCTCACTTTCTTGTTAGAATGCAACATCTTGCAGAAGCCTTAAAGCTGGCAATGCCTTGCAGGCACAGATGTGGTGTATTTATGTGGTTTGTATCAACACACAACACACCACAATGAATCTTAAAAATCCAGCATAGTCAGTTCTTTCCTAAGTGAACTAACTTGGCAACATGCAAATTTACTACTGGATTTTCAGTAAATATACTATATCAAAATTTATACTTTAAAAATTCAATTCCAATGTTTTCTGATGGAAATTCTTGATGTGTTTGTATTTAGTTACTTTGTGCTCCAATATCTTTGTGATGAACTGCTGTGTGCAGTGAAAGCCACTGGGTCTGTGAGTATCAAGTATTCATGTGCAGAAGAGAGAAAATCACATCTACCTAATCAAATCTACCAAATCTAACAACACTAACCTTATCACGTCATTAGATGCTTATTCTGTTGCCTTGTTTTTCCAGGTATAAAAGCTTTCCATCTGAGTTGAAAGCTTGGAGCTGGTTGGAATTTTAGTCATTCACAGAACAGCATTTATTAAAATTCATAATACTTCCCTGTGCTTCCAGATCCATGCTACTTAATAAAGTAGTGCAGTCATTGCAGTCATTAGACATTAACAAATCACAGAATCACAAAATCACAGGGTTGGAAAAGACCTTCAAGGGCATCAAGTCCAACCCGTGCCCTAATAGCTCCAACTTAACCTTGGTATCAAGTGCCATATCCAGTCTTTTTTTAAACACATCCAGGGATGGTGACTCCACCACCTCCCTGGACAGACCATGCCAATACTTGATTGCTCTTTCCATGAAAAACTTTTTCCTAATATCCAACCTGTATCTCCCCTGGCACAGCTTAAGATTGTGCCCTTTGGTTCTGTCAGTTGCTGCCTGGTGAAAGAGACCAACCCCACCTGATCACAACCAACTTTCTGGGAAGCTGGCTTTCCTGGGAAGTTGTAGAGAGTGATAAGGTCACCCCTGAGTCTCCTTTTCTCCAGACTGAACACCCCCAGCTCCCTCAGCCGTTCCTCACAGGGTTTGTGTTCCAAGCCCCTCACCTCATTGCTCTCCTCTGGATGCGCTCAAGCGTCTCCACGTCCTCCCTGAACTGAGAGGACACAACTGGACACAGCACTCAAGGTGCGGCCTCACCAGTGCTGAGTACAGGGGAACAATGACCTCCCTGCTCCTGCTGGCCACACCATTACTCACACAGGCCAGGATGCCCTTGGCTTTCTTGGCCACCAGGGCACACTGCTGGCTCATGCTCAGCTGCTGTCCACCAGTGCCCCCAGGTCCCTTTCTGCCTGGGCACTGTCCAGCCACACCATCCCCAGCCTATAACAGTGCAGGGGGTTATTGTGGCCAAAATGCAGGACTCAGCACTTGGACTTGTTAAACCTCATCCCACTGGACTCTGCCCATCCACCCAGCCATTCCAGATCTCTCTGCAGAGCCCTCCTACCTTCCAACAGATCACACACGCTCCCAGCTTAGTGTCATCTGCAAATTTACTAATGGAAGACTCAATGCCCTCATCCATGTCATCAGTAAAAATACTGAACAGAAGAGGCCCCAGCACAGACCCCTGGGGGACACCACTGGTGACTGGTCACCAGCTGGATGCAGCACTGTTCACCACCACTCTCTGAGCCCAGCCATCCAGCCAGTTCTTAACCCAGCACAGAGTGCTCCTGTCCAAGCCACGGGCTGCCAGCTTTTCCAGGGAATGCTGTGGGAGATTGTGTCCAAGGCCTTGCTGAAGTCCAGGTGCACAGCACCCACAGCCTTTCCCGCATCCACCAGGCAGGTCACCTGGTTATAAAAGGAGATCAGGGTGGTTAAACACAACCTGCCCCTCCTGAACCTGTGCTGGCTGGGTCTGATACCCTGGCCATCCTGTAAATGCTGTGTGATGGCACTCAGTATAAACTGCTCCATTACCTGACCTGGTACTGAGGTCAGGCTAACTGGCCTAAAATTACCAGCATCATCCTTACCACCCTTTTTGGGAATGGGTATGACATTGGCTGGCTCCCAGTCACCTGGAACCTCATCAGGACTGGAGCCAGGACTGCTGGTAAATGATGGAGAGTGGCTTCACAAGCTCATCTGCCACTCCCTCATCAGCCTGGGATGGATCCCATCTGGTCCCATAGATTTATGAACATCCAAGGCACTCAGCAGTTCTCTGACTGCCTCCTCCTGGATAACAGGGGGATCATTCTGCTCCCTGACACCATCTACCATCCCAGGAGGACAGCTGTCCTGAGGACAAGCCGTCTTCCCACTAAACACTGAGGCAAAGAAGGCATTGAGCACTTCTGCCTTCTCCTTATCTGCAGTGACTCAGTTCCCTCCTGCATCCAGTAGAGAACAAAGGTTGGTCTTACCCTTCCTTTTGCCCTGCCAAATCCAGCACTTACTGCCAAAAAAACCTACCTGTCGATACCAAGATTGCAGGACTCTTAGACCAATTATAAAAATAAAAATAGAGACAATGTTTTAAATTAAACAGAAAACAGTCAAAGATATTTTACTTCACAGTCTTATTAATATGTATAATGCATTATGAAATCAATTTTATTTGCCTTCAACATTTTCCCAGCTGAACAGGAAGCTTTTAAAAAAACAATTGCCACTTTGAATCCCCTCTGCTGCATGCAAGTCATGTTGTGCCTGTGCCAATCCTTTAGTACAATTCTTTATCACTGGCAGGAAATCATATTAAAAAATTAATAATGACTCCTTCATTTTTCAGATTTTGTAATTATCTTGCTATGTAGTTTTGAATACAAGGTAAGGAAGAAGAGAAGACTTGGGTTTTGAAAACTTCCATAAAATCCCACCAGGTTCTGGTGCTCACGTTTTCCCCTTTTACTTAAAGATACCATCCTCTTTTCAATGTTAGCCCTGTCAAAACAAAGAAAAATATCCAAAGCTATTTGGATAGCTGTGGCTATTTGTCATGACCAGGTTTGGATATAATTCAAGAGTAGTCATGTCTGAACCTGGATTTAACATTACTAATGTTCCTCTAGATGCTCATTTAACAAGTCTCCATATACACTAAGGGCAGTTTAACCTCCTTCTTACAAACCAAGTCTTACTAAACCAAGGCCCAGCAGCAGAAGTCACAAAGGTGCACACATGGCTTTTATAGGGAGCTGAATAGTGGACAGCATGGAAAAGAGTGTAGAAATCACTTCAGGACACAGATATTACGAAAAGGCAGCACAGGAATACTGCTCAGTGGTTCATAAAACAGGGTGAGGTGACAAGTCTTGAACAGGAATCTTTCTCCAACATATTGGTTTCTAAAATATTGAATGTGGGCAAGGAAATCTACATGCTGACTACTGGTAATCAACATGCATTTTCATACTGGGCATGCCAATACTTAGGCAAAGCTCCTGCAAGAAAAGGGACTGGGCAGGCAAAACAGGGCTCCAACTGCATACAGCTCTAAAAGTAAAAAAAATAGATTTTTTATGTGATTAATTTCTTTATTGCTTTCTGCTACCCATTCTCTCTTTTGTTGCATCCTTCCTTCTCCTTTTTCTGTCATCAGGCCTAGATTCCTTTTCTTTCACACCAGGTTGCATCACTTTATTAGAAGGAATATCAGCACAAGTGTTTCCCTGTGAGCATACTCAAAAAATAACCAGGTTACCTGTAAGAAAATCTGAAAGCTTATCTGGACAAGGCCCAAAGGAACTTCACCCAGCTGCTGCTTTTCTGAGCTGCATCATGCCTACAGACCCACAGAAAACCTTTCCCACCTAAATCATTCTATGAGTCAATGACCTTCCTTTTCCACTCAAAGGAGAAATGACTTGGGTTTATTATTCACTCGGTTGACCCAGGCTGCCTTTCTTGTCCAAACGCATCTAGTTTGAGTTCTTTCCAAGTCCCAAACTGCTTTAGTCCTTTCTATAGAAAGATATTTTCAATAAGAATGAAAAAGTCTGAAACTCAACATGTTAAATCAATGCTGCTATTTATTCACATGATACCAGCACTGTATAAACCACCTCTATTCTGATCAGTTTGAGTGTTTCAGCAGTTCCCCATCACTATAAAAGAGCTGAACTGATTTTTGCCTCGGCTGGTTTAAATAAGATCATAAAGATCCCTGATGTCTACTGATCTAGCTAGCTGCAAGTCAAATATTAGCACAACTATAAAACTCATAAAACTACAATCTGCTATCCAGTCTATTTGGAAAGTTAATTCACTCCATTATAACTGGAATCTTATGTTGGTCAGGCTCTAATAAGAAATTAGACTACATTTATGCAGTCTACATTTACATTTACAGATATTTTGCTATAATTTTATAAAAAATGCAGTGTTGAGACTAAAGTAAATCAAATGGAAACTCAATCAATAGTTTCACTGTGAAAAAGTAACACAGACTATTTTAAAGCCTCTCTAATCTTATTCTCTCCATGAAACATGCAAAATGCAAAAACTCAAAATGAGTTTTGAGAAATCAAGCAGTTTGTTATATATGGTGTAAACCAAATAAAGGTGATATTCATTCAATAATGTTGTATCTCTGCCCATAATAATCACATACTAAATTTCTGTGCTTTAGTAAAGTATGCAATGAATATGGATACAGGATTAATATTATTATTAGAGCTCCTGCCAGGTATGCAAAGTCTAAACTCCAGAAGTTGTGATGAACAATAGATTATTGATTTTGGGGGTAGACATGCAACGTTTAATAGGTAGGAGAAGGAAACACAGGAATAATTTGGCCATTATAAGACCAAGTGTAGCTATCCTTTAAGTTACAGAATGCACTTTACTGAACTCATGAGAAAACTGACAGCAACTCCAGCAATAACTGCATCGCTATTTCCAAGCTGCTTTAATCTTATTGCAGCATATTTTTCGTAGGGGCCATCAATAATTACTGTAGAATAATTAAAAATTTAATAATGCCCTAGAACTGTGAAAAGTTAGCAAATTATTCAAATGCATTTTGAACTCATCCTTTTACATGGTTTCTTCCATTCATCTGCTCCTGAGTTTAGGTCATAAATGAAATTAGAAGAGAAAGAAGTGCACAGGAGGTTTTGGAGAATGTTTTAATCTTTTGAGCTCTTTGCACTGACTCTCTGCAAACAAGCAGAATCTCTGCTGGTAGAGATCACAGCCATCTGTGGGACTTCTACCATGTGAAGTGTGGTGTAGATATTAATCCCAGTGGGTGCTGTAAACACATCACTGAAAAGTTAAGAGTTACACACCACTATGAACACCAATTTGGTTTCTTGAACTGTGAAAAAACTCTTTAAAAATTGACTATGTTCTCAGTAAAATACTGATCAACCATTCACCTAACAACCATTTCTGAAAGTCTATCTGCAACAGAAATCTTGACCATTTAATCACTATTTCAAGACAAAGATGCGTCTTAACTCCTGATACTTTAACTTAAAATTGGAGTGTTCCAGGAAGACCTAACACAATTTATCATTGTGAATTTATACAGATATTCTAAATCTGACCCTAGCCCAAGCTTCTGAATCAGAATTACTATTTTAGGCATGGCATCAAGCTGAAAGATAATCCATGAAGACTCATGAGCTCTAAAACTGAGGGTCAATCTGTCATTGTTGCTGTAAGCACACACCATTATGAGTAATAATTTCACGTGTGTTAAGACCTGAGTGCCCATTTAGTATCACATGCACAAGATGTAACAACTCTCAAAGCAGCAATTCCTGCTGTCTCACTTATTTCCTGCAAACACATCCATATTGATCCATTTTCATTCAGTCTCTTCAACAGCTCCACTGAGCAGTTGCCACAGCTGTGACAAAATACAAGTGCAAACCTACCTGTGTAAAAAGCATATGGTCTGACTTTGGGAATGGGATCTGCAAACTACTTGCACTATATCCACCACCTCACAGAAATTCCTGGTGAAATACACCGGTGAAGGAAACATCTCAGAGAAGAACTGTTTATTATGAAAATGCTGGGATTTGGGAATGGACTGACAAGAAGCAACAGATGTCCCTTCAGAACACCCCAGGAATTACAAAATAGATCATAAAGCCTGAGGTGCACTGGCCAAGCGAGTTAGAAATACAGAAACATAAAGCATCATTTCTCCAGAAAGATTTTTTTGTTGTTGTTGCTGCCACATTCTACTGCATTCATAATAAATACATTCATTTCATGTTACTCAGGTAATATGAAATTGGCAACTGGATTATCCATTTGTGCTTTAGAGGGAGAAGATCTCACAATTTAGAAACTATTTGCTACCCACAAAAAGGCACCCAAGTGTTGCCAGAAGGTGTAGTTGATGCAGTACCTTGGGTTTGTATAGGATGCACAAGGCTTGGCAGACCAATTCGTAAACCTGGTATTAAAACTCAGATGGAATTTCTAAAGAGCAGAAAATGCCAATATTCTTTCAAAGTTATATCACTGAAACAAATATTTTTGCCATAAGGCTGATGTTAATAACTTGAAACACTGCTAAAACAAACCCCTCCTTTTCAGTGTCTGGAGAAATCAACTCCTGATGAAACTGAGCACGATGCTTCAAAAAACCTATTCCAGTTTTAAAAATTCTCCTGATGTCAAAGCCACTCTCAAGAAAGCTGGGATGGGTTTGATATTTAAAATATGCTTTAAGCACCTTGTTTTGCTGCTGCATTTTTAATGTCTTTCCTACTGATTAGTTCTGGAAAGGTTTGACTGTTGTACTTAGGGTTACTTAGACAGCATTTGTGAGTCCCTATAGATTCCTTTCCACTCTTTTTAGAACCTCATGTAATTTATGCAAATTATCATGATAAGTAAGTGCAGGGATATTCCTACAGACCAAAACAAAAAATTTTATTCACAGATGCAGACCAGAGGAAATGGTGCAACTTTATCACAGGAGCAATCAATAATTTGATAATGCACTGCACCTTTCTTGATCTCCAAATTTTCATGCATCAGAGCAAATAAATAACTCAATGCTGTGTGCTTGTGAAAGAAAACATGAAAATCCCTTAAGTTTTTTAAATAGGCAAACAAACAAAAGTTAACATATTAAGGGCTTTACAGCAATATTCATGAAACCAAAACCTAAGTATACCTCTGAAAAGGAAGGAGGGAGAAGTGGGCAGTTATATATTGTGTCCTGTGCATTTTCACACTGCTATCTATTTTAAGCCTAGTTAAAGAGGCTCAGTCATTATTGGAAGTGCCTTCCAACTTAGAAGGCTTCAAATATGGCCTGCAGACTTCTGCACACACAGAACACCTGCATCAACAGTGCCTGGTTCATAACCCCTTTCCTGAAAGATTTACAAAACTTTCTGATCTAGTTTTTCTAGCAAAAATCCACTAAAGCTATGGACTTTTTATTTTTAACTAACAAATGAGAAAAATGCATTTGTACTTCAGAACAGAGCAAATCAATCTTCCTAACTGCTGAGTATTTTAAAAAAAGCTGTACAGTTCCCTCTCTTAGAAACTTGATTACACAGAGCAACATATTATAAATTACAGTAGCTCTCAAAAGCCTTGGCTAGCTTCAAGGCACAATGTAAACAGGTAAAGCAATTTGTTCATAACATTTTTTTCTACTATCAAATCCATCTTTTTTATTACTCATCAAGACAAAGAACTTCTGGTACACCTTTAAGCCCTTCCTAGAAAAGTCTACCAGATTCATTGGTGGAAACCATAAGATGTTATTCAGGTTGTTGAATGGATTACTTGCAATTGGAAGTTTTCAGGATAAAGAGAAGGATATAAAAAAGGTTTTGCATGTATGTAAGCAGGAATACAAGCCTTCTTTCACTTAGCTTTTAAAGGAAAGTTCAGTAAAGCACCTAATCTCTCATGGCAACCCCTTAATGTTAATTTTAAGAGGTCCTCAAGAAGCTAAGGAGAATCAAACAATAATCAGATTTACTTCACAGTGCCTATTTTGGCCAAGTGTTTTCTGTGCTCTCTGCCTAATTGTGAGGCACTTAGAAGGATTCTTCTAGTCAGGCAATACGAAAGCTGCTTAGCAATTCAACAAAATGAATCTGATGGTCAAGAGACACCTATTCACAGAGATTAAGCCAATTTTATAATAAGGAGTTACAGTCACCTGGAACAAGGGAGGTATGTGGAGGATAAAGAAAGCAAATGCTGAGGAATAACTGGCAAATGAGGAACATAAAGAGATTTTTAGAAAAAGCAATGAGAAACAGATACATATTCTGAGTGAATGAAATCAGAAACAATGAATCCCAAGAAACGAAAGTGAGTGAAACACAGGGATTATACAGAAACATCACCCTGCTACAAGAGGAGCCCCTCTGGATTTGCACAGCATCTGTCAGCACCAGTTCTTGCAGGGTCAGTGGGGATGTAATGACAGGCAGTTTACACAACACCAGCACAACACAGCGCTGGGGCACTCTGGGGACAGTGTGGCTGGACAGTGCCCAGGCAGAAAGGGACCTGGGGGCACTGGTGGACAGCAGCTGAGCATGAGCCAGCAGTGTGCCCTGGTGGCCAAGAAAGCCAAGGGCATCCTGGCCTGTGTGAGTAATGGTGTGGCCAGCAGGAGCAGGGAGGTCATTGTTCCCCTGTACTCAGCACTGGTGAGGCCACACCTTGAGTGCTGTGTCCAGTTGTGTCCTCTCAGTTCAGGGAGGACGTGGAGACGCTTGAGCGCATCCAGAGGAGAGCAATGAGGTGAGGGGCTTGGAACACAAACCCTGTGAGGAACGGCTGAGGGAGCTGGGGGTGTTCAGTCTGGAGAAAAGGAGACTCAGGGGTGACCTTATCACTCTCTACAACTTCCTGAAAGTTGGTTGTGGTCAGGTGGGGGTTGGTCTCCAGAGGACATAGTCTTAAGTTGCACCAAGGGAAATATAGAATGGATATTAGGAAACAATTTTTTATGGAAAGAGGGATCAAGTACTGGAAGGGTCTGTCCAGGGAGGTGGTAGAGTCACCATCCCTGGATATGTTTAAAAAAAGACTGGATGTGACATTTGGTGCCAAGGTTTAGTTGAGGTGTTAGGGCATGGGTTGGACTCGATGACCTTGAACGTCTCTTCCAACCCAGTGATTCTGTGCTCACAGCATCCCAGTGGAGCAGCACAGCACATTTAAGCATGGCATGGATGGAGAAGGAACGAGAAGAGTCACTGAGGGCTGCAGTGTTTGGGAGTTAGTTCACCTTGGGATGCTCTTCCAGTTAAAAGTTATGTTAAATCTGATGGGATTTATTTTGTCTTCTGTAGGAAAACTTGACATTATTTTGACATAAACACTGCATTTTGAATATCCAAAATTTATGTCTCAATCTTATGTCTCTACGTTGTTCATGCAATTTTAATGATATCACTAAAGCTCTAATGCAAGCAGCAAGCTTTTATTATGAGAGAAATGACTTTTTTTTTTAAACAAACAAATAAAAAGTCACTTCGAATACATTCGATGTCTCTCACAAATGTAACTTTGAGGACTGCAGCCGACGTAAGGAGTCATTTCACACTCCTCAAATGCTGCTAAAAATTAGAGGGCACCAGCCAGCACACCCAAATTTACAAAATTTTAGAACACCTAACCAAGAAATTATAATAAAACAAGTGCCACATTTGTCATGAATGTTCTAAATTTACTGATTTTTTTTTCACAGTTCCCCAAGCCCTGTTGTGATGCTGATGATAAAAGAAGTTCAAGATGCATTTGTCTCACTTACACAAATGATTTCAGTATTGCAGAAATTCTCCTGCTACTCCGTAGTTCAGCTGTTGGCTTGACTACATTAAATACTGACAGGAAAATGTATGTGGGCAAGGAAAAAGAATGCTTTCCTTCAGTGCTTCTGTAAATTGAAACTTTTTTTAAAAATTACATTTGAACTGGTATTTGAAGATGATTCAATCTGTCCAAATATAAAATAGCAAAAAGTAAAGGAAAATGTACCCCACTGCAGAAGCAGAAATCTGGCGAGGCTACAGCATACCTACAGTTCAAATACAAGTTTATACCAAAACAAATGTATGATTAGAACTTTATATTTTTCATTTTTTTTTCTTTTATTCACATGGGGGGGAAGACAAGAAGATATTTTCTGTATAAAATCCTCAGCCCTTTTCAATGTCCTATATATTGAGTTGTCAAGAAGAAACAATTTCCACTCTGCCTGCAAAAGCTTTCCTGAGGGCAGAATAATGGATTTAGTGTGAGAAGGTGCGATCTTCAGATTACAGAATTTAAAGATGTCCAATGTTTTAAGTATTAATCGTGTTACACATTTGACTCTGCGCCTATTACCTTGTCAAAGTCAGGATTACAATAATCCACAATGAAGCACAATGAAGAATATGCATCAGGCATATATCAAAGCATATATTTGGTATTCAGTAACTCTTTGATCAATTTAAGGCAATTCAATTAAATTTAGTTCCAGAAAATTTTAGTCTTCTCATGTGCAAAGACACACCTCAGATGTGCCCAACTCTTCCAGGAGTAACTGCAATTGAAAATAAATCCTTAGATAATTCCCTGAAACAACTCAAGCCCACAGGCCAGGACTTGCAGTGTGAGTTGGAGGAAAAAGGAAGTAGAAAATGCCTCATCAGCAGAAATTCCTGTCCAAGTTTCTCCTTTTGTTGCCTAGAGAGCCATTACAGCCCTAACTCTTGTTGAGAAGAGGGTTTTCTTTGCAGGAAGAAAAATATATTTCTTCTTCAAAAACCATGATTCAAACAGACACAATGGCTCTAAAGTTGCTCTCATGCCTTCCCCCTGAAGTCATGTGTAGTTGTGAGGATGCTGTTTACTCACAGTATGAAACCTTCCTTCCAAATCTATTTGCTAAATGCTATTATATTGCCTTGCACTTCCTGTCACTAATGATAAGCGTCAAATAGGCTGCAAAAGCAAGGACAACACTTTGACCTACCAAACTCAAAGACATACTGAACTCTCTCCCACATCCCCTAGCTTGAGTTTTCTCCTAGAAAGCTGACTGCCAAAATGAGACGAACAAATAGAGGGCAAGAGCACAGAGCATGGAAAACAGTACTGGATGAAGACCTCGGGGTAGTTCACCAGTCCCATAGGAAGAGGACTGGGATTTGCAGGCATTGCACTTCTTCCACTTCTATCCCTGGCACTGTCCAGACCTGAGGGAGCTTAGTTGTCCTGACAATTTATTCCTCACCTGCAAAAACTGGCTGTACATTCATGCACAAAACACGTCTACCAGTTGTGACTGTACCTTTCCCCACCTTCAACCAGCACACACTAGAGGGTCCATGGAAGTGTTATAGATGAGTAAACTGCCTCTCACAATTAAGAGATTAATATTATGTATATGTTAAAGAAAGTTTTTTTGATGTATAGTTATGCTATCTTTGTTTATTATTTAGATGTCCTCTGTTCTCCCCATATTCCTGCTGCTCCCCGGTGTGATGAACCTGTGCCACTTGCATAGGGCACTTTGGGAGGAGGGAAGGCTTGTTACTGGGACATGACAACACCTGAGCTCCAATCAAGCTCCGAAAAAGAAGCCTCCACCAATAAACAGCAAAGAAAAAGTTTACTGACGAGACTTTAAGAGGGGCCAAGGGTATAAAAAGCAGAGCACCTATTTTGTAGATGAGCATGTGGCAGTTTAGTCCTGTGCTCCCAGCACTGTAATTTTTCCTTATTCAGTCCTTTGTTGTATTTTGTTAAGATTTTTAATAAACAGTTGAAATTTTTAAAAGTGAGTGCTGTTTCTCACAGAAGGATGTAACACAACATTCCTTGGATCAAACCTTGCAAAGTGGGATAGCAAAATAATGGCACAGCTATGCTGAAATGTTGTTACAGATGTTTTTGACAGTGCTCTGTCCCAGCAGGTGAAGAGGGAGGAGATGCCCCACCAAGAGCTTTGGCAAACAAAGGCCACCATAAGGGGAAAAGGAAGAACATGAGACTTTTCCTCCTGTTATGCCAGACGCTGCTTCTCCTCCTTTCTCTCACGCTTGGCTGCCATCCACACGACCTCTCCATTGATCAATTCTGGCCATCAACAAATCCTCACACAGGCTGCTTGCACTACTGGCGTTTGTTGGGATAGATCCAGGGCACACCAAAAGCAGCTCTCCAGCCTTTGCTGGATGCTCTGGCTCCATCACTGACTCCAAAGGGCTCTGCTCTGGAGTAGGGCATCTTTCCACTATTTAATGCAAACCAAGGCTGGGAGACAGCCTCTTGAAGGCTCCTTTCAGGATGCTGTCTGCAAAGGAGGGCAGGGAAAAGGAGAATCTTAGTCTCCTGCACATCCTAGTCAATTGTTTACATGTTTAATAAAATGTACTGCACCAAATCTTCACAGACATTTGGTGAGAAATGCCAGACTGTAATGGCACCTCTTATAATATAATAAAGAATCATCCAGAAAGCTTCCTGCATTATTTAGGAGAGAGCCTCAGATTTAATAAGTGGATCAAAATTAGTTTAATGATTCCCTATTTAGTCTTTAAATCCACTCATAATGTGACATTGTATTTCCAATTAGGGAATGAAAATGTTGATTTAACGTTTCTGTCATTTTAGATTAGACATCACATGTTATCCCTTTAGTATTAAAACTTTTTTATTTTGAACATAAAAAGGAATTTATAGAGTCAGCCACAGGGTTTAAGTTTTTATAATGAGCCATTCATCTTCAGGTCAGGTTCCATAATAACTAACTGCTACAAGTTAGTTCAGTCGGAAAAAAATGAAATGGGAGAAAAAAATGGAAATTAGAGTAAGGGCTAAAACTGTGTCATATTTGTACAGACTGAAGCATGATGGTATTCAAAGTGTCCAAACTCCTTGTGACGCCTCATTTCTACCTCTGCAACCACAATTTCATGAAGCCACACTGCAGAGTAGGCAGTTAACAAATACTGACTGGCAGGGCAACTGACATCACAATTAAGGCTCAGCATTATTTTCTTAAGTGCAAGTATCTCAAAACTTTTAATCAGAGGACAAGATTCCAATGAGGGAGGCAGCACACTCTGGGGAACATGCCTATGATAATTTTTACTGACTATCTCTTTTCCTATCATGATTGCTAGCATGGCTGCTGCTGAATTGTTTTCCCACAAGGAATCTTTGTCAGGAAAGCAGGCAACATTATTCTTAGCTGTCCTGCTTTTCACAGCAGCAGCAAGTTGTCACACTGCTAATCAATTCTCATGGTTGCTTCAAAGCAACAAAAATAGGGTCTGTCCTAACCCAGGTAATCCAGCACAGGGCTTGGTGTCTGGGGCAGCTCATCTGAAAAAAAAACCAAACACTTTAGTCTCAAAAGCACAGCAGTGGGGAGAGAAAAACACCTCCAGTGTGCCTTAGGATTACAGGGACTTTTCAGATGGAATGGCTACTATCAATCATCTCTGCACTCCCAGCAGGAAATTAGATTTCCTGTTGTTTAATGCTACAATGCTTGACACAAGTCTATGAATTTGTAGTCCCAGTAGTACTACATTAAAAAATCTATACTGCGGACAAAGAGGGGAAGGAAGAACGTTTTTATCAAACGTAGCAGAGAGAACATCTTTTCAGACAATATCTCCCTGTTTTGACTGATTTTTAATTTAATATTGTGTTTTAATCAGCAAATAAACTATGTGAAAGGACAAGGAATTTATATTTATGGAGCAAAAAATCCTCATATCAGTCCTGTCTACAGAAGGCACAATTTATGTCACCGTCATAAGTTACCAACCAAGCCTATCATTCATTTCTTTAGAGCACTAAAAGTCTTCAGAGGTGCTTGTTTAAGCAATAAATTTGAGACATCTCATCCCTGCTTGTTTTTTATTGGATGTATTTCTGACCTCATTTCTGCTTTTCACTCATTTTTACCCTTTCTTTCTTTAGCTGTTAAAATAAAGCAGTGACCCATTGTCTCCATCAGAATAACAATTAATCCTTTGATAGTTTCTGGCACTTACCTTATGGAAGAGCTCAAGTTGCCTCAGAACTCAGGCCAAAGAGTGAGCATTCCATCCAAACTACATCAGACAGGTGGCTCTGAAGTTGGTTATCTACAGGCAGTTATCTCCATTTTACCATCTAAAACTGATGGAAGCTTTCATCCCCCCCGGAAACAGAGTTGCTTCCGTTGCCAGGAAAACTATCCCAGCCTTATAAGCACCAGCTGAACAATCATGCATTTGAATAATCAACGTTGGCCAGTCTATCAGTGTTAGGCTAAGTTAAAGAAGAACCACAAACCACCATCTGTAGGCACTAAAAAAATAAAATAATTAAATAATAATTTAAAACCACACCAATCAAAGACATGGAGCATTAACTGTAGATGTACTGCTAGACAATTCTCAGCCCTTGTCCTAGCTAATCTTCTTCATCACCTTAAAGGTCAGGCATGCCTCATCTACATTTTGTGTTCCACCTGAACTGAAATCAGAGCTGAGTGTTACTTCATGAGTCCACTATCAGACCATCAGACTGTGAGATCAGAAATTTCCTTGAATGAGTTTTAGTCCCTGTGCAGCACCAAGATAGAGAGAGGTCTGAGGAAAGATTGGGAAGATGAGCAACCACCTGCTGCTGACCTACACCTGCAGCTACTGCCCATTCTCTGCCAAGTACCACACGACTAGCCAGAAAACCAAACAGAGAAGTCTTGGATACACAGTGTCTCTACTCATTCTTGCATGCTTGTTCCTGAGATCTGGATAACTCATGCAGGACTTTTTTTCAGTGGGATCTGATGGCACTAAGTGTGAAGATGGATATCTATGCGATCAACTAAGACAGCATCTTTTGCTACAAATAAAACGGCTAACTAATTACTTAATTCCTCCAGGGAAGAGCTGCCTTCTATGTAGGCTTGGCAGCTGAATGCTGCACTCACCTCAACAAAGATGAAGCAGGGGATGATGGAATAACTTCTCTGGGTATTGTTTCCTAAAGCCATTTCTCATCACACTTGTTGGAGAGGCACTGTTCAAAACTTTATATCCTGAAAAAGAAAAGACAGAGGTACTTCAGTATATTTCACGTTTTTACAAACTCCAAAATGAGATTCATAACACAGAGTACTGACCTAACAGACCAAGGACACAGACTACAATGAGCATCAAGGTCTAACTGTGTACAAAATACCCTGAAAAAAGCTCTCCCTTTGCAACACAAAAGAAGAGATAGACACAGGTTACAAGATACATCATATACGGATCAAAGGGTGATAAGCAATACAATCGTTTTCCTTAAATACAACAGACTCTCAAGCAAAAGATTATCCCCCAGAATTGTAAAATCACATTTTCAGCCCACTGAACTGCCCACAGTGCATTTTAAACCAGGAGATTTTTGTAATTGACTTGTAAACTTGCAATTTTAGAGACATGCTTACAGTACACTGACTGTACACAACATGATCATAATGTTTATCTGGATAAATCTTCTCAAGATGGCAGCATGCATTTTGCACAAAAACTCACAATCCATAACAAGCAAATGCAACAAAAACACAAGGAAGACCTGGGCCCTTTCCACAGAGTCTTTCTGTCCTGATAGAAATTCATACATTAACACACCAAACTCTACCCACTCAGCATTAGTTTGGGTTACTGGTTATTCTAATTAACATAACCTTATAACACTGTGCTAAGACACTCTTTTTGCATGAAAAGTAGAAAAAGCAGAGAAAACAAGACCAACACGAAGAAATTTTACTGACAGCGTGTGTCCTTTTCTGCATGCATGAGGCAACACATCAAGAATCTAAGTCTGGCTTAAATGCCTTTTACAGGGAGATACAGAGTAGGAGGAAAGGCAGAGCTGGAAAAGCAGTGTGTAGCCCAGAGTGCCAGGTGCAGGACTGCACAAAAGATGAGACACAGGAGAGAATCAAAATCCTTTCTATCAATTTTAACCTGAGCACCTCAAGCAAGAGCACAGATTTAGATGGGTCCAGCCTCACCTCCAACACTCCCAAAGAAACTCTGCCCTGATGACAAGCACCTCCATGTGCCAGGGAGGAGGAAGGAGGTGGAAGCTGATGTGTTTTGCAGAGGATGCTTTGCACAGCATCTTCCTGTGACCCTTTGACCTCAATGGCATCTGGGTGGCAATTCAGGCCTTGGCACATGGAGCCTGTGAGGGTCACAAATGGGTCACTGCTCTCTCACCAGCTCTCAGCAGGATTACTGGGAGAAGTACCATGATCAGCACAAGTGAGTTCATCTGAGGTTACAATGGAGGAGCTGGATCAGCTGCCAGTGCTTGCCACCTGCACCGTGATGCAGGCTCTTGTCTCACCACCTATGAACTACTTAATATATTCATCTCAGCTCTTCAGTTTGACCCAGAGCTGTTAAATACACAATGTATACGACGGGTTTAGGCACAGCAGAGCTACTGTGACTCCAGTGAGGCCACATTCTGTGTCAAGGACAGCTTCTGAACTGCTAACCATCGAGAATTACAGTTTCAGGGCAAACAAAACAGTCAGGAATGCCACCTGTGATGTGTCTCAGACACTCACATCTTATACTGTATCCTATTCTAAAATGCAAATATTCTCAAAACACTTCATTTTCCAAACAGACTTCAACTTTACTTATTGGGTAAAATGGGGTTTATCTCAGAGGTTAGTGCCATTGCCTAAAAAAGACAAGGTAATCCAACCCCATTTGGACCATGGAAAAAATGCAGCAATTCATTTTTTAACAGCACTTTTAACACTCCCACTCTTGTGCCATGTGACTTTGTAACTTGGCAAACACACAGAACCTGGTGGAATAGCAGGGTAAAGAGTCAGAGCAGGTCACACAGTATTATTCAATAAAAATTTTATATCCCCTGGAGATACACTGTCAGTAACTTCGCAAATCCAGTTTTCAAAATGGCTTAGCAAAGAGATGTTAATACCTCAGCCCCTTCATGAATCCTTTGCCACATTAAGGTTAGAAATCACCAAGATTTTCCATACCACTATACTGTAACCCCAAGCTATGCCTTCAGTTCCAACTGATGTGTGTTCCTAACCAAAGCAGAGGGTTGCAAGGCAATCCAAGAATCTAAAAACCTTTCATAACAGATGATTCAAAGCAACTGAACAAACTAGCAAAGAAACTAGCAATTTAACTGAAGGTTAAATTGCCTGATTTAACATTAAGGGATCCCTGATGTTACAGATGTTTATCACGATGCCTGCTCCTTTAAGCCTGTTGTGCACCATTGGTTAAAAAAACTGCATTGCCTATAGGAAAGCTTTTTACATGCCAGCTTTTCTCCTATGTGATCACACGTTTGTGTCAGGCTTAAGTAGCAAGAGACCAAATGGTTGCGTGATCAGCTAACTCCTAGATTGTGGGAACTCTCAGCTAGCCAGTGCTTGTCATAGCTGGTTTTTTCATCAGGTTACTCGAAAAGGAGTAGAGAGTAGCAAAGGTGTAGTCTTGGTGGGAGCACCATCTTTTGTCTCTCTTCAGCTGGCAATGAGTCCTCTAGGGATACTGACAGCAAAACACAGACTATAGCAAACCCCAGATGCTTCAGCCTGCACAGCAGCCAGAGATAACCCAGTTTTGCTCAAAGAATTATATAATAAGATGTAAAAGAAGTTTTAGAAAAGTTTTGTTCTCTAATTCATGAAGATTTTTTCACGTTAAACGCATTTTTGGAGTGCAAATCCTCTGACCAAAGCAAGGGCAATAAAAGCTATAATATCAGCATCAACCTTCTCCATTTATTATTCCTATTTTTATCAACTTGACTGAATTGCTAAGGAACTCATGTGAGCAAGCCTGTAACAGTCTTTTTAGATCCTGGTAGCTGTGGCCTGGTATCTTATCACAGCACGAGAGCAGAACTAGTCAAACCTATTCTAATTAATTAGGGACCACTGTAGACAGAATATTAATAATCTGAAGCTCTGGTATTATGAGGTGCTTCCACTCTTAAAACAATATATATAATTGTACAATGCAACATTGTGAATTAATGAAAACTAATTCTCATCTTGCTCAATTTACCTCACCTGTGCATTTTCAGAAAGCCCCATATCTACAGCAAAGGAGGTTATTGTCTGGCATCTCCTGGGAGAACAAGTGGAGACAGAGAATATAAATAAGTGAATTGAAAACTGAATGAAAAGGACAGCAAAGAAAAAGACAATTCAAGCTGAAGAGATTTTCTTGCCGCAGGGATCCATCCCGGAGAATTGCTTTTAGAATGCCTCGTTCAGGTATGCTCTACAGCCTTTTATGTGAGCGTGTGGCAGACAGCAAGAAGGACGTATCTAGGACAAACTAGCGTTTGCTGAGCCTTTATAGTGTAAGTTCCTTACAGCAGACACAGCACATTCAACTGTTGTTCTGTGTGATCAGTTAACCAGTTAATTTGGGGTCTGCTCCTCTGGCGACAGTGGTCAAACCTATGTTTCTTAAGCCATGTCCTGCACAGGTAGGAAGAGAAGATTAACCATGTATTTCACATATTGCCTCACCACTGTGTGTGGCACCTGGGCATCTGTGGGAAATACTCAAACCAACAACCTGGACGTGCTAACAGGCCTGTTCATCATAGTTTTCAGTTAATCAGAATCAATGCATATTTGTTCTGCAGTAGCTCAGAGACCACCAGCCTGAAATCCAGGTTTGCTGCACAGACCACAGCAGCAGCAAAATCACTGGCACATGTGGGACACCACCTCACAGCAGAATCCCAAATCTTCTCTGATCAGAGGTGAGGAGGGTACCATTGGCCATATGGTACCAGGATGTGATGCAAACACAAAAAAAATGGATTTCTGTTTCTTAGTTTCATGATCTTTTCAGCAGCAGCTAACACTGTTCCAAAACAAGGTGTAAATATGACATTAGAAGGAACACCAACTATAACCATATCAATCTAAAAGATACTGGAAACATCATTATTTCCTTATGTAAATTACTTAAACCTTCTGTCAGCAATTTGCAAACCTCTGTTGCAATCGGCTTCAAATTATCAACATCTTTACTCTCATTAAAATAAGAATGTTGTTTACAAGTAAAAAAATATCACCGAAACCTCTGCACCATTGCATCAACTATCAGTTTGCCCAAGTGAAACACAAATTGCAAACGTCAAACCACCATTCAATTAAGGAAACAAATGAAAATTAATGCTGCTGCTAACAATAATTACCCAAGCTTTGGTAAAGAACAGTATAATCACTATACATTATACTATCTCTTACAGATTTCACTGTAAAGCAGAGTCCTCTATTTCCTGTTGGGGGAGACAGTTGAAGCAATGTGCCAAACATCACACAATGACTCAATGCATAGGCTAAGAAAGACACCTTATTCTCAGACCCCTATCAAGTGTTCTGTCCACTTGACAACACAATCTCTGCATTTCACATGTGCTTGTTAATTCCTGCACAAGAACCACACAGTCCTCACTGCATATTTTAAGAATACAGTTTTCCTGACTGCTTGCTGCTGGAACCAGCAGAACACACACTGCAACCTTATAGAACAAGGGCTGATCAAGCATGCTCTGAGATGGGACACCCTCACATTCTCTCTCTGTGACTTCACCTGGCATGTCCAAAGGCACCACATTATCCCAGTGCAACCTCTGCATGAGTATGCCTGTAATTCTGAACAGGCTGCAACAGGACAATAGAGGGTTAACATATCTTCCCCAGAGCTCTCTTACACATAAACCACACCGATGCACAAAAAAAGGCTGAAGGAATGAAAGATAAGACTTTACTGCAAAAGGCAGTCAGTGTATTCCAAGTACAGACTTCTTTACTCTTTTCAAAGTAATTGAAACCTCAGCGGTGGCATGAATCACTCCAAAAGCCAAACCATGTGACAAAAAGCATAAATGGCTCTGTGGCATAAGATCTGCTTGTCTGCCTTGCACCCAAACACAACGCAGACCATCTGCCTGAAAACAGTAAAACTAAGAAAATAACATCATGTCTGCAACAATTACAAGGTACCTCAGTGGCCTGCAACACACTAATTTTAACCTACAAATGAGGAAAATATCCTTTGGATCATGTTGCTCTTAAGGAAGTGTGTCCTAGACAAAATGGGGCCTGGGAAAGAGGGAAGAAACTTGGTTACATCAAAGAACCCTTTATCCATTCATTGACTGAGAAGTGAGAGGCAGAGAGCCACCAACACCACGGCCACTAGACCAGTAACACGGAGCCAGACTGGAGAAAGTGTTTGTGCAAACCTGAGTGTCCGAGCCACGCCTGATCTTCAGCTGTTAACTGTGAAATTGTTTGGTGGCTGATCACAAACAAATGATTACAAACAAGAGTGGTGTGCTAAGTATCAGACCTTGGCTAGTGGCTGTCTCCTGTGTAAGCAGCCCAATGTCCCACTTGGCCAGAACATTGGTAAGAGGAGAGGAACTGGTAAAGCAGAAGCTCAGTTTACTGAATCTAGATCTCACCCAAAAATACAGTTTATTACAACTTCTGGTTTTTGCCAGGACAACTACACCATTCAACAGCTACACCATTCAAATAAATTGCCCTATCTGTGAAAGTGCTTCTCACAGGTGTCTCCATAGGCTCCTGGACAAGAAACTAATTACACATCACTAATGGCAGCAAGGAAAGGAATAAAAACATTACGGAAAATAAACCCACACATGTTCACCATTACAGAAAAACAATTTTGCAGCATTTAAGGCAGAAAAACACTTTCTCTGGTGAGAATTCTGACCCTTTTCTTCTAGCAGAAATCACATCTTTGCATTCAGAATTCAAAACAGAAAACCATTTCATGGCAAACAGTGATACCTAATATACCTATATAGTTATATACATATATGATACCTCATATAGTTCAGCAAAGCTGAATATAACTAATATACACAGCATATCTGAAATGACAACTCTTAGTACAAAACCCACCTGGTTATGAAGAAAGCTACATTAATAACTACCGTGATTCCTAAATTCATTATCTTAAAAATGTGTTGCTGAATCCCTGGTTTCAAAGCAGATACCTAGAAGAAAGTGATGCCTCGGATTTCAAGAATCCTGTTAGGGTTGTTTTCCCTTGCTCCCAGCTTCATGTAGAAAATATTCCATGACTGAGTGATAAGCAACAGTACGAAGTCTATGGACAGGCAGATTGATAAGGGCTGTGCACCACTTACATCCTCAACAAAGTTCAAGTGTAATGTCAGCAGAGCAGAGGCCTTGTAACAACTTCTCTCTGTGGGGAGGAAACTGAAATCTCTACGCCACAGCTTCTGTCAACAGAATTTTCATGTACACCAGCTGGCCAGAATTTCATAGATATCAAATAGAACCCAAACATATCTGTGTGAATAGCAGGTATATGCATGTGAATATCCAGAAAGTCAAACAACATGGCCACAAGCCCTATTTTGTACCTTCTCAAACCCATGAACCTCTCCTTGTCCAGCAGATCTGGAAGTGTCATCATGGTTGGTCTGCTCCATTTGGTGAGGCACTGAATTCCATCTGAAATTTTTCATTGTATCACTTACTTTGTGTTGGTTTGAATGAAACCCACCATATGAATAAAAGGTTTTACCTGCTGTGGTAGTGCGCTATAGCTGATAATGCTCCACTTTCTTACAAAAGGATTAGTGGTATATGATAAATGAAGGAATCTGACTATGAGATTCATTAGGGAATTCTTTAAAAAAAATAACAAACAGTCTCTGGAACAAAACTCAAAACTCACTGAATTTATTCATGCCATTACAAGACAGTACTGCTCCTAACTCTCCTTTAAGTCAAAAAAGCTAATTGTTCTAGCTCCCATTCTAGCCTTTCAAACTTTGAAGTGAATCTAAACAAAACAATTGTGGGAAAAAGAAAGGCTATTTCTGGCCTCCACCCATCCCACCTGAAGGCACATCATCTTTATTTAGACTAATTAAACTAATTATTTTACCTTGTGATATTTTCTGGACAAATACAAAAGACATTTCTTTTACTTCTGATTGGTTAAAACTCCAAACTATCTTCAAGGGTATTTATAGCAATAAAATGGCAGGTGTGGTCAGCATTAAAGTAACTCTTGCTATACTACAGGATTCTGAATTACAGAGATTAGTTACATGATTAGTTTAATGAAAACATAGCAGGCTATTGTTCCAAAAGTAACACAGCTGAGATCCAGAACTGCAGCTGATTGACTTAATTAATCATGGGCTTGAGATACAGGTACTCTGCTTATGCTAAATCACCATCTGTAAACTACTGCACAAGAGTTTTATGTTCAATGTCTCTTTTGCATAACTCACAAAAAAAAATAATCAACACCATTTGTGATTTGCAGTTGACACTCTTCTAAGACTGGCTGGAAGCCAGTGATCTCCCTGGTATTTGGGATACCATCACAAAAGGCTTGTGACCCTATTTCACTCCCTGAAACCTATTCCATTCCACTTGGTGCCTCCCCATGCAAAGCACCAGCAGGCACTGAGGAAACCGAATAATTTCAACAGGAGAAAAAATCCAGCAGCCTCCACCTCAGGCTCTTATCTGGTGAAAAAAAGGAGGGAGAGATTGAAGGGAAAGAAGAAAGCAAAAGAAAACTTCAAGAATACAGAGGATAACAATGCAATGGTGCAGATGAGAGGAAAACTGGATGAGCTACAGAAAAACACCTATGGGATGGAGGGCAGGAAAGGAAAACAGACCATAGCATTTTTTCTGTGATGCAAAACCACAAGACTGGAATTTTCATCTATCAATACAACAGACCCTGGAAAACACTCCACCCTTTCACTCCCAAAACCATCCAGGTTTTGCAGAAGATATTTTAATATTATTTAAAAATTATTAAAATATAGTATTATAAGAAAAAATATTCAAAGTAATTTTTTTATTCAGACAATTTGTACTTTACTTCAGAAAACTCGCTTTGTTTTCTTCTTTACAAAACCTCCTTAGCCAACTGTCCTACTGAAACCTATTGAGCTATTAAAAAAAACCCAACTGGCTGCTTACATTTTAGCAAGAATGAGAAATATTTTTATTTATAATTGAGCTTCCCAGCTCTGCAGAGAACTAATTTTTGGGAATCCCAATATCGAAAACATATTTCAAAAATGTATGCTGCATGGTGCTCTTATATGCCATATCTGCTGAGCCTAACTCCAAGCAAGCTTCTGATCCACACATTTAAGTGCAAGGACGAAGCTCCTGCGAAGTGCCAGCTGCTCTCAGGCCTCAGATGGATACCTGTGAGTAAATTTCCAACCCTCTCTCCTTCCACTACTGTTCTATGACAACTTAGGAACCCAACACTTTTGGAGGGTGCTCACACAGGTATAAAGATCAACAGGCAGAAATATTGACATGAGCATGGGAAGGAACAGAGCACAGTAATGCTAGACAGGGTAAGGGGATGAAAATCAGGTGATTAACATGTTTCTATTTATTTTAGATTTTTTTTTTTTCCTAGGAGATGAATTCTGCACTGGAAATTTCCTCTCAAAATCATGGTAAGCTGTTTTAAAAACTAGTCATGTAATAGGCATAAGCCAGTGAACTCCAGACAGAAAGAAAAAACCCATTCATTTTGTCCCCTCAGGGCTCAGCAAACTGTGTGAGTATTGATTGCAAGCTGTAATATTATGAAAGTAAACAACTGCCTCACCACAGTGCAGCCTTTGGCAATGAGGTCCAGGGGCAGGGCCTTTGCTCCTGTTCTCTTCTGGTATTCACACTGGCAGTGGAGCTGTCAGGGACACACAAGGACTGCACAGACTCATGCTCCTGCAAACCTGGCGAGCTCAATCTTATAGGGATCTTTTGTCAGTTCACTTCGTTTATAAACCTCTACCTTCATCCCTTGCCAAGACAGACAAAGGATTTCTAGCATACCTGATCTTTTCCCTCACACAAAACACCCTGGTAGAAGCTCTCCTTAATAGCAGTGAAAAAAATTTTTTTGCTTTCCTCTTTTTTTTAATCTCTGTGTCTGTTCTGCAGCCCAAGGAAGCAAAACACAACACCCACAGCCCCAGAGTGCCCACTTCTAAGGAAAGTACTGTTAGTACAGCTCATGCACTTTATGTGGGCCTCACAAACACTACTGGATGGAAAGTCAAGATTTTAAGAATGTATTGTTAGACTACAGCAGTCTTAAAAAAAAAAAAAAAAAAAAGAGGTTATTATTAGTCCAAATCTGTTCTATTTACTACTATAAAAAATACTGCCAACTGTGACAAGAACATTTCTGAATTTACAGACCTTGTAAAGCCTCTCCCTTCTCTGCACTGTCATGCTATCCACAGACTCCTCCATGAATCCCACTTAGTCTGGAATAGGAGAGAGGATTATGGCAAACTGTCCCTGGCTACAGCTTTTCTCCAACAGAAAGGCACCAAGGCTAATGAGGAGAGCTTATTCCTCTTTACTCAGCACCCCTGATGAGTGAGGTGGCTGGTTGGAGCTTGATTTGCTCTGGTACCACCTTGTGTTCACAGTTTTCAAGCCTCCGCTGCTACCCCACATCTGTTCTCCATGCTCCCATTCAGATAGTTAATTTTTAAAAGAATAGACACCTCTTAGTTCTACCCACTAGGCAGAGAAATTGATGAAGATTATTACAAAAACAGGCACTAAATTATACAACCATATAACAGCAAGCTAAAGCTAAAAGTGATTAGGTAACACCTATCACTCTTTCAGACAACTGTTGTAAGAGTTAAAAGAGCAGAACAAAGCTTCAAGCAAGTCCTGACAACTGAGATCTGACAAGCCCTTGTCCTCGCAGAATTATTTCAGAATCTGTGCTGCTACTAGAAAAGGCAATAGAATTTGTCTGGCTACAAGGCCACAACCCAGATTTTGATAGACAAGGATGCCCTATATTTTCATATATTGAAAAACAAGATTTTTCACCTATGAATCCAGCAAGGCTGTTGCAAACACTTCAATGGATTTAAGCTCCTGACTAGGGCCAAGCCTTGTTTTCTTGGAGGTCTGTGCTCTTCCCTGCATAACTGTGACTCGTGACATCCATAGAAGCCCCAGAGAAGCTCACACTGACATTGTATGGGCTATTAGGCATTTGATTTTTAAAGCCAACACAAACAGCTGAGCTGTTACAATTAAAGTGACTCAGAATTCTGAGATTCCTGTAGCTGAGACCTTAATGTTACTTCTAAGAGTGTGATGTTCCTGAAATCACATTCTGTACAAGTTTTAATGAGACATGTTCCTATTTCAGGTCAACTGTATACAGAAAGTTAGCTTGTAGTATTTTGTGGACACTTGCAAACCAGCATGAATGTGTGTTCATACAAATTCACATAAACTCAAATGCAACTGCAGCCTGCAAATTGCATGAGAAACTATGGCTGAAAATAAAGGGAGCAATTTTGCATGCAATCTGACTTGGTCAGAATATGATTAAACAGCCATTTGAACACTAAAAGCTGACAGAAGCAAACAAATATGCCATCATGTCCTGCACTGTTTTCTGCCATCCTTCTAAGTAGACTATCATAATGAACATCATAATCTTGTTTAATAGTCCTCCACTGTTGATGCACAGCTCTCACCTCTAAAATACCATTATCCTAATTTTCAAAAATTATCTGATTAGCTCTTTAAAAGTGGAAAAATTATATCGAGCAAATAGGTGTAAGAGTGCCTATCACACATATATACAGCATTTTTGCATAGAGAAAACTGTTTTTTACAAAAAACTGTTATTTTCTGCCCATACGAGGGCCACCAATGCACACCCTGCTCTTTTAAAATACTCCAAAGACAGTATTAGACAAATGTGTCACCCCATTCACAACATTGAAGGACTTATGCACTCTGTTAAAACTCTGTTACAGAAAGCAGTTCTCGATTTGGCTGATCTATGTACAGTTGCTGCTTCTAGTGCTTACAACATCACATTTGATAAATCTACAAGAGTTCATTTCTCTAGGTATGTATACACACATGTTCATTTAGATACCATGTTAAAAAAATACATATTGAAACACTGTGTTCCCTGATCTCCTAAGCAACATCAATATTAAATAATATGAAATATACATATTCTCACTAAGGAAATGGTTTTCTGATTTGGAGATTAATGCAGTGTGAAATTTGATCTTCTTTCTCTGCTTCCCTTAGTTCTTCTTTTTCTCCTGTCACCTCAGTCATGAGAACTGACATAGAATAAAAATACTGCATCACTCTGTTTGCATATGTGGCAGCACAAACAAAACAGGAACAGGGAAAGAAAATCCAAGAAATGCCAAGTCATCAATATCCATAGCACTGGAATGGTTTACATACTGCAGCAAACACAGCAGCCTGGCTGCTTCATCTTGTATGTGCATCCCTTCTTTGCTCTGCTATGAGCAATCCTGAGCCCCTCATTCTCTTTCACTACCTGTTTCCTCAGGGTAGCTGTCCTAAGAGCACGTGTCACTCTCTGCACCTGCTATCCAGTGGTTTTGGTGGTATCAATAACCATAATTTTATGCAGCTGCTCATGGGAACTACAGGCTTTCCCCAGTCTCCGTGTTTTAATTTTGTGTGAACTCCGTGAAGACAAGAGACGGGCTGTCAGCTGAGACTGAGAGACTTGAGGCACTGGGTTTTATTTGTTTTCTTGTGCTGACCCCCCCTCTCCCCCCCAGAATGATATTTACTGAAGCACTGCCCTGCTGCTTCCACTCCCTCCAACCTTCATGCTAAGCAAAGGTACCTGCCACAACATCCTTCCCCTCATGTGCACTTTGCAAAGGCAGCAGTTTGTACTGCCTCTTCGTCTTTTCCTAGCCCTAGGACTTTTCTTTAGCTTATAATCATCTATTTTCCTCCCAGTGACTCCTATTTCTCTTACCAGGGTTCTGCCACAGGGTATATAGTTCACATATTTCTAATACTAAAACTAGATGCAAGACCATTCACCACAGCTGTTCTATGTACAGCATGCAGATCATGGCTACATCTATGGTTTACCACAGTAATCTCCAAACTTTTTCAATTGCAAATAGTACCAGGGAAAGAAATCTTCCCAAAGTACTACCATCCCAACATATTATGCAATTTGTAAAACATACAGAAAAAGTAAAAACTGTAAGCTAGAGATGAAATAAACATAGTTCTAAAAATTTATTAATAGCACAAACACGTTTTTTCACACCCCAGTGGACTGTTTTATGCACACCTTGATGTGCATACACCCTGCTTTGGAGACCGCCTCAGCTCCACAATCTCATAGTGGAGCTGCTTACAGGTTTTTTGATAATGCACAGCACTTTAAACTTTTTATTATTTTCCTTATTATTAATCTTAAATTTTACTCTCTCCCAATTTACATGCTCCATCTCACCTTCCCTCGCTTGTTTTCTATCCTTCAGCTTGTAAGTTTCTTGTCCTCTTTACCACTACTCCCCAGCACATCTGGTTCCTTCACAGGACAGTTGCTGTTTTTGTTTTTTTTTGCCAGGTTTGCAAATTCTTGGGCAATACCCAGGACACTCCTTCAAGATTCAGTATTCTAGGAGTTGGTGCCACTGTATAACCCATATCCCTAGGTGGCCTTTCTTTACCAATGAAAAACAAGGAAGAGACCATTTAGGGAGCTGCATTAACAAGCTTTCACTTCTACTCTGGTACTGTCGTAACACTAAGAGGACGTATACCTATTTTCTGACCTCCCTCTTATAAAAGTTCCTGGTTTTTCTGTTCTTTATCCAACTTTGTAGAAAAGTCTGCTCAGAGTGAAAATTAAAATAAAATTTTGGACCCAAGTATACTGAGGGATTGAGATGATGGAATTGTAAGAACCTCTTCTCAGAGCTGCCAGTGGAATCATGAGGTGCTGTATCATCCCATCTATAAAGCCAGGCAACAGTCCTATAACACAGCTCAGCTTAAAAGCCATCATTATGCATCTGCTTCCCATTTTTAGTGGAGAAGGAACAACCAACACCTGTGTGACAGCTGGCATCTTGCCAACAGAGCAGAGACTGACTCTGACTCCCCCAAAACAAAAAGGTTCTTTAGCCCATGCCCACTTCTCCATAGGAAACACCACAAAAGACATCCGAACTCTGCAGACCAGGTACCTGAGGGGCCCATGGGAAATTTTAATCCTCAGCTGGTCTCAGCTGCTCATCATTTAGGAGTGTCCAAGCACAGACCTTATTGTTGTCCTCCATTGCCAGTGGCAAGTCCATCCACTGGGAGATGCTTCTGCTCCTCCTCCAGTTGGATGCATTAATGATCCCTGCAGAGAGCACAGCTGCCACGAGAATGGTCAAGTCTGTATTTTTCAATGCACCAGTGATCTAACTGTACAGTCACCAAAGGCAGGGACAACATTTCCATAAATGACAGAGCTCAGCAACAGCTACAACTATGTCTCAGTTTTACTAAAAATTCAGCTCTCAGCCTCCCAGTCCCTAGATCAAATGTTCCAGAGTTCTCTCTCTATGTATTGTTCAGGTACTAAGAACAGCTGTAACTAAGAACTGTTAAGAAGATCACTGGTTAACTACATTTGCAGGCTACATTCTGAACCAAGTGCTGCCTGTCCTCTTACAGCTGCCAAAAAGCCACAGAAAAGGCAGACTGTGCATTCAATGTGTTCAGCAGGCACAGGCTCACCACCTTACCCAGACAAATTTCCTGCTTGGCAATCCACAGTGCACTGATCTGGTATTGATGAGTGTGCAACCACACTCTCAGTTTTGATGAATAGGAATTGGACCCAGAGCTCCTCTCCCTTTATGCAGTAACTGAATATTTTTACCTGCTCCTACTGACAAAACTGGAGTGTCTCCAAATCCCACCTCCTTACCCATCCTGGCACAAATGAAAAAAGCCAGCAGGAAATTGACAGGGAGATGGATGACAGTGGGGAGGAGTATTGAGTTTGGTCCCGTGGAGTAAAGCTCACACTAATAATGACTGGCATTAAAGAGGCCCCTGATAAGCAATACAGCAGTTATCACCACGGGAGGCACTTGCTCATAAAAAAATGACTGTGACAGCTAAACACAGTCAGCTTCCCCAAATGATGTGGAACATATAATAGTGCTTTCCAAGTATTTGGAAAGTATAAATTACTTTGCAGCTGTGTCCTGATGAGAGTTACTTCCAAAAGGATCTTTTCATTTCAGGGCTGTTTGCAAAGAGATATTTGAGCTCCAAAACACCGAACAACACATGCAGCTTCTAAAAAAGAAATGGAAGTATTTAGGGCACTGGTGATAACAAGTAGCAGGATGAAATCTAATAAAGAGAAGTTGTGACAGGCATCAAATTCAATATATCATACATTCCTAGCATGGAAAATTTTGGAAATACTTCAGCACACTTGGAATTGCGATATGTTTTCCAGCCTTAACAATGCTGTATGATCCAGCTAAGTGTACCAAACATACAGAACCAGAGAGGGCAATGCTTGCTAGCAGGCACAAACTAACAGCCCTTTCCCAACTTTAACCTGAGTGAACAGGCCTGTAGCTGACATCTCTCCCACTCTCAGTGTTAATCCAGATAGATAAAAAATTAGGAAGTAACCATGTTAGCATCTCTCACAGAAAGCTGAAAGGGCTACCAACACTTTCTGTGTATGGTTTTCTTCACAGGCATCCACATAAATTAAAATTCCAGCTCTGGGGTCCCGACCTGTTGAAAGGAGACCAGAGGAGGCCACTGTATTGATCAGAGACTGGTGCTCCTCTCCTGTGAAGAATGACTGAGAGACCTGTGGCTCTTCAGCCTGGAGAAGAACAGGTTTTGGACAGCCTTCCTTTACTTAAAGGGAGTTTACAAGAAGGATGGAGAGAGACTTTTCACAAGGACATAGAGTGGCAGGACAAGGGGCAATGGCTTTAAGCTAAAGGGGGTAGATTTAGGTAAAGTATTAGGAAGAAATTCTTCTCTGTGAGGCCCTAGCACAGGCTACTCCTCTGAGATTACTCTGAGGCTGTGGCCCCAACATCCCTGTAAGTGTCCAAGGCCAGGGTGGACAGGGCTTTGAGCAACATGCTCTAGTGGGAGGTGTCCCTGAATTTTAAGGTTCCTTCCAGCTGTAACAGGTCTATGATTCTACAGTGCAAAATAAGCCCCACAGCCATTTTAAGATATCTGCAGATACACTCTCCCAAGCTAGTACTTGACACTGCTTTTTCAAATGATCTTTTGAGTTCTGTCTCAGTGATGATTTGTGGACATAACAGAATTTATAAAAAATCAGAAAACCTATAGATGTAGTCAGAAGTTCCATGACTTTTACACCAACAGCTGAATAGTCTGGATGCTGCCAATGTCTGCCAGTCACTTCACTTGGGTGAGATTTCCCATTTTCTTTTTATCAAGACATTGCTGTCAGAGGAATAAAATTCATTCCACTGTTTAACTAGCATGTTCTTTATCATCAGGCAAGGTTTTGTAACAAGGCAGAAAAGACAATTTGATTCATGTATCTCTCTGTCCAGGATTCTTCTCACAGGAAGAATGTACTATCATCTGTACTATCTAGAAAGCAAGAGATAAAAATAAAACATTTTCAATACACAGAACCTTTTTAGAAGGGCTCCTTACAGACCTTAAGACAATTTTAGCTCAACATTCTTATGTGAAAACATCACTAAAAATTAACAGTTTCCTTTGTGCATTTCTTTGAACAAAACCTCAGCTTCTGAAGTTTGTGCAGTCTGAACCAATCAGACACCAAATACACAACTTCTGTCTCTGGCATTGCCTTTTGCTGTATCTTTCCTAGAGTCACAGCAATGACTGATAGGAATGTGCCACAAAAGCCAGACAGGCTTTAAAATAAAGGTATTTAAATCTCCACTGATGTGTTTTCTTGTTGAGGATAAGTATGACTGGAATAAATTGATCAAAATAAGTTTGCATTTCTCTGAGTATGTTGTTTTCTCTGGAATAATCTAGCAGATTGTTGCCAGTCCAGGTAACCCAAAATAATCCGATGGAAAATTAAGTTCCAGAAGCCGTTTTCAAAAATTAATGTGACTGCTAAGTCAGTCAGCCCTCCTCCATATCACTAACTCAATATTAAGGGCATTCAAGGCACTGCAGGAACCAACTGCATATGTTTACGAGGACAGAAGCCAATTCTTACAGCTAAACCCTGAGTGAGCTCTGTGTTAACACACAGACCAATAAAGGATCTAACAAAGCTCATCTGAATGCTTGGGTCAGTCTGATTCTTCTGACAAGGACACAATCTCTGCATGGATCAAAAGCAAGCAGAGGCCCATCAGAAGAAAACATTTTCAGGAGAGGTGTTGCAACAAAACTATTAGGATTTGCATGAGGAAAACATGAAGAGGGAAGCAGATAAGCAAAGTGCCAGAAGTAAGAGCAGACAAAGGGTTTAAAAGAAAGGCATATTTTAATCACCAGAGCACGGTGTTTCACTGAAACAGAAAAGGTAAGATGCCAAGACAGTGAAGAACACATCTGAAAACATAAGACACTACCATATGGAAAACATTCAAACTGTGAAATTGCACAAGACAAAAGAACGTAGAAAAGGTGATATGAAATATAATGAAGGGCAAGATCTATGCTAGCACCCACAGCTAGACTACAAAGGAAACACAGGTCTAAACCCCATCCACAACTGCCGAGCAGAGTCCCAGAGATGCAACAGGGCTTCACCCTGGAACTGGGACACCTGTCCAGTTCACACCTAAGCCATGCTATTTTAATACACTCATTAACAACAGAGTACAAACATGCCTTAGCCAATGGCCCACTACAGAGAAAGGGCTCTGCTACTAAACTGAGTGAAACCATGCACACTAAAAACAAAGTCCAAACTGATCTTGGCAAATTTTTAATAAACCCACAAGCTTGAAAGTAATTCAGTGAACACAGGTAACACCAAGATGAGTGATGAGGCTGACAGGCCTGAAGGGCAGAATGCCATCCAGAGGGACTTGGACAAGCTCAGGAAATGGGTCCTTGGGAATCTCATCAAGTTCTACAAGGCCAAGTACAAAGTGCTACTCCTTGGTCCCACGGGATGGACTGAGAGAAGCCCAGAAGAGAAAAGACTTGGGGGTGTTGGTGGACAGGAGGCTGGACATGACCTAGCAACGTGTGCTGGCAGCTCAGCTGTGTCCTGGGCTGCAACCAGAGCCCTGTGGGCAGCAGAGGAGGAAGGGGATTCTGCCCCTCTGCCCCACTCTGCTGAGACCCCACCTGCAGAGCTGCCTCCAGCCCTGGAGTCCCAGCACAGCAAAGATGTGAAGCTGCCCCAGTGAGTCCAGAGGAGTCCACAAAGATGCTCAGAGGGTTGGAGCACCTCTCCTATGGAGACAGGCTGAGAGAGTTGGGATTGCTCAGCCTGAAGAAGAGTAGGCTCCAAGGAGACCTAACTGTGACCTTTCTGTAAGGAAGATGGGGACAAACATTTTAGTAAGGCTTTTGACATAAGAAAAGTAGTTTTAAAATTAAGGAGGGTCAATTTACATCAGATATTAGAAATAAGTTGTTTTACAATGAGGGTGGTGAAACATGGGCACAGATTGCTCAGAGAGGTGGTGGATGACTCATCCCTGGACTTAGATTTAGGCTAAGGCTGGACAGGGGTCTCAGCATCCTGATCTACTGTAAGATATCTGTGCCCATGGCAGGGGAGTTGAACTAGAGGGCCTTTGGAAGGTCCCTTCCAACTCAAACCATTTGATGATTCTACAAAGATAACAACCAGCTTGAAAAATAAATTCAAAGAAGCAGAATTACAGAACCAAGGTGCTGATGGCTGACCATCATCTTTTCTTCTTGTTACAGACTGAGGCCACTACCCAAAGGACTCAGAGGGTCACCAGGAGGGCCAGTATGCAGGAGAAAGGGGCAGGTACTGACAAGTGTATGTGACAGTTTTACTCGATTGATGGAAGGCAATTACTTGAAAAAAGCAGATAACTGGTGTGTGTTGACTAAACTTTTAAGACACAGATTAGCAAATAATCTCTTGGCTCTACATAGAAGGTTGTCTTGGTTTGAAAGACAACTATCTGCTAGGAAAGGCAGGAGCCTTCCTTGGATTGGAGACTGTATACTCTTTCCTTCTGAATTAGTACAGTTTTGAAATGTGTGGTTCTGAGGCGCAGCTGCGGGGCAGGAGCGGCAGCTGTGTGCCGGTGTGCATCCCCAGCCCAGCAGCAGCAGCAGCAGCAGCCGCGGCACCAGCCCCCAGCAGAGCCCAGCCCAGCCCAGCCCAGCGCTCCCGGCCCGGGCGCGCTCCCCGCGGGGCAGTTCCCGGCACGGCCGGCAGGGGCGCGGGGCTCCCGGCGGGCGGGGCAGGGGCGCTGATCCCCGCGCCGGCAGGGGGCGCTGTGGCGGGGCTGGGGCGGCGCGCGGTGATGGCGGCCGGGCCCGGGCGGGAAGGGATGGCAAAGAGAGGCTTTGCTTCACAGCCCTGGGGCAGGGCCGGGCCCGGTGCCCTGCAGGGCTCGAGGGGCACCGAGCGGGAACGGCAGGGAGCCTGGCCGGGCAGGGGCGCGGGCCCAGCAGCAGAACAAAGGCAGCTCTGGCTGGGCTGTGGCGGCAGCAGCGAATTCCTTTCCCCAAGCAGCAGCTCGGCCGTCCGCCTCAGAAACCCGGAGAGAGAGAGAGATAGAACTGCCCCCAGCCCCGGCCTTCACCTGCCCTGTGGTATCTCTATCCCTCGTCCCTCCGAGAGAAACCCCCAGAGAAAAATAGGCATAGGCAAATGCTATGTTCCTCTCTCGACCTCAGCCACTTCTATTTTTCCTTAAGTATCCGTAAGTACTCAGTAGTTAGTTTCCTAGCAACTTATCGGAAAACTCTATTAAAAAAAAAAAAAAAAAAAAAAAAAAAAAAAAAAAGAAGAAACCCCCAACAAAGATATTTTTCCTGTAGCCTATACAGGCTGCAGAAGGACAAGAAGGAACAACCCATTATCTGATTAACTAAAAAAAATCAGTCTGAAATGGTTATTCCTTTTCAGCTTCTCTGAATTCCTTCCAGTTACTAGTCATAGAATATTTCGCTAATTGGGGTGACAGAGTATGGTAATACCCTGCACCTTATATTGTTTCCATCATATTTCAACTTGATTTCACTTCACTAATTTTGTCTTCAATTTGAATGTGTTCTCCAGTTTCCACGCCAACTTTTGCTTTGGTTGATGTTGTTACTGTTTTTTCTCCTAAGTCATGAAAACTGATGATTATCCATAAACCGAAATATTTTAGAACAACTTTAAAATGGGTCTTTCAAGAACTCTTAAGTAAGAAATTAGTAACTACATATATGCAGTCTAAAATAATGAGAGAGATAATAAATAGCTTACAATATTTATTTTTAAATTATTCTTTTTAAGATAGTACTCCTTGATTGATAATTTCCTGTGCTTTTCTGGCTTTTGGAATGCATATCTTTCTATCAAAAAGCTTTTCAATGAAAGCATTGTGAGTGGAACTTTAACAAAAACTAAAACAGAGACAGAGATAATGTGGCCACCGGACACTGGGAACAAAGGCTTTAAGACAATCATGAAATATAATTCTACAAACTCATTTTGTACAACCTTATCATCAACACAAGATGCTGTACACATGGTCCTTGGAGACCAGAGGAATGGAAATGCTTACATTTCCTTCTGGGTGGTAGCAGATCTTCAGTGCATGCAATGCAGGAAGGCTTTTTTCTTCTGTTTTTAAAGGCATAATTGTGTCAACAGAAATGCTTTTGTGGGAGCAGCTTTTTCCACCAGCCCCACACTCAAAAAAAAAAAAAAAAAAAAAGGTGCATGCATAAAAGAATACTGTTAAACACCACTTTCACTTTTCAATTTATAAAATGACATTTTCTTTTGGGACACCACAGGATATGGGCTGATGAGAAGAGGCTGCCTGATTTAAAACCACTGGAGTGAAACATGATTGTTACTGTTTACCCAGGTACAAGCACCAAATGCCTTCACTCTCTCATTCACATCTGCCAAGATGGTATCTGACTAACAAAAGCTGCTAATCCAGGTGTTCTGATACTCACAAAGGTGAAGGGGAAGGAAAAGCTTAGGGGGGAAGATGTGGGAATGTCAGTCCACTTGCTATTATGTATGATCCTGCAGTAGAACAACAGGTGGAAAATAAGTCCCCTAGCCCGACAATCTTATAAAAGTATTCTTTATTCACACACAGACCAACAAATCCACGGTGTGAAGAGAAAATTATTTAAAATCAGTACAGATTTCAGGGAACAGATGCCTTTGTTTCACCTCCAGTTTTGATAAGCTTAATATAATTTAAAAAGCGCCATGCTATAAACTGGAAGAAAGAAAAAGCACACAGAAATAAATGACTGTCACTATCACAGCCTTCACTGGCCTATGCCACAGAGACTTTTCAGGCTGAAGACACTGATCTCCGATCCTTGAGGCAATGTGCTAAATGCTGCTGTTCAGTTAGTTGCCACCTACACTGGCAGTGGAAAAAAAAAATAGGTGATAGCAACCAACTACCTGTCAATCTTAAAATTACAGCAGCTACATTTTCTTTGCTCACTTTTTTTTTTTTTTTTTTTTTTGGTCTTTTTAGTTGCAAGTACAGAATGTGTGTTAGTGTAGGCTTGCACTGAGACTGTGAAATGTCCTCCCAAGAACCATGAGTACACTTCACCTAAAATTAGATAATGTAAAATAGCAGAGAACATGCTGCAATTACATAGAGCCATTAAAGCTCAGAAGAATTTAACTTTGCAAAGGCATTCTTTTCAAAACCAGAACTTTTCAAGAAAAAGCCGTTTGGAATTTCAAAACCTTTTTCACTATCCTGAGGTGATGGAGTGCATGTTTTGTGTGTGCTTCTCAGAGAAAGAAAGAGAAGAAAGAAGTCAGAGGTGTAAAGAACTCAAACTTCTGGAAGCCATTGTTTTTCAAAGAGTTAATTTGATTTTCAGCATGAACAATTTTAAATTTGCTGTGGCTAAAAGCCTTCTTCATAACCCCTAAAACAACATAATAAAAAACCTTGAAAGGTTCAAAATGCAAAATTAAATATATAAGCATAGTTTTTATCTTCTCTCTTTTCTCCCACTTTCCTTTTGAGAGTTTAATCTTCTTGCCTGTGGATCAGCAGTGTTTTCTGGTGATGTCAAATAGCAATTTTTCTAGATTTCCCCTTATCTCTTACAGTTTAAATATTTAGGACTTCACAGGTTCTCAGAACCAAGAACAAGCTCAGTAAACCTTAATATGGGTCGGTGAATGTCCACTCTGTCTATATTTAGCATTAGTATTTGTCTTCAGTTGCAATGCAGGATGTAACCAGAAGTATGTATTCCATCACCAGCTGTTAACAACCAGCTGGGGCAGTGCTCTTTATCTTTTCCACCACTCATCCTTCCTTCAGGAAGATCTCTTCTGTTCATGGGCCATTAAGTCCCACTGCACGACTGATAAAATTACATCACCCCACTGGCAGATGCTCCAGCTAGGGAGAGGAGCCAAGCCCTTCCTACCTGGATAAAAACTGAGATTTGGAACATCAGAGCAGCCTTTTCCTACTGGATTTCCAGTGGATGACAAGGCATATCTACACCACCACTGGACCTTCAGAAGAAAACTGCACCCTTCTACAGGACCAGTGATTCAACAGACCCACATCTGTCACTGCAGGAGGACTGCAGCCACCATTTAATTGCACTGCTATCAACACCCTGACTGACTGATGTGGTATCAGCTTGTATTCTGACTCTGGTAGCATTTTTTTTTTATTACTGCATTTTTTATTTTAATTTTCCTAGTAAAAATCTGTTTTTCCCATATCTTTGCCTGAGAGCCCCATAATTTCAAAGTTACAATAATTCAGACGGAGGGGGTTTACATTTTCCATTTCAAGAAAGGCTCCCACCTTCCTTAGCAGATACGTATCTTTAAAACCAACACAATATTTTATGATCCCTTAACAGTTCCATTCTAGGAAGCAGAGGGAGGGCTGAAAAAAAAACCCAAAAAACAAAAAACCCACAAAATAAATACACCGCAGAATCATTTTCTAATAGAGTTTAATTGTTCTGCAAGAGTATTTTTTACCAACTGGGAGGTTCTTCTGGCTGGTATTAATAAACTTCTTGCCTTGCCTCAAAAGTTAAAAAGGCTCCTTCTTTCGATTGCTGTGAATCATGGCAAAGACAGAAAACAGCTTACCCTTCCCCAGGCATAGTGTATTTCCCCTTGCTATTCTGTGAAGAGTGAAATTGAGGTTTTATACCTCTGGGACCAGGTTTTAATTCTCTGCTTGTTCTATTCCTGTTACAGTTCTCCTTGGAGGATCTTTCTGATTTGCTACTGCAAGAGAAATGCTTTATCAAAAACAAACAAAGGCAAAACAAAAACTCCAAATATGCCATAAATTCCAGTCTTTCTAAGTACTTTTTGTACTGATATACAGATCTTGTATTTATTCCTCAGAACATTACTCCTGAATCACTTGGAAAACAGACCTCCTCTCTCTGTTCCTTCTCTTCCTTCTCTCCTCTGTTCCTCTTTTCATCCCTCCATCTTTAATTTTCCTTATTTCATTCAGATTGAGCAAGCAAGGCACCATTCTGCCCCACATCAAGGCAGCCCCTAGATTTTGAATGCAAACAAAAGCCCAGTGCCCACTGTCTTTGACAGAGGTATGATGTCAGGTGACTGCCATCCCTACCTTGCAGACATGGTTTATTGATGAGCCAAAGCCCAAATCACTCCTCCGGGGGAGGAGGGGGATGATAAGGTAAATTCCCTCATTTTTCATACCTTCAGTTAGTAGTTTCAGGTTTGTGGATCAAGGACGCCAATATGTCTTTTTAAATTGCTGTTTCAGATAAAGCTCTCCAATGCTGGAAACTAGGTACCCTTTAAAGCAGTTGCTGCCTATTTCTGATGACAAAATGGCAGGAAATGCAGCCACATATTTGATTGCATATCTATCCTAGTCCTTTGCTTTGGACTTAAAACTGAACAATATATTAGGACCTAATTCTACACACAAAACCAAATTACTCTCAGATACAGCAACAACCAAGCTTTGCATCCTTTTCCAACTTAAGGGTTTGCAGCAAGATAAAAGGCATCAAAATGCATTTCTCATAAGAACAGCTATTCTGTTAAACATATCCCTTTTTTGGCACTATGTAAGTTTCTAATGCATGAAGTCATGAATCTGTCACCTTGAGGGCACATTCTCAGTGATGGTGAATATAAATTATCCCACTTCACAAGGAACCCAGATTCTCATTACTCTGCAGCTGGTAACAACCATTTTAACACCTACTATGATCCATACTATCAGCAAGAGGGAACTGAGCACCTTTTAAAGAATGAGTCCCACGGGTTTTGTGCACGCACTGAATCCAAGCCCCTGCTCCAGAAGAAGCAAAATACGGACTTGCCTGTAAGCAAATACACCCTCAAGCATAGTATTTTAAAAATCAAAATGTGCAAATACTTAAAGAATATCTGTTTAAAGCAAATATCTCACATATGATTCCTGTTTCCCAAAGCTGCTCTGTAAATCCCAGGGGTTAATTTAGCCAATGTAGCATGAACCGAATTCTGGGCCACATGGTGTGAACAGACGGGCACTGAGGACACATCAGGAGAACCTGCAGGAGCTTTAGCTCTGATCCTCGGTACAAAATACAGCCTCCTCCAAGGTAAGAACCTTCAATTTGGGACCTTAGGCCACATTAGACTTGCAATCAAAGGATAATCTTTAAAGTAGAACTCTAAAGTCTTTTTTAAAAAGAAGAGAAAACAGCAAAAATGTTCAGAAAGTGAAACTAGAAACTACTCTTCTAATCTACCCATCAGAATTTCTTTATCAATATCATTAAGTGCTCAAAAGAGAAGGATTTACATGCAAAAAAGGTGAATTCTTTCCACTCAGTGAACTTGCAACTTATCTGATTTGGTCTCAAGAGAGGCATAGGATCTTTCTTTAATGAATTGCCAAAGATGAAGACAGTTTTAGGAGGAATAAAGTGGTAAAATAATTCCAGTTCACTGAGAAAGTTACTTTATGTTAGTAATATTTGCTCCATCTCAGGAATACCTGAAAGAGTAAAAAAATAACCAATTAGGAAGAAAGTAACTAGAACATTAAGGTGTGTTTCACATCGGATTTAAAAAAAAACAGTACAAAGTCTCACCTGTAACATCAGATACTCCTAAATAATGGCAATGAGATAAACAGTTGATGGACTCACAAGGCTTTAGTTTTGCTTTTAAGAACTGCTACATACATACAAGCTTGTGTGTAAATCTTTGGATAGTTTCAATGTTTATTACTTCTGCTCTCTTTTCCTCCATGTCCCTCTGCACAACTTCTGAATCAAAGAGTTCTTCAAGTAACACAACTCCTGATTATAAAAAATCAGGGTGCTTTTTTTTAAGTGCTTGCTATCACAATCAAGAATTAAAGGACACTAATCGAGGATTCTGTTGGAGTGCCATTTTCAGAGCCTGTTAATTTGCCAATCATCAGCAATAGTGTTTTTTTCTACTGCTTTCTTTTCATTACCACATAATTTTTCAAACTCCAGTCTGTCAATAGTAATTATTTCTGCACCTAGAACACTCACACAGTGCAAACATATTTGCCTGAAGAAGGCAGAAAGCCTGTGAACTCCTATGAAATGCAGACACTGCATTCCCAAGGTCTCCTCACACTCTATGTACACAGAGGCAAAGTCTAACAATCCTGCCAAGTATAAAACTTGCCCTCAATTTATAGCATCACCTTTTTAATCCATCACATTGTTCACTAAAGACAAAAGCACTCTTTAATCTCTCTTTGTGAACTCCCTATGTAGCCTCTGTCCTGTAGATGTAATTCAGATCTTCATTTCACGATTGTCAAATGAGTGAGTTGGTATCTGCACTTATTATGTGTTCACACCAATGCACTGAAGGAATGGGATGTGATGTTTTTTAAGCTACTGCAATAAAAGTAAAAAAAAGATCCATCAAACCAACAAAACCCCACCAAAATGAGAAAAAAACCTCAAAAACTTGATTAAAATCTAATCCAAACCTTTTCAAGTCAGCATTAAGACTTTACTTTTCAAAAGTATCCAATTTGTTAGGAAAATGAGAAGACGAGCCCATAAAATCTTGTTTCTAAAATGGAAGAAAAAAATCTCCAAAGCATGTGAAAACTTGAAGCACAAGTAACTCATATATCCAGGAGAGTCAACCCACAAAATTGTTCTGCCTTATCATATGATTAGAAATTTGGCAAATACCATCATAATGAAAAAGCCGCTTCATAATTGGAAAAAAAAAAAAAGGAAAAAAAAAGTGCTTGAGTAGATGAAGTGCTTCACGGGACATATGTTTCCCCAACATTTACAGACTTACAGACTCTTGAACATGAAATCACAGCAGTAATAAACACAGTTCTTAATTTTTGAACAGCAGTGTCCATTAAGAGATGAACAGCATGGGAAATAGGAAGAAAGTCTCCCACATCCCAGCCCATGTCCACCACTATAATACCATGAAAATCAGACAATAAAATAAGCCTATTTCTAAATGTATTCACCTTTTCTGTGATTTGCTGACATAGTCGAAAGTGGAGTTTCAGAATCCAGCAAATTAAGGTGTGGAAATTTCAGAAGTGGGAGCTTTAAAATGCTTTCAGAGTTGCAGGCATAGCACTTTGTTAAACTGCCACAATATGCAAAGTTCTTACTGAAAATGATGGAAAATAAGTGAGGGGGGGGGAACAAACCTATTTAATGAAGGGTTTGAGGAAGAGTGCAGAGCTGTGGTACGGCCATCTAGACTGAATGTATCTCGTTGTGTTACAGAAGTATAAAGGTTGGTAAGTTTTCCAAACAAAGAAAAATGCATGACAGAAAGATTTTAGAACAGGCTTTCATTAAATTTTCTTCGAATTTTCACCTGTAATTTGGAAGCCTGACTTTTTTTTTCCAGTGTGAAAAATATAAAAGAGGTTTACATATTGGGCAATTTTTACCAAGCAATCTTGAAAAATTTGTCTTTCACTTGTCAACTTTATATTTTATCGTTTCCACGTTTATGGTGAATTTTTCCCTTAAATCACAGCTCTCTAGTAAGATGAAAGATAACAGTGTAAAAAATATAATACAGTGAGTGGAGGAAAAAACCCACCACCAAAAATCAAAATAGACTGAATGTCCTTCCAAGTTTGCGCTGATTTCAGAAGAAATCAGAAAAATTTCAAGCACACTGAGATTTTTGGTATACATTCCTGTAAAGATGAATGCCATTCCATCCTGTGCCTTCTTATCACCGACTTTTTTCTGCTTGTTTTAACTAAGCAGGTGTTAGTAAATAATAAACATTTTGTTATCTATTGCATTAGAAAAATGAAGATGAAAAATTTTCACCTTACAAATTCACTTATGATCCTAAGTCACTACCTGTAACTTCTAAGACAGAACTTCAGATGTGGTTGTTAGGCAGCCAAATGACAACCAAATGACAATTCTTTTAAATAACTGTCTTCATTTATAGCCACACAGTGCCCATTGCCCCCGCCTCCTAATTACGACACAGAAGGCATAATAAGCAAGTTTATATTGGTCATGTACAAGAATTAAAGAGTGGAAAAGGCAAAAAGAGATTCTGACTTCTGGCCGCTGTGTTTGGAGTCAGCTCACCATCCTCAGAATCACTGGACACAGTAATTAGATGCAGTGGAGCCCAATAATCTTTATTAATGTCTGTAAAAATCAGACCAGCTTCATAATTACATTCACATACTTGGTAACCACTTCTGAATACACCAACTTGCTGCCCTTTTAAAAGCCACTTCATTTTAAGAAATCATGTCATTGTTTCCAAGGGGAATTTCTGAAAAACAAATCTATTATTTTCTATTAGAATTGGAAAAAAGAAAAAATTTTATCATATCTGAAACAGATGTTCGCACTTTGAAAAGGATGCCACTGATTTTACAGATCATTACACAAGAGGCATTTCCTGAGTCTGCTGAAATCAGCTGGCAAAACTGCTATCAAAACAGGACTATATTCAGTACAACAATGCTCTTTCTTTTGTAGAAAATATCTGTTAGCTGATGAGATTATACTTGGCCAAAGTATCATCCCCATCCAGTGAAGTCCCAGAGAAAGTTCTTCCAGACAGCACTGTGGAGCTTCCCACAAAACCTTATTGCCAACACTGCAAGAAACCCAGAAGTAAGCATGGAAATGCTGTAATAAACAACTTTAAGACACAAAATATGGGGTCCCATATGAAAAAGGGTACACTAAGCAGATTTTCCTACTAATTCTGTGATTGGCTGCAGGATTTTCATAACCTTTGGAGAGATTAGAAGACTGACCTCTTAAAAATTTTAAGTTGAATTGAGAATGTAAGGGCCTGAAAATATTATGAGTTACTATTTTGCTTTATATATTAATAATTACAATAAGATCCCTCAGTCTGAAATATCTGTGTATATTTGCTCTACCTATATTCACTTTTGAATTATTCAAGGAAGTTTTTTTCATACTTGTGCTGGTTTTGCACATGACATTTCATGAAGGAGGAAGACGACACCCATGGAAATATTTATTAAAAGAAAAAAGCTACTGAGAGCTTGCTCTAAAAACCAACCAGTGATTAATTTTTAGAACTGACAACCTGTTAAGCCACTGAGAAGGCTGAGCACACCTCTGTGGACACACATTTTAATACAAACAAAGCCCAGGAAGCTCTCTTTCCCTTCTGGCCTGAGTACAGGTAACAGCTGGGCACAGAACTAGCTTGGAGACATTGAGGTCAGGCAAGAAGGAAGACTTAAGTCCAAGATGGGAGAGGGATGAGAAGGTATCTTGGACTGAAATTCTCCTGTAATCTATGGAGAAGATGTAATTGATAAACTGGATGATTCTTTTTCCCCCTATAACTGTGGAATGCCTATGGGGTGGATGAAGTGTTCACATTATAGACATAAGCAAAGACAATCATGCTGAAGTAAGCAGATGTTGAAGTAGCTGCGATCTCAGGGCAAGTTTGAACAGAGAGAGAGAGAGAGAGAGGAGAGTGATGTAGATCCCTTGCCCTAGGGACAAGAAGAAAGACTTCTGTTTTCAAAGATGAAGAGAGCCTTTGCTTGAACTGCTAATCCTTTCCTTAAAGTGTGCCCCATAAGTTGACACGGCCCATAAATTCAGCTAGGGGAAGGCTGAAAAAATGGGAGGGATTTAATGATTGCAGATTTCCTGGGCAGCTGCTATTTGTGGAAATTTAAGCCACGACAGAACTGTTTTCTTATGGGGAAGTCTCCACAGACTGAAGAGAGAGTCTCCTCTCCTAAGTAAATTGGAGAAATACTATTTTAGCGATGGTAAACTGACTGATTTGTTTCTGTATGTTTGTCAGTGTGAAAGAAAAGAGAGTGTAGGGGGAGGAGAGGTTTTCTGAAAGTTTTATTCTGACTCTTATTTTTTCTTTTAGTTTCTGTTAATAAAGTTCTTCTTTATACCCTTCAAAGTCTGAGACTGCTTTGCTCATCTCCTAACCCTATCTCACAGTAATGGTGGAGTAAATGGTGGGTGCACTTAGCCAATGCTAAACCCACCACATTAATTGGTGCATTGGCCAGGAAATCTCAAATTGGCAAATCAAAATCACTACACTAAATTGGTATTTCTGCCCAGTTTCAAACGGAAACATTCACAACATTGTATTTGCATACAATGTATTATAGAATCATTTCATATTGTGATTTCGCATTCTTTCTATGACAGAAAACTTCCTTATCTCAAACCAGATTCCCCTTCCCTACCCACAGCATAACAGAGGTAAAATGGCTATGATTCTCTAACATTCATACATTACATCTGGAAATAAAACTGCCAAAAGTATTTACTGTGTCCTGCCTAGCCACTAAACTTGTATTTTCATTCTGCATTGGAAATTGCAAAGCTTTTCAATAAGTACCTTTCTTAAAATAGTCCACTTTCAGGTCTAGAAGTTCGGATTCATGTTTTTACTAACAAAGACATTTTTCTCCCTTGATCCATAGACAGAAATGACCAACTATAAAACATATAATGATAAAAGATTAACTGGTGCCAAGGTAGCTCATTTTTTTTTTTTTTTGATGGAACAGGGTTATCAACAATTTCATAGGAAAGCACTTTTGTTCCCACAGCAGGGAGACAGCATCCTCTCCTGAGAGAAGAGATGTCTTCTCCACATATGAAAGAAAAGCCAGTGGAATTTTCTAGATGTCACAGTATTCAGATTCGCATGTTCGCTTGTACTACAATGAAGTGGCTAGCTACTTAGCAAAACAGTTCCATGTTTGACAAAGGAAAATGAATAACCCACCAGCTCTACATGTTTGACACTTCATGAAGAAGCTCGTGAACGTATTTATTTATCACTCCATCTTGTTACTGTACTCTGTTGTCTGACTCTTCAGCACTCCATGGAAACTCGCACATTTTCTGCATCACATTAAAATAAAAAAACAAGCCACCCAGAGAACAACATAACCAACTATCTCTAGGCTTACATGTGTTTATGCTGCTCATCCAGCAACAGAAACCTCTGGGAGTTCCTGCCTGCCTTGACTCCTCACTGTGAGGGTTGCCTCCTGCTGCTAAGAAAGAAAATACATCACGAGACTTTCACCTCTGACAGTAGATGTCAGTGCTTCCAAAACCAGTGCTATGCACTTCTTCTAAATGCCCTTCCCTTCCCAAGCATTTGACACATCTGGCTGGACCCTGGACAGAGAGTGGCTGTTCCTGCTCCTGGCCATCCACTGACTTCTGACAAGTCACCTCATCTCTGTGCTTCTGGCATTTTGTTTTTCATAATTCAGCATTTGTAATTCCAAAGAGATATGTCCAAAGAATTCTGCTATCTAGCTACTACACTGTTGTCCTTCTCACATAAAGCTGAGTGAGATGCAAGCAAATGGTTGTGTGGGTTTTTGGCAAACTAAAACCTATCAAACTGATTTTTTCATTACAGATCTGTTAGAGAATGGCAAATTGATTCTTTTCTTGAGCTATGTTAGTAGAAAATTTCAGGGTGGTCAACTACATCACTGCAGCACAACACTTCTTGTGACCCATTACCAGGGTTACACTGCTGAAAAAAAAGCCGCAGCAGAGAAAGCAAGTCTTTTGCAGCTTCACTTACTCCTTTCGTCTGACACACTGGAGACAAGTGCCAAAGCTAAAAGGGTAAGTTGTGACAGCATGATGAGAAACCCTCACTCAAGCTGGAAAAAATTCGTACTATATAAAAAAAAAACCCCATGGAGATACAGCTTAAATTCCCTATTGCACAAGCCTCTAAATAGCAGTCAGATTTTTAGCTTCTTTCCTTTTTTAAATACCCTGACTCCCTTCAAAAATGCCAGGAAAACTCTGTCAAAGTTTAGTTTCTGGGGGAAAAACCCACACGCACCTTCAAAAATAAAACCAACTTAGAAGAAAATCCCACCCTACATAGACAATCACTCTTTTTCTGGTCCAAGTTAAGTCTGTCTCTCTACTCAGGTCAGGAATTTGTTGAGCTCATGGAACAGCAGCATTTTCTGTATGTTTTTCCTCAGTTACATGACCAAAACCGTTCTTGCTCCCTTTAGTAGATCAAACTACTAAGCTAAAGGCAAAGGACTGTCCATGACAGGACTGAAACACTAATTTCACTATATTCCTAAATTCATGTAAATAGTCAAGTCTAAGCAGGTAATGGCAATATGGGAAATTTTTTAGAAACCATTTAGGAGAAAGGTAGTGCCAAAAATGACACAGATAATATTAATTCATTTGCTTAAATGATTTGGGTTTAACTTTCTCACAAATGCCTTCCCATGTATTTGAACAAGACTCAGTTCCTTCATGCTCCATGAAAGTTTTATTTCTGTATTCTCCATCAAATAAAGGAAAACAAGTTTTTGCAAAGCATCTAATGGGTATGGACACTGTGCACTAACACTAACAGTTACTTTGCAACCATACAAAAGAATTCAGATTAACTGTGATTCACAATTGCAGTACAGAAGCTAGAGAATGCAGCTTCTCACAAAATGCACACAGATCATGCTCTGTGCGTGATCAGGTTTGTTTTCAAGAGTCAGCAACTTTCTGCATTGTTCAGTTGAAGTACAGAAGTACAGTACAGCAGCAATGCTGTAATTGGCAAAGAATGTAAAGCCCTGGTCTAGATAAAAGCAAACCAAATCATGCTGCCCTTAAGCTATTGTGCTGACAGAGTGAAACTGCTGATTTCTAATCAATATATTCCACCTGTCATGTTCCAGATCATGGCACTGTTAATCCACCTGTTAGTTCACTGGTGTGAAATTCAGGGTGTTTTTCTGTCTACACAGCCCCATTAGTAATAAGACAACTCTCAGTTTTCTTTTTTTCCATTAAGAATTTCAAAGACAGCCTGCAACAGGCTTATCATATGGAAATGTTTTTGCACAATTTAATACCACAAACTGTAGTATTATATTAAAATAACAGCACATTAAATTTCATTTGGCATGTGGCAAAATAAAATTAAAGGATGAGTTTCGATGCATAAACAGGATAAATACATAGGATTTTGCTTCATCATATTGAATAAATAGATCCTGGCACAGTGCCCACATCATATTCGTTATGAAGAGACTGTAGTGTACGGCACGCTTTGTCAGACAATGGCTAGATGACTGACAAATCAGAACTCTTACAGATTTGCTTACTATTTCTGCCTTGTGTGTTCTGGAAATTTGTTGAATTGCAATTCCTCGTTGTATTACACTCATTAACCAGGATGGTAAGTAGTAAAGCTGCTTATTACCCTTGCATTGTGCAAGTGTAGTATGGCAACATGGCACTCTCTGCACTCCTTACACCTCCCAGCTTGCAGTGGGTTCTCCTCCAGGTCTGCTCCTCAGCCTGGTCTAAGGACTGAAGAAGGTTGTCATCATTGTTTGTACTGCAAGGAAACACGGGGTTGCTCCGATCCTCCTGCTGCTGTGAGGCTGGGCCATCTGTGCAGCTTAAAAACAATTTACACTTACCAGATCTCTTATCTTCTGCTGTGTTTTTGCTTTGGAAATATGCTTCACTTCTGGCATTGTCTCAACTACTTTATTCTGGTCTAAAAGAAGCTTTCTCAATACCCAACATTCTACCTTATTAGTACCAAAAAAAAAAAAAAAAAAAAAAAAAAAAAAAAAAAAAGCACCAGGCACCTAATCCACACACTATAAAAGAGAAGGATTCAGCTCCTAGCCACAAGCCACAACCTCAGTCCTGCAGCAGATGCTATTGTTGGCAGCATTTGCTTGCCCAGCAAAGTCCACAGAGAATATGAAGTCAAATATGCCATTTTCAAAATGCAAATTCTTTTTTGTTTTCTCTCAAGAGTTTTTCTGCTTACTGTTTCCTCCTCCCATGACACCATATATCCCACTCCCTCATATTCTGCCCAAGTGTCAGGTGATTCCCATGGAAATACCATTCACAAGATTCAAATGAAACATAAAGAATTTATAACCTGCCTATGGATATTGCTTTAGAATATCCTTCCAACCAAACTGGTGGGATAAGATTCTCACATGAAGGTGACATAACCTTTATGGATTTTTTTCTCTTGCTAAAGTGAAGCCTGAAAGACTAAATAAACCATACACAACATACAAAATCCTCTTTCAGGATTTTCTGTGGCAGAGGTGAAGACAAATCTCACACTTATGAATGATTAATTCCTTAGCAGACCTCAGAGAGGTTTTGTGTCCAAGGCCTGTCCTGAGAGGGAGCAAGAAGAGGTGTTCTGTTTTCCAGTTGTTTCATTTCCAAAGGGAGGTGGACAGACCAGTATTTCAGACCAGTACCACTAACCCTCCCTCTTCTTGATCACAAGGGATTTCTCCACAAAGGAATTTCTTCACAAAGCATTTTCCTTGCTTGCTACTAGTACTCAAGCACTTTTTTACTGATTGCTGAACTACAGCAACATAAGCATTCCTGAAAATTATATGGCCAGCTGGGGGACAAAGGAAATCTCAACAAAGAAAGAAGATCAGAACTGTTAATTCATATTACAGAAACTCCAAACACAAGAGCATCAGGCCACTGTCAGCTGAAAACTGCACTCTATCTTGGCTAATCTAGTTACTTGTCTGAAAAAATATTTGAACAACAAGTGCAACCTTATGCTACTTGCTCTGCATCTCTCCAATGACAGACAGTAAGGTGGTTTTTTCATAAGAAAATCAGGAAGACACATGGAAGAGGCCTAGCTGTCTGAAGAGCTAGAACACCTAGCTGTGGACCTGTAAGAGATTCTCCTCTAATTAAGTTCAGAAGGTTGGCCCCCTTAGTGAATTCTTTATGTGACAAACCTGAACAAGGTGAAAACACTCCTGTTTTAAGGCAAAGCAAAAAGTCAAGATTCCACCAGACTAAAACACAGAAGATAAAGGGACATTTCCTTTTCCTTTGATGGAATCTGAACTCAAAGCTGAACCAATGCAGGCACTGTTCTGACACTAGACCCAACTGATAGGTGTGGTACTGGGCTTTTCACAAGCAGCTTAATATCAGGCAACTCTCTACATCTAGCCACAGCAAGATCATTTCAAAACACCTGCTAAAATCAATGAAAGCTAGTAAAAATAACTGGAAATACACCTGGATCTCTCAGCACATATAATTAAGGTAATCAACTAAGCTTTCTTTTAACAACAGAGGGGTAGGGACAGGTGCCCAACTTGGCATTTGAAGGCAAGCAAAGTTTGGAGATAAAAAGTGACCCACTTAAAGCATGCTCCACTTTATATCTTAGAAGGTATCACCCCAGTCCAACAGCAGAGCATGAGTTTTGAAACCTGAAATTGCTTTACTGTTTGCTCAACAGCGTAATGAGATGAAAGGGATCAGAGACCTGAGCTATGACTGGCACTGGAGTAAGTTATTATCTTTCAGTAACTTAAGAAGACAGCAATGTCCTACTGCTTTACATCATCACTGCAATTTACAGTAGCTGTGCCCCTTTTTGTCCTTCAGTGATATTTCCACGATCGCTGTGTTTGAAGGGGCTTTGCTCAGTGATGTTTAGCAGTAGCACTTGAACTCTGACTGATATTATTGCTATCAGCTGTCAAGCAACTTCATACTGTTTCTGGAAACTTACAGTTCTGATGGAGGTTGTCAGCAGATTTATGTGTATGTGTGGAAGCTGAAGCTGGGTATTTCAAACGGTTACAAACTAGAGCATGACAGCAAGCCTGTAGGTGACTGCACAGCCAGGGACTGGCAGAAAAGTCCCAGCCCTCGCCTGGATCTCAGACTGCTGCTACTTCCATCTGCAAGCCTGGGAACACTGTAGTTGGCACTGCGGAAGGACACACTGCAGCACAGCCCAAAGGTGGATGCGGCACAGCTGCATGCAGGCATGCATGCATGAGCAGCAGAGCTGCATTCAGGCATGCATCAGTGGCAGAGCTGCATTCAGACATGCATGAGCAGCAGAGCTGCATTCAGGCATGCATCAGTGGCACAGCTGCATGCAGGCATGCATCAGCGCTGAGCCAGGACCTGCTCACGCTGCCGCACCACCATCGCAGCTGCTCTCCAGCACAGGTGAGCTCAGCAGCAGCAGGGGGAAAATAAAAAAAATCAAGTTTTCTGATCCAGTATGTAGTTTAAAAAGTCAGGGCATGCTTTGTGGCTAACTTTGTGTTATAAAAAGGTAAAATCTGTATTTAAATTCTCTTCTGGTTGGGAGGGAGGGAAGGAAGGAGGGAAGGGATGAAGGGAGGAAGGGAGGAAGGGAGGAAGGAGGAAGGAAGAAGGAAGGAAGGAAGGAAGGAAGGAAGGAAGGAAGGAAGGAAGGAAGGAAGGAAGGAAGGAAGGAAGGAAGGAAGGAAGTGAAGGAAGTGGCGGAAGGAAGGAAGGAAGGAAGGAAGGAAGGAAGGAAGGAAGGAAGGAAGGAAGGAAGGAAGGAAGGAAGGAAGGAAGGGAGGAAGGAAGGAAGGAAGGGAGGAAGGGAGGAAGGGAAGGGAGGAAGGGAGGAAGGAGGAAGGAAGGAAGGAAGGAAGGAAGGAAGGGAGGAAGGAAGGAAGGAAGGAAGGAAGGAAGGAAGGAAGGAAGGAAGGAAGGAAGGAAGGAAGGAAGGAAGGAAGGAAGGAAGGAAGGAAGGAAGGAAGGAAGGAAGGAAGGAAGGAAGGAAGGAAGGAAGGAAGGAAGGAAGGAAGGAAGGAAGGAAGGAAGGAAGGAAGGAAGGAAGGAAGGAAGGAAGGAAGGAAGGAAGGAAGGAAGGAAGGAAGGAAGGAGGGAGGGAGGGAGGGAGGGAGGGAGGGAGGAAGGAAGGAAGGAAGGAAGGAAGGAAGGAAGGAAGGAAGGAAGGAAGGAAGGAAGGAAGGAAGGAAGGAAGGAAGGAAGGAAGGAAGGAAGGAAGGAAGGAAGGAAGGAAGGAAGGAAGGAAGGAAGGAAGGAAGGAAGGAAGGCTGCCTGTGATCAAGAACAGTTTAAGAGAAGTGGCCCTATTATCTCTCTGTAGTCCCGGCATTCACAGAATCCTTAAGCAATTTTGAAGAGTTTCATATAAATCAGCACAGACAAGGCTGGAATGAGTGACTTTCCTCACACACCTGAGGAAAGAGTCAGATCCTGCACAATTCAACAGTTTTTTTGCTTGGTTGAGATAATGTTTTCCTAGTGCTAACAAAATGTGAAATCAGATGTTTACAGTATGCAAACAGAACCCCTAAGAATGAAAGAGATGTTTATTCAGAGAGTGAAAGGTGCTTCCCTGGCAGAGTTTTGTGGTGGGTTAGCACCTCCCTGCCCACACACCCCTCGGAGGGCTGGAAGTGATCAGGACGTGCTGGCTTCTCTCTACGCTGGTCCTGGGCTCTTCCTTCAGCCTGAAACAGGAAAACTGTCCTGGACTGCCACGAGACCTGCTCCTGGGGCTTTTCTGTGCTCTTCCCCTCCTGCCCCTCATCCTTTTCCCTTCACACCTCTGCTCCTCCAGCAATTCCACCTCTTGTTCCATACTTGGCAGTGTATGGCTGGAGGCTGGGCTGGCTATGGCCAGCTCCAGATGGCTACAGAGTCGCAGCGGAACCTGGAGCTGGTGGAATCTGTCTGGAAGTGGGCTCAACCAGCCCTGAGCATCCCCCAGCAGAGACAGGGACATCGATCACTCCCCAGCAGAGACCCTGAAACTGAGCCCAGACAGACTCAGATTGATCTGGGTACTACAAAGGATGTGATCGAGGGGGAGAGAGGAAGGAAGAAAATCAAGTGGCTGTTACAAGACTTGCTTGCTAGGGATGTTGGCATGTCTGCTAAATCACACAGCCCTGTGTGCCCAGCTTAAGTCCCAGCAGGACTGGAGGAAACGAGCATTCCAAACCTACTCATTCTCTGGCTTAGATGTTGTGGCACTGACTGATTCATGGTTTTCCTCTCTGCCAGGGCTTGCTGAGAGAGAATAGCTGGCAGCCCCTCTGCAGCACCTGCCTCAGACCCTTCTCCCTGCCCTATCTGCTGGTTCCAGGAAATCTCCTTGGTCTCCAGCTCAGCAACACGGAGGGAATCACACTACCCTTGCATAAGGAGAAAAGGGTGATGTGCTTCCAAGACATGGGGACAGAGATGATTTTCCTTCCACTGGTGCTGACTCCATAACACAGTAAATTCCAGCCATATTCAGCGAAACAGACAACTACAAAGTTACGTACCTGTAGTCAAAGAAGAGACATTGGACAACTGCACCTCTGTTGGATTTGACAAAGATTATGCCAGTGTGAGCAGGCAGATAAACAGGAGCTGCCCATCTGCAGGAGAAGTACAAATGGCCAAAAGGCAGCTGCTTTGCCTGATCTATACCCACAGACTTGTGATGCCTGTGCTGCCCTAATGAGGACTCCACAGGAGCCTCAAAATTGTGCTTTCAACCTCATCCACTGACATCAAGGGAATTGGGGTTTCCTGTTCAGGATTTACATTGCAACAGGCCTCACCTCTTCAATCAAAAAGCCAGGAAATGCATTACCACTGTGGTTTTATTCACAAAAGAGACCTGTGTGGTATTAAAGGCAAGATACCTTGCAATAGAAGCAAATGGAGCACCTAGACCAGTCCCAATAATAAGAATCAACAGCAATAGTGAGTTTAGTTTGACCTGAAGAACTCTTCATTCAAACCAAATCAAATTTTCAGGTACATGAAGCAATGTTTAACATAGATAAAATATCTCTCATTGTTAAATCTCAAAGAAAAGGCAGTTGACCAGAAGGTGATTGCATTGTCCTTTGTGCTCTGCCATTTAGAGAAGTCCTGTTTAAAAAATCCACATAGTTTTGCTGCAACCATTTAAGTTCAGACTGTCTAAACAGTTTAAAGTAAGGATGTGTCCAAGCAGTGTGTTAAAACTTCATGTATCATGAGAATCTCAATATGCCATACTCCAAACACAGCAATATTCTAGGCTATTACTTAACGGTGTGTAACTTTTCTCAAATGTTTCTCTTTTGACAATACTGTGCTGATTATTACATTCATGATGCAAGGATTTCAGATCTCTCCCTATCCAGTCATTGCTATGATGTCTCAGTGCTTGGGTCAGTCTTCCCTTAGGGAATGGCTGTGGCAATGGCTCCCAGTTGTGACAATACTTCTCTGTGTAAAATTTTCCAAAGCACTGGCTTAAACTATTCATTTACTGGCATCTGTATAAATTGTAGCATCAGTTGCTGTGTGAGGAAGGTTAACCTGGATTAGGCCAAGCCTGGATGTTTCAGAAAACCTTGACCTCAAAGCTCTGTGCGCCTGCTCAAGTGACACTGCTGTGAATAGCAACACACACCCCAAAGCACTCTTTGCCACTGTTCAATGAAATAAAGCCTCAAAGACTACAGGCAAGCTTCTCCACATCCACATGGCCATGACTCTGCAACAAACAGATTTTCTAAACAGATTTCACCTATCATCATTTCATGTTGTTTTTAACATGCCTGACTTACAGTCTTTTAGACACGCTGATGTTTGAATAGGAGATTGTTTTTGTCACCTTTTTGCTAGTGCAAACATAATCCAGAAACTGGCTGGAGTTAAAACCAGAATAACCAGTGGTCCATTCTGGGGATTTGGTTTTCATGTTTAAATTGGGCTGGCTCCAAATAATTTTGGATTTGTTTAAGAGGAGGTCCCATCAGAGATCCTATTGTGAAATAGGAGACATAGCAAGGTGAGAACAGCAGTTAGACCTGCACTGTAATAGACACACAAAACACCAGAAAACCAAATCAACTTTCACAGGCACAAACACATTATTTCTCCAAGTCCATCAGAGATGACTGCTCCTGAGAAGGGTCACCCCCTTAGGCAGCCTCCCTGCCCTCCCTGGACAGTACTGTCCTATCTTTCTTCCTTCCCTGCCCTGTACAGAGGCAAAAACATATCCTCTTGACCCAAGATCAAAGATGTCCTGCTGGCCCTGCTGTGCCACCATGCAAAACCAGGCTTCTCTTTGATTGCTAAATTTGCATGCAAGGTTGCTCCTCCTAACCTAGATCCCAGCTAAAAGCACAGACAGGTCCTTTGCCCACGTGTCAGGCCATTTACAAGCTGCCTCTTCTGCCACTGGAAATATTAGCCGCTGCCTATCTCAAGCTTATGGCTCCTTAATAGCAAGAAAACACAACCCTCTTTTCAGCAGGAGGTGCCTGCTTCCTTTCCAGGGCTAAAACCCTCTGCAGACAGCCTTCCTTCCCCCTATGTAGCAAGTAAACTCTCTCAAGAAGGACAAAGCATTAAGTCCATATCCACACTAGCATTTCTTAACATAGCAGAAAAGGTTTCCCACAGAACCTTTTAGCTGTGATTAATGCTGTGAAGACATTGGTAAGCAAAGCATGGCTGGGCAAAAAAAGCACAAAACATTTTTCATGGATGTCATCTCCAATTAATAGATAAATCTGCTTCAGTTATTTTCATCTCTCTCTCTCTGCTCATGTGGCTCTCTAGGGAATTAAAGCTTCGTAAATACATGCTTGTTTTTCTCTCCTGTACACAGAAATCACATCCAGCTTGGGAATTCCTTGGACTGAAATGGTTGGAGGTGAAAGAATGTTATAAAGAAGCACTGTATATGTGCCATTCCAAGGCAGCATTGTATCCCTTCCTGGAAACCTTGCTGTATTACATGGAATACATGTATTGCCTGGGAACCCTGATCCATCAAAGAAAATAAATGCAGCTCCAGCTAAAAACTGGTTTTGATGGTCACATTTTAAACAACAGAACAGTGTCTAAGGAAAGCAAAACATTTATCTTCCAAAAAGCCATTGCTCAAAAAATAATTTTTACACCAGAAAGGTTGGCTTCATACATTGGAATAGTCCAGAATACTCATTGGCAATTTATTAAAAAAATTTTCATGTAGCATTTTCACTTTAATGACAAAGCAAGTGAATTTTGCATATGTGGAGGCCAGAAGCAGAGGGTTGAGAAGGAAGAACAAGACACAGCAGCAGCACGAAAAAAAAAAAAAAGGCAAAGCCCTTGAGTGATCAGCCAGCAGAAACAGATTTTACCTGCATCTTGTGTAGGGGATAGACCCCAACTCGATATGACACCAAAAAACGAAACAGGAGAAAATCCTACTTCCAACTCACACTTCCAGGCTGTGGATCTATCCAATCATACTTTTACCCTCACCTTCTACCACCTGAGATTCAACTGCTGCGCAGCTTTATGTACTCTACACTCTTTAACAGTCTGACTTGTTTTTAAAGCTACAGCTGTCAGAGCCATGTGCTACTATTAGGAAAGTGAAATTAAGTAAATTTCTCTAACTTACAGTTGCATGGACAATGCTCAATAACAGAACATTTAGGGAATATTAAACAAACAAAAGGCAAAGCAAAACCAGCTGAGAAAAAAAAAAACGCTGTTCTAACTCTTTAAGCTCCCGATGGAAAAGGCAGCAGCTAGCAGCTACAAGCTGCAAAATCTGGCAGCTAACAAACCTACCTAGATAAAAGCAACAGAATCTTCCTTACTGTCCTTAGGGTGTGAAGACTTACCCCATTCTGTGTGCCCTCATGACTGCTTGCAAACTAAGGCAGTGGTAGCAGGTACCATTTTCAGAGGTCTAAACCTGTGAGGGAGTAGGACACCCCCAATTTAGCAAGGTCAGAGGCTGAGTTATAGCTGAGCCTGTGCTCTTGAAGTTGCAGGGCAGTATTTGCATCACTGTATTTTATTCTTCTTCCCCCAGACACAAAGCTTACTGTGATAATTGATAAATGGTTCGTGTTAATCATAGAAGTTTTAGAGTTTGTATAAAGCAGAATACTTTAAAAAAGAAAAGCACATGGACCTAGATAAAGGGAAATATATGATTTAAGCCATTCTGTTTAAATCCCCGTTATGAATTTTGTATATTGAATATTGTATACCAGTTTGTAAAAGAAAAAAAAGGGTTTTCCACAGTCTGAAAGGTTTTTACAGAATCAGATTTCCTGCCTTTGTGTAATCAATCACAAACTATCTGCTAAAAGATCAGGCTTCCTACTTCTCCTGTTTTTTATCTATCAAGACCAGATGGTTACATGACCAATTGTCCCAAGAGCTGTCCCACGGGAGTTTGGAAGTTTCTTTGACCACCACTGCTTACCTTGCAGAAATACTACAACAAAAGAATAGCAATTATTAGTTAACTACTAGGAAAACCATACTATAAAAAGGGAGCTGCAAACCAAGTTCGGTGAAACATGGAGTGGGCGGTGACCCCTCACATTTTCCCCAGCGCGCTGCTTGCTCTGTCTATATAAAACAAACCAATCTAAATTTTGCTAAATATCGAGACTTTGTTTCTCCTTTATAACATTACCATTGCCTGGGATCTCCTTTCTCTTCAACCTAGCCAAGTACGAGTGAGGGGACAGGGAAGCACTACAAGGAGCAATCATTGCTTAACTGGTCTCTGTACAGTAGAACAGGTTTGTGTTGACATAACTGGAACAAGAAACACAGCTGAGGCTACTTCTACACTATGCCACTCACCAGAGCTTGTAGCCTCCCCTTTTTAAATGCCTCAATTTTCTTGCAATATTGTCTTATACTTTCTTAGGTAGGGTTGTAGATAGATAAAGAAATGCAAGAAGTTAAAGGAAGTAACAGCAGGTAAAATAGCACCCTACTTTTTGTATATATTTTTATGTTTGGTTTTGATAAATCCATGCAGTAAGGACTCAGAGCATATGTATGGAACACAACAGGAGTTCACCTATGCTAGGCATCAAGAGATTAACATGACATGCTATCAACTCTAAAAATGTAATATATTTTTTAATAAATATAATCCAGAATATGTATCTGAGATTAAATCCAGCCCTACTGGGAAAAGGAAGCAACTTCAACCCACTGAGCATAAAGTAAGTTGCAGCAGCAGAGCTCTGGAAGGGAGACTAAACAGCTGGACCAGAGAATAAGATATCTGAGAAGATCTGAAGAGTCTGAGGGATAGTAGATGAATAAAGAGGACAGCAGAACAGATACAGAATCTCACAAATGGAACCTGTATTGAAACTGAGGAGACCAAGAGAGCATAGCACCACTCTTGGGTATCCACCCAAGTGTAGCAGCCAGTGCATGAAGTATCAGGCCCCAAACAGCACATTATCATCCAGTGCCCTATATGAATCAGTGGTGTAATCTCAATCACCTTATATCCGACTGGATCAATTCCATGCTTCCCCCTCCATTTGTTTTTCTAGTTTGTCTTCTGGTACAGCAGAAGGCTTCATCTGATGTTAATGCCCATATTCCACCTGAACGCATGAGATTTTCTTTCACCTCTTGCCAATTGTCTCTAAAAGATGCCAGTCAGCAACAAACCATGCTTCTGGTTTAAGCTACTCCTTTCACCCTGTGGGCTCTAGAAGATAGCTGGACATGGAACAGCATCTTTTAGAAAAATACTGAATTTCTGACAAGCACACTCCTAAACAATGTTCAAAGGTGTATTATCTAGACTCACCTATGAGTACTACACTGTATATCTCTGTCTTGCTTAGCCAACACAGAAACTTCCAAGATAATAACCCAAATTAACAACCTTGCAGAAGAAATAAAATATTTAAAAAAAAATTAAATCAAGCTCACACTTCTTGGAGAATGACAAGAAAAATAACAGAGTAATAATTAACGTACCATTCGCTATAAACCTTCCTTGAAAACACTCTCATTCCATCTTACCAAAATGTTACCAAACTCAAATTATTGTCTTGTTATGGTCAGGTACAGCTCTTAAATTCTCTAGGCTCTGCTCTCTTCCAGTTAAACTGGCAAGGCTTCAATGAAGCCAGGAATTTCTCCTGACTGGGATTTGGGCCTCTATCAAATGAAAAACGTCAGTCCTTGCCAAGGTACATAATTAGCTACATCTTGCAATGATTTTCTCTCCTGGATGCATCAAACCACCTATTCTTCCACTTGTAGGCTTGTAAAGCAATGCCAATCACAAAGCTTGCCAGAAATGACAAAATACATATTTTAAAGTTAATCAAGCAAAATGGATTAAACTTCAAAGGTCCAATACAATCCAAGGTATGCTGAATTATAAGACAAATGTTGTTCTTTAACATCTCGTGTTGCCATCACTCTCAAACAGGAAAGTTGGCCAGAAAAAAAAAGGGAAGACAGAGAGTTGGGATTGTTCAGCCTGGACAAAAGAAGACTAGAGCTTAAGAGCACCTTCTAGTACTGAATAGGGCTAGAAAAGAGCTGGAGAGGGACTTCTGAGAAGGACATGGAGGGGTAGGACAAGGGGCAATGGCTTTAAACTGAAATAAGACAGGTTTAGATCTTGGGAAGGCATTCTTGACTATGAGGGTGGCAAGGCTGGGGTGAAACAGGAGACTTTTTCACGCAAGATACTTTGTCTGGATCAGTGGTCACAGAGGACCAGAGCACAGTAATATCATTGAGAGGAGTAAAATCCACTCCTGTATATTAGTCCATCTCTTTACTGTGTGCTAAAATTAATCAAGCCCACTGAAATTAATTAAAACTTTAATTGAGAAACCTGACTGCTTTGAAAAACTGCATTTCTAAAACTAATCTTGTCCAAGCTTCTGGTTGGTTGTGGGAGCATTTTCTATGGAACATTTTTAGGGATGACAAGAAGGGTGAAAAAGCACCGCTACTCATCACAGAGAGGCAGCTACACATCACCAAAACAGCTGCCACTGGTGCAACGTTCCCTCTTTTGCATTTAGGGAAGAAAAGGGCACTCATAAATTGCTTTTCCTGACTCCTACAGACCACTCCACTGTGACTGTGGTGAAATGCAAATGTTTCACAGCACAAACGAGATGTGCTGTGGAAGTTAGCTTCAGTATCACTGCAAAAGAAGGCCAATGTAAAAAAATGTACACTGTGAAGTGAGAAGGACAGAAGAGGTTAGCTTAGATGCTTTTCCAGAGACACTCTAAGTCGGGGGTAGAAGGCAAGTGCAGAGAGGTTTGAAGGGTGAGTTTGTAGCACAGACAAGAAGAACCCCATGGCACAGGCAAGTGGAACCATCAGAGAACCCACGGGGCTAAGTTCTGCCTTCCTTCACAAGCTTTCACAGGGATGACAGAGATGCAAGTGTCAGCAGAGCCTGGCCTGGCATCTCCAGCTGTGCTTGCATGCAGCTGTGGATGTAGAAGGGAGATCTGGACTGGCAGCAGAAAACAGCACTCACAGCTGGTCCTGGTGGGGCAGGTCAAAGAGCAGGTTTTCCAACAAAAAAGGAAAACACATCCTCACAGGGAATGGCAGAGATGACAAAGAACACCAGAGTGTCACGATATTCTCCACCTTTTACCCAAAGAATGCAAGCCCTCCAGAGGAGAACCAATTTAAGTGACACTGGTTATCATTCCACTTGAAGTCTGTGCCCATGTGGAGAGGGAATGGCAATCATGCCAAGTCTGTAACAGCCTTTTGGTGAAAAGGAAACCAGCTACTTAGGAACACACCTCCACATTAAACAAAATCTACAAGCGAAGCCTGTGTGGCACATGAACTAATTTAATATAATTCCATATACTTTCTTATAGTAACAATTTTTTTCTAAATTTTCAAATTCTTCCACTTCATCATGCACAGGGGGGAACTGCCTTTCAGTTTCATGTGCTGGGTTTAAAAATACATGATTTAGAAGAATAATAGAGTTGGCTTTCTTGAAATATTTTTCATTGTGACTATGATAATTGTTCTTTCCTCAAGACCTATTTTCAAAACCATTCTATAAAGGACTATAGTTTCTTATTAAAAAGAAAAAAAAAAAAAAAAAAAGACAAGGCAATTGACCTCAAAAATATTTTTCCTTTACAGTTTTGAGAATGAAAACTTCCATAATTGGCATATCTCATTTGCAAACTCAGCTATGCTGCAATAGTAATAAATGGGTAGCAAAGTGAGGCTAAAATTTTTAAGTGCTCTGTGTTTGTAGGCTAATTTTCCTTGTATTATCTGTACCCTTGTGGGATACAGTAGCCTGTCCTATGGTCTAAGCCATGACAAAAACACCATTCCTCAGACAAATTTCTCAGTTACACTGCCACTGCTTTTGTCAAAAGCACTGTAATTCTTTTATCCAGTCTCTCACATCCTCATCTAGACAACACATATCTCTTGTACAACCCACCTCAAGCTTCTTCAAGCTCTGAAAACACAGCATTAGGATTGATTTTCTCAGGTACCCTACTCAGGATGGTTATGAAGCAAGCAGTCTCTGGAAATGTGAACAGCTCAGGCGCCTGACCTGCACCATTCAGCAGCAGGTAGTCTGTGCTCCCACCAGCAATACTGGACTGGAATAAAAGCACAGAGCAGTCACAGATCACACTCAATATGCCACCTGACAGCAGCAGCCTCCAGGTGCTCAGTGGTGGTAGCAAACTGCAGGATAATAAACTTACCTGCAGCCTCTTCCTAATCTCTCGACAGGCAGACTTGTGACCTAAATGCATCCAAGCACCCACCCTTTCCACTTCTGTCAACCTAATTTATATCCCCAGTGCTTGCTTTCTGGCCAAATCACAGAGAAGTGAAACTACCTGAACAAGTCACTTGGTGTTAGCAGCTCTTCAGTGTGATGCCACACATCCCAGAAAGCTTCAGGTATTTTCTTTTATTGTGCAAAGAAGTTAATGTGAGTTGATTGTCTTTCTGTAGGATTGTGAGGATGGGAGACAACAGTAGCACAGCAGACTGGAAGGTGACAGCAAAAAAAGAGGTGAATGTATACTGAGGGCTGACTCAAAACAGCCAAACACACATCTGGCTGGAAGAGAAATGCCTGGATAAATTGGTGTTTATTGTTTGTCAGCATGCACAGCATATGTGCTTTTAAACTGTACTGTGAAAATGTCCCCTGAAAAACATTTGAAATCAAGGCAACATAGTCCACTTGTGCAATTATTTATTTTAGGCAGTAGCCTTTTTCATGTTAAGATAAAACTTGAGTTGTTCCAGGGGAGATTTAGATTGGATATTAGGAAAATGTTTTTCATTGGTCAAGTACTGGAAAAGGCTAACCAGGGAAGTGGTGAAATCACTGTCCCTGGAAGTGTTAAAAAAACATGGGAATGTGATGCTTAGGGACATGGTTTAGTGATAGATGTAGTAGTGTTCAATCAAAGGTTGGACTGGATGACTCCAGAGGCCTTCTTCAGCCTTTATGATCTATGATTGTATGTTTGAGGGGAGGGGAGCACTTGTAAATAGTGCTGAATCCACTGAATCAGTTGAAGCTTTGCCACTAAGCTCAAGAGAACCAAAGATCTAGTAAATTCTATGAAAAAAACATAGCAACAGTAAGGGTGGTCTGAAAGTCTCTTGCAGCATAGCTTCTCCAAATGTGAATGAGTTGATGTCAAAAGGTCTATAATGTAACATGAGAAGTGGATACACACAGACTTTATTTGCCATTTATTTTTGCTCATATTTAATTTTCAGGTCTGTAACAATGGCCAGGATGGGTGTTGCAAGTTTTACCATCATAATGAAGAGTTCTTAAAAATCAGCTTTTTTTTTTTTTAAGAAACACAACCATTAGAAAGAGTTTAAGTGCCTGCATTAATCATGGCTTAACCTGTGCAAACCAGAAATCAGAGGAAAACACAATTACTTTTCTGTTTGGCCTAATTTCATCCCACTTAACCCACCTAATGTCATGCAGTACATAAAAGAGTCTGTGTGCAGAGGGTTATACTTCACCCTTCATGTCAGACATGAACCATCTTCTGCTATAAACTCTAACTGAATAACTGCACTGCCTGCAATGACCCAGGGCATTGTCAGCAGATCAGTGCCACGAGATGCATGTTCAGACAGGGAGAGAGAGAAAAAGAAATGCGTGCTTCTCTGGAGTATACTTTTAAGGCTCAGATACTTTTTTAGAGGATGCTTCTGAGACAAGACATGATTACTGTGTTTAGGACATCAAAAAAGGAAACTCCCTGCCTGCTTGCACAGGAGGTTAAACCAAGAGCATGTTCTGAGTGCAGTGGCAGAGTAGAGCTCTAAGTGCTGTAGGCACAGCAATAAAAGAGCTGCATGGCCATAAACCTGACATAACAGCTCTGCAGTATAGGGCTGGTTTTGAGATATGACATTCTGTGTTAACATATGCATGAGTTGCTAAATTGTTTGAGCTTGGTCCACTCTGGAAAACCTTTTTGATTTGATGCTTTTCATTGTGGCAAATAGTTGTATTGCAGCCAGTTTTTCAAATTGTCTAATTATCTTTCTAAGCAAATATAGTACAACACATAAGAACAAGTGAGTCAGTAAACATTTGGTTTTTCCATTTCCTGAGATGTTATGTCTGAAATAGGAAAGTGCTTTTCACATGCAACCTTACTGGGGCTAGCAATTCCTCTTGTCAATGGTGAAGGACACCCTTTGTAATGAGCACTGGAAATATCAGTATTTCCAGTATATATCCCGAGATGCAAGACTCGGAACATAATTGTGATTGACTTTATCTATTTATCCTCATGCACACCAGGACCATTTTGAGGGGACCCCATCTTCTGCTCAGCCTGGAAGATATAAAGAGAGACCAGCTCTCATTCCTGTAATGTTCTGTTATTGCCAAAACAACTGATGCTCACAAAACCACTACCTTTAACACCATTCCATTCCCTTCCTTCTCTACCTCCACTTTACATCATTACCATTTGCCCTCCCCCATCCCACTGAAATCCCAGCTCTATCTGAGGTAACTCATTTTTGTCAAACATGGATATAATGTGCATATAATTAAATGCAGAGTTTTGCACAACTTTCAGCCTAAGAGGTACCTCCTTCCAGCACCTCAGCAGCTGTTTGCAAGCTGTCATTGCTCAAATGTTCACCCATTATTTACAGCAAACTGATAAAACAGGGCGTGAACTGCTTCTGCTACACTAATGCAGAGGAAGTGAGAAGTCCTGAAAATTAGTTTTCAATTTCCACATCACTCACCTGAACTGAAATACTTCCATTACCTGCTGTGTTTTACAACTCATCAACAAAACCTTCAATCAGAAGAGCTGTTTGAAGGCTTAAAAGCAAAATAATTTAAAAAAACTACCAGTCTTAAATCACTGATGGCTTGAACAAAACGTTGAATCTCTCACTGAGGCCCTTAAGTCTTAAAAAAAAACTTCAAAAAGTGCAATTGCTACCAAGAATGCCTTAGCTAGTATTTCCCAGTAATCTCAGTTCACTTTTCTGACATGATGCATGACTGAAAGAAGTTTTAGCTTCCCCCTTCTGTCATCATCACAGGTAGATGAAATCAAAACTGTAAGAGACAAAGGTAAATTAGGATTGAGAAGACCATGTATTAAGGAAGGCCAAGGCTGGAAGGCTGAATATCCAAGCAAAATGGTGAGAGAACACCAGGCTCCTCTGCTAGCCAAGCTGGGAACAAACCTAAAAAGACTTGATGCTTGGAAGCCAGGCTGTTGAACACTTTGCCACTGAATATCTGTAAGGAAACAAACCCCAAAGAGCTGCACAACTTGGGCAGTAACTTTGAAGTATTCATTTAAAGCAGAAAAAACCTCGAAGTTCTAGTACATGTAATGTTGAGGAGGATGAAGGAAATGGACATGACTGGTTTGAGTCCTGAGGTGCACACCTCACACATATGGCTTTAGGGCATATGTGGACAGAGGACAGAAAAATGTTTTTTCTATTACAAGATGACAGAGGAGATGACAAGGGACAAAGCACCACATAAAAAACCCATTCTAGCCTGAAGTTAGGGAGGACTCAGATATCCTGACCTCCTTCACCTTGCTCTGCTCAAGAAACCATTCAATGTCAATCCAAACCCATACAGGCATCAATAGTACCATTTCACTGGGGCATGTGATGCACAAACCTCAACATGTGCTCTTCTGTCCTGTAATGAGCTTTACTTGAAAAAGTGTTCTCACTGTGCTCCTTCTGTTCCGATTAACACACCACAGACTGACTCATTCACCTCTTCTTGCCAAACTGTGCAGATTTTATTCCTGATTTCTATTTCCCTTGTTGAATGCTTTATAATAAATATAAATAAATAAACTTTCCTCTTTTAACTTATTTTTAAATTATCTGCATTGCTGACTGGCTTCTGCTGAAGATCATCAAGCTAAACAAAATTCTGCCAGCGATAATTGTCAGAATTTTGTTGGGGATATCCATCTCTACTTTGAGTAACAAGGAAGAGGAATGGCAATTTCAAAATTATTGCTTTTTGTTGTTTCACAGCAGAGTAATATTTTTAAAAATCATTCCACCTCACTTCATTGGAAACAGCAACTGTGCCCTCCATGCACTCAATGGTAAAATTTAGTCTGAGACCTGTGTAACGGGACTTAAAGCTGAACAGCTGTTTTGCTAGCCTTCTATACCAGGACAAACATTTTAGAACTGGGAATCAGCGTGATCTCAGCAGGAATTTTGAAACCAGAAAATACATATCAAAGGAATAATGAAAAGTAGCCTCTCACTCAACAAATAATTCTGTTATTTTGAAAATTACAGTCTTTTAAAGTATTCCTGTCTTTGGAACTCACATTTCTCACATTTAGAAGCCAATTTTCCTGCACCCTAAGAGGAATAACGCAGCCAAACATCTTCTCTCAGGTGAGGGCATTTTAGATCTGTGAAACCATTTCATTGAGTTATTCAGCCAAGAACTCCATGAATAACTTTGGAGTAGATTAAGTCATCTTTCACAACTGTGAGATACATCCATCAGACCAAGTCTCTGACAGCAGCAGATACTGTCTCCACTATATAAATGAAGCCAAGGGAGTAATTCCTCTTAAGATAAATGTAGCCATACCATTATAAAAGGATGGCAATATTAAGAAAGTGTTATGAAGATGTTAGTTTCTCAAGAAGAAATGACTGAAGAAGACAAGGTTGTATGTTAGTCAAGGTGTTGTGTGGTAAGCAAATGAAGACTTTAAGTAAGCAAACCAAAAACCAGTCTGTCCTCAAACACAAGTAGTTACTTCTAGTATCAGAAGTGAAATTTTAAAAATGCTTAGGGAAGAAAAATATAGATTTTTTCAGAAATTTCCTTGCTCCTGATGCCAAAGTTTATAAAGAAAAAGTCAGTCCCTGTATGTGCATCATCAACATCACCACTGTCACTGTCCTGAGGAAAGCAGAATATTCTCCTCTTTGGCTGTCATTCTCTCTTTGCAATCTGAACCAGGCAGCTGAGATGAGGCAGGACGTGCTCTCCTAGGAGAGCACAGACATTGTGAACATCCAGCTCCTCCAGGAGTGTGGCAAACAGCAACACAGCCATTTTAAAGCAAACATCCCTCAGAGTTCAACAGGGTAAGTCAGGTAATGATGATATTGGTGTTGATGCTATCCTGGACATGTGTGAGTAACACAGATCTCAGCCACGTGATGAACAACATATTTCAGCTTTTGGCCCATCTCCAGATCACCAGGGACGTACTAACATCCATCCTTAATTTAACTTTGTCTAATCCGAGATGGAATACAGTTTTATGTCAACTATGAATTAAAACTATCTATAGTAATTATTCTCAAACATCAATTATCTGATAATTACATTATTTTTGAGTGCTGAAAGAACACTTACAGGGCTGCAAGACAATATAGAATGAGCTCCTTCTTGAAATGGATTAACTGATGTCATAAGAGCTTTGTTTTTCCTTTGAGCACCCCACTGGTGTTGATTCCAAAGACATGAGCATTTGATTGGATAAATGACTGCAGATTAATTGCAGGCCATTATGTACTGAAAAATACAGACTGCCATGCCAGGAGATGCAGAAGTATCTGGTATTAAAAAAAGGTCAGCAAGTTTCTATACCATTTCTTTGACCCAAGTATTCATATTTAGAGAACAGAAACAGCAGGAAGACAATGAGGTTGATGCTATTTTCTAATTTTTTTTGCTATGCCAGTCAGGGTGTCTTTCTGTTGCTCTTTGTTCAGGCTGACATTAATATTTCCACATGCAAACAACTTATTAATTACTCCTATGGTGATTAGAAGTGAGGTCTGATATCATGCTTAGGCAACAAAATTGTTACGGGTTTTATAAAAATGGAGCTTTCCAATCTTCTATTTCAAGAGCTGTTAGAGTGGCAGGAAAAGCTACCTTTGGTGGTCCTTTTTCTATAGGGACAAATGCAGTCACTTCCTGAGGCACTGCAGGCAATACTGAAAAAATGCAATGTTCCAGCTCACACCACTGCTGCTCTGTGGAACCTGACCTGTGCTTCCCTTTCTCTTAAGGGGGCTGCTGAATCCAAAGGAAAGAGCAGCAGAGGGGCTGGGGAACAGAGTTTTGGTCATCAAATCTAGCAGATAGTTTCAAAATTGAACTCTGGGTAAATAAAATTACATAAAGAAACTGCAAACCATGAAGAGAGAAAACAGTGATACAAAGCAAATAAAATATTTCAGTGCATCTGAAATTTCAGCCTATTTTTCTCCTCAAGAAAAACAGCTTATGGCTTTGGTAAACCCAAAATAATTTTCTTCCCAGCTCCTAGTTATTTCCATCACTGAACCACAAACTCATGAAATTCTCTGTAAAAATCCAAAAATTGAACACAGATATACAGACCAAGAGAATTAGCAGAAATAGATCCTTAATTTGTTTTCCTCCTTCAAACTTCACACCCCTTCTCTAGATTCCAAAGTCAAAAGTAGAATCTTCTCTGTCAAATTCATGGCACTAACACAATACAGGAAAACAGATAAACCCTTGCATTCTCAACTGGAAATAAACAAAGAAAATAAACTCACCCCCAATAGTGCTATTCAAAGTGGAATATAATTTTATGTTTGCAATTTTAAAGAAACATAAAACAAGACCTAAATAAAAACCAGTCTACAGAAAGAAAAAAAAAAAAAAAAAAAAAAAAAGAAGAAGAAAATTGTATGCTTAATATTTCTGCTCAGTATTTTGGGCCAAAACTTTTCAAATCTGAGTAATTTCTGGCAGAAATCTGTGTGTTGCAGAATTTTGTTTTGCTATAGAAATTGCCTGAATAAGAGAAACAAGCCACAGACCAATCATTTCTAGTAAAAATTTCCTCCTCTCTCATTCAAATCATGCAAGTCCTTGGAGAGCTTCTCTTTAAAGGCCATCTCTTGCAGCACAGGCACAGCTCTTCTTGCTGAGCACCTGTGAATCAGTAACACCCTGCAACTGCCTTGCACAATCTGTGAGCTGACACAAGGGGTGCCCAGGCAGCAGCCCCAGCCCCGAGAGCCAAGCTGGCAGCCCGTGGGGTGTCCAGGGGGACATCCCTTGGATGTGGATCACACTCCTCTGGGATGGGCAGCAGGGCAGACTCACCTGGCCCTGAGCCACCTCAGCATTGCTGCTGCAGCTTCTCTGCAAAGCTCCAGCTGAGCACCACTGAACATTTCCTTTCCTTTCCTGTCACAGGTGCCGCTGTCCTTACCCAGCCTCAGGTACCCGAGTGCTCCTGAGCTATTTCTCAGATTTTGTCTGGGTCACTGGCTGCACGCTCTGGGGCATGCATGAGGGCAGCAGCAGATGTGCTGTCAGTGACAGCCCCACGTAAGCAATGGCCTCTCTCCACTCACTGCTGCACCAGTGCCTGAAATGATTATAAACAAATGATTTGTCTCCTGTGTTTTTGGCAGCCTTACAGTAGTAATGTGGCGGCCACGACCCATGACCCACCTCTAGTTTTCCCAAAACCACAGGCTGTGCCAAAGGGCTGCCCTCTGCCTGATGCTCATCAGCACAGAAAACCAACCCATGAAGCCAGGACTTAATGGCTGGAATGAATGACCTTAACAGGTCTTTTCCAGCCTCAGAGGCTTTATGATTCTATGTCGGCATTCAGAGTACCCAGCCTGAAAATACTATTTGCTGCCAGAAAATAGTAGGGTCTCAGTGAAAGCCTCAGGAAGCTGGGTATTTCTTGAATGGCACTTTATTTTTCTGGTATTTGATTTGCTGAAAGACACTACCTGCTTGTGATGGCTTTCGTGACTGGCAAATTGTGTTATATCTTCTCACATCTTACAAAATAACACTCACTGTATTCTCAAGATAACTGAGAACAATTTGTGTGAGTGATGCAAGGATGTGAAACCTTCATCAGTTTGAGGCTTACATTTGCACTGTGGAGAACTGAAATTCCCTTGACTCAGCCAGTGCTTGAAGTATAATGCTGGAGACTGGTTTCTTTTGCCTGATCTGGTCCTGCTTTTAAGAAACATACCCACTATCACCATGTATTTTTTAAGGTGGACCCCATTCTACCAGCAATTCAAACCCCTGAATATTCCAGTTGTTACACTGATCCAGTGACAAGTAATTTTTCACACCCAGTTCCTTCAAATCTGTTCCACTTTTCACCATGATGGATTACAACCTGTGGTTCTGCCATCTAGGAAAGGTTTGAGCCCCTTGACATCTCCCTAAGTCATACCAAAGTGATGTGCACACACTCCTGCCCAGCACACATTTTCCCGCCGATTAACAGCATTCCCAGCACAGTGAATGGCAAGACACCTCCTCAGGTGTCTCCATCAAAAACACTGTTGTGCTCAGAGTAATCTGTGGGCATGGTCCTTACATGGAAACAAAAGACATTTGGGGACACTTGCTACAAATGGCATTTGGGGGCAGCCTAGGGGTTGTTACCCCACAGCCCTGTATTTTATAGGCTGTCCTGCTCTTGTCCTGCTTGTCCTCAGGTCTGCCTGCTGACCATGGCATATCCCAAGGCAGGAGAGCTTTTAGCACAGGAGATCATGAGCTCGTATGGCAGGCTTGCTCTGTGAGAGGCAAGACTCCTTCACAAGACTGTGTAAACTCTAAATTCTTCTTCTGGCTTCATCTATCCAAATACAGCATTGCCATCAAACAGTGTTATTCTGACAGGCTAATGAGCATGTTTCATCAGTATTACAAGCAAGCTTTGAGCACAAAAGAGAGTGATTTAGGTGTTCTAGAGAAGAAAATACATCCTTTTACAACTACTCTTCATTTTTCCAATACTTTGCCTTTCTCCCATAAATTATTCTCACAGGATACTCCAAAAATCCCAGCTGCATTATACAAAGTTATATTTTTCAAGTTTCTTGCAAAATATTTCAGTTAATTAAGAACAAATAGCTTGGTGTCTCTTCAGTTCATGTGTTACTAAATGTCTCCCTCCATGCCCAAGGAAAGGGACAAAGTCTGGAACAAGCAGAAAAACAAGTTACCATAGAAGAGCTACCAGCAATTACTCACTAAATACAATAAATTATTGTATATGTGGAAATTAAATGTACTTCATTTTGTTGTCACTGAGTATTTTACAAGCGTGGGTGACACAAGCGCACAGCAGAATACAAATGTGATACAACTGCCTCTTGCAGTGTGTGTTTCTATTGAAGTTGGATTTTTTTTTTTTTGTCCTCTTCTCCTTTTGACAGATTTAAACTGATGGATGGTGAAGCAGGATTCTGAATTAACTGGAGCCTCACTTAAGCAGCAAAAAGCAGCAGAACAAACATCTGTGGAAATTTCACACTGCAATCTCATGCTCCTGTTTGAGTTATTCAACAGAGCAGCTCTTCTAAGAGGGTCCAACCCTCAGCTTCTGTAGAAACCTGTTAGCTTTGACAATCTCTAAGAGGCACTCAGGTCCACTCACATGAGACTCTGACAGGGTCAACCCAAGCATGAGAGACTTACACATCTCTGTATTCTTCTGAAGACTTATACAACATCTGTCTTCAGACAGGAATGAAACTTGATTTTGCAACTGTGCAAAGTTCAATTTCAAAATCAATTCCACCTTCTAAGATTGTAATAGTGGACTTAGAGCTATTAAGAGAGTTGGGGTCTCACAGGCATTTGCCATGATTTCTGTAAAACCTCTTTGCCTTCAGTGGCAAGAGCCATTATGATAAATGTTGCTCCTCCATTGAATAACCTTTCTGAGCAAAGCATCAACCTTCCACTTGCTAGAGCACAGCAAAGAGAAAATAAAGTCAAAGAAGGTGTGTATTGTCAAGACTATTTAAATAAGTGGCTTAAAGGAGTAGAGGATGCGTGGCACTGTGGCACACTGTACGGTCATGAGTAACACTGACACTCTGAAAACAAGAAAAGCAGGAGCCCTACCTCAATAGCAAAGGACAGCCAAGCCCCGTAGCTAACTTTGAACCTCTATGTAGAAGACACAATTCTGCTGTTTGGCAATGAGTGGCATGACTTTACAGTTTATGCTGGTCCTCCGTCCCCTAGAGGAGGTGTTAAATCAATGATCAACATGTTTCTGTGCATGGATCTATCTTGAAGCTAATTCTTGTCCTGGTTAAGATACAAGAGTAACACAGCACAAATCCTTCAGGAAAATGGGATCAAAACACTGTCGTATACATACAAGCCTATTCTGTCCCCCCTCCTCTAGCTGTGGCCACACCTTTCTGACTAATTATCTCTACCATCCCTCCCACACAATTTTCACTATAACCAGAAAGTATGGCACTCTACAACACATCCCACATGCTCTTATGGGATTCCTGCACCCTGCACCAATGAAGCTCGACCTTCTTATAATAAAATACAGAAAACCAACTTGGGAAAGGAAAGTTATCTTGCACTTCAAGGTTGGACAGATATTGATCCACTTGCTTATCCGGGAAAAAAGCAGCACAACAAGTCAACAACATGAATGATTCCATTCCCTAGGACAGTGTGGAATTGGCCCAATCACTGTTACATGTGATTAACAGAATCATAGGGTTGAAAGGGACCTTTAAACACTATCTACTTGCAACCCCTCTGCCATGAGAAGGGACACCTTCCACTAGACCAGATTGCTCAGTGGCCCTGAACACTTCCAGGTATGAGGCATCCACAACTCTGGGCAACCTATTCCAGTGCCTCCCCACCCTCAGAGTAAAGATTTTTTTTCCCCATAATCTAATTAAACCTACCCTGTTTCAATTTTAAGCCACTCCCCCTATTCTGTCACTACATGCTTTTGTAAAGGCATCTGATTGTTTACAACACAGACCAGCTATTCAGCTCTATTTTGACAGGTACAGGCTACCAATAATGCAGTTTTCCAAAAAGGGAGAAACAAGCGAATGCTGAGCCCATATCTAACAACCCAGATAATGATTATTCAGAGTAAACAGTAGAAGTCAGATTCTGTAGCCTCTCCCTTTCAGACCCATGTCCATCCAACAGACGTTGATGGTAGCACAATTTTTACAAAAGCATGAGATTTTACAAAAGCATGAGATCAGGACATGCATTGTGAACAGCAATGCCCCTCACAATGGGTCTCTCAGCTGCTGCCAAGCAAGCATTTCTGAAAAGCACCACTGAAAAGCAAGTTTCACTCTGGATATGCAAACAATACCTAAATAGGGAAGAGAGGATATGCGAGCAAGCTGCATCACCAGCTTTGCACACCAATGGCAATAAACATGCTGGTCATTATTTCTGTGTTTATGTGCCTTCCAAATATCTATTAAAAACTCCAAGAGCTTTAGGTGTTCTTCAGGAAACAACTGAGTTTGCAAACTGATGTTGACACACAGTCTTTCCAGTGATTAGATTAAAAACAGAACAAAACAAAACAAAACAAAACAAAACAAAACAAAACAAAACAAAACAAAACAAAACAAAACAAAACAAACTAAACAAAACAAAACTTTGAAAAATGCCCTGTGAATGGTACAGGGCTAAGTCTGAAGAACTCAAAGTAACATCAAACTGGGCACTCTGAAGAGCGTGGAATTCCTCCAGAGTTGGAAAATTCAAAGCACAGAGCATCACTTCACCCAGAGCCACAGCAGACACTATGCAGCAGGTTCTGGAGACCTAACTTCCCAGCTGCCAAACACAGAACACAACTGAACTGGTGTAACTCACATAAGAATCTCACCTGGGAAGCAATGTCTTGTAACACAGCAAAGATTTAAAAAGAAGTCATAATCTGGGGTGTCCTCACATACTCATTTCCTAAGAAATAAGCATTCTGGTTTCAGTCGCTCAGAACAAGGTGGCTCAGCTGATTTCACCGCCCTTGTGTGAAAACCAGTGTAGAATTGACCATGTATCACAGACTTGCTGGGCACAAACCAGGATAGAGTGAAAAGACAGGCATGTAAGTCTTCTAGCACCAGCACTACAGAATTTTATCTTCGTTCTATCTTTATTTTGAGGAAACAAAGATGGAGAAAAATAATCTTGAAGGCAAATCTTACTCTTGAAGAGTCACCAACCAAAAAAGTTTCTTTCAATGTAACTTCACCCATTAGTGGATTAAAGAAATGTTTCTTTTAAGCACTGATGATAGGTAGCTGTTCCCGTTAAAGTTTGCATATCTTGAAGGTCTAGTGCCACAGTAAGTGACAATCCCACAATAAAATCCCAAAGTGATATTCACAATAGCTCCTTGTCAACACAATTGGAAAAACACATCCTCCATGCTGCTGTATTATCCACACAACTACGAGATATTTATGGCTGCAGAAAGTATTAAGAAGAAAAACTAGAGCACAAGAAAGCAGGCTAATTAGTTCAACACTATCTGATGGAAGTAATACTTACAGGTATGTCTGCCAATTTTAAAAAACACACAGACAACAAAGTACAATGGTAGGTTGACTCTTACCATTGAACAAAGAGGCAGGGAAGAGTGAGCAAGGAAAAAAAAAAAATCAAAGTTTTCATGACGACCAAAGCTGTCAAAGAAAATTGAGGTACAGTACTAAACAAAAAATCAACGGAAAATTCAAAAATCTCCTTCTTGTGCTACTGAACTCTCTCAACCCAGACAAAATGTCTCCAATTACAGACCAAGCAAAAGGTTCTGTAACTAAGCAGATGTGACCACATGACTAAGGAATTAAGGATATGGTTCCCCACTAGTTCCTCCTCTCCTCTGATCTCATCAATGGAAAAAAAAAAAAATATTATCTTTATTGTGCATTGAAAGAGGTTAATAAGCACCAGCAACCAGCACAGTTCTGACCAGGTTTTTTGTAGTAATTCTACATACACTGAAACAAGTTCACATCCATCATATCAAAGGAGAAATGCTGCTTGATATCATCCTTGCTGAACATGTTGATTTAGTTATCTTTTTCAGCATCACTGGTTTTCCACTCAGAGTGGGCAAAAGCCAACATTGAAATATGTCACGTGAGAGCCAGCAATGAAAGTTGGAGGAAAGGAAAGAATACAAATAAATATGGGAAGGTAGTAAGGAACTGTTGTCATAGCTCCTAGTGCTTGACAGCTCCTCAGCTGATATAAATTTTATCCTTTTTCCTTCCCTGTGTCAAGCCTTGAAAGCAGGTTCTCTTCCTGTACAGGATATTCAGAGTTACCTGAGGACAAATGCATAAAGGTCTTCCCCTCAGACCTTACCAGTCTTTATTTTTATAAACAGCCAACGCAAAAATCAGACCTAAGAGCAGCAGAGATGATTTAAGAGAGGGAGGTCCACGGCAATGTCCTCAGATTAAACGGGATCCTGAAATTCAAAGACTGAGGGGAATCACACTAAGCAGCCTCAGCCTCAGAGGTAACCCCTTCTGCAGTAACTCCTACAGAAACCTTCCTTCCCAAAGCAAGCACAAAACCCGCACTGTGCAAGAGCCAGAGGTTTTAAAAACACTCCGTGTTTTGTGCCCAAGTAGAAACAGGCAGAAACCCGCGCACAAAGCCGTGATCTGTGTTTTTTCTCGTCTGCAGAAGGGAGGATGTCTGCTGGGGCCCCTGCTCTGCCCCAGGTGCCTTCACGCCCCACAAAAGATCGCACCGCATGGACGAGCGCCGTCACTGACACATTTATTTCTCGAGTACTCACCCACAAGGAGCCGGAGAACTACTGTACAACCTGAGAGCTTGGAAATCCCATCTCTCTACCCGCAAGCTGTCAATGACAGCTGATCAAAACGCCTGCATTTCTCTCCCATCCCTACCTGCGGAGGTTCTGCAGAGGTGCAGAAAGCCCGAGTCAGGGGTCTCTCAAAGCACCCCAACCCGACAAGGACATCGCACAGGGTGACATTTTAGCATCTCTGCTCCAAAGCCCCTCTCCCCGCATGCGGCGCGTCCATCACGCCCTGCTGCCGCCGCCGCAGCCTCCTCCCGAACCGCAGCCCACCCGCACGGCTCGGCGGCACCCTCCTTCCCGGGAGGGGCTCTCGGCGGTGTCCCCGGGAGGAATCCCCAGGGAAAAGGCGGGACAGCGGCCACCCAGCACCTGCCACGGGAAAACCGGCGATGCCCCCGCGCCGCTCCCGCCATCCCCGACACCCCGCATCCCGCACCCCGCATCCCTCACCGCGGCCCGCTCTGCAGCACGGCGCCGAGAAGCCGCGCCTCGCCTGGCCCCGGCCCCGCCGCCCCGGCACCCCCGCCGGCCCCGGCCCCGCTCACCCCGCGGCGCGGCGGCCCCGCTACGGGCGGCGGGCTCCGGGAGGACGGGCGGGCAGCTCTGGCCGGCCGGGCATCGTGGTCCGCCCTCCGCCGCGGCGGGGAGGGCCGGCTCGGGACTCCTCCCTGCGCCGCTGCTTCCTCGTCCTCCTCGCCCCTTCCCGCCTCGATTGCCCGCAACGCTGCCCAGGCGAGCGCAGGCTCCGCTCCCCGCCTGCCGCCGCTCCTCCTGCTTTCCCGGGCACCGGACCCGGCTCCAGCCCCCGCCCGGCGGAGGGGCGGAGGGAGGGGACAGGGGCCGGTCGGGAGGGGCGGGCGGAAGGGAGGGGAGGGAGAGCGGGACCCCCAGAGCCGCCGCCGTTCCCGAGCTCGGCCCCTTTCCTGTGGCCGCGCTCTCCCTCTGGGCTGGAGCAGGGTCCAGCGTCCGGGAATATCGCTACCTGCTCGCCAGTGGCCGGACTTCTCTCCCGGGTGTTCCTGTCCCGGTCCCGCCGAGGGGAGCACGGTGCCCCGGGGACTTGGCCGGCATCACGACAGCAGGACTGCATCGGGACAGAGCGATGCGGTCTGGGTGACCCGCAGGGGTGTTGCTGCTCCAAAATCCCGGGGGTACCCTGGTTTAGAGGAACCCTGCAGCCTGGAGCATGGGGTGACGCTGGGGTGGGATGCAGGTCTTGGTCCAGGCGTCGACAATGCTGGCGTGCCTCTTTCCCCGTGCCTCATGCAGGACACCGGGCAGGACTGAACGCTAGAACTATCCATGGCCCTGTCCACCTGGGAGCTACCAGGACGCTGAACTCATGGTACCTAACAGAACCTTGTCCTCAGCAAACTGCCTTAGGCATTCAGAACGGGAGGAGTGGAGCTTGTGCTTTCCCTGTCTTAGGCTTAAATTTGCCTCCAACTCACAGATATGTTTCTATAACTGAGAATAGTACCACCCCAACTACATTCAAGCTAAATTCCTAGTTGGCAGGGCAAAGGAAAAAATGACCCAGGAGTTACTCTACTGCAAATGAGCAGAGAGTCCTGGCTTCCTGCAAGTGTGTGGCATGTTCTTGTCAATATGCCTTAAGTGTAAAATTGGAAAAAAAAAAATAGCACCCGCAAGCTAGAGTAAATCATGCCAACATAATTTTTATCTGTGGATCAATGGAATTTAATTCCTCAGTTGCCAAGATATTTTGCAGAAGCATTTTTTTTCTATTTATTACCCCACCATTTCATGGGCAGGATGCCCTGTGCATCAGGGCTGTGAGGTGACTTGCCAGAGATCACCACTAAGGCCAGGCTGTGTCCAGCCAGTGTGGACCATGGGCTGCATGGACCAAGGAGTGCAGCAGATGAGTAGTGCAGAGTTATTCACTGAAGGTTTGAGAAGTGTTGTGTCTGCTGCAATGCAGAGGAAAACGTTTGCATATCCAAAGCCCTTTTCCTTTGTAAGACACCAGGAGCATAGGCACAGCACACTGAAGGATGAAAGGTGTCTGTTTATTTAAGCAGTGCAACGGCATCAGTAGCTTTGGTCTGGTCATAACCAAAGACTGATATTTACCCAAGAGATCAATCAAATTATATTAATTTCAGCATTGACAGCGTGGAAACACTAAATGAGAATGTCATTTTTGCAGCTTTCCATCCCTGTGGTTTTATTGTTTCTTCCATTGTATCACTCCAAAAGAGGCATCCACTGCCCTTGGTGGATGTAGAGGAGGCAGAGGGAAAGCAAAGATTCACATACCTTTCTGCTCTTTCCCCACTTTACACCATCACCAAGCCCAGCAGAAGAAGAGGAGGAAGACATGATTTGTTTTCCTCCTGCTTTTTGGTCATATGAATTTCTGACCCACTTGTCATTTCGGGGAAGCTCAGCTGAGCTTGAGGTTTTCTTTCCTAGTGTGGTGGTTGCGTGGTTTTTGTGGAGCTACGGCAGTAGCAACAAGGGCTATTTTTAGCCTAAAGTAGGCCAGGCAGTTCCAGAAGATGTATTAATAGGAGGAACATTTGAGAACAAAACAAGCAAACAAAAGAGAAAACAAACTGAGAAGTGTAAACACAAATAATCTTTTACCAAAAGCACTTGCTAAATAGTAAATATGAAGAACTGCATCCTATCTCAGGGGACGTGATCCCACCCACACAGCAAATAAACTAAAGTAGTCTCTTGTCGATACATGTTGCCTCCAGAACAATCAAAGTATCTTGTTTTAGCACTGTGCACCTGGAGTGGAATTTTTAGAGGTGCCCGGTTCGTCAGGCTGCAGTATGCATTTTTTTCCCAGAAAAAGCATACCCAGCTGGAAGTTTAAATAGATATTAATCTCCTTCTTAGAGATCACTACACATTTATGTTTTGAATCAGAGAGTAGCTGGTACCCAAAGTGTGTTGCCCAACTTGCTGGGAGAATTCACACCCACGTTTGTAGTGAAATCCCGTGGGCAACGTGCAGCTCTCTGCAGTAGGCAGAAAAGAGGCAAGGATGTATACTGTAGGAGAAAGATTCATATTTTGCCGCTAAAAGCAACAAATCTTAGTTTTCGATCAATGATAATTCAGTAGGAGGCATAGGTATCTGTCAGCTCCTTTATCCTTGCTGGAGTTTGAAGAGTGGATTGCAACAATTCAGCAGTCTGTAAATCTTCATGGAAGAAAAAGTGCAGCAACATTCATCACAGACGTGTACTTGCAACAGGGCTGTTTTTTACTTTTTTTTTTTTTTTTTTTTTTTTTTTTTTTTTTTTTTTTTTTTTAACTTCTGGTGTTAGAAGTTCCAGGAAGACATCTCACATTCTGACTCTTGTTAGAGTCATTCCACCGAAGCTGCAGAGCATGCTGAATGTGTTTGCTTGCCTGCTTGGGTAGATGCAATCTAGAAATCCAGGACAATCTGTGTCACCATAATCATATGTTACTCCATCAAGTATTGTAGTAGGATGCTTGCAGTGACAACATAAGTGTTTGCTATATATAGCACACATTTGCTTGCAGCTAATTTTGTGAGACAATTTCCTCAAGCAGCAGAAAGAATCAGCACTTTTTGCTTTATCTCTCTAATTGACAAGCGTGTCTCTGTGTCCCCACCTGACTTTTTCCACAGCATTTTTCCACTTTCAGATGAAGTGACATCAGAGTTTAGTGCATAAGAATTCAACCTAAGGTCTCACTGTTACTGTCTGTCCATAAATTTACCCTGATTGTCTTTTTAGTTGCAAAAGTATAGACTTTTTTCCAGAGCTTTTTGAATCCAAGGTGTTCCTCAGTCCAGAACAGCCACGCCTAATTCAAGCCCACACATCTTGATGCACAGAGCAAGAAAATGACAACATATATATGCACAGACCAGACTGCAGCTGTAGGATTTGTGTACAAGCCACAGAGGTGAAAAGTTTGCAACCAATATAATAAAAAATAGTTTGAGGACCAATTAGGGGATTTGGTTTTTTTAGCTGAATACATTTTGTCTAGGAACACTGCACTTACTTAACTATCTTTGCCCCATGCTTGTCAGATAGCAATGATGGGTTACCAATCCTAGCCCTGCCTGAGCAAAATTAAGATACAGGAACCTAAAGCTAAGTGTGTGACCATGATGGCAGGTCAGGTGTCTGTCACTCTGAAGAGCAGGGGCTGACTGCTACAGGGCTGGCAGTGAATTCATGCTTGGCAGATTGGTTTTCACTATGCTTTATTTTCTCCTGCTGAAATGGCATTTCATGCACACCACTATTTGCTAGCCAGAGACTTAACCATACGACTCTTTTGGAGGCAGATGTTCCTGGTTAAGGAAATGCAGTACACTTAATTGTGTAAGTCATTGTAATCTCAATAGCAGAGCACATTGCTGTGTTGTAGAATCACAGAATGGTTTGGTTTGTAAGAGACTCTAAAAACCATCAATCCCACTGCCATGGGCAGGAGCACCTTTTACTAGACCAGGTTCCTCAACTGTAGTAGAAAAGTCTCTTAAAATCCAGACTTATATGTTTATCTTATATTACAGATAGAAAAATCAGTTTCTTTAATATCTCAGGGGGCTTCAGTAGGCCACCATCACATCTAGAAAATTCCCAAGGTGCTAGGAAAGAAACAGCATCCCTGACCTGATGTGAAACTCCAAATCAGGCGCTGACCAGGCTGCAGAGGGGCCATAAGAAGTGGTGAATGTCCCATCCTTGGAAGCATTTGAGGCCAGGCTGGGCACTGCACTGAGTAAGCTGATAGGTGAAGGGTGTAGCTGTGCAAGCCAAGGGGGCTGGAATGTGGTGGCATTTAAAGGCCCATTCCAGCCCAAACCATTCTGAGATTCTGTGAGCCTGTCTTCACAGCAGCCAGGCTGAGAGGCCAAGTTCACCTGCGTGAAACAGCAGCCCAAGCAAAGCTCTCATGAGTAACTATGAGTGACCTGTCAAATTCCAAAGTCCTGAAAGAGGTCAGGAATTCTTTCTGCTGCACTCTGACAGTCTCCCAGCCACTACAGTCTGCGGTGGAATGCTGCTCAGCCCCAGGGAGAAGAGATAGTAGCAGAGAAGCATCAAGGATTTCCTCTCACTCTTTGCAGAGGAGGCACTGCATAGCTAATTAGTTGCAGGAAAATGCACCATCTGTTACATCAGTGTAAGATAACAGTACTCCACTCCAGCTTCAGGGAGCACCAGCTTCATAAACAACGCTGTACCCAAACCTTCCCTCAAATGGACTCTTTTGGCCACAGGGACATGTCATGGGCGCTGCTGTTTCTCATTAAACACCCAGTGGGCTAAATGCAAAGACCAGTTTCTTGTTGGACACCAAAGCATTCAAGCATAATACACAAGTTGAAGCCCACAGAGAGGGAATAGAGTGATTTCTAACATATCACAGTGCTGCTACAGGTATGAAAATCCTCTAGCTGCAGAAAAAGTCTTCACCATGGAGAAGATTAGCAAGGAATGGGAACAAAGAGGGGTGTGTATGCAATGAATAACACACCTTGCAATGCAGAGAACAATCGAAATTATTCACTCTTTAAAGGAGTGAGGAACTGGCTTTCTGCTTTTCAACATCAGATTGATTCTTTCTAGCAAAATAAAGCCCAAACGACCTCTATAGGTTTATATATACACACACAAACAAGGCTGCTGATAGAGTATGATATGCCTAAGTTTAAGAAAATAATCTTGTAGCTTTTTGATAGCAAATAACATTTGCATAATGAAGTGTACTGGCAGGCAACCTCAAGCTGAGTGGGTGTAGGCAGGTAGTACAGTTCAGCAGTAACTCAGAAAGCTGCTCCCTAGCACATTTGAGAAGTTTATGTGCCTCAAATCTTGGGGTGTTTTGTAGCATTTTTTAAAGTTTTCTTAAATTTCTGGTGTCTTCCTGCTGACAAGAAAGAGAATGCCAATCTCCATGTGGATAACAGCAAGTTCATAATTACTGCACAGGAAGAGATGGACAGACCACAATCTGCATATAAATGGAGATGCTCTGTGGTTTTTTTCTGATATGTGCCTAAACCCAGAACTCCAAGGAGTCCACAATGTGTTTGTTCATGTTACAATTGTACCTTAAGCTGAAGCCCAGCAGCATTCATGAGTTGGGTAAATCCTCCTGATCATGTAATCCATCAGTGTATTCTTGGACCTTTTAATCCCAAACAGAAAACATGAAGTTCTAAGTGCATTTTAGTATGATTTCTAAGGATGACCAGTCAAGCATCCTTACTGAGCTATTTAGATCCATGATACAAGACCTACAAAATCACTGTTAGATATGCAGGCAGATGATGCACTGTCTGGGCACTGGCCAGAAGCTAGCCAGGCTAATCAGGATGTGAAAGAATTTTGGACATGATGTGAGGGAGCTATTGGGCACACCCCATTCCTGGAAACATTTAACGTCAAGGTGCATGGGGCCCCAAGCAACCTGATCTAGTTGAGGGTCTTATTGCAGGGAGGTCAGACTAGCTGGGCTTTAAAGGTCCATTCCAACCCAAACTGTGTAATTCCACAAGAAATAGCAGTGTGAGACACTGACAGGTGGTGCCACAGAGGATGGATGGACAGATATCATAGGCAGCTGAGGGGGTGTTGTGTGAAACATGGCCAAACTAAGACCTTTAGGGCAAGACAGCCTTGTAAAGCTGCCAAACCCATGTAACTCTATCAGGTATATCACATCAGACTTATAGCAGAATCAGAAATATCAAATTTGGTGTCTGGCAGGAAAAAGTAATTTGAAGTTGTTGATTTGTGAGGAAGCTGAGGAAATAAGAAGGTACAGGAGTGATGAAATGAAGGGTTGAGAGAGATGAAAAGGGATAATAAGGTCTGCAGATGATATAAATGGGGCTGGCTGGGGTTAGCCAGCAGTCTCCCCTGCTCTTGGGCATGGCAGCTGGAGCAAGAGAATGAAAAATCCCACAGCTCCACTGTCATCATTTGAATGATATCTGGATATGGCCTCAGGAGAGCAGGATGAGAGCAGCCCACCCCTGTATCCAGAGGGATCAAATCCTTGTACCACCATGCGGATGCCCCTTGCAGGTCTGATGGCTTTGGAGGCATTGCACTGTTGCCTAACCAAACTCCCAGTTCCAGTCCTTGCTGCTCTCACATGCTGCTCCAGGGAAGGGCCAAAAATGCACACTTGTGCCATGTCACCATTCATGTATTTTCCTCCCAATCCAATTCCAGTGCCTGTCATCTACAGGTCCAAGCTCTCTGTTTGCACAAGACTTTGAAGGACTAGGAGAAGCTTTGGAAAACCTCACCTGCCAACATTAGGGCACAAACAATTGTCAGGGATATCAGCCAATGTCTAACACTTCTCTTTTTCTCCGGTGTAGGAGTAATTTTTAAATCTCTTTAGCAAGGAAATCACTTCTCACTAACTGAAAATGAGTTATCTTTATATCAGACGGGGGCTTGATAACCCCCTGCCCACTCCTTTCCTGCACAGAAATTTCCCCCTCTGAGCTCATCTGCTTACTCATGATTTCACTACAGAGCTTAAAGGCTACTGTGATGCTTCTGAGCAGTGAGGTTTGCATCAGAACAAACACCAGGATGAATTTCTCTGTTTCTCTGTGGTCAGCCTAACAAGATCAGTCTGCAGAAATACAGTGTCTCAAGTTTAAAATTACTATAAAGTTTGTAGGACAACTCTTTAGAAAGTAGGTTATTAAGGAGGGATGATATTTTTGAGTTTAATTGCATGGTCATTTGTCATTTTTGTTAAGTCCAACAGTATCCTTGTGCAGTAGCTGAGAATTAGGTGCAGAAGTTGTAATGGTGGGTCAGGAATCTGGGACCTGAACTAATCTGGCAGTTGAGTAATCCTACATCAAAGAGGTCGTGTAGTTCAGTGGGAAAATGTGGCATTACAATCACCAGAGCATTCAGGGTAGCTGCTTCATTTTACAGGTTTTGGTATTAACCTGCTCACTCTTCTGGCAAAGCAGATTTTCCATTTAGCATGAGGAGTGGAGCTCCAGAAAGGTTGTTTGTGAAATCTGGAGATTTAACAACTAGAAATGTAGCTGGAACAATAACTTCTTCAGAAGGTACTGTTTGAGAATAACCTCATTCTGTCAGTGAGTGCTGATGACAGGACAGCAGGAAAGACAGACTTTGTGCTTCCCTCCAGTTTCCAGGAATTTTCTGAGCGATAGCTCAACCAGCATTGACCTTTTTTTTTTTTAAATTTTTTTTTTTTTAAAGAGGCACTACAGTGGAAGGACAGAGCCTAAAGAGAAGTTCCTACAGACCAGATTTACTGCCCATTGCATTGCTATCTGCAGCTCTGATATGTAGATCTGGGAAGGATATATTCTCAATCTTGCCCTGCATAAGTGCTATCCAGTTGCACAACCTCTCTGTCTCTACAGCCAGTCTTGCTCAGATTTAGGGCCAGAGCCATGGGTTTTCCCTGGAGGGGTAGAGCAATATATAGTGTCTTCACAGCACAGGAGTTACCACATTTTTTGAAGTATTAAATTCTCTGTGGAAATGAAAGACAATGGAAAGCTTTGTCTAGCAAGAAGGATGGCTGCTTTGGTTAATTAGAGACAAGAAACAAGGAGAGCCAATGGCTGTTGGATCTGACTTGATCCAGCAGCTCTAATTAAATCAGGAACATGGATTTGACTGTCTTTCTTTCAGGGAAAAGGAGCATCAGTCCAGATCATCACCAGTCAGAGTGATGCCCTGTTCGGGTGCCACCCTGAACAGCAGTATGATGATGAATCACAGAGTCATGGAATGGTTTGAATTGGAAGGGGCCTTAGAGATGATCTCATTCCAAGCCCCTTCCATGGGCCAGAACACCTTCCACTAGACCAGGTTTCTCAGAGCCCCATCCAACTTGGCCTTGAGTGTTTCCAAGTACGAGACATCCATAGTTCCTCTGGGCAGCCTGTGGCAGTGGTTCACCACCCTCATGAGGAGAAATATCCTTCTTATATCTAAACCTACCTTTTCTTAGTTTAAATCTATTAACCCTTATCCTACATTTGCATGCTCTTAAATCCTTCTCCAGCTGTATTGTAACTCCCTTAGGTACCAGAAAGGGCTCTAAGTTCTCCCCGGAATCTTTTCTTCTCCAGGATGAACAACTCCAACTGTCTCAGTGTGTTGGCATAGGAAAGGCATAGGAGAGGCTCTCCAGCCCTTTGAGCATCTTCATGACCTTCTCCCATGGACCTGTTCCAGCAGGTCAATGTCTTTCCATGAATGGAATCTTTAAAAAACCAACAACAAACAACACAGGGGTATTTATACCCTCATTTATACCCACCTCACCTTGGGTGGTGGCAAGCCATCACCACCCAAGTCAAAATGTAGGCACACAAGAGGTGCCATCACAGCTACAGAGCACTTGGGATGGCAGCCAACAACCACCCATTGCCCTGTGGAGGTGACTCACGCAGTCTAAGTATGAGGAAGAGGGTAAATTACAAAGTCTTGACCGATCAGTTTTACTATCAGCCAATAGAAAAAAACAAAGATGTATTTCATAAGAGGCACAAGGTTTGACTTGAAGCAGAAAAATTTCTCTAGAAACAGCTTCAAATAGAGGCCTCTCTAGGCTTTTTGTGATGCATTTGGTCCTACTGTGACTGGCCAAGGTGTGCATTTAAAGAGGAGGATACACCTTTTACTAGAGAGACTTCCAGGGGTGTTTCCAGAGTGTAAACAGACCTGCACTATCCACTCCAGTAATCTCATTGATTTGAGTCGTTTATGATGTTTGGAAGGAGAGGATAGAACAAAGAGAATTTGTCTCCACTTCAGTTAAAGAAATGCTTCCTGTGTGAAATAGATAGTGATTATGTACTGTCCGTATCACTTCATTCTGATGAGTATTGGGGTACAAGACAGAGAAGGAAGGGTGGAGAAGAACTTACACAGTTTTCATCCCCACCTTTAAATGTTTAAAACAAGGCAGAGCAGTATCAAGGAGCACAGAGTTAGATTTTTGCCAGGTGTGCTTCTCCTTTGAATTGACTTCATAAGATTTGGAATACCTGGAAGAATTTAGAACATTTGGGGAAAATGTTAAGTTTATGTAATTGTTATATACATGTAATTCCTTTTTCCATTCTCAGAAGGATCACATTCACAGTTCTACAAGCAGCATGGTGCTACACATTTGTATTTTGCAAGTAGGCAAAACCCATTCTAGGACCAACCAGTGTTGTGCTCTTGAATGGGTAGATGCACAACTTGGCCCAGAGGACCTATAACCCTGTGCATGCATAGATGTGTATGCACAAGGGTATGTAGAATCTCCTGGGATAGCTTATCTGCATTTATGAGGCATTTAACACCCACAACCCAACAGTCTGCACAGAGATCCACTTCTGAACATTTGTTCTTACAACAGTTTGAGGATAAACACAAAAATCTCATACCTAGCACTTTATAATACCTCAAGATTTTAAAAGGAAATGTCTTCTTTCAGTTGTTGCAATCAGATTTATCTGTGAATCTTCCAGAGACTCTGGCCATGAATAGGTATCTCATGACAGTGGGAATCAGATATAGTAAATTTAGAATACAAGATTTGAGATGATCAGATCAAAGGATCAACAAGAACCCTACAGCTACCAGACAGGTAATACTTTACACAGATATTGTACTCTGCCACCTGAAAAACAGGATCCAGTCAAGATATGAATCTAGATTTTAAGCCTTAAAAATCCTGAAGGTCTTCAGTAGTTCGTGACTGGGAGAAGAAAGCCAAGGACTTGGAAGGATTGGGGGGAAAGAGCAGCTGGTCAAAGAGACAGTAGTGTTGTTTCTGGGCAATATCAATATGAGTAAAGAGTTAAGTGGTTCTGAGTGGTTAATTTTGGTCCTAAAGTGGAATGAATATGAACTGCCATCTTAAAAAAATTAAATAAATTTTAAAAAACGGGGGGGGGAGGGGGGGGAGGGAGGGGGGAAGGGAGGAGAGAGGGAGAGAAACAGAATAAAAATAATGAATACATGTGTTTCCTCAGAGTGTCTTCCTAAGGCCCTCAGACATAGGTTCCCACAAACTCAATCTACATAGCTCCTTCAGGATAAAGGCATAGATGAGTGATGAATATAAAGAATATGGATTCCTGGGTTGTTGCGTGCTGTCCTAAACCAAGTACTGACCAGATTTATTCACCTGCTATTTAGAGGTTCTGATTGTGGGTGAAGGAAGGGTAAAAGAACACGCTGGGAAATGGGGGAGAAAATGCAAAGCATTAACATTTAAGGAGGCAAGTGGAGTAGAAGAATGTATTATATTGCCCAGCTCCAATCCTTTTCTCTGTTCCACTTTACTGAAGAGCAGTGGGTCAGTACACTGAGCTTTACATTTGCACAGGCAGCAGGAGCACCCTGGACTTCAGGCCGCTCACTAGCACCCAAAAACATCCAGCTGTTCTGCTGTGTAGCTACAAGGTCTCCCAGGAGCACTAAGTTAGGGACAAATATGTGGCTTACTAAAATGAGGAGAAGATGAGGAAGGAGAAGTGCCACACCACCCAAGCTGCTCTGGGACTGGTGCCACAGGCAGCGTAACTCCTGCCACTGGCATGTATCCTCAGCACTGTCTTTGCACCACTCATTAATTTTGGAAGACAAGATGAGCCAGGGCACAGAGACCTCCATCAGCCTGATTCCTCAATTGCAAACTGGCAACTGCTTATCAAATGAGATTTCTACCATCTACCATCTTTGTAATCGTGCTCCAATGGGATACCCACCGCCTTCAGATGTCAGGAGGGACACAAGGTGGGAAGGAAGGAAAGGTTCATTACTATATTTTCCTGCTAGCAAAAAGAAAATTAGTAGTGGTAGCATGACTACCCATTAAATTTGTCAAAGAAAATGAAGATTGTGATCATACAACATGGGACAGTAGAGGAGGGTAATCAGCATTGCAGCTGTATTATTTAATTTCCAGGAAGGTGTTGTCTTTTCTTAGAACCATTTTCACTTGGAAGGAATAGGAAGCATGTACTCCTGCACTTAATGACTGCCAGAGCGAGGTACTGAGCATGGTGAAACTCTTGAGTTATGTCTACTACTGTGGCAGGAATGCCAGGCATAATTTTGCTATAAAGCCACACCATTATTCAGCAATAAGACCTGCCAGTCACTGTACGTGTTTCTGTGCCTCTCCAGAACTCTTAGCAGGCACCACTGCTTACAGTAACAGCCCTGCATTAACTTTTGAGAGAGAAGTAAAGAATCTAATTTCTGTCAGTGGTGGAAAATGAGACAAAGGCATGGATTTGGATTTGGAGTGCCTTCATGTCTGCTTCTCTTCAAACTTTCCAAGTATATATTTATTGATACACCTTACAAAATAGTATTATTTGCAAGATTAAGACTTAGATTTTATTAAAGTTGCAGGGATTGAATTTCCTTTCACAAAATTAGGTGTTGAAGGACTCAAATTTCAGCAGTTTCAAAAGAAAAAAGCTGCTACCCAGGTTGGTAGAGGTTTTTTAATGCCTACCAGCAGATGATTTTCATTAGCACCCATCTTAACAAAACTGGAATCTGAATTATAGCAATGATTTTCTTCCTAAACTGTTAAACTGAGACTATTTAGAAAGTGAGATGTTCATAATTCTTTGGTGTATTTTGGTAATTTTTAGGTGTGTACTGGGATATTTTTACCTATATACCTCAAATACTCTTTAAATATGCTAGGAAGGGTGCTTTGGAGAAAGCAGAATTGTTAATATAATATTTGTTTGCACTGTTCATGTAAGTTGAATGATAAAATCATATATAGACCGTAAGGTACAATGTTAAAGGCTGAAAGAAACCTTGTATCTTTTTTCTGAAATCAGTGAAGTCACTCTTCTAGTTTTTATTCTGTTTTGGCTATTTGGGCCAATTACTTACTTGCTTGAAGTGCGATGTGAATAGCAAAATAGTAAGTGCTCTCTCTGCATCATATAATTAGTTTATTCTTAAATATATGCTCTGCAAGGTCCCAATAGTTATTACAGCTGTCAGTATTATTCCTATCCTACAAGTGTGGGAGAAAAAACTGTGAACACAAAGAGATGCAGGAACTTGCTCAGTGTTGTCCTACACACGCAGCAGACACAGTCCCCTGCCACAGGCAGGCCTCAGGAACACCAGAACATGAGAAATGTCACTAAACATTTAATTTGCTGTCTCTGAAATACACAGATTTGGGAAAGAATTTGTCTTTGATAATTTATTTCTGGTAAAGGTCTGAACTTGAAGGCACTCAGAAAGCAAAATAATTATTAAGCTATTTTGGTGAAGTGATTTGTGGATTCAGAGGACACTGAACACAACATGCAAACCAAGAACCACCTGTCAAACTAAAATCAAGTGAAGAGGAGTTCAAACAAAGCTCATGTCTTAATTGTTACTTACGGATATGCAAGTACATTTGTGTAGGCAACAAAGGTATTGCCATAAACGTGCTCAAATGATATTCACAGAGAACTCTTTCCTACCTCATCCTTTTTTCCTTCCCCTACCCCCACAGCAGGGATTCAACCTAAATGGGTCATGAATTGACTACCTTTGATGTGAATGGTAAACATTTCATCTCCTGCTCTACAAAGTCTGCCTGTTAATATTTATAGGGATTGAGGAATATTAAGTTATTTGAGAAGAAGCATGTACATATTCCCACAAATACAGAAAAGGAATGGAAGAGAAGAGACTGTCAAGGTTTACAAAGACATCAGATAGTGAAGAGTCTTGTGAAGACATCAGATGGTGAAGGAGCTAGTTATTTACAAAAGGAACTGAGTCATTTTAATGAACACATTTCATGAATGTTTAATATTGTCTTATGTGTGCGTCTTAAATTTCAGGCTCCTGAAGAAGGTGATTTCATGTGAATCTCCACTTTCTTTGTTCATTCAACTTTCTTGTTAAAAGCATTAGCCTAATAGCCACAAGGAAATGTAGAGGGCTTTTAGATGGAGACCTTCAAATTTTTTGATTTATGCAAGCTTCTTGATTTTAGAAGGTTTTCCTTCTTCAGAAGTGCTGATACAGGGCTTCAGTGGAAGCCCTGACTGACATGGGAAATCATAAAGTCATCAGAGATCTGGGATTTGTCTTTCTTAGATCAGGCAATGAATGTAGCTTGCAGACAGAAGAGTGTAATTGTTAGGACTCCTTAGTCTGGCAGAGAGCAGAGATCAGGCAGCAGCAGCTGCACTTTCACTAAAGGAGGAAAGCTCTAGGCTTTGCATTTTTCATCTCACCCTCAGCCATGATGACTGACTCCATGATGTTATGGATATCAACACATTCCTTAAATTTCTCATCTGCTGTGTGTTGAGGGTTTTGGTATTGCTCTTCACCTTTCCATTTTACCACATTGTCTATACATGTGTTATTTTGTGTTATTTCCCTTGGAAGAGAAGATGTCATTCCACCTGATAACCCACCTGACACATTTTACTGTTTAATGCCCCATCATATCCTAGCTGGAGTAATTTGTGCTACAGCAGCTTAGAAGATCTTCATATATTTCCCCCAGCCAAATTACAGTTTCCCTTTCTCATCACCTTTAGTCTCAGTCCTCAGCTGTGCAGATGGGGATGGGGAAAAACTGTATAATTAAACACTAAAGTGACAGCTTATATCTTGGTCACTTGGTGTTATGGGCATGTGCCTGAGAGCACAGTATGTTCTCAGCAGCAGCTGCTGAGTACAAGGCTGAGCCTATCAGTACCACAAACTGCTTTGAAAGATATTGGTAAACACTGAAATGATAAGGAAAAGCAATTTCTGGTATGTAAGGGTAAAAGTAATCCAACAGGTATGTTTAGTTCAACTCCCTGCCTTGCAGGCAGCCCCTGGTGCCTTCTCCCTAAGTTCTTTCTGGCCAGTGTGCCTATAACCTATCTGCCCTCCAGGGCAGGCAGGGTCATGAATTGAAAGGTATAAGAGGAACTCAAGATCCATTAGGGAATATATGGAGGCTGGACCTTGTTTTCTTCACAGCCTGTGGTGTGCCTAATATCCGAGATAGAGTGTAAGGTGGGAAAAGTGGGGTTACAGATACAGCATTGTGCTGTATTTCAAGAGACAGGTGGTCATACGAGCCCCTTCTCTAAAGAAATATTCTGGGTAGGCACCTGGATAGAAGTGGGAACTTCCTGAATCCTCACATGAATCAAAACCTCACTCAGAGCCAGTAGCTAATACCTACTGTAGCTGGTAGCTCCAGGTAGTAATGAAGAACTAGAAAGTTCTCAGGTAGTGTAGGTACAATTACCAGTTACAGAACCTCTATCACCAACGAGCCCAGTCTTTACAGGGACTAAGATTTCTGATAGTAACTCCATAATGCCTAGAAGGTCTGAAAGAGTTTTAAATCACATGGGTTTCTTGACCTTTTGCTCTCTAGGGGTTGGAAGCAGGTTAAACAATGCAGCTGGCAACAACTCCACAAGGATCTGGCAGTACTGATTTCATCTGCAGAGAGCCCTCATTCAGCCAACATACCTATTTTGTCACAATTTAGTTTTAGTTTTTGAACAGTGTTGACCTGCAGAGCTCCTGAAACTTCTTAAATCTCCAATTACAATTAATAAGGAATAAACAGACAAGTAGATGGGTACATAGTGCAGGTGGATGGTTCCCCTGTTATAATGCAACTTTATGTGAGAGCAAAATGCAGAGTGAGGCTATTTGTGCTGCCCTTGGGAGGAGAGGAATATTTATCTTTAGCTCTCTTGTGCATTCAACACTGAAAGTTTGCAAAAACTTGCTTCTTTTCTTTCTGTATACTGTATAAGATGCCCCTAAGACCTCAAAACAGCTTTGCTACTTGTAAATTTGAAGTATTAATTATTTATCAGCAGTTTGAACAAAACAGAAATAATATATATTTTAATCTAAGTAAGCAATGCTATATATAATATGTTTATAATAAAACTTACGTGTATGTTTATAATACAACATACCATATATAATGAAATTATATTGTATATTATATATGTAATGTATATATATAAAATATTAAAATAAAAGCCTCAATGTCCTTTGCTTGGAAATGTCTGAAACCTTTCCCAGCTGCCTACAAACCTCCCATATCTCCTATATCTCTGCTCAGAAAAGGGAACAGTGTGAACTTTGAATGACAGATGTGAGGCTAAAAGGAGTGACTCCCAAGCAGTCATGTAAAAAACAGGAAATCTCATTAGTACATTTGATCTCTAGGAATAATACTGTACAATAGAAAGTCAGAGAGGCAGCAGTGCAGATGTTGTTTCCATGTAGTCTTCCAGATACAGGTAGAAAATATTTCATCTCAACTTTATCATGTGTCATCACCATTGTGGCAGCACTGCTTTCTGTTCTTAATTGGATGCTTCTGATTCGTTGAATGGATATTGTTTTTTCATTTGCCTTTTTTGGTTCCCATAATTAATTTGTTGCCACAGGCTAGATTGAATAGGGACAGATTTTGAATGTTTGACACTTAGTTTTCACCCAGGAAGCTGTCTGAAAATATGCAGTAGTCCCTCTGTATTAGGCATAATGTAGCTATAGGCTACACTATAATGGAACAAAAATTTGATGGTGTTATTGGTACTAAGGATATTCTTTTTCTAGTCAGTATTGATTAGTCTATTCTGGAAATCAGAGGATGACATTAATATGAATATTTCTTCCTCTTATATAGATTAATGCAGAGATTTTTAGAATTGGTTGGAGATTTTGATGGCAGAACATGAAGGAGTATAAAGGCATGGATTTATTTTTCTTCTAATTACAGAATAAGACACCAGACTCTGGAATACCATTTCCTTTGAAATTAAAAGACCGACATCATGAATTTCCAAAAAATGTAATCTGCTAGCAATGCCAGAGCTGGAATCTCAAGTTGTTTATACCAAAATTATTTGGTTTGCTCTGAAGTTCACATTCATAAAGTCCATACTAATTGATTCTGTGTGATTTGTCGAATGGGAACGTTTTATAATTCCACACCAGTGAAGCAGCTCCCTCCTAAATATATTTATAAAGTACTTTTATATGCAAATACTTATTTCTGCAGACAACAGCAAGAAAATGCCATAGAACTTCATCAGCTGCAAAGCTGGTTTAGGAGAGTGGTTCCCAGGCCAGAAAATGCCAGGACTAAATGAGAGCAAGGCAAAGAGACATGGCTCAGTGCTGGTCTTGGCAGTGCTGGATTACTGGTTGGACAAAATGATGGTTTTTTCCAGCCTAAATGACTCTAGAGTTCACCCAATCAAGATTTATTCATGACTGGATAATGCCCCTGGACATTTTCCACCACTTTGACACTGACCTTGAATGCTGTTCTTGTTGATCTCTTATTATCACTGTGTCATCACCCCTGCCAACAGTGAAGAGCAGCTGGGTGGATTCAGCACTGATTTATAGCAGCTAAAGTTTTGCTCTAGGAATTTCAGACACACTGGCACCTTTCTATTGATCACACTTCAAACAAAGGCCCAGGAACTGAAGACAAATCTCTTCTGAGTTGTTAGAAGCAGATTTTCTCACTTTCTCCAATCTGTCATTATAATAAGGCCCTATTTTTCCTAATGCAGCTGGAACTGCATTGACTGATAAACTGATGGTTTTTATGCTTCCCTGTTTTTACACTACAACACACTCCAAGTGTAGTAATTTTTCTGAAGTTTCTTTCTTTTTTTTTTTTTTTTTTTTTTTTAATGCTCTGGAGATAAGCAAGACAGCTCACAGCACTAATTTTTTGTATCATTTTTCAATTCCAATTTATCTATGCACATTTTCAGTGTGATCTAGGTGCAGAAATATCACTAGCCTATGACATTTTGCATGCTTTTTCTAACCCCTACCATTTTTTGCTAAGGAGTATTCAAAGAGCCGTGATCTGTTGGATATCCTGGACGACCAACTCATTAATGCAGATGTGCTTGGTTTCTCCCTCCATTTGTTAGGAATAGTTATTTTTGGAAATGAGACAGAGAAGATGTGTTGCAATTTCTGGTGTCTTTGTTTTAATAGGTACAGCTGTGTGATATCTTCGTCAGTCCAGTGGAAAAGAGAAAATGAATTAAAATTTCTGTGTTCATCCTCATTGTGCTGGAGTCATCGAATGGTGAATCCTTAATTTGAAAGCACAAGTAGTAGCAGAAATGCCTGATAAGTGAGTTGCAGTATGTCAAGTGACACCTGAGCTGACACTACATGTGTTTTTGATAACTATTTTTCCAAAACTATGCTTACAGCACTGTATCAATTTTATCCACACATTTTTTCCCCATTTTGTTTTGTGATCATTTATCTGTTCTGTTTATGTGCTATTTTTTGTCTGATATCCAGGTTATTAATTATTTGGAAAGGAGACTGCCCATGTTGACCAACATTCAGCACAATGAGACGCAGTTTGACCTGTGAGTCCTGTATGCATCTACACACACACCCTGACCTTGAAGCCTGATGGGAAGAGGGCATTAATACTTCAGCCAGGGATGATATATGTGTTCTCAATTAATTAATGTACAATTCTGGCTTCACTTAAGACAATTTAAGACAGTAGAGAACTGAAGTGTAGAAGAAATTCATCTCAGATGTGAATTTTCCTGCAATGAGTGCCTCATAATATCTCAGCACTAAGATCAAAACTCCACTCCAGTCTGTACCTTATTACTACACATGAGGCCAGCTCTAATTTTTTTTCCAGAAAGTGACAATGGAAGTGCTAATCTGGGGGCATTTCCTTAGATGAAATTTCATACAGAGAAACTTTTTTGAGAAAAGATGTGATGTTTTCATTTGTGACTCTCCATTTACCCTGCGTGTTGAACACTGGTTGTAGAAAATGGATAACCCCTTTGTTTATACTGCTAATATGACAACTTTATTATTTTTTCAGTTTTAGAGGATAAATGCAGGGAAAAACAAAACCATGACTCTTTTCTGAGAAATACACATAGAGTGTGATTGAGAGAGGTCCTTGAAAGCTTCAGAATGATATTAAGTGACATTAAAGCCAAGAGCCATTTCTATGATTTAATATTAATTGCATGTGCTGTAACTGCACACAGTGCATCTTCTGTGCCATGGTATACAGAGAAAATGAAACCCCTCTAGAATAAATCCTTCACAAAATGAAAAGTCCTTGTGACAAAGACTTTACCACTCTACAAAAATAGCTTTGAAATGTTATTGTATTTTGGTTTTGACACTGTGATCATATTTTTCTAGTACCAAAAAAAAAAAAAAAAAAAAGGCAAATTTTTCTAGAACAAAGAACAAAATATTTTGCTTATGCATACATGGAAAGAATTGTCAGTCACGTAAGAAAAAATACAAATTATCAGGAGTTTCAAGGGTTATGCTATGAAGGGAAAATCTAAAAAATGTTTAGTAATCATAGACTTAATGTGCACTTAAACATCTGTAAATTGAATAGAGGAATAGAATGGATGTTGATGTGTTGCCTTTATAGAAAATACTATTTTGATAATGGATTCTTTTCTAGTATGTGTTCAAAATTAAACAGAATAGAACAAGATCTCCAAAAATACTTCATTCCTGTTACAGGAATCCCCAAAAATGCTGTAAGATTTTTCAAGTGAAAATTGCTCTGCAATGGATGCTCTTTAAAAGCATTTGATTCGAAATCTTCACCCAAATATTACATATGAATTCACTACCTTTTTTTTTTTTTTTTTTTTTTTTTTTTTTGGAACACCAATGGACTTTGTAAAGGAGCAAGAAGCAATTAAAAATATCTCTGCATTGTACTTATGCTTGTCCAAACTGATCTCAAACTGATCTTGAATTTCCCACTCCACGGAGTGGCAAAAGCAAGCTACAGAAAGAAATAACAGCTCCAGACCAGAAGCTTCTGTTACCTCAAATCTCACATTGTTAGATCTGTGTTTAGGGAGGATGGGAGAGATCTATAGCCATTAAAAGCACATTAAATTATCCCATTAGCCTAAAGTGTAGAAATGTGACCTGTTGCACTTCTTTTTTTATAATGGTCATCCTTGTGCGTGAGAGGTTGATGCGTGTGCTGCAGAAATACCAAGCTGCAGAGAACTATCACAAATGAAGGGGCTGATGAACTGCTGAGAAATCTCTTAATGGCAGATTCTGTACTGAATAGGGTTTGGGCTCCCATTTGGATGTCAAAAGCATAACTGAGCTACCTGAACAGTGGTTTTTTAGCGTGGATTACACGACATTAGAAATGCCCCCAAATCTCTGTATCAAAATTGCTATTTTTGTATTATTTTGATCAATAATCATAACCAGCACTCTTCCGTCTTGTGATTTATGAAAACAATTACAAGGGACTACAGTACAGCTACTGCCTCCTGCCAAGATGCAAAGACACAAAAATGTGACAAGAGCTGTGTCTTGCAGGATCAATGCTGTCCATCAGTCCTAATGTGAAAAGAAAGGGACTTTTATGAAGCTTTCTAGGCCACCCTCATGCCCAGGTCCCATTGCTAGTAATTGAAGAAAGGTTATTTCAATGTTTTACTTGGTATTGAAAATCTTTAGAAATAAGCACTCCAACCTTAGAAGACAGGCTGAACATCTAATTGTACCATGGCAGTAAGTCTGAGCAACAGGTGTTATTCTGTGTGGTTTTCCTTTTTAAAAAAAGACAGGTCATAGCTCTTTCATCCTCTGTACTTCTGAAACACTGCTTTCCAAGAATCTCATATTAAAAAATTTGCACTGAAAAACAAAACCTTCCCAAAGCTTTTAATCAATATGATTCATTCCCCCAGTGCTGCAACAGTATCAGTTAGGGTGGTCTAGCTTTTTTTTTTTGGTTGCTGTTCCTGAGCTATACATTTATACGGAAAAATAAAAGCAGTTGAAGGCAGCTTCTGTTTAACTGGTAGCATGACAAGAACACTTAAAGGCTCCAAACAGAACTCGTGGCCCTGGGTAGTTTTGACCCTCATCATTTCAAGTAGCATGGAAAATAATTTTTCTAGCTTGTGAACATTGCTGAGAGGACAAATATTTTTCCCTGTTCTGCATGAGGTAGTAATTGAGTTATTTGTCATTTCTATTTGAAGATGTTCTATTGTTTTTCATTATGAATGGATATAAACTTCCAGAATTGATTTTTTTACACACTTTTCTGTTATATTAAAGGCAAGGTCAGTAACCTGGAAATAAGTGCTCACAAAAGTACTTTGCAGTCCTGTCATAGATCAGACTCCTTTTTGATAAGTGAATTGGGCAGATTCCTGTAAGTGTCTCATCTTAATGCATTTTCAGCAGTCCTTAAATGCTATCTGATGTGTCCTTGATATGATCTCCCCAGCTTTTCTAAAAACTTTTAAATTAAAGCACTAATACTCAGAAAGCACCCCTTGAACCTCAGAGTCCAGAGAAATGTGTGCCCTATAGGTTTCAAGGACTTTGTCACATCAAGGAGAACACTCCAGCAGTCTTCTGCCAGAAAGTGATGATGGCACAGCCAGGAAAGAAAGCAGAAGGCAGGAAGATCCATGGTGTAGTCTGCTCATCAATCCCCAGTGGATTGTAACCCTGTCAATTTCCACCATTAAAAATGAAGGAAAGGGAAAAAAATTACTTTATTACACAGACACCTTTTTGATGGCATAGGTGTGGGTTGCAGCATGCACTTGCTGAAGAAAAAAGGCAAAAAAAAGTATCTCCTCATGGGCTACCAGCTCCCTAGCAGAATTTGTGTGCACCACTGCTGTGCTTTGCTGGTTGGTAATTATCAAAAGAAATACTCCTTTTTTTTTAGGTGGAAAACACAACCTATCACAAATCAAAAATCAAAAATTTGCAAGAAAAGTGATGTTTATGCATGTCTCAGTCCCTCTGCAGCTGAAAGAGGCTTTGCAGTTTTTAAAGTCTTTTGGGTTTATGTTCCCATTCAATCAGACTGGACATTTAGAAAGTAAATGAATTTCTATCAAGAAAAAATAAAAAAATAATTCTGGTTTTGTTTGGGTTTTCAAAGATCAAAGGCAAGTTCAAATTTTCCATTTGCCCTTTAAATTTTATTTATATTCTGTACAGATAATAATTTGCAAAAAATCCAACTGAACCAGATAGGTTCAGACATGTTGTAAGAACCCCAGGACAGACCCCATAAAAATGGGTGTGAATAAGCAACAAAGATGAGGAGAAAATTCACCACCCCAAAATACAATGGGAGAATACCTTCTTGGATGAGTCATATGAAGGATACACAGAGGTCTTTGCACAGACTAGGAGTCCCTCCCAAACATGTGGCACATTGCAGTAACGTGGGAGTTTATTCCCAGCTTCACTTTTAGTGACTTAACTTTGACTTCTGAATTTCTGTGACCACACCAGCTTTGAGAGTCCCCCCATGGAAACACGTTCTGCTGATGAGTGTCTGAAGAGCAGGTGGGAAGAACAGATCCCTGGCTGTAACCTGACATTCAGCCCAATTCTAGATATTAGAATGAGTTATTTGAATGACAGGCTTTTATACACCCTGGGCACACTCAGTTCATCAGGATGAGCACTGTTAAATAAGGTTCACAAATACCTGTCCTTGGCTTGGGCCTGGGTCCCTTTCCAGTGGCAATGACTAAATACTGGTGCAGCAGCTCCAGATGAAGGAAATCTCCCTGTTCCTCAGCTTATCTCAGTGAACAACTGCATCTGTACTTGGGGTGAATGCTTAACACACACTTCCCTACCCTGGCATTCTGAAAACATAAATTCTGAAACTGCAGCACAAGCATTCTTCTGACTTCTGGTAATTGGTTTGATGGATACTAAGAGCTGGACAAGGAGTATAGCCTGCACAATTTATTGCTATAGCTAATTAGAGAGAGTGTACATGTGCAGCATGGTACAAAGAAAGAAAGTGCACACATGTGTGAAGTATCCCTATATCCTTCTAATGAAAGCCCCAAAAAAATTTCCTGAAGTACTTCCAATCAACATCTTAAAAAATGCAATCCAATCTAAACATAGTTAGTATCCTCATGAAGTAACCTTTTATGGCCAGCTTAAAAGTATTTGGTTAGGCATAAGCACTTACATTTAAATACTCCGAACATTTTGAGCCTCAAATTCTGAAATCCTTTAAACCGGGTGGAAATTAACATTGTGATTGCTCACTGTAGGAAATGAGGAGACTTCACAAATGGCTTGGTAAAAACCAGTCAGCTTTACTTATGTTTGTCAGAAATTATTTCTCTCTTGTGCTTCTCACTCAAGCATGAGATCTCTCTCTTAAGGTTACCAAGCCTGCCTTCCTCCACTGAAAGTGATGAAAATTCAGTGATCAGCAAACACCCATTTCATCTGTCTACATTTTTTGACCACAGCCTGTTCCTCAATTAGCTTTTAAATTGAACATTTGTTTTCCCAATACCAACAGTTCTACAACACATAGAATTAGTCGAATTAATTAGTCAAATTAGCAACAGGCAAAATCATCATGCTAAGATGTAGAAGCTATTTATGGGCCAGATTGAAAGCTCAATTAACTTAATTACTGACTTAGCATTTAATTCAGCATGCCTTGGTCCATGCCTGTGTTTGGTTTGGGACCAGTTTCCCCTCTGAGATTTGGCCCTGGCTTGACAGCCACACAAATAGGGAGGGTCCCAGCCCCTGGGGGATGTGCTGAGCCTTTCCAAAGGAGCTGCAGGACAGACTTCTCTGTGTATGCAGGGGAACCCACAGTGCAGGATGTGTTTTGGAAGTCAATCCGTGCTGGGAAAGGGAGACAGCCACTGCTGGTGGCTGAGAGCAGCTTCCCTGACAAATTCTATTATTCTTATCGGGATGAATGGACCTTGGAAGCCCCTTCTACTGCAATGTGTGCATTTTCTCTGCCACAGAACTGGGCAGGGTCATGGCTGAAACCCCCTGGGATATTGTCTGAATTCATACATATGCCCAAGCAAATCCTGCTGCTTTCAGCAGCCCTTGGTGTGGGACAGCAGAGATTGGATCATTGTTTGGGAAGCAGTACATTTACCACAGAATGGAGTGGGTTTGAAAGGACTTTAAGAGGTAATCCAGTCCAGTCCCTGTGGCAGGGGCACCTTCCACTTGACCAGGTTGCTCAGAGCCTCAGCTAACACGGCCTCAAACACTTCTAGGGAGGGAGCAACCACAACTTCTCTGGGAAACTTGTGCCAGTGCCTCTCTACCCTCACAGTCAGTACTTTGTTCCAAATATCCAGTCTAAATCCACCCTCTATTGGTTTGAAGCTATTGCCCCTTTTCCTGTCACTCCATGCACTTGTCTGTAATTGATTGTTGTTGAAGCAAAACCCAGTTCAGTCTTTTTGAACTTCAGAGGAACCTGAATTTCACAGTTTGCTACATATGTGGCTCACTAAGATTTTGGAGCAGCAAAAGGACACATGACCCCATTTTCAAACTAACATTCTCAGTATGACTAAAACCAGCAAGAAATGGCTTGCAGTGCCTTGGATTCTCACTTGGATTTATTGCAGAGCTGGGAAGATGGCTTGGCTGTGGTTTTGCTTTGTTACAGGTGTACCAGAGCTGCTGTGTGTGTGCTCCAAGGGTTGTGCTGTAAGGATAGCATGCATTCGTTACAGGGAGCTGCCAGTTAGGGGGAGGAAGATTACAAATATGAGCAGTAAACCTTAGCTGCAGCTTGGGAAGAAAGAAGGGGATACATACAGTTGCTCTAAACTAATGAATTCATCCACCATCTGCTTTCTCCTCCTTTCCAAACTATTCATCTGTGTCCTTTTTTAAGTTCTTTTTTCACTTTTCCATCCATCTGTCTGCCTGGATCGAGTCAGTTTTTTATGAAGATAATTATTATTGTCAATGCAGCAGTGCTTCAACACATATTAATACCTGAAAAAGACTGAAGCAGAATGTAATGAAGGGCCATGAGATAAGGTGTTCAGGCAAGGATTAACACAGTGTGAAACTAGTTCATGGAGACAACACCCTGGGAAGGATGAGGCTCCTGCACACATCTGCCATCAGCATCCTGGGGTCCAGAAAGCCCACAGAGAGAAGTTCCTTCTGCTTCAGCTGCTGTGGATGCAAAAATTCCTGCCACACTTCCCATAAGTCTTCTCCTTCATGGAAATTAATTTGCTGCTCACAGCGGAGGAAAATGATGTTGTCTCTCCTCTTCAAACCTGGAGTCAGATGTTTTTCAAACATGCAGATTAAGTTGTTGAAAGGACGTTGGATTCAGCAGATGCAAAGAAATGCTTATTACAATTCCAGAAGGAAAGTCACCCTTCAGTAGGTGCCTGAACGCTTCTAAAAATCAAGCGCCTAATTTCTGCTGGAGTCAAGTGGATCCAGATATGAATTGCTCAAAATTTACATCGTCCAAACTAGTCTGGTCCCTGCTGTGCTGAGTGTTGTGTGTGTGTTGTGTGTCATGACCACATAACCAAAATTCAGCCCCTGCCAGCAATTTCCTTCAACATCAAAGTTGTCATCTAACAGAATAATGGCAAGTCTGGAGATGATGAGGGGCAGGTGTTGGGTGGCACAAACATAATGGGATGTGTCTCAATCTATCAGATCAGGCCTCTTGCACCCAGATAATAATTATGCACTGCACCAGTTGATGCCAGCAACTCATTAACATCAAAGAAAATATTTTGCATGTTTGAGCAGTTGGAAGACCAGTTGTGAATCTTCTAATTTCTTTCCAACCTGGAGTTCTCCTGATGCGAGTGAAAAAGTGGCAGGCCAAAGGTGGGGCAAGCTGGGGTCCCTAACCATGGAGTCAGCCACCCTTTTTGCCAGCTCCTTACACTGAAGGGTAAGACAGAATTTTCAAGCTACCCTCCATCAACAGTGGGGGTCTTTGTGAACCTACTGCAATGACAAAGCAGACTGCAGAAGCCACTGAAAACAAGCAGTGTTATAAATGTTTCACAGCCAGTTGCACAATGAAGTAATAACTTGGGAAATTGTAGATGAACACAAATTTCTGGTCTGATTCTATGAGAAAAGAAGAAAACAAAAATGTCATAAACTATTATAATGCCTGACTGGAACCATAGAAATTGTGAGAGTGAAAGAAAAGATGCTTCACCACTGTATTCTTGTCTTTCCTCCATTACTGCTAAGTTTTTCAGCCTCAGCCAGTGGAAATCAGCTGGGCAAGGTCAGCTGAAAACAAGTATGAGACTGGCTTTGCTTTTCAGGGAAATGTAATGGAAAGTGCCTGGAAAGTGGGCATTTGGAAATGACTGTGCTCTTCTTTGTCCGGATGTTGTTCACAGCATCACATATCACTCTGCTTTTGTCTGGAAGCAGATTTCAAAATATATGATGGAATAATTGCTCTGTGGCAGAGAGGTTATTCTAACACAATCCATGCTGTACAGCTCAAGGGCATACTAGTGTTTTCTCATAGGTAAAAAAAACTTGAATCAGTCTGGAGATGTTCTGGTGCAGAAGTGGAAAAACTATGGAAGAGTCTGGCAGTTCAGACTCACTAGACTTCTCACTAGCAAGAGATTTGACGGCTGCCAAATAAAGTAATAAAGAGTATATGAAGGATGCCCCATCCCTGGAAACACTCAAGGGCAGATTGGGTGGGGCTCTGAGCAGTCTGGTATAGCAGAAGGTGTGCCTGCCAATAGCAGGGGGGTCAGATTAGATCACCTTTAAAGGTCCCTTCCAAACCAAACCCTTCTGTGATGCCATGGTCCTACTTTCTCCTTGGCTAAGGTCTAAGCCCACCAAGAGGCTCTAAATCCTTGATCAACAGACCCCAGGGCTGGCGCTGCAGACAAAGGACTTTACTGGAATCAGGAATCCTGTTGGAGCAAATGGGGAAATGGATAGCTGTAATGCTTCCCAGTGAGCGCAGGTGAGATCGAGGCTCGACGTCTGCACAGAACAGTTTTAAAGCAGTTTTGAAGATCTTTATTGATCTCCTGTGTCCTTGCCACCTTTCCATGCCCTTGCTTATGAAGGAGAGCACAGTCATTTCAACTCCCCAACGTGCTCTCTTTGAAAGTCTATAGCAATGGTTTTGATAAAGCAGGGCTCCAGTGCTGTGCTGAATTTCACTGGTGGCACTTTGGCAGCTCAGGAGCATTCGCTGCTCTTGACAGATGGAGTGCAGGTGCTTGAGGTGGGCATTGCTGAACTTGCTCCCTGCTGAAGGCAGAAAAAAGCTGCAGAGACAATGACTTCTCTGGAGACAGCAACACGCCTCGTGTGCTGCTGGGAGACTAAAACATTTCTGCGGTGTATTTGTGTGAGCTCAGACCTTTGGCAAGTCTCAGTTTAGTGAAGAGGAACAGTCTGACTCACATGGCTTTTGCCTCAGTGCTATGCATTTTAGCACACATGCACAAAATATGTGCAGGCAGCATTTTCGCCTGTACCCACATTCATTCCCCGCTATCAAAAACTTTCAGGTGATGCTGAGGTAAGGATAGGCATTCCAGTAGGAAAGTAGCACAGAGCCTCCAGACTAACTCAAAAACACATCAGAGATCCGTGGAAGGAATTTCTGAAACCCATGGAGTTGGGGTCATCTTTCAAACATCTCCATTCACATGTGGGCTGGGAAGCATCAGGAGTTCACAGCAGTTCCCATGTGCAGAACAGCCACCCTGCACAGCAGCTGAAATATTCACACACCACTCATTGTTTCCTTTCTCAAATCTATTCCTGAGAGGATGCCAACAAAGCCAAAACTATGGAAGTGGTGCATCACTTTTTTCCTCAGATGCCATCCCAAATCCTTCTGAGAGCAGCATCACTTTGCAGCATCTGTCTCTAAGCTGTTCAATCTAGACTTTCACCTGGAGAATGAAACAGTGGGACATACTCATTCTTTTTCCAAGCAGCACCCATGCATTAGTACCAAATGCTCAGCTAGCAGAGGGTCAGATTCTTCTTACTGAGGGTCATGGAACACGAGCCATGTTACAACATTCCCCACATTCAGCTGCTGTTTAGTACCATGCCCAATCCATTCTTTTCCCCTGCGGTGATGAGGAGACAGTGGTCACAACGCTCTCTACCCAACTGCTTGCACTGAATGCCTCTGTATTTACATTGAGGAGCCTCATGTAATTAACCATTGTCCACACTACCTAAGGAGAATGCTGGGCTTTTCTCCACTGATGGTCCTAGAAATGTTGCAATACACTAGTTGAGAACTCTCTGTAGACTTTGATACCAGTGTTCCCACAAGGGCAGAGTAATAACTCATGTAACAGTGGAGTCACAGAATCATAGCATGGAAGGAACCTTTAGAAGTAATCCAGTTCCAACTTGCCTGCTGTGGGCAAAGACATTTTCAATTAGATCAGGTTGCTCAGTTATACATTGTATTTTTTCTCTCACTTATAGAGCCTGCCAAAAGTTTATACTAAAGAAAACTATTTATTCTTCAAAACATCTTTTGATGACACATATGGCAAAGCACTGGGAATCCTGTGACAAAGTGGTGTGAAGGAAAGTCAGGTCCAAACAAGTAGCTGTGTTTATCAGTCAAATGACAATATTATGATAGAGAGGGTCCTGCAATTTCAAAGTAGCATCTTATCATTATATAATTTGTAGAGAAAGCTAATCCTAGTTTTCTATTTAAAATTCAGGTTTTGTCACACTTGCACCATGCTTCAGCAACCACTATTTACTTAAAAACAGCCCATGAAACTCTAAACATTTGGAGCTTCTGTTACATTTAGGTGCAAAAAATGGTGACCACCTTAGTAGATGTTTTGGTTCAGAGTTTTCCAAAACTTAAGCCACATATTGTTCTTCAGCTGGATGAAATGACAGCAGGAGAAATCCTGGCAACACAGAGAAAAGGACGCTTGTGCTGTTGCTGCCACCAGCTCAGGTCACAGGACAGATGTGTGGAGGTTGCAAAGACAGCCCAAAAAAGTGATTTTTTTTCTAAGATGAGCAGCTAGACTTCCTCTGCGTCTGACAAAAAACAATCAGGGTTTGCTCAAGCATCCACCCTTTCCAGGCCAGGTTGTGCAGCCCATGATGGGTTTCAGTGATTGCAGGAATAGCAAGGGATCAGCAGACACAGCTTTCTTGCGAGAGGTAAAGGCACAGAGAGTGCTGTGGACCAGAGCTGCAGACCAGGGCTTGCCCACACATAAACCAGTGTCCAGCTACTGCCCATGTGGTGGATAGGGCTGCTTTGCTCCAGAGGCAGGGATATGGAGGGATCTGAAAGCCTCCTCTGCTTCACCTGTCAATTGTGTCAAAAGTTACTGCAGGGGGATGGGGCAGCTCCTTTCACTATATTGATGTTGGCAGACTCTGGCAGAATCTACTTTGAATTTCAGTTGCTGCATTTATTTTCAAGAAATTGAAACTATCATGTTCCACCCAGAACAAAAGATCAGAATTCATCCATTTTATCTTTGCAGTGAATTAACTATCCCTCACAGAGGGAGGAAGACATATCAGCTACAATGGATGGTGAGCAAGAACAGCTGCTCCTTCTATCTGAAAAGAAGAAGTTTTTAAAGCATCATTGCAATCAGCATCCAAAGAAAGTATAAATTTTCAGGCCTTCATTGCAACAACAATTTATTTTTAAAAATGGCAAAAAGAAAAAAAAAATCCAGTTACATGTTATGTATTTAAAAAGAGGGGAAAAAAAAAAAAAAAAAGGTCAGGTGAGAAATCCAAACTCCAAGCACGGTAATTTTAAAGAGGACAGATCATCTGGCTGTAAAGTCAAGGGCAGCCTCCTGTAAATCTCACACACATCTGTGTTTGAAGCCTACCAGTTACCATGGTTACCATGACATTGCTAGTCTTATTTATAGCCCTGCGCTATATATATTGCTTTCCAGAAGGCATAAAAGGGAGAGCTGGCTGTGAAGGAATCTGGGAACCGCACATTAAAACAGAGACGTAGAGGGAATAGAGCTAATTAAAGAGGGGCTGCCAGGCTGGCTGCTGGCTGCTGCAGTGGCAGTGTCACCGTGCTCGTGCCACAGGGCAGCAGCGTGGAGGTGGCCCCGTGGCTCCTTCACCCCGGGCACCCCTCGGCGTCCCTGGGCAGGATCCACAGCGCTGCTCCCTGTTCCCTCCCAAAGGGATCGTACTTGGCTTTTCTTCCCCTCTGAAGCAGACTGTAACATACATGTGAGGGGTCACATGTGTGGGCATGGATGTGTACATACAGAGTGATGTGTGAGCATATACGTATATATACATATATATATATATATATATATATATATGTATATGTATGTGTGTGTGTGTATGTATATATATATATATAGGAGTACATATTGCAAAGAATATATATTTTGTTATGAGGAATGAGAAAAAATGAAGTCAGTGACGACAGTTGTGGAGTGTAACTGCCTTGTAATATGGGATGAAGAGAAGCCTGGAGGGAGGGAGGGATGGAGGAGGGAAGGAAGGAAGGAAGGAAGGAAGGAAGGAAGGAAGGAAGGAAGGAAGGAAGGAAGGAAGGAAGGAAGGAAGGAAGGAAGGAAGGAAGGAAGGAAGGAAGGGAAGGAAGGAAGGAAAGGAAGGAAGGAAGGAAGGAAGGAAGGAAGGAAGGAAGGAAGGAAGGAAGGAAGGAAGGAAGGAAGGAAGGAAGGAAGGAAGGAAGGAAGGAAGGAAGGAAGGAAGGAAGGAAGGAAGGAAGGAAGGAAGGAAGGAAGGAAGGAAGGAAGGGAAGGAAGGAAGGAAGGAAGGAAGGAAGGAAGGAAGGAAGGAAGGAAGGAAGGAAGGAAGGAAGGAAGGAAGGAAGGAAGGAAGGAAGGAAGGAAGGAAGGAAGGAAGGGAAGGAAGGAAGGAAGGAAGGAAGGAAGGAAGGAAGGAGAAACAGAGGAAAAAAAGAGTAAAAAGAGAAAAAAAAAAGGAGGAAGGGAGGCAGGGAGAATGGAGGGTGGGAAGAAGGTAAGGAACAAAGGAAAGGATGAATTCTTAATAAAATGTTTCCCCATTTTTTAATCTAATGACACTTTCAAGAATGAGGTTGCTGCCTAGGTCACCTGCCAGCCCCAAGGGCAGTTTGAGCTACCCAGGGGTAAATCAATAATAGAAAATATAAAATGTACAGAAAAGGTCTTGAAAAGAATAAACAACATCTGCAATGAAAAAAAAAAAAGTTTATTAAAAATAACAGACATGAGGGACTTAAATTGTGTCTTTTAAAAAAAAAAATTCAGGATCAAAATATTGGTGCAACTGCAAGTAAAAATTCTGATTGAGGATTTGCTCAGACTACAGAATAGAAACCTCTCTGGGAAGAAGCTGCAAAAGAGGCCAGATTACCTTATTTAAGAGCTTGCACCACCGTTTCAAGGCCATCTCTTTAACAGTGAGTGTTTTGCTGATTAAAGACCTGTGGGAATGAGTGGAAACTGATGCCTGTGGAAAAAAATTGACTAAAGCCTGACCTAAACAAGAAAGGGGAGGTATTCTGTGACTCTAGCAATGACATTGAGATGTCCCTTCCAGTAATTGTATGGACCTTAACTGTCATTGATCCTGACATTGCAATATTTTAAAGATACATTATTTATTTGTTTTTGAAAGTTCCATTATAAGTGCTATCTACTTAGCTGCTTTTAGAACTGTAAAGACAGGTAATCCAAAACTCTTTAGACTGTTTTGACAGGGAAAGACAAAAAAGGAGACAAGTAAACCTTGTGAACTGGCATTTAATAAAACAATCCCCGCTCTGTGGCGTGCTTGGGAATAATTTCCACTTATCTTCCAGTTCCCTTTTCCTCTTTGATTCTGCAGGCTATGATTGAATTGTATTTCTTATTGTTGGGGGTAGAGATATGACCAGGTAGGCAGGAGGGAAAAAACCCACTGAAAACAATCCAATGAGAAGATTAATTAATATAAAGAAGAGAATAAATCAGAACTAGACCCTGTTCTTACTAATTTTAAATATATTTTTAAAAAAACCAGAAAATTTTCCCTTTTAAATCATGTAATCCAGGAAGTGAATGTCCCAATAAAATAAAGTGGATGCATTGTGGCTGTGCTTCAGCATGGATTATAATGTCGTGGTTATTCCTCCACAGATTTTGCCCCTCAGCAGCTACTTATGCCACGTCCATAAAAAAGCACATATTACATTATCATTGCACCTTTCCTGTTGTCTGCAAATTACTAGATGACCTAATGCCACTGTGAGCTTTTGTGGCACTGTTTTTGTTTTTTTTTTTTCCTTATTGATTAAACATAAATTATTGAGGAAATTAACTGAGGAAACTCCAAGGGAGCGGAGATGATGGTCTCTGTAACTAGAGGTTGTCTGTCACTGAATGTGGTACTTCTGACCTGATAATTTGATATAATGCTTATAATCCAGGATACTCCTCTAGGAGTATTCTCTACTCTAGCAGAGTATAGACTCTAGGAGTCTATAATTTGGAATCACAGAAGCATAGAATGGTTTGGGCTGGAGGGCTCTTTAAAGATAATTTGGTTCCAACTACCACCACCATCCAGTGCCCCATACTGGGGCCACCCACTATATTAGGTTGCTCATCCAACCTATTTTATGATTTAGGATTCAGGTCTAAGGATCTACTTTTCTTCAATGCCCTGCCAGACACACTAGAGAGGGAGTGGGACAATTTATGTACCAAAAGGAGAGCAGATAAATCTTGAGGTGGCAGCACAGAGTACAGTTTTTGCATTCAGTTCTACCTGTGCAAGAAGAGGGACAAGGGGAAATCACTGAAGCTGGAATTCAACTGGCTTTACACCAGTCTAACTTGATTTTATTTTTAATTTTTGTTTTTACAGGGAAACCCTATGGGAAGCAATATTCCAGTAAGGTTCTATGGAAAAGTGATCCCTCTAGCAACTATTCTAAAACATATTGACTTTTTGATGATGAATAGTGTTTTGCTTCACATTTTTGAGTCGCACACAGATAAGCCCTCCTAATTGCCACAATTCTGGTTATAAAAGAAAGTGGACTTTTAATGGAATCCTTGAGGATACAAAGTGCCACATTCTCAAGAGCTCAGTCAGAAAATTTCTGACCCTAACCCTGGAAAACCTATTTCACTTGTCCTCCTGAGGCGTAGGATTTCTTCCTTTCACCCTTGTGTAACCCTCTGACCTTTTAAACTTGTCCACAAGAACATGCACGTTGAAAAATTAGGTGCTGCTGGGCATCATCTGGGATGCTGTGTCAGCTTCAGCAGCTGGAGGCCATTAGCCACTGTGGCTGACATTGTGTTTCCATTCCAGAGTCATCCCTTTTTCACAGAATTCAGGGTAAAGAGAAGTGGGGATGCAGATGTGACCAGCTGTTTGCAGCACCAGTGCAGGCTGCGTGCTCCAGGCACTTCCTACGCTGCAGCTCAGACCTCATTTGAATGTTGTAGGCAGAAAGACAGAGAACAGCTTTGCTATGTGGTCAATCAATTCTTAGTTTATTGAAGAAAATTTAGGGAGGTGTTGCTTTCCATAAAATTGGAAGTGTTAACTTGGGGCCTGAAGTGAAATCTCATTAGATATTTGGGCTTGATGGTGAGAGGCTATTAATAAAATTTGTGACTTCTACCTTCTAGAATGAACAGCAATGTTTAGTGCCCATACTATAAAGCTACCTAAAATCTCCATTATTCAATGAAGACTTTATTATCAGGCTGCTGAGATGCCTTTTCGTAGTCTTGCTGATATTAATCAGGAGTCAGAAAAGACAGCTTTCAGATGCAAAAAGATTAAATGCTAAAAAAAAAGAATGTGGTTGAAGTGCTCAAGTTTTATAACACCATAGCTATAGACTATTAAACCCATATCATGCATGCCTTGCCCTTTTATTGCTTTGGAGTCAGAAAAATTTTTGTGTAGTGCTACATTCTTCTCAGTATGCCAAGAAAGTAAACTTATCTTCCCCCTATTCTTTGATAACTTCCCATCTATTCCTGCATATTGAGCTCTCAGCTTACCTGGGCAAGCTTGGTTTTGCAGGTTCAAAGGTTTCCACTCAGCCCTCAGAGCATAGCACTCAGAATAATTCCATCAGAAACCTGATTCTGTTGCTCCCCTGGTTCTGTGAAACTCTTTAACAAAGCATTACATAGTGCAAACAGTGGACATGTGCCATGATGAACTCTGAGACTGAAAAAAGGCAACTGTGCACCATTTCAAACACTCAATCATGTAATGAAACCAGCAAATCTAAAATAAATGTTAAGATACTCAAACACTACTGTAAGCAGACAACAGCATATGAAGCAAACCTGCATATAAATTTAATTTCTAGAGCTGAATGGCGTAATGCAATGAAGATGACTCAAGAGAAGTACCAGAAAGTGTTAAGGAGCTAAAAGAAAATGAAACATTTTTCTTCACTCTTGGAGGCTGCAGTAAATCCTTGCAATTACAGCTCCAGGTCATAGTGGTTCTACTTGTAGAATTTGATTTTTCTCTTGGAAGTGTTCCACAATGTGCTTTACTTTTGCAGAATTCCTGCTTTTCTGTGCTTTTGCCATCACCCTTTTCACCAATGCCAACTCTTTAGCATTACATACCCATTCAGCAGTATCTGGACTTTTACAGTATTTATAATCTTTGTCAGAACAAATGGAAGAGAATTATTTACTTATGCAGTAAGTATGCTCTGCTCCATTTCTAGTCAACGTCCCCTCCATGCTACTTGGCAAGCTGTGCTTTTGATCATTAGAAGCTGATATTGGACATCCAGAGTGGCTCCATCTGGCCTTCTATCCACCCAGCCATACTCAGAGACTGATCTAACCTTTAGTGAATATTAAAGCTGCCTCAGGGCATGCCAATTTATGTTGTCAGGAGGGCTTCCCTATGGATTTGCTGAAGATGCCCAGGTCCCAGTTGTGCTTCAGCTTTGCATCTGATGAACATAAAACTTCTGTCAAAATTCTCAAAGGTGTCATTTCTGTGGCATGAAGGATTTATATACATATATATATATCAGTCTCTGTGTTGGCAACAGGGATATCCTGCAAAACCTGTGACTTGGTAACTTGGGTTACAGAATTAGTCATATGTTGATTTTCCTGGATTTCCCAAATTGTTTCTTCCTTCCACTTTTAAAAATATATTCATCATTTATTAATAGTCAGCAGGGTAATACGGACTCTTACCTTCACAGTAAGTTTTTGCCAGTATTGTTATCCTGAAAGTAAAAAAAGCAAAAAAGCAAAAGCCAGTGGTCTGGAGCTACTAAATGTTGATAGGCAACACCAAAGCAAGAACATCAAAAGTCTCTTTTCAAAAAGATTTCTTTTTCTGACTGGATCTGGGAGAACAACTTATTGGTCTGATGGGTCAATACAGGCAGTTTGACAAACATGTTTTTACTGGTTTCAAAAACCAAATGGTGCATTTCATTGGGGGGAAAGGAGAGAGCAGCATGGAAATGTCACAGATTTTGGGAAGAGATGAAGAATTATTTTAAATATGTATCATAATTAAAAGGAATCCTAGTGGGAGGATCTTTAGAATGAGGTGATCTTTAAGGTCCTTTCTTCTAAGGTCCATTCAAAAATGAGTCATTGAAATGCCATGTGTTAGAATGGAGAAATTTGGGTGCCCCACGTATTGAGCAGCCCTGGTCCCATGTCTCTTCTAACACAGTGATTTGCTGCAAATTGACTTTCCTGATGACAGGAATCTCTGTGAGCTGTCTTTCTCACATTGCCAGGTATCATTCTCTTTTTGTCTTAGATGGAAATATCTGCTTCTTCCTCCCCTGTTCATAAAACGAAACAGGAGCTTTGCTGTGCAAATACCTAACTAGTGAAAACACCAGCACTTACATCCAATCTTGACACCATGAAAAAGTCAGAATAACAAAAGAAAAATTTGGAAAGACAGACTGTCTTTTTCTTAGGACAACAATGGTAAGACTTCACCCAGGAAAGGATTAAGGACAGTTGATAAAATCATAATAACAACTTGTTAGGCAGCAAAGTGGTCAAAGGACCTAGTTAACAACAGAAGTAATTGCTTTCTGTTTGTCTAAGCACAGGCTGTGTCTGTTACATCCTATAAAGAGTAATTGCAAATGGCACAGTTTTAACCTCCAGTCTCCTGAGACATCATTGAGAGTAAGGTTGTATCTTGCCTTATCCTTGACCAAAAAAGCACGTTTTAATTTGTGAACATTATACTGCAACTGCTGCCTCCCTGAAGATCACTGGGAAGTGGTCAATTCATTTAGCAGGATAGTTTAAGTTCTCAATGCAGTCCTTAGTTCTGCTTCCAAGATTTACTCAATATAACTGATGCTGTGGGCATATGATTACCAGCTATTAGAAAGGGTGTATAGTTGCTGCAGCTGAGAGCCAGGTATTCAGAGGAAGGTACTTTCCTAAACAAGTGGATTAATCCTTTATCCATTGTAATTATTTTAGGACCACCTGGTACTTAATCAAGATAATTGTGTAAAGTATTTCCCCATATTTATGACACAGAGAGACACTGCTTTTCTTTTTTTTTTTTTTTTTTTCATAATAAGTATAGTGGTAAACAGCTGAGGAAGGGAAAGAATTAAGTCCACTTTTGCAACACCTCCTTCCCCAGTCTTTTGATTGTGACCCACAGGGAATGAGCTATTCTGTGCTAGTATCTGACAGCTGTGCATTTGACAGAATCCCTTTCTTTGTGTGCAATGTGTCTCCCACTTTTAGGAAAAAAAGGACTACCACATAGTGCATCCCCATGTGCACATATTAGGTCAAAGCAGCAAATCAAATTATGGGTTTATTGGAGTGCATGTAGGAAAAAGGAGGGATGAGAACAGTGTAGGAAGAAGAAAGATACAGGACACTTATTCCCATATGAGATTCTGGTTAAAACTAATTTATGCTACTAGGAAAGGAGTAAAAGGCAAAAGTATTATCTGGGACAAGTTGGGGAATGCTGGGTGTTGATCATAGTCTATGATTATATTTGCAATTAAACATTTTAATGTGAGAATATTGTCTCTTCCTTGTGCTCTCTGGATTGTAATTCAGCATCTTCTTGATTAGCCTGTGCTCTGTTTCTGTAACAGGAGGCATCTGCTGGCATACAGCACCTTTCTATCCTTTTCTAATCTGTTCTGGTGCTGCTTTCATGAGAAAGGTGCACTTCCTAAGCCCTTGCTTGTTTCTGGCTTACTCCCCTGGTTACTGATTTATGAATTTTCCAGGCTACAGCTTGGCCTTCTCCGTTTCTCAGGCATAGGAGTTTCCATGGAAACCTCGTGAGTGGAGGTAAAACCGTGGTGGAAATCAGCGTTCCGCCAAGGAGCTGCCGACGCGCAGGAAAACTGCTCAGGACCAGCTTATGAAACATTCGGGCATGGTAACTGCAGATCCCAGCTGGGGCAGTCGTGGCTTTCTCAGCTGCCTTTTACATTCCCTGCCTTTTCCCTGTGGCCCTGCCTCTTTGTCCCCCCAGGCCCAGTGTAGCACCCCAGGGATGGGACGCTGGCTGTGGGCGTCCAAGGCTGCCCGCCAAGCCCGCACCATCATCCCTGGAGGGTTTACTGCTGTGGCAGCCAGGGGAGCAGAAACAGGGAGAGGAGCCCCTTAGCTGGCACTTCCACCCCTGCTGAACTGCAGCTGACCAGTTCAGCCCAAGTCTGGACTCTGGATTCACTTCGGAGGTGAACACAGTTCCGGGGGTTGTGATCTGTCACCTGTGGCAGCAGGCAACAGGGGTCTAAGCCAGGGAGGAGCCAGTCCTCTTGTTTCAGGTGTTTCTACTCCTGCCAGTAAACTCACTGGATCATCCACTCTTTACAGATAGCCATGAGTGTTGAAAATTTCCTTATAGAACCATAAAATAGTTTAGGCTGGAGGGAACCTTTAGAGTCCTATCAGTCCAACCCCTCCTGCCATGGGACAGGGACACTTTTCAGTAGTTCAGGTTGCTTGGACTCCATCCAGCCTGACCTGGAATGTTCCCTGGGAGCAGTCACCCACAGCTTTTCTGACCAATCTGTGCAACTTTTTCACTATCCACATAATTAAAAATAGTTTTCCTATTTCTAGTCTTAATCTACATTCTTTTAGTTTGAAATGATTAGTTCTTGTCCTATCCCTACCAGCCCTACTAAAAAGTCAGTCCTCGTATTTCTTACAAGCCACCTCTAAGTACTGAGAGGCTGCATGAAGGTCTCCCTGGAGACTTCTCCAGGTTAAATAATCCCAGCTCCCTCTTCCACAGCTTTGTCACAGCTTGAAGAGAAAGCATACATGGATTTAGAGCTGTATCTCCTTGTGCTTCTTCTCCCAAGAATCACTGAAGGCTGGGCAAACAGCCTGCCCAGCACAGTAGAACTTTGCTGATCAAGTTTCTGTGTTTGAAAGAGGTTCTTTTGAAAAATGCACTGGGCACCCAAAAGGATGGTAGAATTTAATAAAACATGAAAACAGCCCAGGCTGTACTAGTGAAACCTGGTAGCTGCCTGCAGCAAAACCTGGCACAGCAACACCACCAATAAGAGAGAGAAAATAAACTGGCAATTATCCGCTCTAGTTTAAGCAGACCTACTTGTTTACAGAATCACAGAATCATTTAGGCTGGAAAACACCTTTGAGATTGAGTCCAACCCATGACCCAACACCGCCTTGTCAACCACACCATGGCGCTGAGTGCCACCCACATCCAGTCCTTCCTTAAACATCTCCTGGGGCTGTGACTCCACCTCCTCCCAGTGCAGCCCCTTGCAGTGTCTTCACCCTTTCTGTGAATAATTTCTTCCTAATGTCCAAGCTACACCTCCCCTGGTACAGATTAAGGCTGTGTTCTATTGCCCTGTGCCTTGTAACCTGTGAGCAGAACCTGAGCCCCACCTAGTTGCACCCTCTTGTCATCTCCTCTGAGCCTCCTTTTCTCCAGGCTGAGCTCCCCCATCTCCCTCAGCTGCTCACAGGACTTGTGCTCCAGCTCCCTCTCCAGCCTTGTTGCTCCTCTCTGGACATGTTCCAGACCCACAGTGTCCTTCCTAAACTGAGGGGCCACAACTGGACACAGCACTCAAGGTGTGGCCCAACTAGTGCCAAATTCAGGGCAAGAATGACCTCCCTGCTCCTGCTGGCCACACCATTCCTGATACAGGCCAGGATGCCCTTGGCCCTCTTGGCCACGTGTGCTCACTGCTGGCTCATGCTCAGCTGCTGTTTAGGCACTGACAGGAATGTTAAGTTGTAAAGAGAGCTGCTGCCTCTTTCCAGCACACACTCTTCCACACTTTGACTACTAGGTGGTCTCCCTAAAGCCCAGTGCGTCCTGATGAAGGTGACTGCAGCTCCTCAGGGACACCAGCAACTCTTTTTAAAGATTATTATCTGCTTATTTGCTAATTCTCCTGCATGATCTGCCTGAACTCCCAAATCTAGAGTAATCTTGAGGAAAAAAAATTAAGAATTTGTGGAACTCTAGGGAACGTGTGAAGTCATTCAATTCAGATTTATTTTAACTATAATTTTTAGTTGTCTTTATGCTATGCCAAAAGCAAAAGCAAACCTAGTTGTGGAGTAGTCTGGGAATACCCTGGAATATCCTCTTTCCTGCCCCTGCAGGGCTGGCTGCCAGCTACCAGCAGACATCACCTACTGGTGTGCCTATTTTGGGAGATCTCTTTCCTTGTGGAAGCAAGTAATCAAGCTAAAGAAGGCCAGTTTTCCTGTTCTAAAATGTACTTCTAGGAATGCACTGTCCTCACCAAACTGTGAAAGTACTTTGGCCTGATTTCAATACATTAGGGTCTTTCAGGTCTAGTAACTGGCTAATCAGCTCTGAAGAGGGATGTAGTGTTAATAACTTTAAAACCTTCTCATCATTGGACCCACTCTTTCCCAGAAAGGGAGAGGTCCAACAGCTCAGACATTCTGCAGTACACAGTGGAATATCTGACCATGTGAGAGCAAGGCAGTGAGAAAACCTTGCTATGGTCAGTGGGGAAAAGGCTGGAATAGAAGCTCTCCAACAAGAACATTTACAAATTGAAAGAAGAATGTCTCTGAAATGTTTTCTGTTTTCTTTGTTATTCCCCAGTTCTGTCCTACCAATGCATGATTTGTTTGCTCCGCATTTGGTATTACCACACAACTGACACAATGAAGAATCACTAATACACTAAGCTCAAAACTTGTGTCTCCATCTGGCAGGGATTAACCTCCAGAAAAGAGAACTATTTTTGACATTAAATGCTAGAACAGCAATTACTTCTTACAATAAAGGCTGGAAAAATCAGACTACATTTTGCTCCTCTGATGAGTGGCAAGTTTCTCACTGTTATTGCTCTGATTACTTGACCACAAGCTGCATTTTTGTAGCTCTCTTGGTGTCTGCCCTTGAGCCGCCTCAGCAAAAAATGCGCAACTGTGATGCAACTGATGGAGAGTGCAAAGCAAGGATTTGATTTTAATTGTTGTGAGTATAGATTTATGCAACTGACAAGATGACAAAAATAGAAATTCATAAAAGATCTGACAGAGAGGCGTGCCATTAATGTAGGTGTACATCAGCATATTCCTTTGTTTCTGTCTCCATCTTTACACTTTATGTTGCATTGGAAGAAGTATGTATTAGAGACACTCCTAGGAGCAGGGCTAAAGGACCACTGCCTTTTCAGTTTGGTTTTCATATGTGTATTTAAAAAACACAGGTGCAAGCCATCATCATTTTGACTGCATCATGCATCAGCACTGGAAGAAAGTCACAGGTGTCAGGGCAATGGGGACTTTGCCTGCAGGCTTGAATTATTTTCCCTGGACACAGTCCAGGTTTCTCTTGAAGGTTTCTCTTCTCAAATTGAATGTCTTACGGATGGATACCAGGTCACCCAAAGTAGAATTTTGTTCTATGACAGTCTCTGTATGGATGCTAAAATTAGAGGAACAAAGCAGTCTGATGGAGATCTGCCTCCTCTTGGAGGCAAACCTCCTTGGTTTGCTCTGACATGCCCCATCACTTAACCTCAGCAGTGGAAAATGTCAAGCAGTTTGTCAGTACTGGCACAGAAACTGCTTTACATGGTGCCCTAGGTTTTTTTCTATTTTCTGGCCCCTTCTTGTGGAAGTTTGCTGTAATACCTATAAATAAACTTGCAGTTAGAGCCTACACTGAAGCTGCCTGAAGCTTGAAGTTCCTCATGGTAGTAATAAACACTTCACCTGTTTTCTAATCAGTGTTCTTCTAACCTTAACAGCCAATTAAGACACTAAACACTATAGTACTTGTGCCAATTTTCAGAATGCTTTTTCCATGCTGGAATTAACATAGCATGCAGGAAATGCCTTGTGAACAAACCAATCTGTTGGTTTGGCATTATGTTTTCGTCCATTTCTGCAGATTTATGTGACTATCTTACTGCCTAGAAAGATACACAGGCCTGAAAGAACAACCTTCCTTCTGAACCTCAGCTCTGACTTCTGTAGCTGCTCTGTGCTTTAGCAGCGCCAGGATGAGGTTATGTCTGAAGCCTACAAAAATGTCCCTGATAACTGAGGTGTGAACCTGGATTCAGGGGTTTATTTGGGTTGCATCCCAGATCCCTCTGACAGAGAATGTTAGCTGGGGGGTTTACAAGTTTTTGAATATATTTATTTTATTTTATTTTATTTTATTTTATTTTAGTTTAGTTTAGTTTAGTTTAGTTTAGTTTAGTTTAGTTTTTAGTTTTTTTTTTTTATTTTATTTTTTATTTTTTCATTTTGTTTTGTTTCTTTTTCAGTGCTTATTGCTGTACAAACAGAACAAAGTGGGGACTTGTCCCTGGGAGCTGCAGTCCAAGACAAGTGCAGACTGCATTTTGCAAACAAGCGAGGAGTTCAATAAACAGAGGAAATAGCAGTGCTATGTTTTCTGAGTGTTTCTCTCCAAGGTGATTGATGCAGATAGACACAATAACACAAGTCCTGGTGACATCTTGGTTAACAATTAAGAGTATTTATAAAATTTTCTCACGACCTGAAGCTTGATTTATCATGTTTTTCCTGCAGTCAGCATCCTTTTATCAAGAGCTGCACGATTCCTCTCTCCTGCATAGCCATCTACTAGTGGCTAGTTACCTTTTCTCTCTCCTGCCAAACTGAAAATTATGGTGGATGTAGAGATCCTCAGGGAGCCATCCACAGCCCTCATTTTTGTAGCTAGGGTAGACAGAGTGGAAGCATAGGAGGTAGATAGATGTGTTTGAACAGGGAGCAAGCAAAAAAAAAAAAATCAAAATCTGATTGTGTTTTGTTGCTATCAGCTTTTTGGTCTTTAGGGATCTTCTGTGATTCATCAGACAGAGGCAGCTAAAGGAAGCAAAATAAATTTTTGTGTGTTGAATTGTTTACTATTAGTGTGTAGAAGAGAGTAAGGAATCATGAACAATTATTTTGATCTTAATGGGAATTTTCCTGGAAGTAAAACATTGGTTTTGTGCCATTCAGATGACACAATCAAATCAAGGATATTAAAGTGGGCAGTTGAATTGGATTACCTAAAGGATTCAGGGTGAAAGGAGTGTATCCTTAATGAGTATGAGTGGTCATGTGAGATCTTTACTTGTGTTGTTGCAAGGAATGGCACAAACCCATGAATGAAGTTGAGGTCAGCCAGAGCCAGGGTGTCAGAATCTGAATATAAATTGCATCAGATGGAAAAGTTAAACACAAACCAACCAAAAAAAAAGTGTGAAGCAGGTGGGATTAAGCAGTGGGTGACTCTGATGGACTTGTTGAAAGCAGTTTGAGGAGGTGCTGTGGTTTAACCCCACACAGCAGTCCAGACCCACACAGCAGCTCACTCACTCCCAGAGGAACTGAGGAAAAGGATCAAAAGGCTAAAACCTGGAAAACTCGTGGGTTGAGATACATACAGTTTAATAGGGAAAGCAAAACCCATGCATGCAAGTAGAGCAAAACAGGAATGAAATTCCCTGCTTCCCAGTCATTCCCAGCAGAGCAGAGCCCTGTTACATGTACTGGTGACTTGGAAAGATGAACACAAGACAAACACCATCACTCCAAATGTCCTCCACTTCCTTCTTCTTCCCCCCACTGAGCATGATGCCATGTGGTCTGGAATGTTCCTTTGGTCAGTTTGCATCGCCTGTTCTGGCTCTGTCCCCTCCTGAACCCCGCAGGTGGCCACAGGAGGAGCAGAAATGGCCTTGGCTCCGTGCAAACCCTGCCCAGCAGTAACAAAAACATCTCTATTATCAGCCTGTGTTCAGCACAAATCCAAAACACAGCCTTGTACAAGCCCTTGGGAAGAGTGATGTCTGGAAGCTTCCCTGTATTCCAGAGTAGGGAGCAGGATGCACTTTGCAGGGCAGCTAACTGTACAACTGTGTTCCCACTGAAGACTAAAACTGAGATAGCCTTTCTGAAGCCAGAGAAACCCACTCACACCCAAACACATGAGCAGTGTGGCTGAGGAGGAAGCAAGTTGTCCCTGCTATCCCAAAGGACTAGAACAAAAAGCAAAGCAAAACAAAACAAACCAACAGAGAGGTAATAAATGAGCAACCTTTAGTGAAAAATACTGGCAAGAAAATGTTAAATTTTTCAGCCATGCAATCTGATACTTATCCTACTGGTGCCAGAGTAAAGCCCGTCTCTAAAAGCTGCTTGTTTAGTTCCTGGTTCAAGCTGGCTATCTTTGCTACTGACACACAGACTAGTGCCATGCACAGCATTGAATGTTCTGTTCTTCTGATGTTAAGCAGTGATAAATCTGAAACAGGGTTTGCATTGGAAAAGGAGATGGAAAACAAGATATTTTTATAGATTTGAGTTTATGCATGCTGTTTAAATAGAGTGTACTACATAAAACCAGCTTGAAAAAAAAAGACCCAAACAAATATTAATTCCAACCTCCCACCTGGCTATTTGCTGAGGAAAATATGGCATAGATGCTGTCAATCTGAAGTGACAAGACAAAAATGTGTCTATACATTGCTAAGACAAAACTGTGAGAAATGTGTTGTTTACTCATCTATTTAACTTTCAAATTAATATTCTAAACTATTTTAACATTTCATCCTGATTTTGTTCACCTTGAAGATTTCTTGTCATAAAAATAAATTATTGCAGAGCAAAAATCATCTGTTGAACAGAACATAGACTGCTACATTACAAAATAAATCATTAGCTAATTAAAAACAGATTTTGATGAGATAGCTTGGAGCACAATCTTCACACAGGTGGTAGTGGCTGACATGAATAAAGGGCAAAGTGTGTTCTGTGTTCTTGCTTCCTGAGAATAGGTTTATTTTTCTTTTCTGTTAGACCTAGGTATCAGCAGGGGAAAACATTTAAACATTTAAAACAGACAAGGCTTAGAGATCTGCAGCAGTACAGGTGTATATCCCTTCTTCATCTTGATCTCTCCACAGGGTTTTCACTTCATCTGTCTTTCCAAAATGTCCTACGCTAGTAGGCAGGACCTGGATCCTGTAATCTGTCTAATCCACTGCAGGGTGAAAGGACAAGAGGACATGGCCTCAAATTGCATCAAGGGAGGTTTACTACTGATATTAGGAAAAAAAATCTTCACTGAATGTGTGGTCAGGCATTGGAGTAGACTGCCCGTGGAATCACTGTCTCTGGAAGTGTTCCAAAGGTGTGTGGATGGGGCACCTGGGGACATGGTTTAGTGGTTAACTAAAGTGCTGCATTAGCCAAATTAACTTGGAGGTCTTTTCCAACCTTAATCATTCTATGATTCTATCTTCCAGGAAGACAATTCATGTTAATTCCTGTGGGTCCAAATAATGCTTATCCTAGGAACAGTCCCTTGGACTTCCATTATGCAGATATCTTGCATTTTATGCCTGTCTTTTATGCCTACCACATGGGCTCACACCATCAGTTTCAGGTGTACAGCTGTGAAACACCTATACCAACCTGTCTTGATTGTGCAGTTGCTGACAATTTTGATGTTTGTGTTCATGATTCCTGGCATCTCAAGTTTCAGTGCTGGAGGACTGAAGGCATTGATTGCCCTAAACGTGAAGTCTCAAAAACTACAAATCTCTGTCCTTCTGCCATGTATTGCACCGGATACTTTCTGAAGCATAGTCACATTTTAAATTTCATTCCTATGCTGCAGTTTTTCACAAACCAAAACTCTCTTTTAGAGTTCTGTCATATTCTGTGTTGTCTTAATGACTCACAAAGTGTTGTCCTGGATCTAGGATTTATGTTCTAGCTGGGTGAAACTGAGGAGAAAACAGACCCAGGTGTTTTTTTTAGCAAATGTAGAAGTAGTATTTTTGCGTGGAAGTTGTGATACAGAGACACTCCATCACACATGGTCATCTGGTGTGCAGTACAGCTGGTGGAGTTGGAGGAATATTGATGCAGGCAATCTGTAATCCCATATCTCAATGTGTGTAGCTGCAGCAGAGATCTATTGTCATATGCTCAGGCCTGCACATGTTTTATTTCCACAAAACAATGTCTGACTAACAGTCTTGAGGAGTAGGTACTTCATTACCCAAACCATGAGGCACGCACTTTTGTGGTAGCTTCTTCAAAATCACCTCCAACAGTGTTCTGCCACTGTTTGAGAAGCTTTAGAGAACCAATGTAAAAGACATTAGGATTTTTGATAGAAAGGGACTATGTGATATCGAGGGAAATGTTAGGGAATGTAGGGAATGCAAGTGATGCAAAGAAATGGGCATCTTTAAAACACACATAACATCTCTCAGCACTGACCTCCACATTCTACCCCTTCAAAGAGAAGATTAAAAAAGAACATTGCGTTTGGCCTGTGGATAAGATACTTCATCTTTTATTTAATTTATTGGCTCAGTGTCAAGGATTTCAGCAGAGTTGTATTGATTTCTGTTTCTTGAGAATCTGCCTACCATGTTTGATCACATTGCTTTGATTTTATGATTGGGATTTCATGTCTGAGGGTTGTCAGGCTCCTGAGAAAGGGCATGAGTATGAAGTGCCCATGACAATATCTCAATTTATGCTGGGTATTATTTTTAGGAGATGGGAAGTATTACAGAAAGGAAAAAGCTACGGTTTTAATGCACTCTGGCCAGTGGCAGAGGCCACAGTGTTCCTCTATCAGATAATCAGAGAATTATAGAAATATAAAATCATTTGAGTTGGAACAGTCCTTGAAGACCGAGTCCTTGAAGATCAAGTTCCCATCCCTCAGGAGTCAACTTCTGCTAGACCAAATTGTTTAGGACACCATCCAACCTGGCCTTGGACACTTCTAGGAATGAGAACACCACAACTTATCTGGGCAACGTGTTCCAGGGCCTTGCCATCCTCACTGTCAAGAATTTCCTCCTCATATTTAATCTAAACCTGCCTCCTGTCAGTTTGAAGCCATCACCCCTCTTCCTAACATGTCCTTGTCCTACAGATCCCTCTCCAGCTCTCAAGAAGCCCTTTTAGGTACTGGAAGAATCTCTTTAGAGCCTTCTCTTTTCCAGACTGAGCAACCCCAACTCTCTCAGCCGTGTCCAGCCTGCTCAGCATCTTTGCAGACTCCTTTGGACTTGCTCCAACAGGTGTGTGTTTCCTTGTGTGATTCAGACTGAAGTAACAGCAATGATCATGAGCAGAAGTCAGAATTTTCTATGCAAACCAAATAAATTTTGTCAGCACTTCATTTTTAATATTCTCTGCAGCATGTTTAATAATGTAATTCTCCACTGCATCTGAATGTTTAAATATACCTCCAAAGGAGACAAGTCACTGGCTCATGCAAAATTGCTCTGAACTATGTAATTAATTTTGATACACTGAAAATAAAACAGGCCTAGACTGAGTTATACTGTTGAGCTCCTTTATGGGCAATTTAATGCAAATGGGAAACCTTTTTTTTTTTTTTTTTTAATGCATACAACTTTTATCTCAGGTGGCGACTCCTGGTTTAGACAAGATAAACTTTTTGTCTTCTGGAGCATATATGTATTTCAGACATTTTGTCCAGAATAGAGAAAGATTTTATTAACACTGTGTGAGGTCCCAGGAAAAACATAAACCTACTAAAAATTACACATTTTAAAAAATTGCTGATTTCCTTGTCTGTGAGTAAAAGGCAAGGAAATCAGCAATTTTCAGGACTTCAGCAGAAGGCTTTTGTATTTTCAGCATCTAACATATTTTTGCATGGAAAGTGAAGAGTTGGGATGTTTCTCTCGACCTTTAATATTTATCTGTGTTGCATTTTTCAGTGTTGTGTGGCATACTTGACATTATGAGGAATGTCTCTCACAAGCTGCTGTGTGCCCTTCACACAGCTTGAAACTTTCAGGCCAAAGATCCACTGCATGTGAGGTTTTACAGCCAGTGCTTGGCCTCTGAGCAACTTATGCAGCTGGTTGCTAATCTGCTCACTGATGGAGTAGATTGAGGAGGAGAAAAGGCCTTGGCTGAGTGCAGGCTCTGCTCAGCAGCAAAGAAAACATCCCTGTGTTATCAACACTGTTTTCTGCACAAATTCTTACACAGCCTGTACTAGCCCCTGCGAAGAAAACTAACTCTGTCCCAGCAGCGCACTGAAATATAAAATATTCCTTTAGCTCAGGGGCTACCATGGCTGAGATGAAGGGGATGTATTTAAGCATTCCTGATGGTGGTCCTTCTGCTGAGCCTCCTGTGTGCTGGCACCAGACATTTCTCTCCTTCCTTGCTGTGGAGGGAGGGTGAGGTGAGCCACCCCCCTGCCTCACTGCATCTCCACCCACCCGAAAACCTGGAGTGCTTCTCTCAAATCAGGGAGGACTCGGTCACTCCCACCAGATCAGAACTGGGACTGTGCTGTAAGAACTTTCCAAAGACCAAGCAGTGGTAGATGGGAGATGCAAAGAAACCGAGTTCATGATTTGCCGCAGCTCTCTGCTTTTATGGTATTGTACCACTGCAGGTGAGGCAGGAGAACTTCACTCTGGTTATTTTGTGGTGAGTGTGAGCAGCCAGGCAGTTTCAAGGTCACTCTGCATTCACAGAAAAAAAGACTGACTGAATGAAACTTTTTCACTGTAGACATGGAGAAGTGAGAGCATATTTTAATATCAGAGAAGAATTAAACCTTTTTTATGTGAAATTGCTACCTGCAGAGAAAGGTACAGATGATTAGGCCACTAAATGACCAATGAGCAATGTCACAGTGTGGTGGGATGGGACAATGCCTAGGTCAGCAGTTGAGCACCTTAGCAAGAACTAAAAAATTGATTAATAACAAACAACTTTTCTTCCAAAAATCTAACTGACCTCCCCTGCAGGACAATCTACTGTGGGACAGAACTAGGAGCTGTATACTATAGGCAGATTGTGGAATATGGCGTTATAATTGTTAAAAGGGGAAGGCTTATGCTCACCAGAATGTCCTGTGGGAGAGGCACAGCTGCAGGCTGCATGTGTGGACAGCAGCAGCAGCTGACCAGCCAATTGGTGCTCTGCTAAGTTTTGGTTATGCCCAGTAGAGATTAAAGTGGGTGATTTCTGTAATAGAGTAATCTTATTTGCATGTGTAAGGGAATCAGTGTCAATTTGTTCCCTATTGCTACAGCAGATGAAAAAAGGAGAGTGACCACAAGGGAAGAGGGGAGGAACTGCCTTTCCATCTAGAGTTATTAATTGAAGGAACTCTTTTCATCAAACAGATTCTAAGCAAAAACACAGTTGTCAAAAGCGACACAGCTGCCTGTGCATTCTCACACCATTCAAGGAGTCTCTCTGAAGTACCTGCCAGTATAAAGCAAGAACCAGAGACATCTCAAATCAGGAGCATTTGCACTTTATTTGATGACTTTTAAATAGTATGACAGTGGTATTTTCTGCCTATGTGTAACTTCATTCTTCAAAAAATCAAGAAAAAATGACATATTTGACTGCTAAGGTCCTGAATGATCTTGAAAACCACTAGCAGAAGGCACACAGACTGAGAAATATTGTGGAATGATTATTTTCCCTAATGAAGGCTTTCATTTGTGAAGTGCTAACATGGTGAAACTTGACTTCTTTGTCCTCAGATGCTGCCAATTATATGGTGAAAAGTTCACATTACTTTTGTTGGGGGCTGTTGATGAGTCAAAGAGACAAAAAAATCCAGTTCTAGGTTGGAAGCAGAGAGGTGCCTTTGGAAGGCCATACTAGGGGTATAAGTGTAGGTCTGTGTCCTACCAAAACTGCTTTTCTATTAGACCATTCAAATTGCATGCTCCAGGATAAAATGGACAGATCTCCAAAGCTGATGGACAGAGGAGGGCTGGTGGTTACTGGTTTATAGCAGCCTACCCAAAAGCCAGCAGGTCAGGGGATGTGTCTCTGGTATTGGGAGACTGAGGATGGAGACAGCAGGGGAAGCAAACACTTCTTTAAGGTCTTAGAGAAAATGAGTGGCATTGGAAAAGGCCTGTGACCTCTGAAAGTCAGGGTAAGGGGGCAAGGGAAGGGATAATTGCTATACCAGTACTGTCACAGATTTTCTGCACAGAACATTATGGTGATTCAAAGTTTATAATGGTTCTGATTAGCTGCCCAAAAAACGTTTTTATGGAACTTGGACAGAAGCTGGTTTTTAGGACAAATGGATACCTTGGCCTACTTCAGACTGCTTTGCACAGTCAGAATATCATGACAACAGATGACGTACTCTCAGTTATTCAGCACACAGTTTTGTCTCCTGCTGTGTGGTCCTAGCATTTTATTCACAGGAGTGCATACTGTGATCCTGTGTCACAGTCCAGGAAACAAAACATATTAATGATTTTAATGGCACATGTAAAAATGAGTAGCAAAAGCCTCCTGTTGTTTGCACAAGAATAAGCAGGGAGCTTGGATTTTGGCTTACTCAGGTGAATGAACACTGTTGTTGAAGTGGGAGAATAATAGATGCAGGTGGTGGAATAGTTTAACAGCACTAAATTATTCAGGAATGTTGATTCTGTGCCAACAGCTTGTTAACAAAAGGTATTTGGAAAAATTACCATTCCCTCAAAAAATCTGTCAACATAGATTTACCTGAGAAAAGCTCTTTGAAAACACAGGATTTATAAAAAAATTTTGGACCCTTTGAAGATGCTTCCTAGTGGACTGATTCTTTCCATAAAATAAGACAACAAAGGAGGAGGAACCGATTCTTCTTATGGGAGTTATTTATTTATCTACTTTATTGATGCATCCTGGTGTTTCACTGAATGTTGCTAAGGCAAAATTGCTGTGCTTAAAATGAGTGTTATGATAAAAAGAGAAATTATAGAATTGTACTCCATTACGGATTGAGGGATGCATGTATTAATTGACTGTAATAGGTAGAATCAATAAAGGAATGAAGGTTGGAGAGGAGCTCTGGAAGTCTCTGGTCCCTTTTGTGGTCCAAATGTGCCTTTTGGAACAGGACCATCTGGTTCAGGTTGCTTTGGGCAGCTGGGTTCTCTGGGCTCCTGTTTGACCATTTCCAGGTTTTCCAAAAATCTCCTTTCTCCCAGCTGGGGTGAGTCTGGCTCTGCCTTATCTTTACCTTTCCTGGAGGTAGTTGGAAAAATTCAGCATATCCAAATGATGACACTATTTAACAGGTCTTCTGTACTCTTCATTCTTCTTGGTTTGCACTGAATACCTTTTCTTGGATGTGGATTTCTATCTTTTCTCTGTCAAATATTTTTCTGATAACCTACTCTAAGATTCTGATCTTGTGAAATGAATGGTAAAAAATGAAAGTCTTAAGATTAAGGCGATTTTTTTTTTTTACCTGGTGGCCTGCCAAATCCTGTTAGCTAAAGCATGGCCAAAATATCCCACTATGAGTGAGAAAAGATAATGGAGTAGCATTTGCCATCTTCTGTGTAAGAACATTATCTTTTTTTACAGTTTGAAGAAAAAATAGAATATCAGCTACCTGGGGAAAAACAAGGAATATTTGATGGGTTAGGCAATAGAGAAGTTATGACCAAGCTCTCATTTCAGGTTTGGTTTTTTTGTTTGTTTGTTTGTTTGTTTGTTTGTTTGTTTGTTTGTTTGTTTTTTCTAATCCTGGTTTATTCACTGGATATATTATTTTCTCAATAGCAATTTTTCTCTGCCAACACTATTGCTTAGTGTTGCCTCTAGTTTTGGTTTAATTCATGACGACTTCTTATTTAACTGCCTTAAAACTGGAGTGACCTTTCTTCTCAGCTGCAACACAGAGCAGCTTTCTCTGGAGTAAGAATTTACTGCATGGACCAGGGGAGGGATTATTTAAACTTCTTTTCAGCAGTTTCCCCTGGCAAACATGGATATCTCTTTTTAAAATCTTTGTAAATAGCTGGGGAAGGCAATGCTGCAACTCATGATTTTGCTGAATGCAGGTGTCTCACAATACATTTAAGAGAAAAAAATTACTATGGGAAAGACTACCCACATTGGCAGTGACTCCAAAGACACTGTCCACTGCCAGACATTCCTTCAAATCAATATCTAAGGGCCACACCTTCTTTCTGTTTGGTCCCCAGATTTTAAAAAACTGTTCCTCCTTTCTCTGAGGAATCCAGTCCGTGTTTTCTTTGCACTTCATACCTTTTGAAAATGAGTTTTCCCAGACCCCAAAAAACAACTTCTAACTATAGTAAAGTACTGGAATAAGGAGGTTTTAGATTATGTATCAGGAAGAAATTCTTGACTGTGAGAATGGTGAGATGCTGTCACAAGTTTCCTAGAGAAACTATGAATGCTTCATCCCTGGAATTGTTCAGGGCCAGACTGGGCTCTGAGCAGCGTGGTCTAGTGGAAGGTGTCCCTGCCCCTGGCAGAGAGTTGGAACTAGATGGTCTTTTAAAGTCCCTTCCAACCCAAACCATTCTGTCATTCCAAATGTCTTCTGAAGTCAGAGCTTTCATCCACCAAAATAACATTCTCTGGTGGAAATAATTTGTTGACAGTCAAGTGAATCCTCATCAAACAATTTAAAACACACTTTTTTTTTTAGGAAGGACTGATGTTATCATCAAGGTCTGGTAATTGCCATTAGCACATGAATGCCACAGCTTGAGTGTGACATACACATATTGTATCATTTTAAAATTTCACAGCTCTAAACACACTTGTTTGTTTGGGGTTTTATTAATTCCCTGAGCTACATGCTGTATGCTGCCTCTAGCTTTCTCCTCTGTGGTTTTACTGGTTATTAGATCTCTTTCCATCATAAATGTAACACTTTTTTTTTTTCCCTAAACAGTGAACAATGTGTCTTAATATTTGGATTCGTAACTGTTCTGACAGAATTTCAGGTATCTGATAGCTAGTGAGTGGGAATAAGGTGAATTTGTTTAACCTGTGAAAGTCAGTAATAAAAACCTACATAGATGCTAAGAGAAATTAGTGTTGTCTTTCTGTGAAACATTATTTTGTTTTGTTGGTAGAACTGATAAATAAACTGTCAAAACTCTTTCGTGCCTTACCATGTGGTTCCTAGTATAAGTAATTATTTTAGAGGAGGAATTATTCATTTCATTCACAGTTCTGGCACTTCAGAAGACTAGGATTCTTTTCTGGACACAGTGAAAATCTCTTAAATACCTTTGTCTAAGTGATCCTTGCTGATTTTTAGCAGTCAACTTGAAAATAGCAGATTGCAAAATTTTTTTTTGTGTTTGTATTTTAAGTATCTATTGATGTCTACTTTACATCCCTGTTGTTTGCTGGGGTTTCCAGGTCCCCTGAATACCTGAGGACAGATATTTCTTTATGTCAGGAGTGCATACCAGGGAGAAGAGGACCAGAATGTCACTTTACCCTGACACCTTGTGCAGCACGAAGACTGGCAGGAGGAGAGGAGATTGCTGCTGGGTTGAGATTTGAAATGGCTGTAGCCCAGCTTTGTTGATGTGGCCCACAGCAAGGTGTCTAATCTCTATCCAAATGCAGGTGCAAATAGGGTGGCATCAGGTATTTTTGTAATCTTCTCAAGAACCTCATACAGACCTTTGCTGTTTCAGCAATGGAAAGCGCTTACCACGGCACAGACAGACAGAAGAGGAAAACTGTCATCCTGAAAATCCTAAGGGCCTGTGGCAGTGAATGGATTGCAAAACTGGTAGATGTCCAGTGCTGTGCAGACATCATAGAATCATAGTTTATTTTGGGGTTGGGAGGTACCTCTAACCCACTTTTTGTGAGCATTGACATCATCAACCAGATCAAGCTGTCCAAAGTCTTGTCCAATCTAACCAGGAGTGTTTCCAAGGATGGGGTCATGGGTATCCTATATGATTTATCCCACTGATCTCCACTTTAGTTCTAGCTTTTAGGAAACAGACACTGACCCCTGAGGTGCCATCATCCTTTCTCCACCTATGGGAGGTGAGATCTTGCACACCAGTTCAGTCGAAAGAGAACTTGCTTCCTTACAGTTAATCATGGCATTAATGTCATCACTCTGACTAATCGTCTCTAAAACCAGTTACCTCACTTAATCTGGGAAGGGGACAGTATTTGGAAGTAGTGTAAAATATTGAAGTTTAAAGCAATACATGTCATCCTTGTGTTCTTGAACTGTCCATGCTACCATGTGCAAAGCAACCTGCCTTCCAGAGGACAGTTCCTTAAGAATTTTAGCTTTTCTGGATTTGAGCTATCTAAAGCAGGTGGACTGGATGTATCCTGGGTGTTATCCCTCTTGCCTCCTGCTGTTCTGGCACAGATCCCTGTAGTCTCTCAGTTTCTGTGCATGGATGTATTGTAATGCAGCTTTAAATGGCAGGACCATCCTCTCCTGAAAAATCTTAACAGACTGGTTCTAAAATTATTTTCTCATCTTAGAGTAACTAAAATCCAATTAAGTAAGTGAGAAGAAGAAAAACATTTTTTTACCAGCCTGCCAGAATAAATTAATTTTTGTGGAAGTGTGTGTGTCAGAGCAATACATAAACATTTGTCACTGGCCCATCAGTTGCATACAAGCTGTGTGGCACAGTAATTGCCAGCATAAAAAACAAAGAATGTTGCTTGGGCAAAACTTTACCTGACCTCCACAGGTACTTACATAACAGTCTCTGGGACCCATTCTCCTGCACTATTCAAAGGAAGGATTCTTTCAGTTCCTTCTGCTTGGCAAAGCTTCCTGCCTCAATATGACACCAGACAGAAAACTTTTTTTTTTAAAAGATGAGTTGTCAGTGGTATAAATGTACTGTGCCAGGTTCATAAGTAGTGTTTGTCAGAAAACAGCATCTCCAATCACTTTTCATCCATTGTGGAATCACTCATAATGTTAGAGAATTGAGGAGATGTTTTAGCTGCTTTACATAATTTCTGCAAACCTCTCTCTGAGGGCAAATATCTCAGTGGACACTAGTGTCTTCTAGGATGTTGATGAGCCAGTTGGTGTATCAGGGCTGTGACTCACATTACACAATCCAGGGTGATCACAGGGTTGAACATGAGAATGAGGTGGGTTAGCCAAAACTGTGGATTCAAAGGCAGCCAAAGCTGACTAATAATGGAGAATGATCTAGTGTAATTCCCTTACTCTCCCTGGTGCAAATTCAGCAACAGCATGAGTAGCTGCCCTGGACTCATTCCTCAGTCGGAGTTTGCCAATTTTCCAATTCCCAGCACCTGCAGGACATGCTGGGTGAATTTTCCTAGGAAATCTTTTGTGCTTCTTTGCTTACCAACCTGTTTGGTTTTCTTGTTTTTTGTTTGGTTGTTTTTTTTTTTTTTTTTTCTTTCTCTTCTGCTCTAAATGGCATTAGGAGTGGTATTTAAAGGAGTAGCATGAGAGTCAAGTTGTGAGTGAAGAATAGGCATTGAAGAGCAACGAGAAAAACAGCATTGTAAGCTATAAGCAGTATAGCAATTTTCACCAGGAGAAGTACAGCATGTGAATGCATTATTCATCTCCGGCCACAAAGGATGCAGAGAGTAGATAAGTAATTTACAGCTTGCAAGGAGACAGCATAGCCATTCTGTTTTGACACATCAGGCTGCCAAATTTAACAAATTGGCAGTAAGGTGTTTTTTATTTAAGATTTTTAGACTAAATTAATTAGCAATTATGTTACACTGTTCTTGCACTCTGCTGAACTCAAAAGAAGTGAGAGGTGCTCTGGATGATTTTGTGCCAGAGGAGCCTGTGCATTCTCCAGGAGTAGCATAATCATCGTGCTACCATGAGACATATTTTGGATGACATCTAACAGTTAAGTGTACCTGTGCAAAACCTGTTTTGATTTGCTTCACCCTTTGAGCAAAGTGTTAGGTTTGAAGGTTCAAATTAGCCTTTGGCTAATAGAATTCCTCAGAGAATATTCACTTCTGTCTTTGGAAGAAAATTTTCTTCCACTTGCCCTTCTGGAATACGACAAAACATTTTAAAAACCTTCAAAACATATATGCAGACCACACATAAAAAAACACATTTTCTCATATTAAAAAAAAAAAAAAAAGGAAATTTCTTGCACTAAATTGTTTTACAGGGGGCACCAACATGTCTAAATGTTTCTGTATATAACAATATCATCTGTCACAAGAATAAGGTATTTGGATTGCACAAAAATATGGAGGCAACAAAGTAAGAAATCTTAATCACTTACAAAGTTTAGATTCACAGACTTAAAAATCTGATGCATTCTGCCAAGCTAATGGCCAAGCTGTGCTGCTGTCAACAGGAATTAATCTGATTGCACTCCACTTCGTTCTTTGATGCCTCTCTCAATTCTCATAAGGAAGCACAAATTCCTATTCTGTAATTAAGGACAGAACTGTGTCCTAGAGCTGATGCTGCAGTGGAGGTCTGAATGGTCATAGCATAAAGTGAAGTAATGGTAATACTGGTGGTAATGCAGCATTATGTATGGCAATACTGACACAGGAAGGTGTTTATGGATTTTTTCTTGACATATTGTATCATACACTCCACCTAAATACTGAATTAATTCTTCAAAGATATATATTATACTGCTAATATGACTAATTATCAGTCTACAGTCTGTTGCATGTAGCTTTTTTCTCCTATATTAACTGATGACAAAAATATTTTAAGTCTAGCGCCAGAAGAGGCTACTTTGGGATGTATTTCATGCTGGTAAAGGAAGGAAAACAGATACTCAACCATAAATATAACTTTGTTTGTAAGAATGTGAACTTTTTGTTGAGTAAACTATGTTTGCAAAACAAGCTGTGATTTAGCTGGGGAGAGTGGTAGTAAAAGAGTGCTTCTTTGCTGGCAGCTGGAGAGGTGAGGTGCAGCATTCTTGATGGCCAGTAAATACTTGAACTTTGTTTGCCCAGGCCCATTCTGTTTGACAGCAGTATGAGACAGAACAAGAAATGCACTTCAGGGTAATTATGACTCTTTCTGTGTGATTAAAGTGATTCTGCCTTTGACCTTTGGCCTTTCATGTTGTCACATAGTTCACGGTGTGCAAATAATCTCACAAAAATTCATGGCTTGTCATGTCTCATTGCTTGAGCAAGGTATGCCATGCCATGCATTGTAAATATAATTATGCTGTTCTGTGTTGTGAAATTGTAAAACATGAAAGCTAGGCCCCCAGATTAATGACCTCAAAGAAGCCCCAAGAAAGAATTGCCTCTGGAGAAATTACATTCTTTTCTCCAGATGAGGTCAAAACTGCCGTGTTCCTGTTCTGTGCACACCCACACATCCCTCCTTTGGGTCTTCCAAAAGGTGGCTTACTTTTATTTTGTCTGTGCTTGTTTTTGTTTATTGGGGGTTTTCTTGTTAATTAAGAAAGTGAAGTAAACTATGGAATAACTGCATACATATCTTTCCCAGTCTTACCTGGTTTTCCCTCAAAATCCTGCTCTTTCAGTGCTCATCTCTCTTTTTGACAGAGGTGGGATCAAGCACAGAGGTCCAGGAGTCTTTAGAAAAGGCCAGATTTTGAATATATATTGAAGACAGAGAAGTTACAGGCCTGAAAAAAAAATGACCTGAAAAATGCAGCACAGAATTCTCACTGATCTCCTGGAAAGTGCCAATGCATGTGAAAGCCTTACTGGGTATTCTTCCAAATATCATAATAAGATGGAATAAATCATGAGCCTTTCTGAGTTGGTTCACTTGGATTTCATTCCTTGGGATCTGCCTGGTGTCATGACAATAAATGTATCTGATTCTGAATTTTCTGGATGTTCTTGAGCATGGCCAGAACCTAAGTATCTTCACAGCTGCCCACTCACCCATGGGGCTGGTGAGAAATTAGAAGGAAGGCAAATGTATTCATGCTTTGGGTGAGAGGTGGAGCAAAAGCTGTGTGCACCAGGAAAGCAAAGAAGGGATTTATTAATTTCTTCCCATTGGCAGGCAGAAGTTCAGCTACTTGCTGGACAGCAGATGTGATGGTTGCTTGGCAAGTGGACAAAGGCCACTTTGTCCTCTTTTCCTTGAGCTTTCATTGCAGTTTATGACACCATAATGTCCAGAGTATTGCTGTGGTCAATGTCTGTCTCTGTTCCAGCTGTGTCCCCTGCCAACTTCCTGCCCAAGGTAGGGCAAGGTGGCAAGCTGAGGAGCAGAGAAAGCCCTAACCTTGTGCAAGCACTGTTTGGTAACAGTCAACACAGTCTGCTGTTGAGTCTGCTGTTTGTTAGTAACAAAACCCAAACACAGCACCTTATGGACTTCTGTGAAGAAAATTAACTCTGTCCCAGCCAGACCCTGCACAATCTCCACCTTCTGTTCTGTATAATTTTCACCATGTTCAGGCTCTCCACTATCCAACACACACTCATCAGCTACCACCCCTTTTCCCATCCTTTGTACCGTATTCCTATACCCTTCACTTACTTTGTGAACCACCTTCATCTGATGCCCATTGGCTTCATTCAGCCCGTGCCTTGGGCTCCATCTGTTGTGGTGGTCACTCAAGACAGGAGGCATCGTGTGTCCTGTGGAGTTTTTGGGCTGCAAAGCCAGCTCAGCTTGGGCTACTGCTACACTTTCCCAGTTTGTCGAGATCCTTGTCCTCTGCTGGACTGAGTGATTCCTGCTATAGAGCCTTCTGTAACATACAGCTTGAATTGTGAGATTAAACAGCTTAAACATGCATGTATTACATTGGGAGAGATCTGGTCTCTCCAGATAGATCTGGCCTAGATAGGAAGAGGATTGGAAAAGCCATGACTGAAATTGTGATAGGCATCCCAAACTGTGGTATTTGCAGTCTTTTATGTTCAGAGGACAAAATACTTCCACAATGGAGAAAGAATTCTTTCTTGACCCAGGAAAGGTCTTAAAATAAATAAATAAAGAAAGAAAGAAACAAACAAACAAATAAATAAATAACAACTTGGTATATGTGCCACTTCAGCAATACATATTATGAAATGTTACATAATTCTGTATGAAGCCAAGATCAGTAGGTGAATACATTATATTGTTGTTAAATGACAATACTTTCAGTGAAAAGTATATAATATATTACTATATAGCTATGTGAATTGATTGTTCAAGAATTTCTGTTTGTGATTTAAGAACCATAGAAAAATAAAAAATCAATGTAGCTTTTGCATAATAAAAGAGAAAATAAATATTTAATACTGTCAAAGATAAAATTAATTTATTCTTTTTTGTTTTGATGTTGGCTTTTTGTTTTCAATTAATGAGTTAAAAAGAATATCTGATAATTATAGAATTTAAAAATTGTGTAATCTGGAGTTGTTAGAATGGTAAGGAGTGTCATGGTACACAGTACTGTTAACTGCTCCTCCTCCTAATTACAGTTATTAAACAGGTATGAGTGTTAGCTTCTTTTTGCACAGTTGCTGAATATATAAGAATAAAATATCCCAAAGACAGATGTGATTTGACTCATTCAGTCACTGACTGAAGTACTTTATCCCTTTACAGACAAGTTTATGGATACTGCACACAAACCTTTACCCATAATTAGATTATACCAGAAGTAGATAATGGTTTTATGGTCTGCTTCTCATCGTCTTATTGGACATAACACCATATGGACTGGAAACAAGGTGGTTTCAAATGATCCTGTGTGGGGTCATATAGTGGTTTGGAGCTGTCTGTGAGTTTTTCTTCACAGGAACCCATTTATGAAGTCTGTGCTGATGCTATGATTATTCTGGAAAGTCCATGTTTTCAATAGCTTTCTAAATGGGACCATGCTACTCAAAATAGCCAGCAGCAAATGAGTCCCATGGATTCCAGCTGTTCTTGCCTTTCAGATGTGTTAATGAGGGTGGAGACGCTGGGAATTGCTTTCATCAGTTGCAATTGTAGCCACAATTGCATTACATGACACAGACTTTTAAAGTATTTGAACAAAACACTTCATTTTCTTTTCTAAATTTATTGAAGAGACAGTGACTGAAGGAACACAGTACATTAGTTCCAGTATTTCATATCTCTTGGATGTTGTCATAAATAGCTTTGAGAATGTGGAGTGTCTGGGAAGACAGCAGAAAGAAACAAGTTCAAGCAGCACCACCAGCCTCTCTCTTGGAACAGACTGTCAATGCCAATGAACAAAATGCTTAATCACTGCTACATGAGCAGTTTTAGTCTCATCCTAAAATGTTCATAGAGTGTTAGCTCTTGTAGTCCCTGTTCTACTGATTTATGATGAGAAGATGTGTTTTCATTCCAAGAGAACCTCCTTACAAGGCTTGATGATCTCAGAACATTTGCTGAGCGTTTCCAGCTCTGGAGGTGGCGAAGATGGGGTTTTAGTGCTCTGTTAATGTGAAGAAAAATCAGAATATGACTCATACAGCAAACTAAGAAGCCAACACTTAATTTTAGTAGTCACTCTTGCAAGTGAAAAGAAGTTTTTTTCTAGGAACCAAATCTTTCTTAAACCAGGGACACAGAGCTCACTTACAACTGCATATCATTGTGAAAGTAAGCATGCCTTCTGCCATTCTGAAATTGCTTCTGAATGGGGCTTAAGCCTTGCTGATTAACACACCTGGTGCAGGCAGCTGCGTGTGCAGCTGTAGGTGGTGTCCTGGGAGCGGGGAAATGTCTGGAGCTCCAGGCATAGAACAGGGAATCAGGGCTGACCCTTTGCACAAGGGCCATGGGCACCTGGAGCACTGGCCAGGGAGAGACTGCTGGCTGCCCAGAGGCTCTGCAGGAGCCAGTGAACAGCAGAAGACCCCAGACACAAAATCACTGTTGGAACAGACGTGCAGACTGTGAGGGTATAAAAATCTGGGGGCGACTTTATTGGGGGTGCCTCCCTGGAGATACCAGCTCGAGCTATTTTTTATCGTGTTGCTGATCATGGTTAAATGAATTAAAGGAGCCAAGTGTCTGGGGCTGTGTTGTAGTGGGAGACCTGGGGTTGAGCCAGTGAGAGAAACTTACTGAGAAACTTGTCTGACTGTTTAAGAGTGTTCAGAGAATCAAGTGGGGCACTTGCCAAGTCACTGTAGTCACCAATGCACAGGGGCTTCAATCCCAGTAGTGACAGTCTGGGGTGGCAAAGATGTAACTTCATTTCCCCCTTTTTTTTTTTTTCTGGCTGCAGAATCAAGCCTTATTCTTCCCCTCTCTTATTTCCTCAAACTTCTCTGATCTACAGCTATTTTTAAATATTGTGCTGTCCATGCACAGAGTATCTCCACTCCTACCTTTTACCTTTTTAGCCTTCTCCTAATCTATTAATCTCATTCAGAAGAGACTGGGAGAAAGTGACACCTGTTTTGAAAACCAAAAGTGCAGTGAAATTATAACTTCCTGATGAAGAGGAAGAAATTGACATTTTTAGTCTTTTCAAGTAAAGATTTTGGCACAGGGCCTCATGTTCACTATACCATTTTATTAAAGGTGGCCTACTTATGTCAAGAGCTGTTCAAGGTTTTCATTCAAGTTTTGTTCCCCAAAAATATTTCTAAGCCTCATGCAAAAGGAAAACTGATTCTCTAATCATGTATTGGGGTTTTTTTCCTCAGATCTGAAAGCTGGCTTTGTACATGGATGATAAGCTCTAAGCTTCCTGGATGACAGGAAGACTCTTTAGACAAGCTTTTCACATTGGTGACTATTGTGTGTGATCTTATACACAGAAAAATATTTGTATGCCATATTCTGACATTCTGATATGATTGATTTGAAATACATAAGATTATCAGTCTTATATAAATCACAATACATTTTTGAGTACATACTACTATAGAAGTACAGGTGCCTACAGACTATAAACACACCCAACCACCCTCCCAAGTGTTTTGACTGTAAAAGAAGCAGGAGGTCCGTATTGAGTAGTAAGCTAAGAACAATATAAAAATTGAAGCAGTAATTTATTAAAAACTATAAAACATTCATGGATGCTGGCAAAAATTAAGAGCCCATATGGAATTCTCTTGAGGAAGATAAACTCAGAGGAGGATATCTTATCAGTTTCTTTTGGTAAAAGTGGATAAATTCTGTGGGGATTTTGGAACAAATGTCATCAGAAATGTCACTACGTATACATTACTTTAATGGTTGTGTTGTTCTAGCTCCACTCATGAAAGCTGTATATTTTTATTCTTCCCTGAAGTTTTGATTTTTGAACTACAAATGCTTTAGTTAAGTGGATTCTTGAACTGTGGTAATTCACATTACAAACATGTAGGTTTTTCTGGCAAGGAAATTCTTCTTATTACAATAGAGAAAATTACTACTCTTGAGTGCATGAATTTCTCAAACCTGCCAGACAGCATTCTAAACTTTACTTACTTTATGCCTTAGTTAAATTCACCATCCAACTTTGAGCAGCTGATTGATGCTCTCACTTGGGTTTTCCAAAATCCCAGTGGTAAAAGACAGGAATTTCTGTTTCCAAATCTCCTAAAGGCCATGTGTCCTGGTTTGGAGGACAGGTGTCTGCTAAGAAACGCAGAAGACTCTCTTTGAAATGGAGAATGTAAACCCCCTCTCTCCAAATTATTATAATTTGGAAATTAAGAGGTTCTCAGGCAAAGATATGGGAAATAGGAATAACAGTTCTTTACTAGGAAAATTCAAATAGAAATACAGTATCGCAAAGAACAAACCCCAAAACACTGACAGAGTCAGAATACAACCTGACACCCCTTCAGTCAGAGTGTTGGTAGCAGTCTGATTCAATGGTGGCTACAGTCCCTCCAGAGGGACAAATGTGGGTCTGTTGAAGCAGAACTCCTGTAGAAGGGTGCAGTTTTCCTCTGAAGGTCCAGGGATGATGTGGAAAGGTCCGGTTTTCCTCTGGAATCCAGTGGAAAAGGTTGCCTTGGTGTTTAAAATCTCAGTTTTTTATGTAGGTAGGAAAGGCTTGGCTCCTCCCCCTGGCTGGAGCATCTCCCAATGAGATGATGTAATTTTATCAGTCATACAGTGGGACTCAATGGATCGTTAGCAGACGATACCTTCCTGGAGGAAGGATGGGTTGTGGAAAAGATAAAGAGCACTGCCCCACCTGGTTTTAAAGATGTCTCATTAGCAGATAATGTGCACCACGGAGATAAGGAATCACTCCCCCACCTGGCTTCAATAGATGGTGATAGAATACACATTTCCGTTCACATCCTGTATTGCAGCCCAAGACACCGTGGTAAAACCTGTTGTCTATACCTCAGCATTTCTCCTAAATCAGTTATAGGCTGACTTTTAAAGAGAGATATGCAGAATTTTAATGTAGCTCAATCCAATTTTATATTTCTTAACATTTTATAGAATTTGAACCCTTTTCAACACAGATATATACATGATGAGGAAACAACTTATTAATTAGTCAGTAACAGAGCCGAGAATGAAGTGCAAACTAATTGCTCAAACTGCTCTAATTGCTAAATGAAAGGTCTTCCCTACCATGGAAAATGTACAGATGGAGAGGGAATTGTAGTAGCAGCTCTCTGTAGGGCAAACGAAATGCATCAGATGCACATGCTTGGAGTCAAACAATATCATTATCTTTCCTGCCGTGTGTACTAGTTGAGATGCAGTCCTGTTCTTTTTTTCCCAGGAAAAAAGGACAATCTTGCCATTACACTACCAATTTCTAAAGCACTATCTTTTTTTCAATTACATAATCAGAAGGTCAGATGACATGGCACTCAAGAAGTCCACTCCACTTAATTCATTCTTTAGAGTAAATCAAGTGGGACTGTCTTTAACAAAAATAGTGCTTACCATGGCTTCTGAAAACCCCCAGTAGTTTTCAGCAGTTCTTGAGTCCAGCTTTAAGAGCAACAGTCATTAATAGTCAGCAGTAAACAAAATGTCTCATCTGTTTTTCCACAGGGTATTTTAAGGACTGGCAAATTTATGTGCATGTTGTTAATCTCTTCCCCAAGCCCTTCTTCATTTTTCTTTAATGGCTTCCCCTCCATTTCCTCCTGTCTTTTGGTAACGAGATTTTACTCAGGACTTTTAAAAAAATCCCAAACAGCTAAAGGTCAATAGACACTAATACAATTAAAAAAGAGACTTAACAGCCAAATACCTCTGCTGGACTTTCTAATTAAAAATTACGCAATGTTTTGTACTGTACAGACTAGAAGAGTGTAGGAATGAGAAAGAGATTAGCTGTGAACTGGCACCTACGGGGTCTCCTAAGTGAGAGCCTTACTGAGTCTTCACAGCCCCAGTCGGTGGGTTTGACCAGAACCTCATGCTGTAAGTCATACCAAGCCCATCAAAAGTCACGTGTTTGTTTTGAGGAAGATGTTTTGCTGGGCTGTTCTTGGCTAGTTATTATGTCTTACAAGGATTACTTAAATGCCCCTGTTAAACCAGATTCTTAATTTAGATTACACCCCAGTTTGCTGAAAAACATTGACCCAGAGGGTCTTTGATCAAAATACCAACAAAAGTTCCATGAGCCCTTGCAAAATCCAGTGAAGGATTACAGCTAAGCGTGATTTTTCTCTAGAAGATTTGGAATATAAAGTGAAGTAGGAATAAAAACTTCCTAAGATCTGAAAATACAGCTGGAAAGCAGAAGAAAGTAACTATTCTTCTGTGATTCTCATGCATGAGTTTTCTGGTGCTAAGCTACAGCCAATATCAAATTAGTGGTAGTGATAGTAATATATGGAAAGTCAAGACCATAAGAAATTATATATAATTTATCTCCTCTTGGGATACAGGTATCATGCAAACTTAGCCTACAACTATAGTTAAATTTTAAAACTCATTTTTACTCTGCTTCATGAAGGTGAGAAATATCAGTGGCCCCTGAGGATACAGAATCTTCTGGTGACATTGACTGGTCAGTGCATGATAAAAATAAATATTTTCCTGTTTTTCTTCATTTCAAAGAATAAAGAATTATGCTGTCATTTGCAGAAGACTTTTGTGGGAGTTAATTAAATGTTAATAGACTTACAGTTGTTTTATAAACAAATCCATGTTTTTTAATGAATTCACTATTGTTACAGAAACATCAAACCAGAGAAGAGCTTGATCCACATTTTTTTGGTAAAGCTCAGATCTCTTAAAAAGCCTTAGATTCTAATAATAAGCTTATGAATTTGCAGAGCTGTTAATACCATCTTTTCTGAAAATCCAAGGAGGACAGATCTCCTTGTTATCTTGTGCTCTCTTTCAACTTTTCTAACTGGGGATCCATAATTCAAGGTAGACTTTGCTTTTGCTTTCACATGAATTCATTGATACCAATACCCCTTTTCCCCACTAGAGAAAGGTTGAAGTTGTCCAGGTTATATATCTGTGAATTTTTATCCATATCTAGTGAGCAGGAAGGATGTTGGACCTTCCTACCCATTCAGCTTTGTTGGAGAGAGTTAAGGCTGCACATCTCTCAGGGTGTTGGCAGTGCCACCACTGAAGTTTCTGCCTGTGCCAGAAGATAAACTGACCCTCTTTTTGTTAAATAGAGAAGGGGTCAGTGGAGGTAAACTGCTGTGTGGACCTCAGATTGGTTGAGATCTGGGGCTCTGTATATGAGCATTGGTTCCACTTCTAGCTGCAGATCCTGCAGAATCTGGCAGTTCAACAGCTCCTCTCTGGATTATGCAGTTTAGATACAGCCAGTCTCTGCACTTGTTTTCTTTTTATTACTTTGGGTTATTCATCATTTTAGTTAGCAAGACACTGCAGGAGCTGATACCCCTATGTAGCCTACAAAATTAAAATAGAAAGAAAAATGTCAGTAGCTTTAAAATACTTCCTACATTTATTTTTAAAATGCTGGAGACTGTGGATCAAAAAGTCAGTGTCAGGAGACCACTGAAATAGGACAAGCCACAATTTCAGGCCTAACGCACTCCTAAGATTGAAAAAACTACTTTTTTTTTTTTTTTTTTTTTTTTTTTTTTTTTAATTGGTGTTGTAGAGTAGGAATAATGAAAAATCTGACCGTTATGAATTCAGGGTGGTCTCAGACAGAAGTATTGTTCAAAGTTAAAACAGCCCTTCTAATGTGTTGTGTGTAATATGTCAGAGTTACTGTGCACCTACAGTGTGTCCCTGATGAGGAAACCTGTATTCAGACTGATGCATTTTTTTTGCAACTGGATTAATTTGGTTGTTTCCACTTCACTTTCTGCCACCAAAGAAGAAAATGGTAGCTCTCCTTTAGGCATTTTGTGTCTTGCATCTAAGACAGCACAGAAGTATGGCTAGGAAGGATTGAATTCTGCTGAAGCAGCAATCTGTTCCAGCACCCACATGTGGCTCCCACTCAAAAGCAGTTATGGGTCAGGAATTGTGTAACCAGCAGGACTAGGACAGTGATCATCTCCTTGTTTGGCACTGGTGAGCCTGCACCTCAAATGCTGGGTTTCCTCTTGGGCCACTCACCACAAGAAAGACACTGAGGGGCTGCAAAGTGTCCAGAGGAGGGCAAAGGAGCTGGTGAATGCTTTGGAGCAGAGTCTGATGAGGAGCAGCTGAGGGAGATGGGGTTGATCAGCCTGGAGAAAAAGAGGATCGGGGGGACCTTCTTGCTCCCTATACCTCCCTGACACGAAGCTCTAGTCAGGTGGTGGTCAGCCTCATCAGTTAACAAGCGACTGGACAAGAGGAAACTGTTTGGGTGTTATAGAAAACTTCTTCACCAAAAGTGTTTTCAAGCACTGGAACAGGCTGCTGAGGGCAGTGGTGAAGTCACCATTGCTGGAGATATTTAGAAAATGTGTGGATGTGTCACTTGTGGACCTGGTTTAATGGTGAAGATGTCGGGGCTAGGGTTAACAGTTAGACTTGATATCTGTATTTTATCCACCTTTTTTCTGATGTGAATCAACCTGCGTTAATGGTTCCTACCTGCATTTAGCTCTACTGTTTTAGAGGAGAAGCCACAGTCTGTCTACTCTCTTAATTTACAAAGCTGATTTGACTAAATAGATACAGCCATCTGAAGTGTGTTAAATCTAATTTCAGCCTGACTGAAAGTTAGTTCCCATGCCTACAAATGTCTTACTACTGCAGTTCAGAGCACCTGGATGTTGCCATACAGACTCTCAAAAAGGAGCTATTCCCTTAGTGAAGCTCACTTGGTACTGTGCTGTCAGAGATAGAAATAATGTGTAAAGTCCATGTAGCTGCCATTTCTTTCCACAGGGCTCCCTTGTGGCCAGACTGACGTGGCATCACTGGCTGCTGCTGAGTGCAGGCACATATTGAATAGAACCATCACACAGGCAGCAAACCCTTTGCCCCAGACCTGGTTTGCCTGGCTTTTCTCCTTGAGTGGGAACTTCAGTGCCTTGGGGAAAATACGGGACTTTGCATTCAATTCACTTACTCTGCCAAAGCCTTTGAAATTCTTATGAGGCTGTGGGATAGCAGTGATCCTTATGCAAATTAAAACAAGATGTTAAAACTCAGCAGAGAGGCACTCTTAGATATAGAACTCTTACTGAGTAGTGAGAAATTTTTCATATTTTCACTTAGATAGCAGACAGGGTCAAGAGTTTTCTTCACAGTTCATCACTGAATTACTGTCTCTCATTAACACAGTACCAATGTTACTCAGGACTTTGAGATGCCCTGTTAGGGTAAGTCAGTCTAAACAATCTCTTAAGAGATGCCAAGGGTGGATTTGGTGGACATGAAGCTTATAGAAATAAAATAATATATTTGCTGAGAAATGCTGTGGAAGTAAATCAAGTGGGAACATTTGCAATTTGTAAGATTTAGGAGCTAGGTCAAGGCAGGCAGGGATTTAATTTAATTTTTCAACTTTAAGTCTTAGATCAAGAAAGATGTTTCACTTGGTCCAAGATTAAAGATCTAATTTTCTAAGTAAGATTTAGGGTTTAGCTTGATAAGAGAAATAGAGATCAACAATAGGAGCTGTGGGAGGATGGTTGGAGACATACCCATGGAGACATACCCATGGTTATTTTTAGAAAGGTGTGTGGCAGAATGAAAGAGTGACACAGATTTTCAGGTGTGGAATGACAAGTCGAACTGACTTAAATTCCAGATGCACAGAATATGCTGAGCTGGAAGGGACCCACTAGAATCATCAAGTTAATCTCCTGGGCCTGCATAGGACTGTCCCCAAGAGTCAGAGAGACCTCAAAAAATTAGAGCGAGGGGCAGTCACCTACCATATGGAGTAGAACAAAGGAAAGTTCCATAATCTGCAGCTGGAGTGGGGCAACCCTGAGCAGACAGATGGAGGAGCAGGGAGCTGAACAGCAGTGCCATGGAAAGGGACCTGGGGGTCCTGGTCAGTGGCAAGTTGGGAATGAGTCAGTGTCCTGGCAGCCAGGAAGGACAACCATGACCTGGGGGGCATCAGGCACAGCATTGCCAGCTGGGAAAAATATGGGATTGTCCTGCTCTGGTCTGCACTGTGGTGGCCTCATCTTGAGTGCTGGGGGCAGTTTGGGGCACTTACACTGCAGTGTAAGAGAGACACTGAACTATCAGAGAGTGTCCATGAGGATGGTGAAGGGCCCTGAGGGGAAGCTGTATGAGCATTGGTGGAGGGCACTTGGTCTGTTCAGCCTGGAGGAATCTGAGGAGACACCTCGCTGGGGTCTGCAACTTCCTTGTGAGGGGACAGGGATGGGGCAGACCCTGATCTCTTCTCCGTGACAGGGCTGAGGAAATGGCCTGAAGTTGTGTCAGGGGAGGTGTAGGTTGGGTATCAGGAAAAGGTTCTTCCCCCACAGGGTGCTGGGTCTCTGGAGCAGGCTCCCCAGGAAGTAGTCACAGCACCAAGCCTGGCATGCAGCCCTGTGCTCTGCTTCCCTTCTCTGGCTCCTCTGCTGGTCACTGTGTGTGCAGCTTGTGGAGCCAGCATGGCTGAGGGGGTGCCACTGACCTGCCCAGCAGACAGATCACTGATATTCCCCCTTATGTGGACTCATTCTGGAAAGCTGAATTTTAGCATTCTGCAAGTGGAAAGCAGAGCCACTCTTTCCACAGAAATTTATTTAGCTGTGCCCGTGTTTATTGCAGAAAGGATTCCTTCCTGCTACAGCAATGCCTGCAGCAGTGGTGGCACTGACAGGAGGCAGTGCCCCTTGGGTGGAGCAATGGCAGGATGTGAATGCTCATTCAGGATAGGTTCTCCCTTGTCTCTTTCAACAGCCCAGTGGAATTTTCTGTCTGTAACTGCTCTGGTAGTTTGCTGGGACAGTTCCTTTACATGTTCACCATTTAGAGTCTGTTTAACACCCTTGTTGCTGCTTCCTCACACCTCCCAGCCTTAAGAGCTAATGTTTCTAAGCAAGTTTGATATTCATTATGAAACACAGCAATATGTTACATACACACATACTCTATGCATATATTAAAAAATATACATATGCATATTTATATATACATGATCATACACATACACATATCTGTATATATCCACACTCATGGGTGAGGAAAAACTAATGTGGAGACTCCTATTTATGAGCACACATACACAAATATTTATGACCTCCTGGCTTTTCTGGGTGCATTATATTTGACATTGAGCATCACAGATTGGAAATGCAAGATAGCTAGGAGTAAAGCTGTGACGGTCTTCTTTGGAGTGACTTCATGTCTTCTCAGTCTGCAGATTTTTACGGTTTTCAATTAAGATTTTGTTATACCAAAGACTTAGGCAAAACCCTTAGTTGTAATAGTTGCTGTTATTTGATGAACGGCAATCTTTTGAGTAGGGTTTCCTATATTTTTACCTCAGCAGTGTCCCAAAAATTTCTGATGTGTACTTTGAAAAGAAAATGAAAAATAAAAATAGAAACAAAAGAAACATACAAACCCTACTGATAGCAAAGTAATTTCTTGTGAAATATCGTGGAGACTGTTCAACTCTTACTCAGAATAAGAAGTGAAATTTTTAATATACAATGTGAGAAGTATTATTATCTCACATTGAAGTAGTGACAAATCCATCCAGTTTGACTTAACCCATATGAATCCATTAATTTCCTGGAAATTTTATGCAAATTCAAATAGATTGACAAAAAAACAGAGTGTTATCAGCTCTTTCTTTTCGAGATTTGTTTCTTTATTTGTGCAGATGCACTGGCTTCTTCATCATTTACTGCATGAAACTAAAGTTGCCTCTAATCATGCCAGAATGATCTTTCCCATCCCATTATAGTTTGTTTGGGAAGTTCTCTGAACCATATGGGGCAATCCTGTTATCATTGACTCTCTCTACCACTGAAGAAATTCTGTACTATCTCACCTTTGTTCCAAGGTAAAAAAAAATATTTTTCAAAGAAATAAAACTAATTTACCTTCCTAAATACAAAATATGTTTCTAAATAGATATGATATGTGATGGGAAGTACACACTTTCTTTGATAAACATATAAAGCTGCATATAGTCAAATCTAACTGGAAAACATTTTTCTTGTTCTAATTTCATTATCTTAAAACTGCTGATAAAACATCTGCAGTGGAATGTGCTGGGACGATTTAGTTCAGTAACACTTTCTGTTTCATTAGGATGATTTAAGCCTACAACAAATGTCATGGCATTAACATTTTATGCCGAGGCATGAAGAAATGGCTGCTGGAAGAATCAGCAACCTTTCTAAAAGTCAGCACTTTCTGTCTGTTTTTATGAGACCACTGGTCACTCTGCAATACTAAATGATGACTTTGCTGGGAGACTTATGTCCTGTGTGTGACGTCTCTCTTGGGCATCCACCCAAATAAAGAATGAAACGCCAGATGTGACAAGAATCCACAATCGCTGCGCTTGGGTGTGGTTCAAATCTCCATTTCATTTGGCAGATATTCCTAATAAACCCCTCAGGGAAAGTAACCTTTTAATAGTAGCATTTTCCCTTTGAATTGGGGAGAGAGACCTGTCCTAACATATTGTTTGTGCAGTAGTAGATGGTGATCCATGATTGCTTCTTGCTTTCCACCCGCCTGTCCTCAGTTGCTCTCTAGCAGGCAGTGAGGACAGACTCTGCCCATACACCACCAGCACAGGTCTGTCCTCTTTTTAAGCCTACTCTAGGCTTACAGGGACTGTGCTTGCACTGCCAACTGATGCCCCTGCCCACACTGCTAAAAAGACTATGACTTCCTCTTCTACAAGTTTGTACCACAAATTTTTATTAGATTTTTGTCATCAATCTTTATTTCCAAGGAACAATGACAATGGACAGAGCTGACTCACTTAAACTTCAGAAAAAAAGTGCTAATTTTACTGCTAATTTTAAACCCATAGCAAAAGCCTGCCCAGATATATCTATCAAACAATTTACAAACATAAACTGTGAGCTACAGACATGAAAGTAGGAAGTTTTCCTAGGCATACGGATGCAAGACATTATGAACAGAGGTTTAGATAAAGCTTCTGGAGACAAACTCTTGTTAAACAAATTTACTCAAATAATTTCTTTACTATACTTTACATTTTATATAGAAGACAACATATTGTATGGTTGCTATGGATGTTTAATCAAAAGTTTAGCAAAAAATTCATACAGACCCTTGTCTAAGTAGTTTCATTTGGAAGAAGCAGCCTCACAACTGAGTGCAAAAAGTGAGAAGAAAATTATTTTCCTTATGATTATGGTTGTTACTATTCTTCTCTAATACCCAGGTCCAACTGATTTTTAAAAGATTATTTTATGCCACAAGACCGGAAAAGAGCAACAGGAAAGCATGTCTGGTGGTTATCTTGCTTGGATGGTTTAAACAGAGCCTAGGTTGCTCCTACTGAGCGCCCTGGAGAAACGAGGAGCACGTTGATGCCATAACAAACACACCCACAGCATGGTGGTCATGAGCAAGGCAGCAATCAGAGGAGGAAGAGCAGTTTTATTTTTACTGCTGGGGTAACAAAGGCAATTAATTATTAAAATGGGAAGCTCTCTTACAAAACAAAGGTCAAACAACTTCAGTCTGATCCTTTCACAGAATTATAGAATGGTTTGTGTTCCCCTGCCATGAGCAGGGACGTCTTCAAGCAGATGAGGTTGCTCAGAGCTCTGTACAACCTGACATGGAAAGTTTTTAGGGGTGGGGCATACAGTACCTCTTTAGGCAACTTGTGCCAGTGTTTTAACACCCTCACATATATATATATATTTTTTTCTAAAAGTGTAATCCCAAGGAGTGGTCTTGGAAGCAATTCCCAGATTTCTGGTCTGGAGTTGCTCCCCTTCACTCTAAAGGTAGATGTTGAGAGGTTGCTGAGAGCTGCTGGCTGGAAAAGTGACTAGCAGATTGAAGGTTCTCCTGTGCTTGGAGGGGATGACAGATGGGAAGCAGGAATTGCCTGTACATTTTTGCCTGTGCAATCCTACCTGCACCTGCAGGAGCAGAATGCTCTGATACACCAAATGGGACCCATGAGCACCTGAAATACATTACAGCCTCCTGACAGCACCAGAAATGCAGAGCTGGGAGGAAATGATGGACTCTTAAGTTCAATTGTGTTTGTGGTGAGTAATTTTTCTGCATTTTATTATTCACTGCTGTTTGGACAAATTTCATTACATCAGAGAGTAGTAGTGCTTCTTCTGCTTAACTGAGCCGAATATTTACAGAGGGAAAACTCTAAAAATTGTCACTCTCTTTCATCAAAATGTCATGGGAAACTTGTGACAGTGCTTTTAATAAAAGCTTCCACTGGTGGAGCATCTTCCAACCCTATGGAATTCCTTCCAACCTTTTGGAACTCTTTGGTAAATTTGAAGTTACTGTTCATTTATCCATGCTTCTCTCACATAACCCATAAAGTAACTACCTAGATGTCTACTCAGAGACTGAAGCTGCTATTTAAAGCATTAATGGAGCTTGCTTTTTAAATAATTCATTGCATAAAGTTATCTTTTTAAAAAATCTCACTTCAGATGATCACTTCTAGTTCAGTGGTTTCAAGATTGCCAATCCCCAGTTATTAAATATTGTGAACTAAATACTCAAACATATGACTTTTAAAAAAAGAATCTGTCTGTTCCTCTATGCCTCCAGGGTTTCAAGCTGGTGTTGTTGATATACTGAGTTTTACCTAGGGTTGTGAAGGCTAGAAACTTATCACTTCTCTAGAGGAAAGCTAAGAATGTAAAACAATGCCAGATGCTGCAATACTGAAAAAATTAATTATATATAAGAAGTTAAAAGTAAGATTTTCATAATGCACTATTGTTCAAAATGGAAAAATATGAACAAAATTTCTACTTGAAAAGATAAAAAATATTGGTGTCCAGAGTATATAGACTCAGTTCCTTTTACAAGACTCTTTTCTCAGAGATCTCTCCCTGCTTCAAATGATGAGTATTTTGTGTATAAAATATATTTTTCCAATTATAGCTATTCTAGAACACCCTTGTATTCATAAACTTGAAAGACAATTTCTATTTTTTTTCCCCCCCCTTCAGAACATTTGATTTAGGCTTGAATGGATAAGAACTCAAAAAGGAAATTAGAGAAGTACATAATAAAAAGTACTGCAAGGCAGTGATATATTATTGATTCATTGTGGGGAAAGGGGAGTCACCCTCCCTTTTCCCTGCACTGCTTTCATATCTCTTTGCTGTGAGTTATTCCCCATATGCTGCATAGGCTGAACATGTTGGCCTCTTAGCTCTGCTGGTGTTTTCCTCCAAGCAAACACTGCCAGAGGCTAAGTTTAAGAGATTTAGTTAGCTTCAAATGATAAATCCATCTTTTGAGCTATGAAAGTGCATTTGTCGTTGAGGGTAAAATTCCTGAGGTCTTTATTGCTTTCCTACAGCAGTGTTGCATTATAGATATCTCTGCATGCATGAATGAGTGCTGTGATAGAATAAGATAGGATTAAAATTGTCCATTAGTTTTGAAGGGAAAAAGGCCACTTGGTCTGTATGAAAAATCTGTAGACTGATGGTTCCTCTGGAAAACATTTTAAAACCTCCTCAATTTGAATTAAAAAAAGAAATACTTTGATTTCTCATTGCTCTGCAATAACCTGGGTACTACTTCTTGAATCAAGGACCAGTTGGTGCCTGTAACCAAGTGAATGACATTACCTAGAGTGTGACTGGAATCAAGCAGGACATAGGCAGGATTTTCAGTCAGAAAAGCATTTGATTGCTCTCCATTTTTTTCATCTTTCAACAGAGATGATGAATTTTAAAAAGTTAGCCCATTGGGTGGTTATATTTTTTCCTATCTCTGCATGGAGCTCTTTGACTTTTAGCCTTGGAAATCCATTGTTGTAATTTCCTAGTCATTCCTAGGAAGATATCTACATATATAAAAGTAAAACTTCTTTTTAATGACTTATGGAAAAACTTTTGAGAGATGAGATTAAATGTGTTCTCTTTAGCTCCAGTGCACTAATTTGATTTGTGTTAGTTCTGAGCACAGAACTCGTTTCTGAGGGAGCTGTCTCCACATAAGTGTTTGGTGAGGTTGAAATGATAAATATTTTGTGCATAGAAGATAACTTTTTCCAAGTGGCATCATTCCAGCTCTGTTTAATTTAAGGCCTCCAAATGAGTTAAATCCCATGTTTGCAGGCTGCAGTATTCACTTGTGTTACCTGTGGGGAAAGAGGCACCATTGAGCATCTAGACTGTAAGTGGATATATATATTCATATAGTGGATATATATATTCATATAAGCTTAAAGACAACTGAGTGTCTTAGCATTTACATGTACAGCTCCTAGTTGAATTTTGTCACTAAAAATTGCAAACACAGACTTGAGAGTCATTTGATTTCCATTTATCTCAAAGTGCAGTCCCTGCAGCAGCAGCATGTTGAAACAAATTACGGGTTTTTTTTTTTTTCCAAGAGGTATTCCAGGAAGAGATCTGTCAGTGATAAAGAGTTATGTGCAACTTTCCTGTGCTAGAAACTCCCTTGATCAGCTGCAGTCTGTATCTAAGCTGCCCTGAGCCCTCTGTTAGACTCCAACCCACCCATCCTCCCGATCGTTGTCTGATGTCAGACGTGATCCCTGTTTGTGAAGTGCTGAAATTCAGACAAGGAGTTTTGTCCCACAGAAAAGTTGTGGACCAAAAATCATTGAAATGTTGAGGTGGCATCTTGAAAAGAATTTCAGCCTTTCATTCAGGAGGCATTTGAACCTGAAATTGCAAAATTACAAACAGATTTGTTGGGGTGCATTTCCCTTAAAAATTGAAAGAAAAAGAGAAATTTTCACTTTAAGGCTGATGAAGTCTTGAAGGAGTTGAAAGTTACAACTTCTTTTAAGATTTTGGACTTTGACAAGAGGGCATTTTACATGCAGCTTTATATGAAAGAAAACAATGAACAAAGTTGATAGAAGGCAAAAGGAGAATGCATGATTGGCTAACACAGAGCAAGGGTGTAACTAACGTCAAGGTTGTACCTATAAAGAAGTTGCTTAAGTTTAAAAAAACTTAGGCCCAAAACCAGCAGTCCTGTCTAGAATGCAGAGTAAGATTGCTATTGCCCAACTAAACTGATTTCTGATAATTTTGGACTCAGTTTCTGCTGGGAAACAATGACCAATTGTTAGATTTGCTGCCACTAGTCTATTTTGTTTGAATCTTTCAGAGGAAGAAATGTCCCTCAGCAAAAGGTTTGCAAATCTCCTGTTGCCTCCAGATACATTTGGCTGACTGTCTTCACCTTCTCTAGGGCTCAGCACCACTCTGGATAAGGAACTTTAAATTCCCCAGTAAGGGCATCAAGAAAATGCCTCAGCTCTGGAAGAAGCACTGAGAATTCTGTTTTCTTGTGCAATCTGAACCATATTGAAATGCTGCTAATTAAGAAACTGGTCAGATTTCATAGCAACTATCCTCTTATGCAGCAGTTTCAGAGTGTGTGCATCCTGTTCCTGCTGAGCTGAAGCAGATTTGACACCCAGGTGAGCTGTCCTTGGTGATATTTGAGGAGAAGGATGGGATGCCAGGGAGGTCTTGGCTTGCTGGCTGAGAGTGGCAGACACCTCAGATGTTGCAAATTTTTTTACTTAAAATAATGGTTGACCAGGGTTGGATTTACTTTCTTATGTTTTTTTAGGCTTTCTTGGTTTTGTTTCATTTTGTTTTGTTTTGTTTTTCCTTTGAGGAGGGATATGTTGTGGTTTTTTTGTGTGTGGCTGTTTTTTAACAGGTTTTTAATTTAGTTATCAGCTCTTCTATTCATGACAGTGACAGATTTCATCATGTTTTTTATCTCCTCTGTGAGAGGAAGGCATATGCACAAATACAAATTTTGAAAAATATCAAGAGAAACCAGGAGAGATACTGGATAGAAATTTCCTTGGGAAGTCACACATAAGACTTATTTTTATGGTTTTTAAGGAAAATGAATCTTCATTCTTTGAAGTATTTAAGACCACTTTTACTGGCACAGTCTTAGCCCTAAAAGCTTCTTGATCAAGAAAAAATGGAAAACATCAGCTCAACAGCTTTCTCTGCCACACAATAAATCACAAGGCCTCAGATTATCAGAGTTATGTAAATGACTTGGGGAAAATGCAATTGTCTGTTCCTGCCATCTCAGTACATGTCATTTCTACAAAGTTATTGATATTTCTGCAGGCCCTGATGACTGTCACTATTGTTACAACTCAGTAGCTCCACAATGCTGGGCAGATCCAGGGTCTGGAGCCTGTCCTGCCATGGAGTCTCTGTCAATTTCCCTTGAGGAAATTGGAGAGAACCTAAGGTGAGAGGAAGGAAAAAACTGACATGTCCCAGTGCTGACTGTAATTTCCAAACTTTTCAGATTCTGGCACTTCCACTCCACCCTTTTTATTTTTTTTCTGAAAAGGCCACAAAAGAAACCTATAATTTAGTGGTTCTGTTTCTGAACTTTCTCTGACAAAATAATGCTTAGGCATTCTTCTGATATTATAGTCACCTGCCTTAAATTTGTCACCAGTTTCAAACACTTACCAAGTAATCCATTAGGAAGATTATTTTGATTCATCCCCAGTTATACTAGCCAACAGCACTTCTTTTCCTCCATCCCATAGTAAACATTCTATTTCTTTGTTTGTTTGTTTATTTATTATGCTAAAATTTAATGAAACTCTTTATCTGGTTCTGTTGAATCAACACACCTATAAAACCCGAATGATTCCTAATTAAGTCTTACCACACAAAAGGAATGACATGCTGAGTGGCTTTTATTCAAGAATGAAAGATGGAAATTTTGCACTGGTAAGCAAAGCAACACTGATGATGCCCCAGCTAAAACCAATTTTAAATACCTTCTGTCAGTGAGAGCAACTTCTTGTATTTCAGGAAAAGAACGGAATATGGAATGAAAAACTACCAAAATTTCAATTCTTATTGTGAATATTTCAGTACTGTGCTGAAAGTGGCCTTTCCATTGCTTTTTGAAAATCAAATGGCTGCTTTGTTGTTTCTTTGACAACATACCTGCTTTTATGAAATTCACAGAAGTTGGTAGGTATGAGTCAGTGTTAGCTATTTTCATGACTTTCATTACAATTACTATGATTTTTCACATGAGATGATCCTTCTTTATCTCATTTTGCACCCTTGTGGCTGATTTCCTGTATCTTTTTCCACAGTTTAGTGCATTATTCACCTTCACCATATTATCTCAAGTGCTGTCTCCAGCCTCTCAGCCTGCAGATTCAGGCAGCTGACGTAGAGCAGCATTCAGTGGCTCTACCCATAGATGGGCTCTGGCACACACAGCTTTCCACAGAAAGCATGAATCAAAGCCAAGCTGTGTTAAATGCAAGTTACTTCTAGCATTATCTTGCATATAGTTACTTATTCTTAAAACATGTAGCTCCATTGGAGTCAGTCAGCATCAGGTTCATAACTACCATCAGAGGATATAGTCCCTGATCAGTAATTAATTCCCTCAAAACATTTAGTTCTGAGAGGTGGAACAGTGGATAAATCCATAAATGTGTGCAAATGCATTTTCCCAAGCCCATTTTGCATATGCTTGCAAGCCTTGAAGCTGTGTACATGCTGTAGAAACAAAGTCTTTTCCAAGGCATGATGTGATGGTGTAGCCTGGCCACCTGGGAAGATAAAACATGGCCAAATTGCTTATTATAGGTACATTCATGTCCAAAAATGAAATAAAGATGGATAGCCAAGACAGTCTTTTCAGTAACAGCAGAATGACAAATGCCTATGCCTTCCCTTTTTCATGCCTTCAGCCCAAGAACACTGTTAAAATTCAAAAGCTCTAGTGAACTTCATGATGGACAGATGCATCAGAAATTAAACTAAAGAAAAGGAAAAGAGCATTTGATGAAGTGGAGCTATTGCTGGAGAGTCAAATATATATTGATAGAAAAGTGGGCCAAGTATTCTTTATAGATCTTTATTTCTGTTAGTGTCTGTTTTCAGGAATGATAATTAACACTAATAGGGAGGATTTTTTCTGACAGCTGAGAATGGAATAGTTAATCAGAATTACTGGAAATTAATAAATGTGTGCTTTCTAGATGACACCCATGCATTTGAAGATCATCTTTTGTTTCCCCAGCTCTATGATATTAACACTGCTTTTAAAAAAACAGTAGGTGTGTGCTAAAGCTTCTTCACTACATCTCTTCGTGAAGGTTTACTGTCATCTGGCATCTGGAGACAGATACTCCTCATGTTTTCCTATTTCTTCAGAATTCAGAAATTCCTTAGAATTAATTCTTAAGAATTAAGCCACCAAAGAGCTGGCTCACAAAGAGCTGCACAAAAATAAAAGCCCTGTTCCTGCCTGTGCATGCTTCCCAGCAGTCCCTGAGATGACAGAGGTCACTCATTCACACAGCTAACAGCCTGTCCTTGCAGCAGCCTGTGCCTGGGTCTGGCTTCAGAGCAGAAAATGTCTTACCCCAAGTTCAGAGTTTAGTGAAGAAGATCTTGACTTAAAGACAATATTCATCTTTAAATACCTGGGTCTTACCGAGATTCAAAAGCTTTTCCTCCCAGTTATTCTTATCACTCATCCCTTTATTTAGTGGACAGCTTAAACTTTCCTTTTAAAGGATTATTTAATTACTTTGTCCAATATAGAGACACCTGCATTCCCTGAACATGCCTGTGTAGAACCTTATCCTGTTCAGAAACAAACAGACTAGTTAATGGACTCACTACTTATCTGAACTATTAATTGATTACTAAACCATATTACTAAACTGAAAGCCTTGCCTTTCAGTTGGGCAAATATTGACATGTGTAGTGTTTGTACTTTATGTGTCTAAAAGACACAAAGAAAAAGGCATGGAAATAGTGCTACCTTGTTTGTGACCAGAGTGGTGATGGTCAGACTTATCAGAGATTTCAAGGAAAATGTTCTTGGCAGGATTAGTCACAGTGTAGGCTGTGATTGTGCCTGCTCCAGCATGCAGTCAGGCTGCTTTTGGATCTGGTACTTGGACTAGAAATTCCTGCATTATTACAGGATAATCCTTAGATCACTACAAGGCTGGCAGGAAGAAATAACTGGTAAAATTGCTGTGCTCATCCCTGGAGGATGACAAATAATATGGTTTTAAAAAGTGCTCTCTGGCTGCAGTAATTGCTTTTGAAAAGCAAACCAGAGATAAAACCCCAGCAGATCTCTGCTCAAAAACACCCCCACAAATGAGCTTGGCAGGACTCAGGAGGGACAAGAATAGAGCTGGCTGTCTTGATGGCATTGATTGATGACACCCTTTGACCGAAAACCAGCTCAAGCCAGCCCAGCACAATCAAGTCAACCCAGCCCACACAACCAGCACTATACTTTCTCGTGGAGATACTGGGATAGGGTTCAGCCTAGAGGAGGACAATTCTACACACAAGTCCTTATTGTACTATAACTGCAGGAATCTTAGGAGAATATGAGAGCACAGGCTTAAGGCAAAGAGGGGAAGGAGGAAGACATCAGGAGGAGGAGAAAGCAATGCCCAGAGACTGTGTGGGGGAAAAAAATTTATTTCTTTTTTTCTCTAATAATGAGGAGAAATAATGCAGGAGTCCTGCTTGCTGTCAGGGTGTCCTCTTGCAGTGCTGGGGAGAGTCCTGGCATCTGGGGTCCCTCCTCTTTGGGGAACCCTGGAATATCCCAGGTGAACTGTCCCTGCCCAGTCAGGGAGTGCAGGGGCTGTGGCTGCTGCCCAGGGCAGAGGGATCTGCCACCACTTCCTGCCCCAGATCCTCCTGGGGCTGGTCCCACTCTCTCGGGATGGGCATAGCTGGGGAGCATCTGTGACCCTCACAAAGGGCAGCCTCTGTTTTGCCAGTTTCTTCCTCCTCCCTGGAGACTGTAGGGTTGCTGCTGCTCGGAGTTCCTATCCATGAGTAGGAAATCAAGGATCTGGAGGAGCTGGAGCTGCTGCTGGCTGCTGGGCTGTCATCCTCATCCACAGCAGCACTGGGGCGCAGCAGCCTCTGGGCCCCCGAGCTGCAATGTCTCACAATGATATCGATGGTGTCCTGGACCAGTGGCACTGGTGGATATCCTGCAAGCTCTGGATCATGTTCTCCTGGTTTGGGCCATAGGTGCAGAGGCAGCACAATGTGCTCCCTGCCAGCCACCTGGTTCCATACATCATCTCCATCAGGTCCCATACATCATCTCCATTCTTGGGTGCAGCCAAGTCTGCACAGGATACAGGAGATGCTGTCATTGATGGAAAAATTCTGCCCACACCTCAGGCAGGACACTGCCCATGGCCTGGAACAGCGTGTCCTGTGGAGAAGATGAAGGGGAGACCACAGGAGGATGGGAGCTGTTCTCATCCTGGCTGCTGAGATCTCTCTCTGCCTGGCTGCTGCCATCTGGCAGCTCCTCAGGGACTGTGATGGATGTCTCCAGATAGTCCTCTTCCCCATGATCAGAAAATCGGACAGTCATTACTGTTCTTCTGCAGAGTGGGCACACTGGATTTCTCTGTGTCCACCGCAGGATGCAGCCCAGGCAAAACTGGTGGTGGCAGGGCAGAGTAGAAGCCACATCCTCACAAGTGTCCTGGCAGATGGGGCAGTTGCTGTCGGTCTCTGTGGACATTTTTGTGCTCTGCAGCAGGATGTGGAGAATAAGGATCAGGGGCTGTTTGCCCTCGCTGCTGCCACCTCCTGCAGGAGGAGAGGCCGTGGTCACTGGCTGTCCTGGGGCAGGGAGCAAGAAGTGGCCAGGCCCCTGGAGAAGGCCACCCTCCCAGCTCGCTGAGTCCCATGACACACCCACAGCCACCCCAGCAGGACATTTTCCTGCACAGCTCACCCTCAGTGCTGCATCTGCAGTGCTCGGCTGCCTGAAGCAGGCAGGGCAGGGAAACGGGGCTGATGGCTCTGAGACTGGCACCAAGATCTGCCAGTGACAGGCACCATGCAGCACTAGAGAAGCCTGGCTTGATCCTCAATCCTCACTACATGAGGATTGGATGGAGTTCAGGCTGGAGCCAGACTGGCCCAGGCTCTGCTGACTCTGAATATAAGCAGTGAGGGATAAGAGTTCCCAACCCATCTGCCCACGATGTCACAGCCCACTGCTCGGGGCAGCAACCTCCACATCCCCATGTTGAGACAGAAGTCCTCCCCCTGCATGACATCAACTGAAACTGGGGAGTTCATACTGGACACTTGACCCTTTTTCTCACAAGGATAGTCTGGCAGGGACCAGATTTCCAAGCAAGGTTTTTGGGGGCTTGAAGCCCCAGCTGGACAAACCCTGAGTACTTTGTCTAACTGCAACACCAACATTGCTTTGAGTAGAAGGTTGAACCAGAGGTCCCCTGCACTCAAGTCTGTTCAGTGATCTCTCCCTAATCCACTGAGAAAAATTTAAGTTTAAGATAGTGATCAGCAGAGTCCATAGCAGCAGCTTTAGAGGGGGTATAAAAATACTGGGGTTTGGATTCACATTTTATTTTTTTGCAGCACTTGTCAAAGTGAATTTCTGTCTTCACACAGCCTTGTCCTGCACTACAGCACCACACCCCTGGCAGTGCAGCAGATGAGCTCAAACTCAGGCTGGTAAAAGTACTTCCTTCTGAATCAATGGATGAACTACAGTCATGAGGGATGTTTGCAGCAGTCTAATCATCAATTCCCAGGGTTTTCCTAAAATACAGGCAGTGAATTCTTCCCATGTAAACCTGCTGATGTGAGCAGGCCAAAAAATCTTTGTATTTGCATAGCAAAATGCTTGGTGTTATTTGACATCCACTTAGCAGTGTAGAGAATGCTGTTCAGAAGAAACTTCAGGAAAGTAAGTATTTTCTCAGTAATTTACTTTCTGAGAGAAGTCAAGCTCTCTGGGCAGGAAGAATTAGACTGCCAGGACACACTGCAGAACAGTGACAGTCTGGCTCTGTATGTCCAACGGAATTGGAAAAGTCTTAATTTTTAGAGGGGAGCTTGGGTGCTGTTTGTGAAAGACTGTATTTTATCCATGCTAATGTCAGAGAGGACCTCAGGAAAAGGACTCTATTAAGAAATAGACTAAAAAAAAAGCAAATAAAATGAAAATAAAGAATATGTAAGAAACTTTACTAGCAGTATTTTTTTACAAAGGTGTTTTTAGCAGTGGTTTTCATTCTATTAGTTTGGTCATTTTACTCCTATTTTTTTATGTTCCAAATCTGTAAAATCCCAGGGTTGTGTTTCACCTCAAACTCAAATTCTTCCTTATCTGCTCTTCAGTGATCTTCCAGTTGGATCTTCCTTATTTCTTCCCTTTTAAGATAATGAACCTCACATATAAATATCTTCTGTCATAGGGCATTAAACATATCCATATCTTGCTGTTTCAAAAGCACAGGGATTGAATGTTAGATTTTTTTCTGGGCCCATTAATTATAAAACACACGTGGATTCTGAGGGGTGAGAAAAGTAATCAAATATTCACTGGCATCTGCTTTCTGTTTATTTGGCATGGACCTTCCAAATTATGTAAGGCAATGACAAAAGTGCTTTTTTACCATGGGTCCATAATCTCAGGCACAGCATCCTGGGGGCAGGACTGAGCTTGTACTTCAGTGACTCCTATCACATCTGCTCCACTGAAATGTCATTTCCAAGCAAAGCTGGGCTGCTGATGGGTTGATTTTGCGCAGATTCTTTAGTACATATCTGGGCTTTAAAGTGGATTTCTACTCCCATGGCTGGAGTGGCTGATGTGAACTCCTAAAGAGAATGAACTTTTTTTTAAAGATGCTAAAATAAAATTTTTAGCACTGCAGGAAAAGAATGAGCAGTGGAATTGCAGTTACCCACCTATTTATGAATTTTTAAATTATTTTAATGCAGAAAATATTCCTGTGATAGCTCCACAATTCTGTTGGCTCTCCTCTGCCATCTGTCCCCATCAGTGGTGGAGTGGGAAGAGTCAGAGCAGGTGGTGGGACTCTCTGGTGTTTCCTCACCTGATGGAGGGTGGGGGTGAGTCTGAGGCATTCAGCTGCCTTTCTACCTTTGATCAAATGACTCTGCTGGCACTCTGCCCACCCAGTTTGAAAAAGCACAATAGAGTTTCCTGCCAGCTGATATCCCCCAGGCTCTGGGTGAGCCAGGCACTGAGACACATCCACTTGACATTAATGAGTAGCCTTATTGCCTTTCAGATTTTGTAATACTGACACTTGCTAAAGCTGAATGGGGCTACATCTGGGCCCTTGCACAAGCCACTGGCCCCCAGGTTAGCCAGCCAGCCACCTCCAATGTCATTGCCACGGCTGGCAGCAGGTACCTTTGTTTCTCTGGTGAGTGCAGGGTGTCTCTGGCACTGACAACCTGTCTAGGCTGTAAAACTTCCCTGAGCCTTGCTTTGTTTTCTACTGACCTCCATTTCTTTTGAGTGCAGAGTTGCCTGTGGCTTTGCCATCTGTTCAGGTGGCTGCAGTTCTTGTCTAGGAATCCTGTATGTGAAGGTGAGGTGGTGTATATAATGTGGGTGTATATGTGCATGCTTGTTAAGCTGTGAGAGGTTTCATGCATGTGCATCTTCTGTTACATCCTCTACCTTTCTGTGAAAAATTAAGGAAAAGGGGAAAATAGTGTTCTGCAAATAAGTTCCTTTGTGTTTGAACAGCCATGGGAATTGCACAGTCTGCAAAGAAAGTATTGTTGTACTAAATGCTTGAAGTTCATCCGACATTCTTATTTGGAGTCTGAAACTATTTTCTAATTAACTGAAATGAAAGCCAGATTTTTCCAAAATATTAGTTCTTGTTTCAGAGTATTAAAAGAGCTGGATTTTTTTAAGTTTATGCATTTAAGAATTTATGGTCAGACTAGACCAGCTCCTCAGAGATGTAAAAATATTTCTCATCTGCTTCAAATCCTGAATAGACACATTTCCGTCAGAGAAGTTCACACTCACTGGACATCAGCTATCCATAGTTTTTTCAAAAGCTGGTCTCTCATGACAGTGCCTGCATGGAAAAGAAACTCTGCTGTGACAGGTGCCCTTCATTCATGCAGAGGTGGAAGTACTAATTTTTATATTTGCTACTTCTCCACATATAAATTATTTCATGGTAGTTTTGGAATGATTTCCTGTATGACTGAATAGGTAATAGCATTGTCTTCCTTTTTTGCCCACAGACCAAAGAATATTCAAATTATAAACAGTAGGAAGTCAGACTGTGAATTATCTCTCTTTTGAAAATGAGTTGGTAAAGCATATCTACTGAAAATATGAAATGTTTGTGATTAATTCCTCGCAGGATCTATCTGAACTAAGGTAGATAAGCAAATTACTTTGAAGGGCCATGAAATGCAGCTGTTCAGATGTTCTATTAAAGTTTATGTTGCTTGCTATCATTTTTGCCACCTTCTCCAACTGCACAGAAAAACACAGTGAAAAACAGAATGCAGATTAAACTTCATATCCCACACCATGAGAAAGTTTGGTCACAAAGACAACCTCAAGTGCTTGTAGTTGCCCACACATTTTGCCTCCGTACTTCCATTTTCTACCCCAAAAGAGATACTGGCAGAATTCTAATGCTATCAGACTGGCAAGTATCTGTTTAAAAAGTTAGTGCTGGCACAAGTTGCACAGAGAGGTTGTAGATTCTCCATCCTTGGACATACTGAAAAGCCATCCATGTACAGTCCTGGACAGCAGGCTCAAGGTGTCCCTGCTTGAGCCAGGGGCTTGGGCCAGGTGACCTGCAGAGGTCCTTTCCAGCCACAACCAACCTGCTATTCCCTGAAAACAGTCGAATTGCTGCCCTTTTCAGGCCAAACCAGGCTACGGCCTGACAGTCAGTTCTTCTGACACGACTGGTGGTACAGGGCAACATCTGGTGTGGAACACCACCTACCAGTGAATAGATGTTGGTGCAGGCAGGAACTTCTTATTCTAATGTTGCTGCTCAAGACGTCAGTAAATAACACCTCACTAGGAGGTTCAGTTGTTCAACTAAGATGCATTTAATTCTAGGTAAATTTAGAGGATAAAATACTCAAAGTGATAAGTATATGGAAGCTCTCATGCAGGCTCAGGATTCTTGGAAGGGTTGGGCACCTTAGCACGCCTCCTGAAAAATGTACACTGCCTAGGACCCAAACCATGGCTGAGCTCTGAAAAGTCTTGCTTGGTAATCAACACTCTTGGGAAAGAAAACATTTACAAAAATACAATTTCTTGTGAGTCTTACCCTGATTGTAGTTTTAATAGTCTTTCAGTCCAAGAATCAGGCACTGGGCTTAAAAATACTGCTTCCCAGAAGGCTCAGTGGATGGAAGTCAAGAGATGGTTATGTGGAGGCTCAAAGCACTTCAGGATAAGCTCCAGGAATGATGACAACATTATATTAGTGAGGATGGAAAAAGAACTGCTGGCTGGCACCTGTGGTACTCAGAGCATTTCCAGCAAACCTGGAGTATGAGGGTCTTCTGTTCTGTGGGAAATGAGTGAGTATTTCTTTCACAGCAGGGTAAGCTGAAGCAGCTGAGTGTTGCAGAATTCCAGAAGGGGATAACGTGTGTGTCACAAACACTGATAGCTGGAGGGCCATGGTGCCAGCCAAGGACTGCTGGCCTTCACAGACCAGGATTGCTTGTAATGAGCAAGGTCTGTTATTAACACAGCCGTGAGAAAGAACAACAATTCTCTGTAGAAGAGGAGCCAGGCAGAGACAGGGCAGGTCTTCAAAGGGACAAATATTGTTGTTGGAGTTCCTGGAGATAAGCATAAGGTGGTACACAACAAGCTCAGGAGGACAAGAAGGTCTCTACTGCTTAGTTAAATGTTCTTGTTGAAAAATGGGGAGACCCATTTTTGATGGTACAGCTGAATCTCTGGCCAGCATAGCATTTGATACAGCAGGATACAAGGCTGTGAGATTTTCTTATTTCCAAACTACATATCCAAGATTTTTTTTTTCCCTCTTCAACAAACAAACACTTTGCTAAGCATACCTTAACAGTTATCAGAAATTGATGTTATTTCACTCTTGATTTACAATACTGTTCTCCTAATTTTATGTGAAATATGCATATGGATACCATGCTGTGGCAATATTCATACACCAAACCCCTTGAAGTGGTAGATCATAATGTTTTTGAGTAAAATATATTATTAAACTAGGCCAGCTACATGTTGTGATCCGTCTGGTCAGGGTCCAGGCAGCCAACTAAAAGCATTGCTATAAACAACATTTTGAAGATGGAATAACAATCTGGAGGCAGTTCTGTTTTTGCAGGACATAAGGTGCATTTGAAAATGAGCACCTCTGAAATGTCTCTTTCAAATTTGTACTGCAGGTGAAAGAAAGCCCATTTCTAAGATATGTGAAGGACATGAAGATGTAAAGGCTCAGGACACAGCAGAATAGAGAGGCACAGTCATGTTAAGGAACACCTTAAGGACAACAGGACAGCCATATTTCATCCCTACACATTAACAAAATATAAGGAAATATGAGCTTTATAAGCAAAGCTCAGAGATACTCATGGTTCTGTGGATAGCAGTGGCACTGAGAATTTCTGCTAAATCAGCAGAGCATTAAAGTGTATTGGTAGCTTCAAAAAAACAGTTTGCAATTTTTTGAGGTACTCAGTGCACATGGATATCCTTTATTTGGCTTTATGGTATGTTCATTTCATTCCAATGGCCCGGCCCAAGTGCCAATGTCAGTATATGGTGCCACATTTGGATATTATCGTAACAAATTAATTTAAACACTGAGTCATCATTCACTTGACAGTGAGAATTTACATACAATGGCTAAATTATCCTCAAATTAAATTGCACACTACTCTGCTAAAAACTCCAATAAAGAGAGAGATTTGAAAAATATTTTGCCAGATTGCAAGACTAACAAAAAAATATTTTTTCCAGTAAAATTTAACCAAATTCTACCTTTTCTATCCAAAGAAGCTTAAAAGTCTACTCAATTCCTCTGAAAGGTAGAATGGAAGCAGTTAAATGCTCAGTAACTAGATATGTCTGATATGGGTTGTTTTACTACTATTTTCATCAAAGAAATTATAATTCAAGTTTAGAGTGCTTTCTGGGCACATGAAAAGCACATGATAACTCAGCTGCAGATGTCCTCTATGCCTTTGGGTGTATTTTTTAGATAAGTTTTATTGCCAGGAAAAAATGAGAAGTAACTCCTGCAAATCAATTATGCTAGTAAGTATTCTTCAAGGCAAAAAAAACCTCAGGAGTTTCTAACTACAATATGTTTATAAAGGGTATCTTATGCATAATTGATTTATCCTAAGGAAATGTATCATTGTCTCCACTTGCTCAAAAAAGTTTTACTTTTGTTAATTATGCCAAACTGATATCCCACTACAGAAGAAATGTCATCCTTTGGTATCCAGTAAAAGGACATTTTTCCTTCTTATTTCCTCTTTGTAATACATGCTTGTTTTTAGCACAACAGACACGATGACACTTTCAGAAATGCTGCTGTGCCTGCTGAGGAATCCATGTTGTTCACTTTGAGCATGAGCAGTGTGTTCATGAATATTTCAGCCAGTGATCTAATTTCACCTGGATATATCTAGGAAAGCAGATGCAATGTTTTGATCAACATTAGTTACAGGTCAAAGTGAACCCTGACAGTGATTTCCACCTGATTCTGCTGTTGCATTCCTGTAGGGTAGGACACTGCCTAATTAAGGTCCCTGGAAATTTTTGGCTTACTTTCCTTACAGCATTAATATCTGTTCCACTTAAAAGCTGTTTAGGTTATGTTTTATTTTCTGTTGTACATAGATTTTTTTTAAGACACCACTAAAGAATTGAAGAAGATAAAAGCGCATACTGTTTTTTCCTGTGCAATTCATAGTGGTCTATGGATTTTGCCATTTGAAGACAGTAATATTAGTGGGCATAAAAGAACATTTTATTTACAGAGCCACTGAAATTCTGAGTGTGAATCTGCCACAAGTATAAAGATCACGCTCTGTATCCAAGCTGAACAATAATCAGTTCATGATTCTACTAATCTGTGGGTGTGGGGTGAGTACTTTTTTCCTGTCTGATATGTTATCCCCATAAGGCTGGTCACCCTGGCAATTCTGAAGTGAAAATAGTGAGCCATTCATGATACAGTGGACAGGGACTAGCAGTTCGAGCATTTCAACACAGCATAGCAACAACCATCTGTGTTGGGATGAAAACAGAAAAAAATGACAACATTTTGGGGTTGCTTGGTTGTTCTGATGATAGGAATCATCACAGAATAGTTTAGGTTGGAAGGAGCCTTTAAGGGCTGATCAGTTTTACACCTACCACTTTTCTGGGCAGCCTTTGCCACTCTTAAACCACCCTCATTATAAAAACCCTGCCTTGTAAATTATCTAGAGGCTAAGAAGAGGGCTGAGTGCCACCAGCAGCCATCAGGTTTTAAAGTTGCTCCTTATACAGTAAAATGAGGTGACATTTCAAGATTCCATGACACAAAATATTCAGGGTCTCCAGGTGCTCTGTGGTTTGTGGTGCAGCTGCAGACACCTGACACCTGCAAGTCTTGAGAGGGCTGAAAAAGCCAGTTGGGCTTGTGCAGAACATTTGCCTGCCTCCAACAGCCTGACTGCACCTCAGGGCTGGCCACCTCCAGATGTGGGCAAAGATGCTGGCTGGAGGACAAAAGAAAACTCCTGGGAAAGGATTACAGGCTACCACAAGTTCATAGTGGTAAATATCTAGAAAAATAGCTGAATGTTGTCTTGGGAAAAATTCCTACTCTCTAGGTGACCGTGGTCTTAATAACAAGAAAAAAAGAATAATAAAAAAATTTTTTAAATTCTTGCATTTCTGCTTAATTAATTTGCAATATTGTTTTTTAAAAATAATGCACTTAGAAATTCTCTGTGCTGTTACTCACAAATTGCTTCAAAAAGCCCCGGTCATGCTGTATTTAATTATTCAAAACTACACAAGGAATTATTTCTGGATGGGATTTATAGACAGCTTATTTCCAGTCTTTAATATTCATACTGAGACCAGATAATTTTCACTGAATGCCTGTGGCTTATATATCCTGCTGTATGTTTCTGTCCTTTGGCTGCAGAAATTCCTGCACTTGCACATTCAGAATTTGAGTTCACAATTTTTCAAAGAGATAGAAGATCCTGTTTTCCTGTAAATCTTTGCCAGTGAACAAGTTCAATGGCATACCATAGAAAATAAATATAGGTAGTGTTCTAAGCTGACAAACTTACCAGAATTTTCTTTTCTTATCCTAAGAAAATACTCTCAAGCATTTATATTTTAAATTACTTAAGTCAAGATTTTGATGGAATTAGGAATGCAAAATGATGACTGAGAAAAGGCTAGAACTCTTCTACACTCTGCTCTGGTGTGTTTTGTAGAGAAAAATCCTATGATTTGCAGGCTGGATTTGTTTTTTAGTGGAAACCCTCAGAATCATCTCTCCTTTGAGGAGCAGTGTATGATTCAGTATGCGTAACAAAGCATCCTGTGTGTGTATCACAGATTAAGTGATAGCTATTTAAAGCACAGCAAGAACATCAAAGGCTTCACAAGATTCATTTGCTGCTCTTTGAATAAGAAAAAACCTGCAAACACAGGGCAAATGCTGCCACAATCACAATGGAAAGAGCTCAGACTCTACCTTACAGCAAACCAAACAAGGGTTTGGAGGAACAAACACACTGGGGTGCCTCCTTCCTTTCCCAGAATTTCATCTGTCCTGATTCACCCATCTCCCATCCCACGTGTCAGCCCTGGGACAAACTTTGCACAGACAGAATGTGACCCAAATATCTCCTTCCTATGGCTCAGGTTGCCTTTTTGATTTGTAGCCTCACTGAAGTACTCTCAAACATAGTGTAGAACCATTTAAGAATGTCCTTTGTTTGTGCCTGAGTATACCTTGCTGTGGAAACAGCGGCCAAGAAGACTGGCCAGCCATGGGTAGCCATGGACTGGTTTCACTTTTTTCTGGCAAGAGCATTTTGCTTCTGGATGTGCCTCTTCTCAGGTTTCCTGTCAGATTCTGCCCTGAAACATGATAGCATTTGTCTAAAGATGGTGTGTCTCTTTGTGTCAGGTTGTCCTCAGTATCCAGCAAGACTTTGGACAGTGGAGACCATGCAGCTTCTGCACACAGAAAAGCAGGGAAAAAACCTTCAAATCCATGTCCAAACCCACGTCCAAAGAAGGGCCATGGAGCACAAGCCTTGTGAGGATGGACTGAGGGAGATGGGGTTATTTAGACTGGAGAAAAGGAGACTTGGGAAGACCTTATCACCCTCTACAAATCCCTAAGAGGAGGTTGTAGCCAAGTGAGGGTCAGGCTCTTACCCAGGCAACAAGTGAGAGGACCAGAGGACACTGCCTCAAGCTGCAGCAGGTGAGGTTTAGATTGGATATCATGAAAAAAATCTTCATGGAAAGATTGTCAAGCAGTGGAGAAAGATGCCCAGGGCTTTACTGGAAGTATATAAATGACATGTAAATGTGTCACTAGGGGACAGGCTTTGGTGGTGGCCTTGACCATAATGTGTTAGTAGCTGGATTATCTTGATTGTCTTAGAGGCTTTTTCCAACCTTAATGATGCCATGAGTCTATGAAAACCAAGCTCATAACTTGCTATAGCTCCTGTAGCTGAGTCAGCCTCATCTCAAATCACAACCTAATTTGAGGTGATTTCCACCTCAGGATGTGCTGACTCTGTGAAGAACCTGTGAAGCAACTCTGTGAAGCTGGTCTGGATGAATTCTTCGCTTTGTCTCTCCTTTGCCTCCTTCCTCAGGCAGTAACTGCTCTGGTAGAACATACACAGTTTTCATTCTTTTTACTGCAAGATAGATTTAATCCCATATGCACTACAAAACACCTCTGATGGTGGTGTCTGTAACTTCTGTGCAGGCAAATGCTTTTGACTTCAACCACCACAGCCTGGTTTGGTGCCCACCAAATTCTGACAAGCACCTGCTCAATCTCTTCTGAATTGCCCTCCTTCACTTTTCCACTGATAGCTACTGTATTTACTCTGAACAACATAGTTTTGTCCAGATAGTATTTTTTCTGTGTTTGAAACAGATAGCCTGGCATTTTGAACATTCAGAGGAAAAACATCAGTGTCCTTGACACATAGTCAAAATTTGCACTGTTTTGTAATTCCTCAAATAGTCAAAGAGGACTAGCTGATAAATTTCCATGTTATTGACCATTGTTAAATTTATCAACATATAAATTGATAACTTTTATTGTGGGTTTTTAATTGTCTTGTGGCTTTATGTCTTCCTGATGTTAATTTTAACTTTTTCTGGCCTGATAAATTGCTTTTTTCCTCCTCGGAAGGGCTCTATTTTTAAAGGCTTTTAACCTTTTTTAAATAGTTGGGTTTGTGTCCAGATTCTCACCAATTTCTGTTTTTCTTCTGTTTTCAAATTCTTATTAATTTTGTGTCATGTCAGAAAAAAAACAAATCCACAAGTACATTTTGAGCATTTTGAGAGATGCATGAAATAAGTGATAATGCACAATTTAGCTGTTTGCTCAGCAGAAGTGGCAGCATTAATTGTCCATTTGCACATTTGTGGGACCAGCCACATTCTGTAACAGCTAGAACTGAGTTAAAATCACCAGCTGAGGCACTTTAAAAAAAAATTTAAAAAAATTGAAAATGTCCTTTCGTTCCACATATAGTAGTATCAGGCAAAGTTGAAGAGGGAGAAGAGAAAAATCCTTGCAATAAATGCAGATTTCAGCTTTACTCTGTTATTTATTCACTTGGCTGCTCTGTAATAATTCTGTTATTGGTGACAACCATCCCACTAGACTGTTTTTAAATCATTCTCAGCTTCTTCTTGATTTTCCTGTGTGCCATTTCTCTGGGGAGAATTTCAGTTTAGAATTGTTTAATCAAAACTCAGATTTTCTCCTGATGTCATGATGGTTTCCTTCCCAGCTGGTGGTGACAAAATTGATCTTTCCAGGATAGAAGCCTTTGCATAAAAACAGCCCTTCACAGTGTCAAGTCACTGAGATTTTTGTTAGTGCCCAAACGACAGGGGGAATGTTCAAAATTTTTCATTCTGAAGTGTGATAGTGGGAAAATGCCCATTACCCAAATATGACCATTCTTTCTCATCTTCTCATTTACTCGACGTTTTCCTATAAATAAAACCCTAAAGCTTCCTTCCATGTGCTTTGAAATATGAAAAACTTTATATTTTATTAATTTCCATTAGGAACTGCAAAAAACATTTGTGCTCAGGATCTATGTGTGACTGAAATCATATAAAGATCTGAGACAAAGCTCCTCCTCTCTCCCAGTTTGGTCTAGTTTCAAAAGGAGACACTTCATTTGGAATAAATATTGGCTGGTTAACTTGAAAAGCTCTGTAAATACAGAATGAAGAGCATCTGGAGGCATGAAAATGACAAGCCAAAATGTGCTTGTCTTTGTCTCAGGTCTGTTATACCAATGCAAACTGGAAGGGAATCTCTTTCCTCAAATACATTTTTTTTTCCCAGCCTTTAATTGCCGTCGACTATCTCAATGATCTGCTCTTTAAATTAGGATGCTATTCTCTTTCTTTTATGCGCATTAGGACAAAGACACATTTTTTGTGCTTTTGCCAGATGTACTGGTCTGCTGTGCACAGCTTAATGTGATAGGAGACTTCCAGATGCATAAAATATTTCCGTGTTTCAGATGTGAAAGCACGGAGCAAATCTGCCCAGCAACACAGACCATCAAGTTATCAGGCAATTAACTCACTCCAAAGTTACTAGTTGCCTGCTCTCTCCTGAAATTTTCCTCCCCCTATGATGTGGTAGTGCCACTACAGCACTTTTTCTTTGTGCTGCCATAGTCTAACCCTCAGTAAAACTCTAGATTCCCATCACTGCTTCTCCAGCCTACCAAAGCCAGTGAGTTCACAAGTACACAACTGAACATTCTATCCTGCCTCAAAATCTATCACTACCTTCCCAGATTCCTACCCTTTTCAGTCATCATTCCCACTTTTATCAGATTTTGGCTGATTGAGGAATTTGCACTGCACAGTGACGAGCTCATCTCTTACCCACTGCAGGCAGCTCGGACATGCTCCTGTCTGTCTCTCAGCAGAACAAAGTTATTTTGCTCAAGATCATGAAGCTCTGGGATTTGAAATGAAGGTCAACATTCAGTAGCAGGGGGAAAGTGACAGCACTGGGAGCTTGATTTATGTGTTCTGTGCCACTGTGGCACTTAGCCAACGGCTTCAAAATATGCACCTCAAGCAGGACGACAAAATGAATCTCGTGTCTGCCAGCTGGAATGGGTACCTGCCCTAAAACAGGGAAACTGGTGTATCACTGATGCTCATCCTTCAAGGATGTTGGAGCTAAATGTTAGAACTCATGAGGATGACTAATTTGCACTCCAGAGGTTCTTACATCAAAGGACAAATAATGAATCTTTTCTTTGTGAGACACCTTAATTCAATTTTGTACCTGAATCCTGACCTGCAAAGAGCTTTTCTAGCTTGGACTCCACATAGATAGATGAGTGTGAGGCTTTATTTTATCATAGAATAGTTGTGGTTGGAAGGCACTTTTAAGGGTCATCTAGTCCTCCCCTCGCAGAGACATTTCCAATGAGATCAGGTTGCTCAGAGCCTCATTCAACCCAGCCTTGTTTGTGTCCAGGGACAGGGCAGCCATCAACTCTCTGGGCAACCTGTGCCAGTGTTTTACTGCCCTCATTGCAAAAAACTTCTTTATACCTAGTCTGTATTGATCCTCCTCCATTTAAAACTATTCTCTTTTGTCTTCTCACAGCAGGTCCTGCTCCAATAGATCCATCTCTTTGTTGTGTAACCCAGGCATGTGATGAAGAATGTCTACAGCTGTCTCAAGAGCTATTGAAGGAAAATGTTTGACTGTCTGATTCTTCCCAATGGAGGAATTTGGACCATACTCTTCGGTCCAGGGTGTGGCTCTAGGGCATGATCCTGTGCAGGGCCAGGAGCTGGACTTGATGATCCTTGTGGGTCCTTATCAACTCAGCGTATTCTGTGATTCTGTGTGAAGAGGCTCTGTTGGGACTGTCCAACCCTTAAGTCTGTTTTTGCTGGAAGACATAGCCAGAGCTCACAAAACCCACACCAGAGATCATATACACCTGGTGACCTTCACTCTGCACCAGAGGGAGCAGTTTTTCTCCTGGTGAAGAAGACAAACTTTTTCTTCTGTTTTGTGGCTGATACCTGGGTGGCAGTTTTCATCATCAAGTGTAAGGATGCAGTGGCATGGTGTGAGCTTCCTGCTCCAGGTGCACTGCAGACTTCAATTCCAGAGGACACCAAGGGTCTCTCAGCCTAAGAATACTGATAATTTATTTTTCCCCTCGCAATGAATAAACTTTTCTACTTTCCCTTTCCAGAAACAAAACCATGCTACCTTTTTGATCTTTGAGGTTTTTTCATTTTTTAATTTGTTAATTTGGTATTTATTTGTTAATTCACTCACTTAATTCAAGGAATCTCCTTGCTACCCTGACATAAAAATATTGTATGATTTTCTCTAAATGAGTAATCACTGCTATTTTATAATTTATTTGTTTAAAAATTAAGTGTCAAGACAGGGCTAGTTTAAATACATAATGCTGGTGGTTATTTTGAAGACTTGCTTGTGGTCTATGACTTGTCATTTAAATATTGTCTTTCAGGTTAAACTCACAGTTTTATTAGTAGATTTAGCTGGAAGAAAAAGTCATTTGATCTCATAACTGGTCATTAGAAAATAAATTTACAGAAAAAGCCCTTATGTCTCTGTACTGAAAATATAGAACTCGTTCATTGTGGCAATAGCAGATCTTAGGTGAATGCACTATGCCACGTAACCAATTTGTGAGGGTGACTCAATGAAAAACAAAAGGTAACATCCATGGCAATCAGTGTACTGAGCTGAATTCCATGGCTAGAGTGAACATCCTGGCATAGGGAGTATTTAGGTGAAAAAAATAAAGGAAAGAAACAAAGAAAACCCCTATAAAACCACCCCTCAAACATCTGAAAAGAAAACAGAAAGCCAAAGTCCTTATCATTGCAACTTAAGCAAACATGCGGTAGGTGGGATTAGGAAAAAGTTTCCAGAAAAAACCTTTTTCCTTTTTTCCCTATTGGGGGAAAAAACTTCCACTCCTGCACCGTGTGACCATTCCTATATACCCAAAACTGAACTGTCTCCACAGATCTATTTTGTTTGCAACTCTGTTCAAATGTGGTTTTCCCATTCTCACTCAAACTTTTCTTCCCAAATTTGAGGAAGAACCTCAATAGCTTCAAGAACAAAATAACTCCTAGAAGTCTGAAGTTGTCTTAATATGAACATACGTGGAGTCTAGCTCACGATATCACCAAAAAAGAGATCTTAAAATAAGGATCTTGTCATAAAGAATGTTTGGGACAGCTTTGTGATTGATAGATAAATGTTATGAATTATAACTGCACTAAATTTTCATGCAGAGTTTTACTTCCAAAAGTTTGTCAACTCCTGTTGATAATTGCTGTCTGCTCACAAGATCTATTTTTAAGTCTGAACTAGTGAAGTTGTGTGCTGCCTTTGCCAGTGTTTCTATCAGCAGACTTTTTTTATCCTGTTCTTTCACATTGCTTCAGGCAGTCTGAACACTTGCAGATGCCCAGTGTAAGTACAAGATCTGTGTTGCCAAATGAATTAATTGGGTTGCCTCTTAAACTCTGCCAGCTGCCAATACTGCAAAAAGCTACAAAGATTAATGGGTACAGTGGAAAAACAAACATAAAGGGTTACCACTTTCTTGGCAAAGCTGTTGATGAGGACATATCACTTGAATCTTGGAAGCTGATTTTCTGTCAGATACTCCCACACTTTGTGGGCAGAACTGTCACAAGCAGAACTAACTGGATTTATTTTTCTTTCTTTCTTTTTTTTTTTTTTTTTTCTTTGAGAATAGTGACATTTCAATTCTTTCCCTTCTTCTGAAATTATAAGTGTAACTAGTGTTCTATCTCAGATTTGCTAACCTTGGAAGTGAATGCTGAATATTCCCTTCCATAAGACAAATGTCTCCAGTGTGGAGAGTGGATTAATAGCACTGGCTGACTTCTTTGCATGACATATCCTCACCATAAGAAAATATAGCCCAAACATGTCCCTATAGCTAAATGCTTCATTAGAGCCAAATTGACAATTCTGTTACAGCTGTACTGAATTTCCTCAGCACTCATCCCTTTTTTGCCTTGAATTTCTTTGTGTTTTGGGGTTATTTTAATAGTGGGATGAAAAGTGTATCGAATACTTGATATTCATACTCAAAAGAGGATAAAAACACTTTATTCTTTATTTGTTTTTATTCAAGCCCTGTGAACATTCTGTGTACTTGTTGGAAGAGCATGAGCCATATCTCTCAAGCTTTTTCTGTCTGAGAATATAATATTTCCTTGGGAAAGAAATGAGAACAGCATTAGGAAACCAATAGGTTATTTGGATTTGGGTGGAAAACCTGTTTCAACAGTTCATCTAAGGAGCCACAATAAAGGCTAACATAACAAGAACAGTAACTGTATTTTTTTAACATATTGGGCTGAATTGTTCTGAAAGGGGAATGGATGTTGGAGAATTAGCTAAGAATAAATTTATTCTCAATGGAAATTCATCAGTCTAAATTAAGGATGATTGTAAAATATTTTCCTTCTTTTACAAGTACTGTTTAATTATGGCTTATATAAATAAATAAATAATTCACAACTAAAATTTTCAGTGTTTGAACTAGTACACTCAATTTTTTAGAAACACTTGAGTTTTTTTCAAAATATCTCTCTAACCTACTACATCACTTGTTTTTAAGAATTTAATATATAAAAACTTTTATCTCCCCAAAATTTTAGTAAGGAATGTTGAACCGTTTATATGTTACACTTGACAGGTGTTTACTGACATTAAAATCAGATTGCTGAAGATTAGGAAAACAAAATACAAATGACTTGTAAATAAAGTTTAGAGATGAGTACAGAAGATAAAACTCCATCTGTATTCACTGACTGAATTTCAGGAAAACTCCTGAAGCTGACTGAAAAACTTCTGCTGAATTGAGTGAAACCAGGTGATTATCACAAGACTGCAAAATGGAGAAGGCAGCTTTGAGAGTGGCAGTGTTCTGGAAATCATAATAAACACTTGTTTCCCGCTGAGAACCAGAAAATTTCAGGAAAAGCCTGAAAAGGAATTTAGGAGACATTTAAGTGCAAACACTAAAGAGCTTAAATATCTTGTATTACAGTATCTGAAGATTCTAACTGGATTCATCTGCATTGATTTTGATTAATGCCATTAGAAGTAGCTGTTTAAGCAGCCTTCTGATGTTGTGCAACACCATCATCCCCCTCACACACGTGCTTTTCTTTGATGCCAGTTTTCAGAATAATTTTAGGCATATGCTGCCTTCAGTAGCTCTGTATCACATTGTCACTTTAACTTTCACCATGCTGTTTTGCATTAACAATGCAGATTTCAATAGTGAAAATTCAGATTTTAGTAGTGGGAATTGAACAATTAACAAGAAGTATTTCTAACCTTCGGTGTTCTGGTTCTCTACAAACACACCTTGATTTCCAGTATTTGTTAATCCAGTCTTTAGAATAGGAGGGAGACACCTTTGTAGGCTTAATTATTGTTCAAAATGGTGGTTGGGAAAAAAAAAATTAAGCAAACAGGCTTAAGCCTCTTACCAAGAGATATTCCATATCATACAACATCAGGGTCATGGGTAAGACTAGAGGGCTGCTCTTGCCACAGCTGCCATTGCTCAGAGATTGTCCACACACCTATCTGCTAAGGACAGGTGGTGAATGATTCTTTTTGTATCACTTTAAAAAAAGCCCTCATTCTTAAAAAAAACTCTTTAAAAAACTTCATTCTTATAAAATGGTCTTTGCCTTGGCCCAAGGGTTTGCACCCTCCCTGAGGAAGTGGCTCTGCTCTGTGGGTGCTTCATTGATGACCTGGGTCAACCCACAGCAGCCACAGGGCAGCTAGAGTGACCTGGTTTGAAGTTTTTCACTTCTCCTAAACTTGAAAGCCACAAGCAGGTAATTAAAACTACAATTCCAGAAAAAAGAAAAAGCCAGCCCATCAAAAAAAATCTTGCTGCGTATTTCCTGGAACCACCAAATCCTATTAAGGGACAATTTAGGGAGTGTATGAATTATGAATGACTACCAACTTATTTTCTCTGAACAATATATTTCTTTCATTACTGCTGTATAATTTTAGCCTTTAGCTGAAAAAAAAATCCTTTGCGTTTATATTAATTATATTGCACACTTACTGTATTATAACTTATCTTTACAAGAGCTCCACAATTCTTCAAAAGCATTAATTTAATTTTCTGTATCTCCCAAGGGAAGGGGTTGATGTCAGCAAAGCAAAGGGCTGTGAAGCAATTCTAATTGTCCAGCATTCAGTTTCCAAGATAGAGGTTATACCCATGTAAGCCCAACCAAAGCCTTTAGTTTGGTATCTTTGCAATCAACAAGTGTGACTTAATACAAGTCATGATATCTTGTTGGTTTAATTTTCTGGCTTAAGTTATAAATTACTTCTGTGTATGTGTATTTTTTAAATAGAAAACACGTTTTGTGTCATGTGTTTAGTTGACTGGGTATAGTCTTGTCAGCACTTGTACTTTCCTGTGAAAAGCTGTGTGGACACTTATTTTAAAGCTATGTTATGGATAATACAACAGAAATTATTTAGAATTAACATTTGCTGTTCAGCAGAAAAATCTCCACATCTTCATTTTCTCTGTGAAAGCAGCAGCTTCTCTTTTATCACTGTCTTTACTCCAAGCAAAGCCATAAGGTACACTCAAAGTCCTCCCATCTATGATAACATCCTAAAAACCGGAGAATTACTTTGTTTCAGGCATCCTAAACTAGTAATAATGCTGACCAGAATGTTTATTGAAATATTGTGTAAAATTTAAAAATACTTTTTTTTTTTTTTTTTTTTTTTTAAGGAAGGATGGAAACAATCTACAGTGGAATTAATATGAACTTCTTATTTTTATGTGTCACAAAACGCTGTTTTCCTCGCTGCATGCAAAAGGCTTTTGTGACACTTTTTTTTCCTTTTATTTTGTCACCTGGGATTTTATTTTTGTGTTTTATGTTAATGACTGATTTTTTTCCCAAGTAAAAACCCAGGACTGGGTCAAGAGAACCGTGCTGTACTGCCTTTCACTGCATGTGACCTTGAAACTGCAAAACAGAGAAGCAGATGTGCAGGGAGGAGCAATACCTGCCTTAATGAGAACTCCAATCTTCCATGTGCTCCTAATGGTTTTAGCTTTCCAATGATCAAGCATTATTGATTTTCCTTCTCTCCTTTCCTCATGTCAAGACAGTTTTCTAAGAGCTAAATGCTAAGAAACAGCATCAGCAGAAATCCTTCTTCCAGCACAGGCAAGGGGAACCATTCAGTTTTAGGGTTTTAACTCCGTTTACTGATGCTGCTCCCTTTTGAATTTTTTTGTTTGTTTGCTTGTTTGGCATTGTTAATTGTAAGCAGCTCTAAGCAAGCCCTGGGCACCATCTGCAGCACAGAAAACCAAAAGGTGCCTGCTCAGTGCTCCCTGGGCTCCAGAACAGCACTGGGGCTGCACCCTGTCTTATTCAGGATCAGGCACCCTTGGAATGATGCTGCTTGTTGGTAATTCCTTTGCTCGGCCTTTCTGTGTTGTCTCCATGGCAACTGTTTCCATTGCCATGAGCATCTCTGGGGCCTGGCCTGGCTCACATGTGGCTCAGCTGCTCCTCTCTCAATGCTGCAGTTTAGAAGCTGTGGCATCTCTATATTTAGATGCCTTGTGCTCTCTGTATTATTTATCACCAGGACAAATCATAGAATCACAGCACCACAGGATGTTTTGTGTTAGAAGGGACCTTTAATAGCCATCATTTTTCAAAACCCCTGCTGTGGGCAGGTACAGCTTCTACTAGTCCAGGATGCTCAGAATACAGTTCAACCTGGCCTTGAACATTTCCAGGAACAGCTTTTCTGGGAGGCCTCTGCCAGTGCCTCACCACCTTCACAGGAAAGACTTTCTTCCTTAAATCTAATTTAAAGCTAGTCCCGGCTTCAAGCCAGTCTCAGTTTCAAGCCATTCTCCCTCGCTCTGTCCCTACATTCCCTTCTCAAAAGTCCCTCTCCAGCCCACTTGAAACCCCCTTTGGGTGCTGGAAAGGGCAGTGAGTTCTCCCTGGAACCTTCACTTCTTCAGGCTGAACAACCCCAGCTGTCTCAGCCTGTCTCCAGGGCAGAGATGCTCCAGCCTGTGATCATCCCCATGCCCTCTGGACCAACTCCAACAGATCCATGTACTTCTAATTTCCAGAGCCCCAGAGCAGGACACAGTACTGCAGGAAGGGTCTCATGATGCTCATGGTGGCCCTGGCTAGCTTGGGCTCTGTGGCTGCCTTCCATCAGGGAGGTCACTGCTGGAATTCCCCCTGTGCAGCCCATCCCACTCTGGATGGAAGAGCCTGTGGGTGCTGGTTGTGAGCATCAGCCATTGTACCATTTGTCTGCTGGCTCTGCTCCCAGGCTGGGCTCATTTTCCCTGGGAAATGAGCACAGAGAGGCATCATGGAAGGCCCCAGAAGGAATACAGTCCCACTGGCCCTGGCTTGAGTGATTAAGCCTAAACGCAGAGGTTTAGACCCTCAGTCTCTGAGCTTCCCATGGTTTTGCTTATTCACAGCAATACGTTGTAAAATACCCTCCAAGGTATGGATGCATATTTAAAATACCCTTTATGGATGAAAAATCAATTTTTAAATGCTGTAGCACAAGAATCTCTGAATTACATCCCGTGTTGTATGTTATTCAGCTACTGGAAGTATTGGGAACATTTCTCCATGCACTTCCCTGTAAAAAGAAGTTTTTAAGAAAAGTTGTGTTGAAAAGAGAGACACAACATTTGAAATACTAAATTCTGTAGTTTTATTTTGGCAAACTACATCAGTCAAGTTAAATATATTTTTAAAAGTAAGATTTTCACAAGAATTCATGAGGTTCTAAGAATCCGTGATGTTTCTAAGAAACTCTTATATTCTGAATTAGTTTCTGCCATTTGATAGGTCCTTTAAGCTCTTTTCCCTTCTTCACCTTTTATTGTTTGTATTATAGCAGAATCCAAAGTAGCCTGGAAAGGTCCTTTCCTTTTCCCTTTCCTTTCCTTTCCTTTCCTTTCCTTTCCTTTCCTTTCCTTTCCTTTCCTTTCCTTTCCTTTCCTTTCCTTTCCTTTCCTTTCCTTTCCTTTCCTTTCCTTTCCTTTCCTTTCCTTTCCTTTCCTTTCCTTTCCTTTTTCCTTTCCTTTCCTTTCCTTTCCTTTCCTTTCCTTTCCTTTCCTTTCCTTTCCTTTCCTTTCCTTTCCTTTCCTTTCCTTTCCTTTCCTTTCCTTTCCTTTCCTTTCCTTTCCTTTCCTTTCCCTTTCCTTTCCTTTCCTTTCCTTTCCTTTCCTTTCCTTTCCTTTCCTTTCCTTTCCTTTCCTTTCCTTTCCTTTCCTTTCCTTTCCTTTCCTTTCCTTTCCTTTCCTTTCCTTTCCTTTCCTTTCCTTTCCTTTCCTTTCCTTTCCTTTCCTTTCCTTTCCTTTCCTTTCCTTTTTCCTTTTCCTTTTTCTTTTCTTTTCTTTTTCTTTTTCTTTTTCTTTTTCTTTTTTTTTTTCTTTTTCTTTTTTTTTTTCTTTTTCTTTTTCTTTTTCTTTTTCTTTTTCTTTTTCTTTTTCTTTTTCTTTTTCTTTTTCTTTTTCTTTTTCTTTTTCTTTTCTTTTTCTTTTCTTCACTTTGTTTTTTTGCTTTTTTTTCCTTTTGTCCCTTTAATACAGCTCTGGAACATCATTGATAAATCTTGAGAATGTGTCTTAAAGAGGAACACAAATATAACCCAGCTCTGGTTGAAAAAATCTGCATGTAACACTAATCTTTCCCAAAGACTTTTCTTGTGCCATTGAGCTCATGAGTATCTGATGCTTTAAATTCAAAGGCGATGGCGAATCATTCCAATAAAACTTCCCTTCTAATTTTTACCCTCTCTGTAGCTATATTCATTGAAGGTGTACTACAGGCTTTTAGTAACTGGTACTGAAAATTGGTGAGCTCACTTAGTGCCTGGGAGCCAGTGGAAGATCCTAAGTGATCCCCTTTCTACAGCTGCTGCTGCAGCAGTTCTGTTCTCCCGTTCCCTTCTCCTCAGCTACCAGAAAAAAAAATGCTTTCTTAAGTCTGCCATAGCTCTCACTGCTGAATGCTGCAGTGCCCAGACAGACAGGTATTTAAAAACAAAACAAAACAAATAGGCTGGAGAATTGTGTCAGCAGCAAATGAAACTGCCCCATGAAAACAGGAGTGTGCTCTGCAGAGCAAGGTGAACTCAAACATGCCTGGAGCAGAGAGGCAATCCAGATGCAGCAGAGGACAGATGGGTAGGGACATCCAGCTCAGTGCTCTGTACAGGCCCAGCCTGACTCCCTCCACTCCCTGTGCTAATGCCATTTCCATGTGTTCCACTGGGGGCCCTTGACTGCTCCCCAAGGAATCGCCGTTGCAGCTCCTGGAAGCCTTCCATCACAGCTGCCCTCCCTGGCAGAGGGAAAGCAGCTGGGTCTGGAAGCTGCTGCTGGCAATCACAGCCTCATGGCCAGAGGTCCATCTTCACTGCCAATCCTCCAGCTGCATGGACCACCTGTGGCCTGGGCTGTCAGCATTTCAGCAGGGAAGCTCTGTGGAGCAGGAGGAGCCTGGCCCAGGAGGTGTCGTAAACATTTATCCATGTTGTCCCCCCCAGCACCATCAGTGCCACACTCAGGGCAGTCACAGCCTCCCAGGACACTGGCACACAATACAGGCTGGCCAGACAGACAAAGCTCATTATAACTCATCATGCCTGCTGTCAAACACCATTCAATGTCAGCTTGGATGAGGCTTTGAGCAACTTTCTCCAGTGGAAGGTATCCCATGCCAGGGCGCTTGGAATTAGGTGGTCTTTAAGGTCCCTTTGAACCCAAACCATTCCATGTTTCCATGATTTTGTGATTACATGTGCCAGAGCAAGCGACATTGGACCTTGTGTCCCTTGTAACACTGGTAATGAACTTCTGGCACCTCTCTCAGCATTTTGCAGTGTGTGCTCACCACTTCTGTGAATGTAAAAGAGATGCAAATGCCATCTCAGCACAATCCCAGGTAACATGCTCTAGGGAACCCTGCTGGAGCAGGGAGGCTGGAATAGATGGCCTCCAGTATTCCTACCCAAACATACCCATTATGTGACAAGGAAGGTGCTTTTTTCATTTGTTTGGTTTTGGGTTGATTTGGCATTTTCCACAAGACAAGAAAAACTCTGGTGAACTTTCTTCAGACCTCAGGTCAGCGACTTGAGACTTTGCGTGTAGAAATATTGTTTAATTCCCTTGCTAGATGTGATAGATCACATATATTTATTGCTGCTCATGTGGACTCATGTGGCAAAGCCTGAATCAAATTTAGATTTTTCCTGTGTTACGGTGTGATTGAATCCAGCATTGTGGTTCATTGCTCATCTGTATTTACAGAGTAAACTATAATAAATGTCTGGTGGTACTGGCAGTCACTGACCAGATTCAATAACCATCGACTGGAGCAAAAACAAAATAGAAAACTGGCTGGGTGTTTACCACCATTAAAGCTTGCACAGCATAGTCAAGAGAAGTGTGGTGCATTCCTGGTGAGCACACAGCTGATTTAAGAGCACAATACCCATCTGAGTCATGTACATCAGCATACAAATTTGTACTTTGCCCTGAAGGCTTTTTAAAAAATGCATCTATTAAACTACTTTAAGAACAAATGATGAAACAAAGAAACAAAGAATGCCTAAGCTTCTGTAAATTAAAGAACTGTGTTGCTGAATTCGGATCTGTGTCATTTCTCCATGTGTGAACAGAAGAAATCCATCTGATCTAAACTTCATTAAGAAGGATGAAGCATCAGAAGTTTAATGGGGAGGTTTCCATGGAAAATGGCTGTGTGGTCTGCTTTCAAAATCTCTTTTTGTAAAAAAAAAAAAAAAAAAAAAAGGCTTTCAGGTCTGGCTGTGATACAACAGTAATTTTTTTTCCTAGAAGAAAGAATAATGTGACATTTAACTAGAGAAACAAAGTCCTGGAATGCTGGACCTTTCCTAGTGATTCTGAAAATAAGACTGTATGCAGGTATGGTATATCAGAAGTCATTGTTGGCAGATGTGGCTGAACATAGAGTTATAAAATCTTTCCCTGATAAGGCTGAAAACTCTGTTGTTTTATGGTCCTGAATGCACTCTTGGATGAATCAGTCATTTGGATCTCATAAAATCCAGAAAGATCATCCTGAAAGTGCATCCCTGAAACTATACCATGTCCTTTTGATTGAAGCATTTCCTAGATGTGTCCAGTGGTAAAGATATTGAACTAATTCAATTACAGATTGCTTCTAAATTAGGCAGGAATAACAGGGAATAGATAGTGGCATAAATAGTATTTTTGCACCATTTCCAGTCACCAGGCACTAAGTCTAGATTCTCAGGGAAATGAAATCCAGTAAGTACTCCATCTTGCCTGCTCATATAGCATGCATAATTTAGTTTCTATTTTAGTCTGCCTTTAGTGATGTTTTCACATGCTGTTTGTTTCACCTTTATAATACCAAATCTGTTGTTTAAGGTAGAACATTCTATTTCCTGTTGGTACCAATGTCTTAGCGTTTTCTAACACCTCTCTATATCCCATGCTTCACCTTCTGCTTTAAAATATTGTGGTTACAAATCACAGCCAATTTACAGCAGTGGGAGTGTAATTAAAAATAATAGCCACAACAGAGGTGTTGAAAAAGCAGTCTTTCCCTATATCAGTTAATGACAGATCTTGTGCTAATCTGAATGCAAAGCATGCTCCCTTAAAGGCTTCCTCCAATATGAAAGGGAATGGAAACCCATTAATAACTATATTCTACTGCAAGGTTTTGAAAAATGAAGGAAGACCTCCCCCTCTCCTGTCTCCTGGAAATTGCATACCTTATGTCTTGGAATCTGTAAAATGCAGATGATTTATGCCACCAAGAGTTTCCTTGTCCCTGAGAAACAGCAATTGAAAGTTTCACAAAAAGTCTCCAGGGATTTGGGTACAATCATCTTCAGTGGGAGAATTGGGCAAAAGGATATTCACTGTGCAGTGTTTCTCAGACCATGGCAAAGAGAAAATCCATGAATGAAAGGAAAAAAGGTATGAGAAAAAGAGGGGGAAAGCAATTTAAGGTGAAATGTTCTTATTTTCCTTAGAATCCCTAGCTGAGGATGATTGGACCTGCAGAGACAGTAATTATTTTGAAAAGTTTGTAATTAGTTTGAAAAGTTTGAGGTTAATAAAATGAAATCCTGAAATGCTTCAAGGAGTTGAAAATGAGATATAAAACTTCTCAAAATTTTGACATTTCTCCAAGAAAATGTTTTCATTTTCTATTTCAAACTGAGTATTTCTGCAGGAATACATAAATTTTTGCTGACATGTACTAGATATGCCTTTGTGCAATGGAGTATTTTGATTCATAAATATAATAAATTTTTAAATTGGTATATAAAAAATAAATTTTAGAATGAAACGTAATAACTATTTAAATTAACTAGACATGCTTGTTTTGAGAGTTTGCTTTCTGTGTGGACAGAAAGAGATGATTCTATGCTACTAGATTTTTCCCTACAGCTAGATGAGAAAAATGAAAATAGAAACAAACAATCGAGATAAAGCACAGCACTAACATGAAGTGCTCCCCCAGGGGGACTATTTTGTAATTTACTTTTATTCTGAGTATTGCTTGGAAGCGGAGTGTACAGATTCATTACATCAGCAGAATTTTAGGTTAGCTTTAGGTAAGGATTTATGAGAGGCTACTTAGAGCAATCTCAGGTGCCCTTTTAGTAATTCTTCCATTAAGGGAAGACAGAGCTCTCCATGCAATCACTTTGGCAGTTGGGTGTAAACCCTGAGTGCATGGGGAGGGTGGTTTGCCACATCTGTTTTCCGCAGACCAGTTTGGGTTGGAAGACACAATTAAAGGTCATCTAGTCCAAAACCCCTGCAAAGACCAGGGATGTCTTCAACCAGATCATGTTGCTCAAAGCCCCATCCAACTTGATATTGATTGTTTCCAGGGATGGGGTATCCCACTGACTCTCTGAGGAACCTGGGCCACTGTTTTGCTACCCTCATTTTCTCCAGGCTAAAGGAAAGCACTCCTGAAACAAACCCCAGGCTCACTCTTGACATGTACAGTGTGGTTTGTTCCATAAGTGGTGACCAATGAGCTGAGGATCTTTGTTTGGGCAAAACATCAGGTTTATTTTTCTTAAGCTGGGCTAGTCACTTCAATTTTTAAACCTGGCATAATCAATACTCAAACAAAAATGAACTTTCTTGGTAATTTGGGGAAAGGGAGGCAATTTTAGAAGCACCTTTTTATAGAATGAAAACCTCCAGCCCATATGAGGTGAACTTTCATTGAGGGACTCCAGCTGAATGTTTTAAACCTGAGAAGGTTCACTCACACACATGCTTTTCCTGCCACTTCATTAAATTTACTCTTAGGTGAAGCATCATCTTAAAGCCATTTTAACAATTGGGTTAACAGTTATGTCAATTGTCTTCTTATTCCTTCTGCTATTCTCCATGCAGACACTATGTGGAATCATAGGTTGTTTTGGTTTGGAAGAGACTGTGAACATCATCTAACCCTCCCCGCCATAGACAGGGACACCTTTCAGCAGACCAGGTTGCTCCAAATCCCATCCAAACTGGCCTTGGACACTTCCAGGGATGAGAGGGCCACAGTTTATCTGGACCACCTCTGCCAGGACCTCACCATCCTCACAGTGACTGTTGGCTTCCTATGAAGAACCTCTTGAGGGGGCAGGCTGCACTGCTCAGGATTCAGTGGAGATAAGAGCATGGGGTGGGGAGGCTGAGCCAAGTTGGCCATGTGGTCTTTAGAAAGGGATTTGAAAGGTGAGGGGTGGCCTTAGGCAGCACTCACAACTTCATAAGAGAGAGACAAAACAAGGATGGTAAGGAAGTGGAAGTGAAGGATTGTCCAAAGAGATCATTTTTATTGCACCATGGAGGTTTCTCTGCTGCATCTCTGGACAGTCACAGATGCAAGCACTGGCAATCCTGTACTACCACTCATGACTGTCATCCCTCTGTTGCCTCAAAATAGGTTCTTGTACCCAGTGTTGAAGAGGGTAATCCATGCCCTGACTGGAGGTAATTATTTACAGTTCTGTGCAGAAAGGGGGGCTCGGTGGAGTATTCACAAAGCCAGCACAGTGAGTACCAGAACTTTTCATTTCAAATTGTTAATATATTTAAGTATTTTAGAAAAAAAAAATGAACTGGTGTTCTTTGACTGCAAGTTACCTAGATATCTTCATAATTCGTATTCTGTCTGCTGTTGGGTAATGATCCTCTTGCTTTTCCTGCTAATCAGTCTGCATGCTCAGTCTCTTTCTTCTTCTTAGTGAGAAGTTTTTTGAGTGGTTGACCATGGTCTGCCTCTGCTGGAATGACCTTTTACCCAGCCAGAGCTGATTCAGCACAGTTGCTTTGTTCTCTTTATTAGTTTGCGCCCTGTCTTGGGGACTCTGCCAAATGTCCTTGTGTCCATCAATTCTGCATTCTTTGTGTCCACCATCCGAGGTGCATTCATCTTCCCAAGCCTTTCTAACCCCCTCTAGGTCTGAGGTCACTGAAGCCTATCAAGACCTTAACGAGGCAATTCAGCCAACAAGTAACCTTGCCTTTCCAACACTTGGATATCACTTAGATCTCTGTTTGCTGTTTTCTGTTTCACAGATTGAATCTCTTTTCTTGTTGATTAGTCTTGAAAGTACACCAAGATCAAATATTAAGAATATACTTTCTTAAGAAAATTTTTATATATTCCACATTTTTGCAGTGATTTCTCTTTGAGATTTATCTAATCAATTTCTTAGACTAGTCTCACCCTTCTGATTCCAATATCTCCAAGTAACATATACAAATACAGTGGGTACCTGCACAGATGCAAACAAACACCACCACACTCTAAGTAACAAAGATAAAGATTTCTTGACTCATGAATTCAGGTCAGGGAACCACAATGTCAACCAGTTCCAAATTTCAGTAAAACCATAACCATGTCATCCTTTTCAGATGACCATTTTCAAAGTAGGCTGTAACTGAGTGTTTTACACTGCTAGAGCTGTGCATTGTCCCAGATGATTGGATAAGCTGTAGGACTAGATTTCCCTGTGTTATCTTGAGGCAACAACAACATATTATAGATGCATTCAATTCTAGAATTTCCAAATCTTTCAGCAATAAAAGAATTCCACACTGATAAATGCCTACTAATAGTAATATGAGTCCCTGTGGACAATCTAAATGCTCCCAACACTTCCTTCAGCCCAAGTGTAATTAATTTAAGATTTTCAGCCAGTTGTAGTTTCAGATCTTGTAGTTAATGTTGTTGTAAAATCCACTTAGGGTCTTTTTTTACCTGAGTATAGTGAATCCAGGAATTAATTCCTTCTACTTTTGAAGCTGTATATGTGTTCAATAACACAACATAAAGAGCTTTTCATGTTTTTTAGAAGGGTCCATCTTTCCACGTTCACACATAAACTTGTGCCTTTCAGCCTCCTGGTTGAAAGCTGCAACTGGCTGATGGTTAAGATACCTATACAGAAAGGACAAAACCCACAAGAGATAACAGATAACTTCTCAACACATCACTATCTTTCATATGCATTTGATCACCTGTCATCAGCACAGTGTCGATAGGACACAATCTGTCATTCAGAATTTCAAATGGTGTCACCCCTGCCAAGGGCATGGGGTGATTCAAATTATTATCAAAGCAATAGAAAATACATCTTCCTCCTTCATGTGGGTTTCTTAACACAATTTTTTTTTATTTCTTCTGATTGTCTAATTCACCCATTTTTCCTTTCCACTAGATTGTGGTCTCCAAGGGATGTGCAAATACCACTTAAATTGAAGGAGTTTAGACAGTCCCTGCCACATCTGTGGTGAAATAGGGCCTTTTGTATGAAGAGAAACCCTCTGGAATTCAAAATTTAGGAATTTTTTCTCCCAGTAAAATTTCAACAACCTCCCTGGCTCGACTGATGTTGCAACAGAATGCCTCTGGCCATCCTGAAAAACTATAAATTAACTTACAGTATCCACTTTTAGACAAATCTGAGAAACCAATTTCCTGTGAAATTATTCCCCTTTCCCCCCCTCCCACAGGGGTTTTCTTTCTTATTGTAGCTGCATGGAATGCATCTTTGCTTTATAGGATGTATTTTGATACTGCTTGTCATAGCATCTGAGTTTCTTCTTCCATTATTTTCCTGAGGCCTTTTTGATTCAAAATGTGTGAGTTTGTACAGGCAGTCATGACAGCCACAAACCCATGGCTAAAATACAAAGAGTAAATTTATTTCTGTTTTTCCTGACTTAACTGAGAGATTCCCAAAGCAAGCTCTGGGCAGAGGCTCACACACAAACATTGTTATGCTCAGCCCACGCCAGAAGATCACTGACTGTTGTTCACACTGGGTTATCAAGGATTATTCCCAGCTGCAAGGTCACTTGAATGATTTACAATCCTCCATGATAGTCTTTGCTTTTAACTCATTCCTCCCAAAACAAAGCTGTCCACCAAACTTCTGAAAATATTTAACATTTCAGTGTGTCTACCTATTATTTTCTTTCATTCATACATTGCAATACAATTATGCTTTTAATGTTTCCTTACCATTGTTCCAAATCTGTTTCAAATATATTACTAAACGGAGTAGTGCTTGGTTTGGGTTTTATTTGATTGTTTTAGTAGTTTTTTTTATAACCTCTGTGGTGTTACTCTCCAGCATAGCTGCACTTTTCTTTAACTTTTTGGATTTTTACATCTCAAGCACAAGAGATTCTCTGCTCATCTACTGAAATACAAAGAAAAGCAACTTTTAAATCCAAAAGGGTCAAATAAGTATTTGTCCACACTTACTTGTTTATTTTAGTCCTCTACCTATCCATACTCCTGAGATCTTCTTTGCTAACATTAAATTCTGCTAAGCAACATTCAATACCACATCCAGGATATCATGCTTAGGATCCTGGCTCATTAGCAGACAGATTTGAGCCTTTCATGAGTTTTCTTGTGAGAAGGGAAGCCATACAGATATAAAAAATAAAAAGTTTTTGAGCATTTAATTTGCATTATAAATTTTGTCTTAACAAAGGGAAGAGACATTCTGGCATACAGAAATCTGTGAGTCAGTTTAGTAACTCTAGTCATCCACTCTCCATGAGTTATAACAATGTCTATAAAACTCTTTTTCCCATTTCCCTAGCAGTCACTGCTGTAACTTTATTCAGCAAACCCTTGCAAATGGTTCTTCCTGGATGTATTGCTCTGCTATCAATCAAAAATCTACTGTTCCATTCACTGGTTTTATTATAACTAGGAGATCTGCTGGGCATTCCCTGATATTCTATTTTTTCTCATTCACCTGTGCTTGTAAAAATTTCTCCAGCATTGTAAGATTTATAATTTCTAAATGATCCCTCCTGCCTATAAACAGCACATGGATTTAGGCTGTGTGTGTGTTTGTATCTGTGTGTATCTTTCAGATTCCAAACCCCTAGCACCCCTTCTTTCACCTTCCTTAACACCAATCTCTTCCCTTCCACAGTAAAATGTATACAGACAATATAGATTGCATGTCCCCCCGAGTTAGGATTAACAGTCAGTACAACAGCTTCCAAAAGCTGATACATTCTTTCAGGATACTCTCAGTATGAATCAACAGATCATTTCTAGTCTGACAAATCTGAAGTAGTAAAAGGGGCATATGCAAAAACTGGCAGGCCTTCTGTCCCCACTGTTTGTATGACAAGTGCCTGTATCACTGGCTGAGCGTGTCCCTGAGTCTAGCCCACAGCAGGACTAAAATCCTCATTTCCCACGTGCTCATTATTTTGATCTGTATCTTTTTGATTAATTGTCTGTGCAATATACATTCTCCTGCCTCTTTCTCCTCCTCCTGCATACATGAGATCAGCATATCTGTTCCAAATTTACACTTTCTCTGAATATCTGGATCTCTATACAATGTCATAAAAACATCAGCATAAAACAAACCTTGTCCCATTTACTGAGTTAACAGCAAAACTAAAACAACTCCACAATACATTTTCTCCATTCTCCAATTTCTAAGGTGGCTGCCATTGATCACAATGAACATTAATGCCTTTGTTTGCTAAAAATGAAGAAGTAGTGAATAGTTTTGGTAGCCATGATGCTGGCTTAGTGGATTTGCCACCCCAGCCCCTCCTTCTGCACAGAACTGTAAATAAATTAAATACCTTGACTCCATGTGTGTATTGTTCCCTTGCATACCAGGTGAAAGAGCCTATTTTGGGGCAATGCTTTCACAAAAGAGCTTCTAAAACTCCTTGTGTAGGATGCAGCATGACCCTGAATATGTTGCCTTGCTCCAAAATGCTAAGTTATTTCACTGAATTTTTAGCCATGTGATTCACCACTCTTTTCAGCACCTTTTGGTCTCCTATACCCCAGGTACACCTGACTCTGCTGGACAATTGAGGACAACCAGCAAGGTAACTCATCTGTGTGCACATTGTCCTGGGTTAGTTACACAGTTTGGGTAAAACCAGTGTGAGTGTCCTGCTCTGTGACAGCTGCAATGATGTCTAGATAATGACAATAATGTAATTGCTGATGGGCTAATGGACAAAACCAAACCAGTTGATCAGTAGGTCCTGTAGATTCAGAGAGGGATGGCATGGGGTTAGATTTCCCCATAGCATCATGGTGCTGTGCTGTGCTTTTCTAGGGGAGTGGTGCTGGTAGCTCACCTGGTTTTGCCTGCTGCCAAGTGGTGTTTGAGCAGCATCATCTCCAGTCCACCCACCCCTGAGGCTCTTAGGCTAGGGGTGGGCAAGGGATTGGAATGGACATCACCAGGACACCTGACTCAAGCTCACTTAAAGATATATTCCATACTGTGTCACTTCATGCCCAGCAATAAAAGCCAAGAGAAAGAAGGAGCTGAGGGGCTCATTAATTTCCCTGCTTCCCAGAAAGCAGCTGGCTATCACATGATGATGAGGAATAGAGAGTAAATATTTTTGTTTTCCTATGGTTTCATGTGCTACCTTTGCTTTACTTTATTAAATTGCTGCAGTCTCAGACATCCATGAGTTTTTATTCCTATTTTATTCACCCTGCTCCACTGAGTAGGGGAAGAGATGGAGCACCTTGGTGGGTGCCAAGGTCAGTACTAAATTGCCTTTCAGCTGGTTGAAATCTTTGGTTTCTCACCCTGAAGTGAAAGGGATTAGCAAGGCAGGTCTGCACTGCTGGGAAAGCCTGGCATCTGAGCAGGCATTTCAGGCTGCACCTGCATTTCAGGAGCACAGGAAATTATGGTGAAGAAAACCATGCCATCAGCTCAAAATCATGAGCACTATCAGTACACTGGTCATCTTTGAAAGATGAGCCTGCTCCTTGTGTTTCTTTTGCAGCTAATCCTTAAGTGGCAAAGCAGGCACTTAAAAATTCTGGGATGTGGCAAAGGTTCCTTCAGGATGTGGTAATGCACGTGTGGAAAGATTAAGACAGAGCTGTGAAGGTTGTGTGCCTGCAGAACAGGGTAGGATGGAGTGAACACTGTCTTGCACTCAGTGAGATGCTCAGTGCTACACCTTGATAGCTGTTTAGCCAGGTAGGAAGAGTAGGTGTGAAAAACTGTTCTAATTTACACTAGAAGAGCAGAGAGTGAAAAACCAAATACCATTGTAAAAGTGTAATATTTGGATGCTCAGAGGCCTCAATGGTGCAATTTATGAACCTGGATTAAGGCCAAGCAGCTGCCTCTGAACTCCATCAGCACGATAAATGCAATATTCAACTAACTTGAATAATGACAAAATCTGGTGCTGACAGATATCATATGTGTGCTGATTTACTTTTTTTTTTTTTTTTAAATGGTTTTGTGTGCACAAACTGAAGAACTTCCTCTATTATTTATTTCCATTTAGACAAAATACTCCCCAGTTCTTGGGGTTCTGCCCATCAATTACACTTCATATGAGCTCAACTTTGCCAGCCAAATACCTCCTGCAAGAGATTGCTTCACCCTGGAAGATGCAGAGACACCAACAGTCTGGGGAAGTCTTCCCATTTTGTCTCAAAAGACATATGAAAAAAGTGAACAACCACCTTTGTCTTTTGACAGTGGAGATGACAAGCCTTGCCTGTGGAAACAAACTCAGTGAAAGAAGGCTCCAGATCTCATCCCAGGTGCCTCTGCCTCCCAGCAAGGTGCCAAGTGACAGGGGCGGTTTTGTTATGTTTTTTTGTGGAGAAAGAGGGAGTGAGAAACAGAGGAGATAAACACAATTTCAAAAACAACCCTGGGAATGTTCAAACAAGTTTTCAGTGTCTAACTTGTATAAAGTAGCTGGTCTGCTTCTCCTGACAAAATGTTTATGCTTATGCAAAATTACTTGATAGAAATAGAAAAGGTCTTCATCCTCACAGAACTATCCAAAACAGCTTTGATCTTTCTCTTTGCAAGTTTGCATCTCTAAGTATTTAGGAAAAAGATTATTCAAAGGAAAAATTTGATTTTAGTTAACCGTAGCTCTTTGTGTGGTGGAAAACAGGCTATCTGCATGTGTTCTGCTAAATCTTGAACTTTTGCTCACAAAAATTAATTCCCTGACACGTAGGAGCAAAGGAAACTTTTTCCTAGGACTTAAATGACTAGGACAATTGATTTTAACCTGGCTTCTGTATTACAGAGTACTAGAGTAAATCAAATATGATTTATCATGGGTTTGTATTTTGTTGCTTGCTGATTCTACTTGTGATTAGAAGACCAGAAGGGTTCAAGTACTGCTTGAAGCTTTTGCTGCATTTTAAGTTTTTAAAAAGTGATTTTGCTCACACACAGTTTGAAGTTTTAAACATCTTTTGGATGCACACCTGTGAAAAGCATGGAAAAGCAATGAATCCATGTACCCATTGGTTGTGCTGCTCCAAAGAACACTGAGGTCATGGATAAATTTGAAAACTCTCTGTGTAGCAAAAGTAATGCTCCCCTCCTCTCTGCTCCTCACATTGTACAGCAGACAATAACCATGTTGTTCCATGTTTCTGGAAAACAGATTCTGGAAAATGCAGAATTGCTGAGATGGGGCAACAGGGGTCTTTTGGGGGCATGGTTCTGCATGTCCTACAAGAGGACTTGAACTTGCTGTTTGGAAGGTAGTGAGTGAAAATAAATCTTGCATTGTTCAACACCAAACAAAGCTTTCCTCTCGGATGCTACACTGATTAAGCTGAAGCCAGTGCATGGGTATTTTATCCCTTTGCAATATGGCATCTGCTGTCAAATTACTTGCACATGACTGTTTTCATTCAACGACCTTGGAAGCTGATAGTGCTTCCCCTTGGCTTTGGTCTGCCTTAGACAAAAGGCCTTACAAAGGAAATAAAAAAAGCCTGTAAACTGAAGTTGGGAAGTGATGCAGCAGACAAGGCAGCAGGTGTGTATGAGCATTTGTGGTCCCAGTGACCCACAATAATTCACAGCAGTCACATGCCCTTCTGGTTTTTTTATTGATGTTTAAAGTAATTTTAGGTAACAATAAACATTTGCCTTTGCAGTGCCAGCAGCTGATAAAATGTGATGACATTTTATTAGCAATAAAATTCAGCAAGATTGCTTTGCTTTGCTGTGTGAAACACATTAACTGAAATGAAAACTGCAGTATTGCACATGTTCAGGAATACTTTTGCACTTATTTTTAGCAGTTTTGGGGTTTTGGATGCTTTTGTTTTTGTGGGAGGGGAGGCTGTTTTTGCTTATTTTAACAAAATATGGATGCCAGGAAAGGCATCTTCTACAGTATATGGATTGGTAGAAGGGCAAATGTTTCAACCTGCAGTGGGTGAATTGCAGTATGCTGAAGAATAGTCTCCAGTCTCCAGTAATTTCATGTCATCAAACATTTTGCATGAAAGCATCAGTAGGATGTCAATTATTTTAAAAATGTATGCTACAATACCTCCGTGTCTGCACTGACTTTGTCAATAACACCTGTTCCAGGAAGAGCTTTACCTGTGCTGCACCTATTCCTATGTGAAGAGAGCTCTGCAGTCTTACGAGGTTTGGGACCTTGTTTCAGGTGTGTCACAAGGCTGGAAATTATTTATTATCACTCAGCAGAGAAGTTTAAAAAAAATTAGGACAGAGTAACACTGTGGATTTTTCACCTCATTGTTATGTGAAAGGAAAGAATTAACTTTGAAATAAGTACTAGAACATGTTGATGCTAATTTTTTGTGAACCAAAACCAGGAGATTTTGCAGGCTCTTAACCCCAAATTACCTTCATGTCAGCACTTACCACATAAAGTTGCTGCATGTCTGAGTCATAAATTGAATGTTTTTAATAATTTTAATTACGTATCATGACCTTAAAGTTGGTTTTTAGTCCATACAATAACCTAGGTTCTTGAATACACAGACAGTGGATGTAACAGAAAGGAAAATCCAGAGCTGTCTTGTCTGTCTAGATGTGCTCTCTCTCTAGATCCCCTTTTCCACAGTGTTTGTGTCCCATATAGATTGTCTATACAGATGCAGAGGAGCTATAGTCATGGGATGGATTCTGGTGATGCATCTCTCTCCCCATCCTGTGGCTGCACTCTGAGAAGTGCTCATTAAGCTTTGGCCTTGACAAACTGCAGTTAGACTAAACCTCTCTTGAGCTTATCAGAAACACTCTCTGTTCCCAGGAACTAACAGGTGTCTAAGGGGGACCTGTTTTTTGACAAACAGCCTTGGAAACTCTTTTTTTTTGCCTGAATAACAACCTAAGTTGAATTATATTTTTGTCCTGAACTTTCAAAGGAAATTACCAACTTGATTTGTATCCAGGGTGGGAAACTACTGTAACTAAAGTCCACTATTTTGTGACCCTCTAAACAAGGGTCCAAAGTGAGATCTTTTTGAGTTCTCTTCCCCTGAAGATAAGGGGGTAATGTGGATGTCTCAAACACTGATAACCAGATGGCTGTGGAGGAAACCAAGGACTGTTGGAAATAATAGACAAGAATTGTTGGTAATAACCAAGGATTGTTGTTATTAACAAGGCCATGAGAAATACCATGTTTTGACTGGAGAAAGGGGGGCAAGCAGAGATAGGGCATTTTTCTGTGATAAACAGCCACAGCACAGCACAGAACAAGTGCAGGAATGAGTGGCAGGAAGTGGGCATGGACTATGGATTAAGTCGGATTAAGACCACTCAAGACCCCCAACCCATTTCCAGAAAGGTCTGAAGGAGCAGACTGCGCATGAGAACTCATTTACATAGAAAGTGAGAAGCCCATCTCTGGGGCGGGGACACCTGCCCATAAATACCCAGGCACGATGCTCAGAACGCTGGACATCTCATCAACACAGCTGCATCCACTCCAAGACCAGGATCAACATCCCATCATCTGGATCAGCGCTGGAACCAGGGCAGGTAATGTCCTTTTCTTTCTCTTTTTTTCTCTTTTTCTCTCTTTTTCTCTCTTTTTCTCTCTTTTCTCCTACTTCTCTTCTCTTCTCTTCTCTTCTCTTCTCTTCTCTTCTCTTCTCTTCTCTTCTCTTCTCTTCTCTTCTCTTCTCTTCTCTTCTCTTCTCTTCTCTTCTCTTCTCTTCTCTTCTCTTCTCTTCTCTTCTCTTCTCTTCTCTTCTCTTTTCCTATTTCTTTGTAATTTTCTCTCTCTTTTCCAATTTCTTTGTCTTCTTCTTTCTCTTTTATTCACTTTAATTCATCCCTTCCTCTTAAATTTCTTTCTTCCCTTTCAGCCTACCTCTTTATCTAAAACACACTGCTGTGTGCTTAATAGTAGGTCAGAGACTACTATATCAATTTCCATGCCAGATGTGTGATTTGCTAATAGAATTTTTTAATTGTTTGTGAACCATCTGAATTTTGCTGTTCCTTTCAACCAGAAGGTATTCTGGTAAATCTTAAGGGCTTCCTTCCCCATAGGGTTGGGTCACCACTATGCTGTTGTCCCTTTGGGATATTACCCCACCACCTGTGATTTCTGGATAGAGAGTGCTGGGAAATGGCTGTTAACAGATTGGAGAGATTGGAGCAGCTGTAAGCCAAGACTACCCAGAAAATGTCTGTATTTGATTGCTCCCTGATTTTGCTAAAGTTAAGAGAATGGGCAAATGGAAATTGGTATACGCCTGAGGCTGCATTTAGACAGATAAATGTGGTGCTAAGGACAAAATTTTATGGAAGGGGAAAAGTAAAGCATTTTGGGTGCACTTTTGGAAGCAGCTTTAACCACTGCCCCAAAAATATAGGTATGCCAGCATGCAAGTGAAGGGGCTGCTCATTGCTGAGCATGATTTTGGAAAGGAGAGCAGGCTGCAGGCAGAGGCATTCCTCACTGCTGAACATGGCCATACTAGCAGGCTTCAGGCAGAGCTTCAGGATGTGTGTGAGAGAGAAAATCTCATGGGAGGGATGTCAGAATTTAGAAACCTTTAGTGATGGTCAGGGCTAGACAACTGCTACTGAAATTGTACTCTTTACAGTGGCTGAGACAGCAAAGTTCCAGGAGAAGGATAGCAGACTCTCACAGGAATCTGAAACTGAATGTGTTTGGAGAGTGATGGAATTGATTGAATCAGGTTTTCAGAGGCAGAGGCCCAAGGGGGACAGGACTGTTTTTTATGGTGAGTGTCCAGAGAGAGCTGTGGTCCTTAACTCAGAGGGTTGTCTATTGGGCAGGAGGTTTGGATCTTTTCGAAAGGGGTGATCCAGGCCTCCAGCTACAGATCATGAGATGGAGAATGCACAGGAGGCAGCAGATTTGCAATTGATAAATGACAGAGGGTTGGTTCTGGGACAGTCCTCAGCTGTGTCACTGGTTGCCAATCCAAATATGATGTTTCCTGTGATCAGGGGTTTGACAGACATGGTAAAACACTTTGTGGTACAACTACAAGACGGTCTGAGGTGAGTGATAACCATGCAGAGAGGCAGACAAGGGAATCAGGGAATTCCTTAGTGTGGGGGGAGATAGTTCAGGAGCCAGTTAGCTACAGCAACAGCAATTAGGAGATTGGAATTGCAGCAGGGAAGCAGACCTCCCAAAGGTGAGCAGCAGGGTCCTAGTGTCCGACTGAATGTGTTGTGTGTGGACAGTTTGCAGCAGGGAATTTCCCAGAAATCATGGATGAATTACCTGCTGCTGCTCTTGAGAAGGTAGTACAGTGCCTTGGGAAAAGGAAAGTCCCACTCCCTTGCCACAGGTGGGATAAACAGGATGACACAGGAATTAGAACTCCACAGTGTCCTGAGAGACTTATCATTCCTATGGCCCCACAGGCTGGTGTTGTTAATCAGGAGTTGGGAAATTACCTCTTGTTGTCCTTAATAAGTGAACAGGTGAACAGCAGTTGCAAACATATAAGGTGGCTCACCAAAAACAAAACTGACAGGAAAAGAGGTAGTAAAATCATCAATGGCTTCTGAGAGGGAGACAGTAGACAGGCTGAGTTGATAAACTTATAATTGAGAATGATCATTTTAGAACTCTACTTGTTTTGGCAGAGTGTAAGGAAAGATAATTATTGGGGAATTTGGATAACCATAATAGGAAGAAACAAGATCTGAGAGAGGCAACTGTGGGGAGGAAAGCAGCTGAGTTATTACCATCATTGAAATTTGAGCAGCTGCAGAAACCATTGAAGGAACAAAAGAAGAAAAAAAACAAAAATTGGAAGAAAAGGTAGAAGTGATGTTTAAGCAAGATCCCAATTCACTCAGCATTGTACAGATTCCAGTTCAGGTGATTGATTTGCCTGGGCATTATGTTCACAAACTAAGTCTTACTGAAATCCAGCAAGAGGAATTCTATCAAAGAATACATAATAATGGCCCAAACATTCAGATTATAATTGGTTCTCCTTAACAATTCATAAAATTCTTAATAGAAACAGGACTTTTACATTCAAAAGATGCTGAGAAGATGAATCTATGACCTAGATGGCAAAGAGTTAAAAATACCAAAGAAAATAGAGCAAGTGTTATCTGCCAAGATGCTAAGCTTAATTTATTGCTCCTGTGTGAGAAATGTGCTAACTACCTGGTTTGCAATAAAAGATTACAATGTAAATTTGAGTTTCAGTGCTCTGAACTATAGAACCTGTTGTTTGCTGAGTGGCAAATGTGGTGCTTTGGTTCAAACATTAACCCTGATCCAAAAAGAGATTCAGAGACTGCTGTGTGCTTGCTCCATACAGTGCCTGCACTCTCTGGTGCTGCTGGTGTATCTCAGTCCTGGATATCTGCTGTGAAGCAAGGTGGGATTTCTGAAGTTCTGACTGATTTGGTGCCACTAGCAGCTGAGGTACCCAATATTACCAATCCAACAGGCACAAAGCAGGCAGATGTTTTGACATTTACAGGATGGTAATAGATTTGGAGAAAAGAGGTACTACCACTCAGTCAGAGTCCCCTTCTAATTCTCCTGTTTGGCTGGTGAAAAAGCCAAACTGACAGCTGTGGCTTATGGGTTTATTACAGAAAATGGAATGCCAATACTGTGCCTTTAATCACTGCTGTGCTGTTTTGCAGAGCTGGTAATTCAAATTCAGAGAGCGTCCTGCTTGTGGAGGACAACTCTAATTGCAGGAGACCACCCTGAGCCCCAGAAAAGGTGAGGGAAGCAGGAACAGCAGTGTGGGAAGCACTCTGTGAATTAGGAGACAAGATTCCACCTGAGGGATGTCAAGGCCAAACTGATTCTGATGGACCAACGAGATTTTTACTATTCAATTCAACTGGGTTCAAAGAGACAAAAAATATTCTGAGTAGGGAAAAGGACTTGTGTCATTAGTCCAAGCTGTTAAACAAGCCTGGTTAAAGCTTGTATTGTTTTCTCTTCCTAAGAATTATATCATCACACCCCTACTGAAGATCAGGTTAACCAGTGAAGGACAGTTTATCCTCCTTGCAGGTGCAATTATTGTCAGCATGAACCAAAATTGCTTCACACATGAACAACCCACGGAGGGGAGACCCCCACTACTTTTATTTTTGCTAAGCAGTGTGGTACCCATAATACTTTCTACACCATAGATGTTTATCAGCTGTGGGTGCAATTTATTGTGGCAGTAATTATAAAGGAGTTCAAAGCAATTTCCTCTGAAATTCAAAAGGTAACCTGGAATAATCCAGCTAAATTTGGAAGGCAATTCCACCGTTGGTGGTAACTAGTCAATTTTACTTTAGACCTCACTAACAGTAAAGTCAGGGTTTTTGTTTTAGCAATAGACAATCCTTTGGTATATACCACATGCCAAATCATTGTGCAAAGATTAAATCACAGTGGAGGTATATTCTATCCCCTAGACCATAGAGTGTGGCCTGATGGAATGGACGAGAATTCATCCCAAGTGAGAGCACCTTGTTATTTTGTACTTGTAGACAACCATATTGTAGATACAAGTAATCAATCTAACATTTGGGTTCATAAAGTAGTTCAAATTAAGGGTCACAGTTTTAATTATTGAGCTCTTACATTTGCTGAAATGTGACTAAATCCTGTTTCCAGCCTAACAACCCGTTTCTGTTGGCATGAACCTCGTGCTGGTAAAGAAGCTGCCACATGACAACCTGAAGATGGCTAAGCACAAGGCAGAGGAAAAAGGATTGATTCTGTTCATCACAATATGAAAGGTGGCCACTGAGTGATGGAACAAGTGAAGATAGAGGAAACACCACTGGTGGGACATTTGATTTGAGTAATTACCAACAGCAGCGAGGATTTTAACAAAATGTTGAACATTTTGCTTGTCTTTTTAATAATTTTAATAATTTCAATAATTTACCTTTTTGTTTTGGTAATCAGTTTGCACATTGATTAGAATTATAGATTACCCCAATGCTTAGAGATAACTTACAGAATGTGTTTGTCCCTCTATTCTGTCTCTCTCCCCCTCTCTCTTATTTTCCATTTCCAGGAATCACCAAGTCCATATCAAAATTGGAGCCATAGAGTGTAGTGTAGAGGCTCCATCAATTTGCTGCTCCAGTGAATAACGTGCCTCTTTGGTTTTTTGTTGTTGTTGTTTTTTTGTTTGTTGTTGTTGTTGTTGTTTGGGTTTTTTATTTTTTTTGCAGAAGGTGAAAGTGATGGGCCTCAGCGTGCCGAGGCTAGAGTTTATGGGTTGAGTTTCCAGTTGCTGTTTTGTCAAGGCTCTCTGACGCTGTTGGGTGTGGGGAATATCAGGTGCACAGAGCTCCCCACGGACACACAGCTGGCACACAGAGCAGCTGGGGGATGAGCCGTGGCTCAGCCCGGCACACGCGCACTGCAGCAGATCCAGCACCTCCTCCTGCGTCATGGACATCCAGGTGATGTTGTGCACGTGAAGCTTGTTGCTGCCAAGGCCAGTCTGTCAGATTTCCAGCTACATTCCACAATCCTCCTTTCCCAGCATCATGTCCCACTGAGGTTTGTTGTAGATTTCCAGGAAACCAGAGGAAAAAACTTTCCATTTGGTCTTAGGTGAAGATGCATATCTGTCCAGGGTTGCCTGGATGAGAAGCTGAATCTTCTGGAGTATTTCCTCTGGTAAAGCTCTGGGTGGGAACAGGTTGAAGCTGGAGCTGTAGTAGAGCTCTGGGCTGCCCTCCCAACCCCCCTTTTGCCACTTCAGCCCTAGCCTTGGGCTTCTGGAGGGTGAACTACAGGTGCTGCAGCCCCTGCTGCCAGTCTGACTCCTTTGGAACCCCTGGCAGCAGAGCACGGGGATACTCCTCGTGAGCTCCTGGCTTGTGGAAGAGCTACTCCTTCTGCTCTTCCAGGAGGGTTTTCTGGAATATTTCCAAGTCACAGAACTTGGCCACATGGTCCACACGAACCTGGCCCAGGCAGCCTTCATGATTTTCAGCTGCTGCTTCTGCACCCACTCCCAGCCTTCGACCTCACCATGCTCCCATCACTGCTGCTCCTCCACCTGCAGCCATCACTTTGCATCTTCCACAACCTCAGTCTTGTACCAGTTCCACTCCAGCTCCATCTGAGCTCCCAGCAGCTCCAACTCCATGGAACCCACCCAGGGACTGAGGTTGTTACCCTGGCATTCCTGCCCCTGCTGCTCCCTCTGGATCCCCTCCAGCCACTGCTGCTCCTTGTTTCTCCCACTCCTGCTTCTCCATCTCTAGGTCCCAGAACCACTCCCACCTCCAGCACAACGCTTGCAAACCCCGAATTTGACTCCACAGGTCCCAAAGAGCGTGTTGGAGGGTGCCAGGATTAGGAGTGGAATTAGAGCAGTCTGAAGGTAGCCATTCACACAGATGTTTTCAAAATTTTACTAGCAGGCCACTTTTTAAAATATCAGACCCAGCAGCCTTGCTCCCCTCTCAGATAAACCGGTGGTAACTAGTTATGCTGGAACTCCACAACTGCTCACATGCAAACATCTTGGCTTGCAGAATGTGCAAAAACTGTATACTTGGAAACATTCTGTGTGAACTGAATATAAGGGAGGGAGTCTGAACCACATTGGCAAGAAACTGTTCTAAGAAGAATACCGATGCTGTTATGTACATGTTAGGTACTGCCTGAAATTTATTCACCTCCTTGCAGGCAAATATTCACTCATCAATTTGAACACATGACTTTGTGTGTACATAAAAAATTTCTCTGATTAAGCACTTTTTCCACATGAACATCTTTTCCACTGCTGAAATGTCAAATATGCCTTTGTAGCTATATAGGCCGGACTGTGATCTGACAAATGATCATTAGGCTTATAGAAAAAAACACCCCATATAAGGGGAGGTGACTTTAATTGTACAGCTCCTATCACAACCCAAGAATTACTACAATCCATTTACTCATACTATTTAGATTTAGTGCCCAATGCCTTTGGGATGAGCCGTGCACTAGTGAAAAAAATTACTGCAGGAAGATGACCTGTGTCGATTGCTGGAATGCATCCGGAGCAATGGACACAGAGCCCCAAACACTATTTACCACAGCACAGAAGGGATACATGATACAGAAATGATACACAGCACAGAAATGATCTTGGAAAAAGGGATGGAAAATGGAGAAAATCACTAGTGGAATATTTGGTTTGGGTGGTCATCAACTGCAACAGGAATTCTAGATGTAATGCTACATTTCATTGTAATTTTTATGATTTATGTTCTATTATTCTTATGGTTGTATATATTCTATATGTTAGAGTATGTATACTAGATAGACATTCACTGTTGTGGCTCAGACCTCCTCACTTAATAATATTGTTTTTATCATATTCAAAACTATCTTTAAAAGAAATGTTATTTGGGTAACCTGATCAAGAATTTCCATCAGTTTAAAATTGGAGCATGACACATACTTGTTTATAAGAGGCAAGAAGTGACCAGACTGCCAATCAGTCAGTTTCCAGGAACTGCTGCTGTCTAATGAGCTCCAGGTTTTTTAAGAATAGCCTTGGAATCTTATTTTTCTTGCCTGAAAAAAAGCTCAGATGGGACAACGTTTTTATTATTGAGCTTTCGAAGAAAGTTACTGACCTGAATCGGGGTCAGGATGGAAAATTACAATGACTAAAGCCCACTCTCTTGTGACTTTACAAACAGTGGTCCAAAGTGAGAGCCTTTGAGCCCTCCTCAGGGGCTGGACTGCAGGTGTCTGCAATCAGCACCTCCCTCTCAGTGGGGTCTCAGAGCCACAGAACACTCAAGCTTGCCAAATTTGGAGGAAAATCTCCAAACAATAATGATGATTTCTGAGCTCATATCCCCACTCTGCAAGGTTCAACCTTGAGCCCACTGAAAAGATGCAAAGGCATCCAAAGTGACTGCTTCACTGAATTCACAGGCATTTTTTCCCAGGTATACCTTGAAATGACTCTTTATGTTTGTGTGCACACAAGTGTAAAAATGTTGGAGCAAAAACAGGAGGAAGCTTGTTCTAGCTTAAGTATTTCGAGTTAGGCCCATAAGTAAGTTATAGTAAATTCTATATGAATTAATTGCTAAGTAATTTAACTTAAATTTTCTATTAAATGCCATTAAGTGTTAAGAACTGTTAAGGTTAAATGCTGTTAAGTTTAGGTTCTGTGAAGTGCTGCTGTTAGGTTTAAATGCTGTTAAGTTTCATTCCTGTTAAGTGTTATTAAGTTCAAGCAAAGTTAAGTTCTGTTAAGTTTAAGTGTTGTTAAATTTAAGTGATATTAGGTTTGAGTTCTCTTGATTTTGAAGTCTGCTAGGTTCTGTTTAGGTTAGGTTCTGTAAAATTTAAGCTGTTAAGTGTAAGTGATGTTAAGTTGTGTTCAGTATTTTAAGTTTAAGTGGTTTGAGTGCTATTAGGTTAAAGTGGTGTTAAGTTTAAGTGCTGCTAAGGTTAAGAACTGCTAGGTGTTTGGGCCCAGTGTGGGCCCAGTTTAACATGGGGATATGCTCTGAACCTTGTGACTCAACACAAGGGAAGTGCACATTTCTTTTCATCCTTACCCCTTCCCATCCTCTTTTATTCCCACTCCCTTCCACACCCCCTCCCCGTTCTCTCACTCCCCCTCTCATCCACCCTCCCCTGCCTCTTGCTTGCCTTTACACAGGTAGCTCTAGATTGGGATTTTGTTCTAGATTGGGATAGTTTGGGATTTTTCTTTGCTTTTCCTCTCTGCTTTAACCAGCTAGTAAGCAGTATAGCAAACCTTGCCACCACGGCTAGTCATGCTTTCACTTCAATAATAAATCTGCTTTAGCAAATACTTTTGCTGGTGATTCTTTAAGCGGCCTTAAAACACCTGTTTACAACAACCCGTAAAGGGCTGGTACAGGCGTGGCTTTGGGTGTGCTCCTCACTAGTATCCACGGCCTAACTTCTGCAGTCCAAGATAATTACTGGAAGCTGATGTGCTTGTAGATGTCCTGGAACAAACTGGACTCCACAGTTCTGTGTCATCAGTGGTGCAGCCATGCCAAACCTCTCCATACCCGCACTCGTACGCATGTGCGCACACATGCACTCACTCTCAAGACACTTTCATCTCATTTTGTCTCCATGGCTGTCTCTGAGCCTGGAAGAGCTCTGCAGATGTCCTGTGCCCAACACAGAGCCATCTCTGACTCCAGGAGGTAGCAAGTGTGAAAAATAACTGGTTGTGGCACAAAATGTGTTGTGTGTGGGACATGCAAATAGCTTCCTAGCTGGGACAGATGAAATGCCCATTTTCTCCCATCCGAGAGTCTCATTTCCAGAAAAAATCTGAACAAGATACAGTTACATTTGGGCAAGTGCAGTGAAGTCTCAGAAGTGACTGAGACAGACAAATGGGTATTACGTGCCAAGTTGAACTTAGACTGTGTACATCAGCAAATTGCTGACATAGCATTATTAATGGGTTTTCACCATTTATTGCAGATCTCTAAATGGATGACAAATTATTCTAAGACTTGGAGAATACTGTTATAGTTTTAAGTAGCGTTCTCCAAAAACATGAAAGTAGTTTTCATAGCTGGTGTACACTGCCAGAGTATTGCAAGTGCTAGTTAATGTTCATTGCTCCTGTTCACCAACCACACAAACAAAGGCATAGGTTTTCCTATGGAGAAGAAAAGGCACACAGTCCTAGAAGGAAGGTCCTAATATGATATTGAGTCAAGTCAATATCATGTTATCTAGTGGAGATTTTTTTCACTCTGGGCAGCAATAACTGGCTATGACATTTTGTCACATTAACTTTTCATTTATGTAAAAGGGACCAGCTGTTGGTTTATTTCTCTGAAGGAGCCCATAATGGAATTGCTGAAATATTTAAGACATAAATGCACAAAATGCTATTTCAAGCCTTAATATTGATGCATGTCTGCCACTAAAAATTCCAAAATGTTTCCCAAATGAAAAGGGATGTAGAATCATCAGGCTTGTGGAAAAAATTTTTGGAAAGCTCCATTTTTGTTTAGATTTCTGGTCCAGTGACAGATACTGATAGGATCCTTATGTTTAATAGTAATGCAGGCTCTTGTCCATTTCTTGCTAGCCATGAAATTTACTGCATCGCAGCTGTAAATTCCACGACTGCTATAAGCTACAAGTATTTATCAGAGTTGCTAATCACTTAAATACCATGCTGCTCTTCCCTGTGCTTTTCACATTAAGACAGGGGTAAAGTAAGCTGGAAATAAACAAACCAGTCTCCCATTATTAAAAAGACTGTGCAGCAAATAAGAATGTTAAATCAGTGAGAAATCTCATTTCTCAAAATGCAATATGTGCAACTCAAGTTTGTGGTAGAGCCATTTATTGTTCAAACTCCCTTTCATTGAGGGAAAATCGCATTATACGGCAATCTGTGTGCCATTGGAATATATTGCTGTGAGTAATGGCATGTGTATTGCTATGTGTATTGAAACACCAGGGTTTTGGGTCACTCTGTGCTATTCTACCCCCTCCTGATAAAAAAAAAAAAAAAAAACTTGATAAGATATGCCAGTGGGTCAGATTGAATTGTGTACTGCATGTGACCCCCAAAGGAAAGAAGGTCGTGGGGCCATTCAAGCCTCATTTCTGCACATTTTAATGAGATTCTGAAAGGGCTGGGGAGGAGGGAAAGACCATTTGTCACTTTGGAAACAAAGGAAGAGGCAGCAGAAGCAGAATCTGAATGCAAATGAGACATTTTCCCACTTGGGACACCTGATTTCCATATTAACTATTTTTTTTCTGTATTTGTCGAAATACATTTCCTTTGTTACTTGGTATTCATAAGCTAAATAATGATAATAAGTCAAATTTACACGTTTTCTAAGGAGGTACAGAGGATGAACCTACACGGTTTAATTATGTTGCACTGCGTTTTGACAGTCATATCTTTAAACAAAACAGAAATCTGTCAGACCTGATGACCTGTGCTCAGTGTGTGCTTTGTCTCTTACTTTGTCATCACACAGTGAAGAAAGGCAGGTGGAGTAAGAAGAAAATATAAAAGTATTTATTTCAATCCTTTTTGTGTCACTGAAATTAGGCACAGTACTATTCTGGGATGTAGATAATACATATCATACAAAAAGATCTTTAAGAATGAGGAAACCTAAGCATTCAGGTATCATTTCAGATTGTTTCAAAAATGTAACTTCCTGAACTGCTCTGAGGAATTTTTGAGCACTGCTGGCTGCTGTCAGTGTCTGGTCTCTCCTTGGTTAATTCCACAGGAATCTGTGGAAAAGAAAATGAAGTGGGAATGTTATACATGTGTATAAATACCTGATGGGAGGGAGTAAGGAAGTTGCTTGTCAGACTCTGTGGTGAGGGGTTAAAACACAACAAGCACAAAACAAAGTACAAGAAAATCCATTTAAACAGAGTGGGAAATCTGTTTTATTAGGAAAGTGGTTAAACACTAGAACAGTGCCAGAGGGTTTGTGCAACCTCCATCCTTGGAGACATTCAATCCATGACTGGATGTGGCCCTGGGTAACCTGCTTTAGCCAGCCACTGTCTGCACAGGAATTTGGACTGTGTTTTCCACTGTTATGCGAAGTTGTAGGTTGGAGACAGACACAACTCACTGAGGATCCTGCAACAAACAACACTGGTTTATTGTTCCAAACCATTTTTTCTACAGGGTTCAAAACTCCTGGGCTTAGACAACAGATTGGTTGGAGTCTCAACACTGCCCAGCTCCTTAACCAGTGAGTGATATGTTTGACTTCTGGATTAGCATTGGCTGAGGCCCCTGTTTGAGCTCAAATCCATCCTATCATTGTTCAGCCAGGGACTTTCTCTACTTCTTTTCTAGAATGAACCAGGCTGTCTGAATTGGGTTTATGTTATGGCCAGATTTATCCTGTCCAGCTACAGACCGGCTGTGCTGTGACACTCCAGAGCTGCCTTCCAGGAACTGCAACTTTGTGTGATTCTATGTTCAGTTCCAGCCACCCTTTCAGAGCCGTATCTAGATCCCAATCTTCTGGCAAAGAGCTCCTTGCCAGTCAAGGGCATGGTTTTTCCATCACTTTCCCAGTTCCTGCTTGGTGTAGTGCTCTCCCAGAGCTGAACAAGCCTCAGCCAGGACAGAGCCATCCGAACAGGACCTTTGGTTGACTGATGTACCAGGACCTACATAATATGTGCTGATTTATCCATCCTTTGTTAAAATCTGTTTTCTTTTTATCTGTGTTTTGAGTCTACCCTTTGCCCTCCAAAACAGGGGCTGGAGGGATCAGATATCATCAGATGTCCATGGCACTCAGCAGTGTGACCCAGACCTCTCCTGTCCTCAGAAATGAAGGTGGAGCTAGCAGTGGTAAGATTAATGTTTGGCACTTGGTTTACACCTTCCCTGCTGTTAGTTCTTCTGAATCCCCTCAATACAGAGGATGTGTAGTCCTTCACCACCCACCCCCTCTCCCCTGGCACCTTCTTCATTTACTGTTGTCAGATTTTTCCAGTCATAAATGATAAGGAGATATAGAACTATGTGAACAGACTGATTGTCTTCTCAGTCATGCAAATATTGACATTTTTTTCATTCCCCTTCAGCTTCTAGATCTGTGGATCTGTGGATTTGTTCTTATCCTTAGCAATTAAAACGTGTTTCCTGAGGCAAACAAAAGGAAAACAATACAATAATAAAATGAGATTGCTTGCATTTGCCAGATGTTATCTTGACACCAGATGATGACAGATACATTAAACAATAAAAGACCTTCATTGAAATACAGACTTGGAGGGAAGGAAGCAATTCAAAGGAAAAAACCCATCTCTCTTCTCACTGTGATTTGATAATAATTATAGCAAAATTAATTACTCACCCTTCACAGGAGCTGAGCAATTAAACCACTTAGATCTTCCAAGTCCTGTATGTTTATTTACTGCTAAATTAATTAAATACAGATGGTTTATGACTTTGTTACCTTAGTGCAGCCACATTAAAAAAAAGAAAAAAAAATCCTACTGGTACACAAATGAGACACCTGGAAATTTTGGATGTGACTGTTGTGGTGTTCAACACAAACCATCACTATGCAAGCTCTCCTCTGTTCTCCCTGGATGACACATTTCAGGTTAAAAGTGGGGGGAAATGTTGTCTGTCTTCCTTTTACTCAGTGCTAAAAATACTTGCAAAGCATCAGTGTGGTAAAGCAACCTGAGAAAAGTCCAGTGCTGCAACGATTTCTGGCACTAACTCTCTGTCTGGGGATAAATTGTGATATTATGAGAAACACTGCAGGGACTACATGAGTGTGGCAGCACCAAAAGAGATGAGACTTGATTGTGCTGGATGCAGAGCACCATTGCACAAGGAGATCCTGGTATGAATAAACCCAGGGCTGAAGCTGCCACGTTTTTGAAGTGGTATTGGCAGTTTAATCTGTAATGCATTAGACAAGACATTGAGAAGGCAGCAGGCACTGAAATCTCAGAGTTAAGCTGCAGTCTGCTTGGTTTTCAGAGAAGGGTGACACCCACAGACGTTATAAAGGAAAACAACTACAGCAAACATGAATGGGTTATAAGACTCATTAATATCCTCCATTTCTCTGCAATTGAAATCCTGCAAAACAATCTTTTAAAAGCCAAGGATGCTGATCAATTTCAGCTTGACAATTCCACTTGTTCAATTTTCCTTTTAATTAAGAACGGCTATACCTCCTGTGTTTCCTCCCTGCATATTCACAAAGTATCTTTTATAAAATTAATAGGAAATCTCAGCCCGACATTTCAAGAGCTGCTCTCTCCACCATTCCAAGAAGGGCTGTTTAATAGATTTGTCTCAGAAGCCATTGATCAGGAGGGGATTTGTGCTGAGGCAGCATCTCTGTTTCATAAAAATGGAGCAAGCCCTTCTGGGTCTCTTAAAAGCAAGTATGCTGAGCCAGGCTTTAATTACCTCTGATAAGCTCTTTAGCAAACTGCAAGGTTTTTAAAATCTCTATCTGAGGGACTCAGAAGATTATGGTCTGTTAATAACATGTATTACTGCACAGATAGGGGAGAGCAGTACTTCCCTATTTTCAATTGTCAGACTATTGCCATAATTACAAAAACTCAGGCACGCTGTAATAGACATGGACAGTACTCTCAAGAAAGTAGAGAAAATGGAAAAGTGAAATCTGCCCTTCTGCCTTCCCCTGTTAGGGTAGAGAGCCACATAGGGTGATATTTGCTTGAGTTTCCAACTCCCAGATATTCCAGTCCATTGAGACAGGTACTCACATATCTGTGTGGCTGATGTCAGTGGATTTTTAAGTGCATTAGTGCCTAATTTTTTTTTATCAATGTGCAAGTGTTTTGCATGCAGCAAAGCTGTAAAAGCTGAATGTGAGACCCTCAAAAACTCAGAGATGTCTGGCTTAGGGTTGCCCCACTAGCAGCAGCAGTTCAGCTCTGGTAACCATGGACAGTCTCTGGGGGTACTTTGACCCACAAACAGGTAAAGCAGAAAGGACTGGGCTTCAGACATTTTCCTTCCTTGCCTGCCCCTGTAATCCTGCCATCCTCTGACAAGGGCATAGTGTAAGTGCAGGAATGAGGCACCCATCCCAGGTGGTGTTTTGGTAGAATCACCACATGGAACCTATCCTCTCAAATCAAGCCTGTAAATGTTTTCTTCGTAGAATCATAGAATCACAGAACCATTCAGGTTGGAAAAGACCCTTAAGATCATCCAGTCCAACTGCTAACAGAGAACTCCCAAACCTGCTGTTAATACATGTCCCTAAATGCGTCAATTAAATGTCCTTTAAAGACCTCTAGATTTTTTGACTCAACTTTCTAAAGCCTTGATTGGTCTTCATAACACTTGCAGAGTTCCTTGTATCTCTTCAAAATTTACTGTCAGCCCTGGATTCCAAAGGCAGTCCTTCAATGACTGATTTGTTTGCTTCTTAATTAAGGTACTGCTCTCCTGTCAGATGCCGTAAGCTTTTCATCCCTTTGTGTTTTTACTATCCATCTTTCTCTTGTCTGTGGTCTCGATTTCTAGTTTTTCTATTGGCAGGTTTATATTCACACAGAGATGTAACTTATTCTGTTCTCTGAGGACTGAAAAGCCACTAGACCACGTCTGTGTGTCTCATGCATTAATACCTGAGTTCTTATAGACTTTCAGATGCCAAATTCTTCAAAGTCTGTAATTTTCTACTGGCAGTACAGAACATTTTTAATTTCTGTTTCATGTTTCATATCCAGATTGAATTCTTTTTGTGATCAATATGCCTTAATTTTTCAACTAGTTAGGACTCTAATTTACTTACACAACTTTACCTAGAGTTTAATTTTCTTCCTTCATACAAATAAAAAAATTAAAAAAATAATGGTACTTATTTTATGAAATAACTTACATTGGGCTATCTTCTCCGGTGTCCATCTAAGAATGGGCAAGAGTTTGCCCAGAATAAACTTTTTTTTTTGTCATTTAATAAGTTGGCATCTCAATTTGCTAAGGGCACAAACACAAATAACACCCTTCAGTGCCATTAAGCCCCTGAGAATATGCCAAAATGCATTACTTTGTCTCCAAAAGGCATTCAAGAGTGATGGTTTCTAGGGAGAAATCATTAAACAATGAGTCAGAATGTGTATTTGTTTATTTCCTTCTATTTCTCTAGTTCTCTTCCAGGTTTGTCCAGCATAAATTGCTCCAGAGGCTGTCACAGGATGCTACCGTAAACACACTTCTAGTGACACTGACTCTGTCTGCAGGAGCAGCCAAGGTGACTGGACAATAACCATGTAAAAAAGAGCAACAATAATGAATTCATTATCCTTCTATGGTCATGTACACAGTGAATTTTCTGTGATAATGCACAATAAAAATTGACATTACTTCAGCTTTCTGGGTCACCTGAGAAGATGTGGACCCTTCCCTTACAAAAAAAAAAACAGATGGGTGTTCTTGTACAGACTATTTATCCCTTTCAGCAAAAAGTTAAATTCACTCAAAGTTTTACAGGCCATTTCTCACCTTTTAGCCCCTTTTGGAATCTAAAATCTATCTTTTCCATCTATTGAGGCAGGAGAATTTATCATGGCCTAAAGAGAAGTTTAAGAAATACCTGTTCTGAGCATAATTACTTGTTTTCTGTCAACAGTTGCAGACCCCTTCAGATCACTTGAAAAGAAAGAAAATTGCATCAGAACTTATATAACATTGTCTGCACTCAGCTGTAAGATGTATGAATGAGGAGGGCAACAATATGGAAATCAAAAGACCTGTAGATAGTGAGGCAGAAGAGAACCCATGGCTGAGATTTACCATTTGTATACCTACCAAGAAAGAAAGTATTTAAAGTTATTTCTACCCTTTGGGCATTATTTTACCTCTCCTGTGGATGTATTAAAACCTTGGAATCAGGAACTACTTGAGTTCATGCAACCATCCATTTACAAAGACGAAATGCTGTTTGATTTTGTACTCATGCGCTCTCTTACATTACGACTTTTTGTTCAGAACTAGGGGATGTATCAAATTATTAATAATACTAAATTAAAAATCTTCACTCTGAGGCTTAAATACTGGACAAAAGACAACCTGAAAATATATCTCTGTATCTGACAAGAACAAGACTCAGAAAATTTTGAAGAGAATGAGTATTTTGTTCAGATTTTCCTGAAACTTTTCTTAAAGCACCATATGAAAATCAATTTTAACAAGGAATTTCAGAGGCAGCTTCTGAAGTAATCCACCTGACATAAGTAAAACAAGCAACGATTTTATTCTATGAGCACTCAAGTAGTGAAGTGCCAGCTTTAAATACATTTAGAGCACTCTTGTGTTTATTTTCATCCATGCTTTAAAAGCCAGGCTGCATAACCTGTGAGTTTCACTGGTAGGTGACAGTGGATTCCAAGGAGGAGATTATTTTCAGAACCAGAGCTGGTGGTTTCAGAATAAAAGCTGCCTTCAGAGTAAGAGACATAATTTTATACTGGAGAATATTTTTTCAAAGGAGAGACCATAGGCACCAAACTCCCATGGGAATCACACTTGGCTATCCACCACCTTCTGTGCATGCTTTCCAAACTCAGAATCTGCAGGGCAAGAGGCAGCACACAGCATGATTTCAGACCCTGGTGCTTGCTAATATATATATATTTCATCTATGTATCCATACATATATCCTTTCTCCTGAAGGAGGATATTTCTCAACTCTACATCAGTTTTAGAAAGGCACTGAATTTTGAAGCCATAAAGCATAACAAACCACAAAGCACAGCATGATATAAATTATTTTCTCTTTTTTTTACAAGTGGATGACAAGTTGTATGACCACATTTGATACAGTATGATGCTCAGTTGGTCAATATTCTTCTACCTAAAAATAAATGCAGGGCTCCTGAAGTGTTCTGTGGAGACTAAGCCTTGTTAACCTGCCTGCCTAGAGCTCATTCAGCCATGCTCTGATTTCCTCTCCTTAACAGGAGAAGAGGAGAAAATAAGATTAAATAGCTCAAGGAAATCACTTACTGGTTACCATCAAAGGCAAAACAAATTTGAATTAAGAACGGTTAGTTTATTGCCAAGCAAAATAGATTTTGATGGTGAGAAAATTAGTCTATTTAAATAGTGTATTTAATCTATTAGGTTCTTCAGAAAAGTATCCCTCTTTTTGATGATTGCTCTGTTTTGAAAGAATGGAATGGAATGAAATAGAATAGAATAGAATAGAATAGAATAGAATAGAATAGAATAGAATAGAATAGAATAGAATAGAATAGAATAGAATAGAATAGAATAGAATAGAATAGAATAGAATAGAATGGAATGGAATGGAATGGAATGGAATGGAATGGAATGGAATGGAATGGAATGGAATAGAATAGAATAGAATAGAATAGAATAGAATAGAATAGAATAGAATAGAATAGAATAGAATAGAATAGAATAGAATAGAATAGAATAGAATAGAATAGAATAGAATAGAATAGAATAGAATAGAATAGAATAGAATAGAATAGAATGAAAATCAGTTATTTGTGCTGACAGGGAAAACCTGACCAAACATCACTGACTTTGTCATGGACTAACACTTAACATCTAGACTAAATACCTTCCCATTTAATTCGAAGTGGCTGCACTTGTGATGCCATTAGTGCTCTGGTCAGGCAGGATGGAAGAAAAAGGGAGAGAAATAAGGCAAAGAAAGAAAAAAATCGTCTGAAGGAAGAGACAAAAACCCCTCATGCAGCTCACATCAAAACCCCCTTCCTTGTTTTCCAGACTTTTTCCTAGTGAAAATATCTGGAAATAGCTTTATCTGTAAAGTTAAAAAATTACTTGTACTTCAACAGGTGGGCTCAGAAAATTAGACTGTCTCAGTCATCCCACAGGGAAAAAAACCAAATCAAACCAAACCAAAAAAAGCACAGCAAAACAACAAAAAAAACCCAACCAACCAACCAACCAACCAAAAAACCCCACAAACCAGAACAAATGGAAGCATTTATAATTATGTCCTAACATTGCCTCTCCAAAATCTGCTTATATTTTTATTAAGTTCAGCTTAATATTCTTTTGACAGAAAGGCATAGAAGGTCCTTTCTCCAGAAAATGACAGGGTGTGTAGTTGTTGTATGGTCATGTCTATGCAGGGCAGGAAGATTTGTGAACTAATTTGCTTTGATGCTGAGAATAGGTTAATTTCCCACAAAAGAATTAACAGTAGCATACGAATGGCAGCACTACTCTCCAACAAAACCCCTAATTTCTAACAGCAACCAGTATAACTTTCCCGAAAGCATGAAAGAACAAACTGATATTTGGAGAGAGATGCCCTCCCAAGTCTGCAGTGCTTTGTGGTTGAAAGGTTTTGTTGTTCTTAAACAACAAAAAAAAAACCCACCAAAAACAAATAACTCAATAACACAAGGAGAGTTGGATTTATTCTCCCTGTTGTTGTTAGTTTTCCATTTGAACTCCTGTAAACTTTGTCCACATAGTCTTTAGCATAATTCCTCAGTCCTCTAGAATCCTGGGTACAAAAAGTATTGGATTAGGACTAGGAGCTCTCTTTCTCATTTAACTATTCTTCCTAGAGCAATTTCATTTTTCCTGGCTTCAGTTTTTTCTTAACTAAAATGAATGTAAACACAATCTTCATCAAAAATGCAGATTGATGAAGAAAGGTGATGTGAAAGCATGGCAGATTCTAGATATTACATGGGGAGAACTTTACAAGAGCTCATAGTGGATGAATGGGATCAAGGAACTGAATTTGTAAGTGGGAATAAGAATTTATTTAAACTGCAAGGCTCTGGAAGCACCTGACAGGTGGACTTCTTTCCCAGTATCAGATTTGAATTCTAGACTGCTAAAATCTGACACCACATACCTCCACAAAGACAGGAGAAATCTGAACGTGGGTGAAATAGGCAGTTACTTTCATTGCATAATGGATATTTGGCTAAACACTGCAATCAGACCTTAGATTTGAAAAGTAGTATGTATTTCAATAAATTTTGAGAGGCTTAGGAATTTTTAGAATCTTCGTCTGTCTGCTCCAGAAGAAATATAAAAAAGAAATATAAAAAAGAAATATAAAAAAAAATATTAAAAAAGAGATATAGTGGGAAAAAAATCACTGTGATGAAGGGTCTTTTTGGTAACTGTGGTTGGACTTCAGTCAGCAGCCCCACACAGCTGCTTGCTCACTCCTCTCCCAGTGGGATGGGAGAAGGAATTGGAAGGGTTAAGTTATGAAAACTTGTGGGTTGAGATAAAGACAGTTCAATAGGTAAAGCCACACACAATTTGAGGTGCTCTAGTATAACCCCATGAATAAGCTGTCCCTGATCCAGCTTGCTCACTGGTGAGAGAAACAGAAGAGATCTTGAGTCTGTGCAAGTTTTGCACCTCTGCATTACAAACCCTGCATACAGCACAAATCAAAAACAAGGCCCCATATCACACACTTTGAAGAAAATTAGTTCTATCCCCATCAAACCTAGTACAAAGGTGTATGTGCCAGCAAAGCATGCCTCATTTTAGATCAGGAAGCAAAGATTGCTCAGTCAATGATATTTGAAATATCTGCAGAAATAATAAAATAAATGTTTTATAACTCTTTGATTTGTTTAAACTACTCTGTTATGAGCTTCATTATACAAGAATCAGTAAAACTCAGATTGGGAAATGCCTTAAATTAGACATTTGCTTTGAGTATCTGTCACTGCATTTAATGAGTGCAGTGACATTAGAGTGGAATTAGAGTGGACTCTGTCCAATACAAAATGTCTTCTTCATTAAAATAATTAAAATCCATTCACACATTTTTACATCTCATAGTATATGCTTGTCATTCTAACTGTGCACATTAATAGTTTGGGGTATTCCTTTCCCTACTTCCGCTTACTTTTGTATATAAGTCTAGTTCTGAACCATGTTTAAAAAAAGATATCAAACTTCTGTGTACCTCAAGTTGCAATGGACATTTTACAATTAGAGAGTGACTTTTCCAAGGAGAGACTTAACTTTGAAGAGTTGTGCAATTTGCTGGAAACGATTGCAGTTTCACCTAAGAAATGCACTGCATATTCAATCTCAGGCATATTGGTCAGAGATTTCATCCTCTTGGATTATTTGCCTTCCCAAACCCAGCTCAATGTCCATGGATATCAAAGCCATCTTTATTTCACTGGCATAGTGACATCACTGTGGCAGCAAAAATTGCTATTACTGGAGGATGCACACCTGGCACAGGCTCAGGTTCTGTTGCATGCAGAGCTGTATCTTGTGTTTTCAGGCTGTTTGTTCCAGCAGAATCTCTCTGGCAGAAGTGTTTACCAAGACCCAAAGAAGCAAACAATGAAATAAACCCCAGTTTCTGCTTTGCTGTTGTTGCTGTAGCTGGCCAGCATAAATTTGGTAGCATCCCAGAGAGTAGCAGCACTCTGGAATGAAGGGCTGTTCTTTTTTCCTACTTCATGACCATATTATACTTTATATATATATTATACTTTATTATTGACATAGAAACACATTTCAGTATTTGTTAATGGTAATATCTACAACAGGTACATGGCTTCTAGTCAGAGAAATGAGATTCTGGGCATCATGGACAAACACTTGGTCATCATTTTGCTTTATTTGCTTGTTGCTTCTTTATTTTCTAAAGTTGAACAGTCACAGCCAGCTGACTGGTCTTGAAACTGGTTGAAGTCATGAAAGCTGGCATCAAATTCTACCATGAACAGAGCTGCAAGTTGCATGATGCTTATGCTGTTAACTATACTGGTGACTGCAGCTCAAAAAAACCCAGGTGCTCAGTGTCATAAGAATCTCACCCCCATCAAATGAGAGCCTTGAAAAATTACTTACTTAAGACAGTGGTACCTCTGTCAAAAACTGGCAGAGTAATCACATAGTAATTAAAGGATTATGGAAATAGAATATTTTTTTCTGATAATGAATGACTGAAAAATAAGGGTTTTTCTTGTTTATGTTTTTTTGGGTTTTTTTGTTTTTTTTTTTTTGGTTGGTTGGTTTGGTTTGGTTTGGTTTGGTTTGGTTTGGTTTGGTTTTGGTTTTGTGGGCAGGTTTTTTGGTTGGTTGGTTGGTTGGTTGGTTGGTTGGTTTTGTTTTTGTTTTTTTAAATAGGGGGATAGAATGATTTTTTATTTCAGGAGGTCTGGACAAAAACATATTTGAGTGGCCCTTCCCTTTATCTATTTTCCTCATTGAACCCCTTTTGGCTTCCTGCTTTATTGACTTTCCTTCCAGCTTGGTCTAATGATAGCATATTATTTAATTAAACAGACTCATGTTTTTGTCTGTGTCTCAGTTGGAGTATGTTGTAAAGGAGGAGGGCTGGAAATCACCTGTCTCCTCTCCTGCTAGCCTTTTATGTCAAGCTGTAAGTTCTTCTAACTCCTGGTGTGTCTCTCTCCTTGTTTCCCATTGCCATTCACTTTCTTATTCAAGCTTTCCCTACTTATAAAATAATTTAAGATAAAATCAGTCAAAATTTCATATTACTTAGACACAAGTGTGAGCAGCAGGGAAGGTCATTTGGGCCAAAGCACAGTGCTAAGTGTGCACAGCCACTTCCTTTTGGGGGAGGCTGTGGGATGAGAGTGTGTGGAGTGTCTCCCTTGGGCTGGGTGCATGCACCTGACACTGTGCCTGTGTCTCAGGGAGCCTCACACTAGTCAGAGACAGCTCCACTGCATTTAGTAGCCAAATTAATTAGAGTCTTACCCTGCTCTTTTTCTCTGTCTTCCCTGAAGGCAGTAGGCATTTGGTGATCAAGGAATGCAGAAACACCTCCAAAATGCAAGATCCCCAAGGATATCCCTGGGCTTGATTAACTATTTTTACTTTCATTATCGAAATTATAATTTCAAACATCTGTGCTGTGATTTTTGCAATGCTTAACAATAATTCATTTGGATACTGACATTACTGAAGATGTTCCATTGAAGAAATTAAAGTACTAAAATAGCAAATTTACAGAGGCTTCTTGTTCATTTGGGCTAACATCCCAGAAAATGGGTCGCATGTAAAAACAAGTCCATGAAGATTCTTACTTATACCCAACCACAACAGTAATTCCTAAACTGCAGCTGTTTCAGGAGAGTGATAGATAGGATAATGTCAAAGGATAGAAAATGAGTGTATGGAAACTGTAGCTAAATATTTTTTTAATGTATTTATTACTCAAGAGATACTCAGTATTTTCATACAGAAACCTGGAGAAAATTGCCACTCTCATGAGATGCAAAATATTCTTTTGTATTTGCTTATGTATCCATTTGAGGAAGAAGCAAAGGATACTCTGCAATACCTTTTTTTGAGTCAAATTATAACACTTGTTTTGAAAAGAGATGGATGTCTGCGTGCTGAGCAGTGATTGCTTACATACCCTTTAATGGAATCAATGAACACTGGACTTTCCACACATTCAAATGACATGGAATGTCCTTTATAGTGCATGCAAGTGCTTAAAATGACCTCAACTTTAATCACAGACTCTTTAGCAATACCACACCTCTCTTTTCAGCATTTATGTTTGAAATGTCAAGGTAGAGGTTTTTCAATGCAAAGCTTTCCTTATTTCTCTTGCTTTGCTTCCTTTTATTGGAGGCAGGGACACAAAATCCTTGAGCTCCCTTGAAAAAACCAGGAGCTGTCAGATTTTCAGCATCCTCCTTGAGTTATGACAGCACTGAAGCAGCAACTGACAAATCCCTTGACATGCAAGGTCTAGTGATTTCCATCAGAGACATAGCACTCAGGCGCAGCTCCAATTAGTTTGTTCTTGGTTGACTGTTTTTCATTTATTTCTGGAGGACCTTGCTGATTTTTAGGCTTTTGTTTTTAAAGTATATGTTTGTGCATTTTTGGATACTATTACTCTGATTAGAAAGAACAGACTAAAGTTGCAAGATACATGCATTGTGGCTTGAAAAGTTAGCAAGCAAAAACAGTGTTTTGGTTTGTTCACATGTTTGTTATGTTCCTCTCTTTTCTTTACAGATGAGGTTCAAGTGGAACAAAAGAGGCAGAAAAAGGAGAAAGCAGATAGAAAAATGCACCCTAGTGATGTTCAGGAGCTTTCCTAAGCAACGTGCTACTTGTTTGACCTGCCCTGCAAGCATTGCATGGAAGGGAGGGATGGGCTACAGAGAAGAGGGGTAGTTTTTCTGTGGAGCCTGATAAAACCCTGCAAAAAGTTGAGCAGACACAGGGATGTAACACGCTGATGCAGTCACAAGCCTCTGGTTGCCCAGTGATAAGAGTTATGTGCGGTTTAGACAGGAGAGAGGTTGGACAAACTGGGTGGAGATCACCCTGGTGGCAGACTTGAGCACACTTTCTTCAATGAGAGACCAACTCCTTTGTGGAGGCACCTGTGTTCGGTTTCTCTCTTTTTTTTTTTTTTCTTTCTTTTTTTACCTCCCTTTTTTCTTCTTTTTTTCTTTTTAATTGTCTTTTCTGTACCCTTTTTGTTTACTTTTGGTTTTATTTTAGGGTTTTTGTTTGGGGTTTTCATACCTCATTTAATTTGAAAGCTCATGGAAAGCACATCTTCCCCCAAAAATGGAGCTCTCCTACCCAGATATGGAAAATCCCTGATGGATCAAAGACAGTGTGGGCTGATGATACTGCAGTTTCTAGGCATGTGCAACCTGGGGTCAAAAAACAGCAGCACCTAGCCCATTCAGCCACCATTGTACCTTCTGTCTGAGCTGCTGCTGAGAGGATTGAGCCTGGAACATCACATTTCCCTACCAAAGCCTTGCTAGTTCTGTAACTGTGGGGCTCTAGGAGAGTGTGAGGGCACAGGATACAAGCAAAGAGGTGACATTTGAACACAGACCTCTGGTCCACATCTGCTTCTGCCCAGCTTCACCATCCCTGTCTCTTCCTCTCTGCTGATACTTGCCACATCTTCTCTCACTCCAACTTGGTCCTGAAGTAGAGAAGTACCAGATACTGGAATCATCCTGCCACCCCTGCTCAAGGAAAGCATTTTGGTAGAAAATTTGTGCATGTGGAACTTCACCAACTGACCATGGTCTGGGGGAAATGGAGAGGGAAGTGCTGACCTCTTCTCCCTGGCATTCCTGACAGGACACATGGAAATGACTCAGGGCTGTGTCAGGGCAGGTTCAGACTTGACATGAGGGAGCATTTCCTTACCAGGAGAGGGGACAAACACTGGAACAGGTTTCCTTGAGAGAGTTCAATCTCTCAAGTCTGTCAGTGTCCCAGAGGCATTTGGACTATGTCTTTAATGAGGCTTTAACTTTGGGTCATCACTGAAGGGCTAAGGGATTTGGAAGAGGTGACAGTTGTAAGTCCCTTTCAAATAAAATTTTAAATTCTGTTCTATTCTGTTCTATTCTTTCTATTCTATTCTATTCTATTCTATTCTATTCTATTCTATTCTGTTCTGTTCTGTTCTATTCTACTCTAATCTCTTTTTGCTGTTCTAATTCAGCAACAGACAATTTGCATGGAGGTGCTCAGGTAATTTTTTTTCTCCAGGCCTCACTCTATAGCAGTCAAAGTCAAATGCTAGTGCTTCCCCTGGCTGTAACTTTGTCTACTGAAGAAAGTCAGTTTGGGTATGAAGAGGGTAAGTGACAAACAAGCATGGCTTGGCTGCTGTGATGGTAAGCAGAAATCACCCAGACAGTGACAAATTTGTTCTCACATCAGCTCCCTGTGTCTTTGCTTCTCCCTGCCACACCCCAGACTGTGAGAGCACAAGTGTTCCTTTATACAGCAGGGGTTTGTCAGAGCCTTTGAGGTGTTGAAAGAGCAGATGTGGCCAAAGGGAGCCTTGAATGCCAGTACAAGCAGCAACCAACTGACTTCCTTTTATGACTATAGATCTCCTAGGATCTCTATTGGCATGAAATACAGGTTGATGATGTCCCAAACTCACTGGAATATGGTGGCTGATTATTGTGTAAAGAGTTGCGAAGTCTTTGGGAATAAAAAATTAAATAAATCAGACCTGAAAAAGTCGCTTCCCTGCTTGCCTAAGATGAGTAATTTCAATAGAACTGAGAAAAACATCATTTTTCCCATTATCAGCTCCACACAAGGTGGATAATGGGGTTGTTCTGGGCATATGCTGGGGCTTTTAATAGAAATTCTCCCAAATAACTGTCTCAGCCTGCTATTCAACTGCAAGAAATACTTATGATCATCCTCATTATTATTATTACTATACCACCAGCATTACCATCACAATTATCCATCAAAACATCCGATAGCTCAATTGTAGAAGATCCCAAAGGACACGATGGAAAGAAAAATCCAATTTCCAATTATCCTGTTGGAGCTGAAATGCTCTCATTATGATCACTCCTGTTCTACAACATCAGAGAGACTGAACACTTGTGAGAGATGCTGCCAGATAAACACTGGCATGGCTCTTGGGGGCTTTCAGATGGAAAAGGGGAGGATGGCAAGTGGAGAATGACCAAACTAAGCAGACCAAAGCCACATCCTTTCCCCAGAACAGCCCAAGGACCCAGATAGCAGGCCATTGATCTGGCCTGCTGCAGGGCAGTTTTGGGGGATGCTGTAGCCTTATTGCCACCCTCCTTTTCCAAGATGCAGAGCCCTTTGCCAGTGATTCCTCTGTGCTTTTACCACAGAGTAGAAATGGATCTTTCTAGGAATAGCACGTTCCTGAAGATCACTGCTATTAATTGTGGGTTTGGTGATCAATACAGCCCACCAAACAGGATGTTCTAATGTGTGCATGGCTTGTATCTCCAACCACAAGTTCCTGTCTGGACCCAAGTGCAGTGAGGGAGGCAATACAATGCCATCTGTGTGCCCTGACCAGGTACACATCTTCTTCCAAATGCCTTTTCTTGGTGGGTCCCACAGGAGAGGGACCACAGCCTCCAACCAGCCATCTCTGACTCAGTGTCCAGCTGCATATCCGAGAAGTCTCCATCTGGTGGTATATTCTTTTTGGTGTAAAACATATGCAGAAACACTGCAGTTTTCCATTGAGGCCCCTATGGAAGCATTACTGACACCCTGCATAACCCAGGATCTAATGAGAGTGCAAAACTTGTTTTGCTGCACTGGGCTGCTCCGGGGCTGGGCAGAGCTGTGGGTGCAGGGTGGTGTCCTGGCTGCAGAGAGCAGAGGCAGGCAGAGAGCTGCAGGTGGGATCCCCAGCATCCCCTGGCACAGAGCGCTGCTGTGTCCCCCTCTCTGCCCCTCAGATGTTGGCACACACACATTGGTGCTTCCAGCATACAGGAATGAGGGCCTGGGGCTTTGCAAAACTAGTTGTGCCTGTGCTCAGGGACAGGGATGGGGAAAAGGCAGCTGAGCTCACAGGCTTTTACTGCAGCTTGGTGACCACCAGTTCCTCCTGGGGGAGGACAAGTCACTCCTTCTCCAGTCCCTCAAGGTTCCTCTGCCTGGCTGCAGATTTAACATGCTGGTATAAAAAAATGTTTGCTTTTTATTTTGTTCTCATCAAGCTATAGTTTTGTAGACAATCCTTTCCTAAGTCTGTAGCTTCTTAGCTAACTGCAGTACTTTTCCTACCCTGTTAGACAAAGACATTCCTGGAATCCTGGCTAAATCTTGCTTTTTCAGTGAACCAAGGCCATTTCACATTCCCATGTATTTTGACGCAACCAGTGGAGGGCTAGAAGGAAGGCAGAGGCTTCAGGAGGGCTTAAAACAAGCTATACATCTAACTGGGGGTTCTTGTTATTGATGGCCATTTGCAAAAGTCACACAAGTGCCAAAGCCCTGCATCACTTGTGCACTCGGCCATAAGCGCACCTGGAGGAGCGTCATGAAATAGTAACTGCTTTTGATCATCTTGGTCTTCTTTGGCTCTTTATTTTAGGGGCTAGAGGGCAATGACTCAGCCCATCCCCTGCATCACCCAATGCAACAGCACCTGCAGAGGAAAGCACAGAGTGGGCAGGACTGTGCCTCTTGCTACCAGGCAACCTCTCCCCAAGGTTCCCCCAGCTCAAGGCAAAGCCACAGCCCTTTGGGCCATGATCCATTCAGTGCTGCTCCTTTGCATGCCCTAAGCCAGGGTCAAGGCTGTCCAAAGGGTCCCAGCGTGTGTTAGGATGTGGAATCTCTTCAGAGTGCCGTGGGATGTGTCCATCAGACGGGGCTGTGCTGTGGCTTTGGCTGCTGGAGGGTTCCCAGCCACCCTCCCTGGGCAGCACATGGGCTGTGCTCACAGGGCTCACACAGGCAGCTGGAGGCTGCCTCAGCTCTGGGGCCAAGGCTAAAACTCAGGGGGGGCTCTTGATGGGCAGGGGGTTTGCCCATGCTCAAACCCAAAAAAACAGGACATGAGATAGGCCTAGAAGAATAGAGCTGTTTGGGTTGGGGTGTCCCAAAGAAGGGAGATGTGCTCTTGGATAGGGCTTTCTTTCCTTTGCCATTTTCCCAATGGCAATTGGAGCTTTCCTTGCAGTGCTTTCTCCCCAGCTGTATGGCTCTGCCACCTGCCAAATCCTTTTATGGGTTCTTGCCTCTTCTTTATGAAACCAGGGTATAAGCTGGGCAGGCCTGCCTGTTTTCCCCCAGCCCCCATGAGCACTCCTTGCCAAAACCCTCCTGCATCCTAAGGCAGACATCTGCTAATTGCTCCCAATGACACCCACCAACTCCCGTGTCAGCTCCAAAGGTTCACTGATTGCACCTTGCTCCAGCTGCTCTGCCGAGAGGGAAGGGCACCAAAGGCAGCTCGAGTTGAAAAAGGAAATGTATTACAGCTTGTTGTCCCCAGGCTTCCTTCATACAATTACAAGTTCTGCTACAAACTTACTGCTCGTAATTACATCTCTGCTGAGTCTAAGGCAAGTGACGAAGGTCACTACCACTTCACACCATCCCATCCCTAACAGGTTACAAAGTGGGGTCTGTACAGATCCAAGTGTGGAGGGACAGTGCCAAACACCCCTGGCCCTCTCTAAATACCCACAGAGCTGGAAGCAAGCTGCCCAAACAACACAGGTTTGCATAGGGATTGAGAGATAGATAAAGATAACAGTCTGCATTGTGTAAATACATTGACTTCTGTATAAAAATGGCTATACACAATGCAAAGCCATACAGAACTGTACAACTAGCATGGCCAGGGGGGCCAGGGGTGGCATGGCACACAAGGCACGAGGTCAAATCACTCAGCTTTCCTGAGCACTTTGAAACAAATTAACCTCAATGAGACAAATAGCCACAAGATTCTCACTACTTTTAAAACTCCATTTTAAGTTCAGCTGCATTGTAGCTGCATATGTATCTAGATGAGTAGGAGCCAGACACATTATTGTTCAGTCATGTTAACCTGGTTGTGTGTACTGTATTTCAGTATCCAGAGCATCTTCTTCCATCTCCCTCCATCTTCTTCCATCTTCTTCCTCCTGTTTCATTTGTATGAGTTACTGATGTGTTTCAGCCGCCTGTCAACAGGGACAAATTAAGCACTCTGTCACTCTTTAAAGAACTGGAGGTCTGATGCAAGTTTTTCAGCTACTGACAACATCACCATGTTAGGTTGGACAATGGATTAATGTTTAAAGTCCTTAAGCATGTTTACCTGCTTCCAGCTGAGCAGCAGCAAGTCCCAGGGCATTGTGTGGGACCTGTCCACTTTCCAAGGTGGGGAGATGCTCTCAAGAGTACAAATTCTTACTCTGGCTCGAAATGAACGGTAAAAGCAGACCCAGACAGCTCTTGGATAAACCCCTAGGAGAAAATAAAGCCTTATCTGATCTCTAGCACTATGAATACAAAGAGAGGAGCAGCAGCAGCCCGTGCTGAAATTTCAGTGTGGAAAAAATCAATAGAGCTGAAGAAGAGGAAACAGAACCCTCTTTAACTGCATTTAACAGCTCCACCTCGTGGTAAACTGATTATTTCTGCAAGGCCATGCTGACAGGGGCTTGGGGAGTGCTGGGTGGGGCAAAGCTAGGGGTGCCCTGGGGCAACTGTGCCTGTCCTCATCATTCGAATGGAAGGCAGCACACAAAGCCCAGGCAATCGAGTCCATGTTGTGTAGGAATCCCACTTTCCCCTCTTGTGAGGAAAAATAGGTAGTTCTGATTAAAATGAAATTTCTTCTTAGGAGGTACATGGTAAAATACTCAAACTACCTCTAAATATTTATTTTCTTGATAATATAATTCCACAAGCTTCTTACATACATTCATTTCTGCCTGTCACCACTAGAAAACAGGAAGAAGTCTCATGCAAACATACTAAGTTTTCCAGAAAACACAAAAATGGCTTTCAAATTCTAACCAATAACTATTAGTAGATTCAACTGCCAAACAAATACTACTGATTACCCTGAAAGTTTTGCTCTTTGCTGCTGTAACTGACTAAAAAGAAAGCAATTACTTTAAGGGATTTTATTTTTCTTTCTGAAAAAAAAATTGAAATTAAGGAAACAGACACTCCAGTCAGTTACAGTGACAACTGAGAGTCAGATTATTCTAGAACTGTACCTCTATGAATAGAATGACACAAGTTCTATGCTCTTAAAGCAGAGAAAAACAAGCTTACTGGTTTATGCCGATAATGAACTAGCAGAGGTAAATGCTTAAAAACACTGAGTTTAGTCAGAGGACAGAGCATAACACGGAATTCTCTTAGCTACTAATCTCAAGTACAATTATTACAGTATTTGCCCTATCAAGATGGACAGGATCAATAAACACTATACAGTAACAGCATCTTGACACACCAATGTGACAAGGCTTTTTAAAAAGTAATACCTAATCTGTGTATCAGCAGTGGCATCCACTGAATTAGAAATCCTAAGAGTGAATTTTGGTATTCAGTATCCTTTGCCTTACATGGAGTTACAAGACCTTTTGATCTGCTAAGTCTCCTTTTGACATCTGTTTGGTTGGATAGTTAGACTTCTTATAGGAATTTGATCATTACCTTACTATATTAAAAAAAAAAAAAAAAAAAAAAAAAAAAAAAAGTAAGACTTGGTGTTAAAGGTTACATGTCATGAGAACAAATTCCGTCTACAAAAGTTTTTCCATTACCTTCTATGAAGCCAAGTGTAGACGTAGTAATCACTGAGCAGAAGCTATCTTGATACTTCTGCACAGCCTTCTGAGTCCTCTTATTTTAAATGAAAAGCTTTCTCTGAGTGAATTACCAACAACTATGTGAAACCTGCATATATTACATAATACTGCCTGCACAACAGATGATATATAAAGCACTTTAAGTCATGCCATGAAAGACCTAGATCCAAGAATCATACTGTTGTATAGTAACTAAAAGGCAGAATCTAAATGCACAACTGAGTAATTTCAGTGTCAGGCACTTTTACATCAGGCACCAACAATTACACTTTAAAAAGGTATTTGTATTGAAATAACTAAGACCTTTAGAAAAACGCAGATTGTTACTATCAAGGACTGATTTAACATGAAACCTTAGATGTTATAAATCACCAAAAGACAGTCCAGGTACATGGTAACTATTTACTGCAACAGGCTGTCATTCATCAACATATGGCTATTTTAAATGTATTGTTTCTAAATAAATTTAACATTTTAAACACATTTAAATACACTAACAGCAAAATTCAGTAACAATCCACTTAATGCTGAAACTTGGAAAAATAAGATAAAACAAGATAAACAAAATGAACTAGATAAACTAGTTGAGGCAGAGAAGCATTATCAAGTGTTTCTTCAGCTACAAAAGAGAAATTTCCAGACAAGGACAAATTGCCTGTATTTGTTTAAATTAATGTTTTGCCTTCTAAGCTTCACTGCTATGTAGCCTAAGCAATAAATACAAACTTAAATACACTGATGCTAACGTCCATTGTGGTTTTACTTTGGGCACAAAACTAATACAAACCTCAGATTCTCCAAAACTGCCAGAACTAAGGGGCTCAAGTTGATCCAAGCCTCAATTCTGCTTTGTTCCTGTATTCAACTCGATATTTAGACTTTTCAGGGAGAGTAAAAGTGGATTTGGACCATAATTGACAGTAAATGGTTTTGTTCAAGATCAATAGCCTTCTTATATTTTCCTTTGGCCTAATCAGGTTGCTCTAAACCAGCAGCTGTGAGGCCAATGAATAACTAAGAATTTCAGATACTTTTGTCTGGCTTCAAAACTGCCTAAAAATACACAATTTTAAGTGAAAAATGAGTGAAATGCATCTTACAGATCTATGGACTGAGTTTTGTCATTACAGTTTAATGAACTATTCAATCAGGTAATAGTAGAGGTTTACTAATTTTTGGCAAGAATTTAAATTCAGCTTTCCCTGCTAGAAAATGTTACATATCTGAGCTGTTCTGTCAGTAACCAAACCTGGAGCTCAGCACTCAAAGTTCCCCTGTGAGGTCTAGATTAGAAAGGGATTTTTAACACCAGCATTCTATTCTTCATATTCTTATTACCACATACAAGCAAATGCAAAAGGAAAGGGAATTAAAGTTCACCTGTGCTCAATTAACCTGAATGATCAATGAGGTTATGAAAAATGGAACCTGAAAATCAATTTCAACCTTTATGTCTGTAAGTTACTCCTCACTCTACATTACTGTACAGTGGTATGGATAGGAACAACAAACAAAATGTGCAAAGAATATTACTTTCCAAGTAATAAAATAATTATCTTGCAGTACATTAAGGCTTCCTTATATTCGTTATTTCGTATGGCATCTGCAGTTATCTCTTTAATGTTGTCCCCACCTTCTTATTTGAAATTATGGATACTAAGTAAAAATTATGTATAATCTGTTCTTATAAAAAATTATATTGAACTCAAAATATGCTTAGAGAATATTTTAAAAACAGTGCAAAATCCCAAAATACAGTCACACCAAGAGCTGCTGGAAAAGAGTAACATGGTTTAGTCATGGTTAAGTTTTGCTCCAATACAGGTTTCAGTCAATATTCCAAGCAGCCAAAGGATACAAAATAGTCACTCCAGCATTAAAACTTTGTTAAGGTTAAAGATAAATTTAAATATGGGCAGATGTGTTGTAGGGCAAGTGAATCAGTTAGTATGACACCTTGCATGTAGCCTCTTTTTAAAGAGGAATTGGTCAGCAGTGAAGTGTTTTCAAGATGCATTTTGCACTGGACATGTTCTGGAGTGATTCCTGGGGACAGGGGTTTCTATGGCCAGTCTTCCATGGCCATCCTGTCACTGGCACTGTGTGGCCCATGGTTCTCCTGTCCCGTCACACACACTAAAGGCAAACCCCACTTCCAAATACAGCCAGGGAGCCAAAACGTGTAAGTACATAAGGACACACCAGAGGCATTCACGCTTTTGAACTCTGTCATAATAACCCTGCCCTGTTTTGGTGTATGTCAAAGTATTTTGCCTCAAATGAGCCTTAGAAATGCCACTGTTAAAGCTTGATGACCCCTTTGTGACCCAATAACTAAAATTATCCCAAAGTCAAGATAAAAGACAACCCAGAAACTAAGTGTAACACGGCTTCTTGTGTCTTTAGAATCAGTAAGTACAGTGCAAATACACTTCTAAAGTATACTTCTAAAAATTTGCTTGCATTTTTGTAAGTACTTCCTTAAGTCAATTTTATATAAGCAATATGTAATTCTGAGATTAAATCATTGGAAAACAGCTATTTCTAAAAGTCTATTTAGGAAGCTGGAATTTCCACATTTATTGTGGAAATAAATACTACTATACATATACAATACTACTATTATTATTTTTTTTTAACAGTTTAAATGTAAGAACTTTCAAGATATTCAAAAGGGAGCCAAATACAGAGCATTCATCCATGAGTTTGTCAAAAGTTTAGTTTCCTGAAAGGTCATATCAAAAACTATCTTATTACTTTCTACTTATATGATGTTAACCTGTCTGTTTATTGGCAGAGTTACATATAAAATAGTTATCTTCATTGAAGAGCTCTAGAAACAATAAATAGTCTGTCTAAATGGGATGAGGCTGAGAAACCACATTGGTTTCTCAGAACGAGACAGGAAAAGTAACGAGAAGAAAAAACATCTCTCAGCAGTAGAAATGCAAAAGATGAAGAGTAACAGAAGGGCCCAGTGATAAATCCGTAAGATAAATTAGTAAATAATTAATAATGATAGGAAAAATGAAGTAAGTGAGTTTTAAATGTTCCCTCGGTGCTTAAAAAACATTGGGAAAAATCTTGGTGGAAACAGGTGCACCCTGGCAGGGAACAGGCACATCTTGGTGGGAATGGGCACATCCCAGCAGGGAACGGCACATCCTTACAAGGAACAGGTACATCCCAGCAGGGAGCAAGAACTGCCAATTTCGTGGCAGCAAGGGCATTCTGGGGGGTTTGGTACCCTTGAGTTCCAAACCGACCTTGGCTTTGTCCTGGGAATGTGGTTCTTGTTTGCATCAGGCACATGGCAGCGGCCAAGCTCCGTGGTCAGGGGTGGTGCCTGCAGCGGGGCATGGCAGCCGCTCCTGGAGCAGAGCTGCTGCTGGGATGAGCCCTCTTCCATCAGCTTGGAAAGCAGGAAGGAAAGCAAGGGTCATAAACGCTGTTATTCTTGCCATGGTGTGTCCCAAGAACGTTAGGGGTGGGATGGATAATTCCTGTAATCGCAGATGAAAAATTTGACTGAGTTAAGATGTTGGGCCTCACA